>JAIVEN010000013.1:32420000-33620000 GCA_026686845.1 Adenanthera pavonina
ATTAGACTTTTTTGACGACCTAATGGCCAAGGGATTTCATTGAGATGAATTTAGTTACGGAATCTTGACCAATGGACTGCGTAAAATGAGGAAAATAACTTCTGCCATTAAATTGGTCCCAAAGATGGAGAGGCAGGGAACTAAGCCCACTGTAGTCATATACAACACTACCATTGACAGCCTTGCAAAGGTGGACATGTAATTGAACACATGCATTGTGTTTTGAAATGATTAATCAAGGAATTTTGCCATCCATTGTCACCTATAACTCTCTAATCTATGTGGGACAATGACAAGAAGTTACTCAATTGTTCTATGAAATAGTATTGAAAGGCATCAAACCTAATGCTTATACATTTAATACATTTCGTAAAGAAGGAAGGATCATAGAAGCTCAAACTATGTTCGTTAGGAGGATGAAATGTGGTGAGAAACTAGATATTGTAACTTACAATTCTTTAATTGACGAGTATTCCTTCATGAATAATGTGAATGAGTCAAAAGAAATATTCAATAAGATGGCTCAGAGTGTGGCACTTAATGTAGTTAGTTTTAATATCTTGATTAATGGAAATTGTAAGCAGAAATGGTTGAGGAAGCTATGAACCTCTTCAACGAAATGCATTGCAAAAACTTGATTCCTGATATTGTGACATATTGTTCTCTTATTCATGGCTTACTTAAATCAAGGAGAATATCAGATGTGCAAGATCTTGTTTACGAGATGCATGATAGTGGCCATACCCCTGATATCATCACTTACAATATTTTGTTAGATTCATTTTGCAAAAGCCAGAATCTTGACAAGGGGATTGCTTTATTTAGGCAAATTGTTGCCCAGAAAATTCAACCTACCATATACGCATACAACATACTTATTAATGGTCTGTGTCAGGGTGGTAGACCTAATGATGCTAGAGAGATTTTTCAATACCTTTTGATGAAAGGCCATCATCTAGATGTCTGCACATATAACACTATGATCAGTGGGCTTTGTAGAAAAGGTTTGCTTGATGAAGCTATGACCTTGCTTGAAAAAATGAAAGAGAATGGTTGCCTTCCTTATTCAATAACACATGAAACACTTATTTGAGCTCTTTTGGAAAAAAGTGAGAATGATAAAGCAAGGAATCTTCTTCATGAAATGATCGATCTTGGTCTTCTAGAACAATAAAACAAGGTTAGATACTCTTGTTCTAATTGATTTTGTACTTGTACAATTGTTGAAAGTTGCTTCCAATGATAAAGCAAGAAATCTTCATGAAATTTGTTTTCAATGATCGATAGTGGTCTTCTTAAATGATAAAATGAAGTATGAGTATAGTTCATGTCTTATTAATTGTTCATTTTTTTTTAAAGTTATTGTAGGGCTTTGGTGCTAGTAAACAAAGATGGGTTTGTTGTATACTCATAACCTGTTATAATTTCTTACACAACAATTTAAACTCAAAAAATTAAAGCAATTTGATTATGACTTCTGATAGAGAATATTCATTAGCAAATTTGTCTTTAATGGTTTGCAGATGCTTGTTTCCGTTTAAAATTGTTGGATTATTTGATGAGTTGAATGGTGTTTAAGAAGTTTTGTTTGAGTCGTATGCTTAAAATACTTTGAAGAAGACCAATTGTTCGCAAGAAAATAGGATATGCTGGGAGCAAAATGGGAAATTAATGTGCACTGGCAGCCTCCTAATCCAGGACAAGTAAGTCTCAATGTAGATGGTGCTGCGATGATGAACAATTATGCTGTGTATGGGGGATTGGTACGAGCTGATGTTGAAAATTGGATCATTGGTTTTAACTGCAATCTTGGTCATTGCTCAAGTGCCATGGCAGAATTATGGGCTATTTACCTTAGCCTACAAGTATGCTGGCAGATGGGACTTAAAGTTCGGGTGAATTTTGGCTCTATTGTTGTACTGTGCCTTAAATGCTGGGAGAATGAAGTAAGCCATTCTTATGGCTACTTGATTGCTGGAATCACAAGCTAGTTGATGCAACATTGTAAGTACATATGCACCACTTTTATTGGGAAGCCAACATGTGTGCCGACTGGCTAGCTAAAAAGACTAGGAGCAATATTTTTGCTGTTCATGTTTTGGAAATCCCTCCTCCTGCTTGATGTACTTCAATGCTCAAAATGTGTTTGCTCTATGGAATGAATAAACATCCTCTATAAGGCTTCTTTTCTCCAAAAAAAAAAAATATTTTGACTATGTATCTGTTACCCATGATTTGTTTTGATTTGAACATAACTTTGTTCATTTTTTCTTTGTGGTTCATTTCTAGTTTGATTTATTAACTTGATAGGCACTTAAGTAAAGTAAAAACTTTCTCCCAAAAGCTAACATTTAAAGGATGGTTCCCTACAAAATGTATGACGTTGCAAAGAGTTGTACTTGCCCTAATCATCAATTCCCCATTAAATCCCCCCCCCCCTCTTTTTTCTCTTGACAATGTGTTTTATTCTAGATCTGCCTCTAGTTCCCTATCCCGCTTGGGTGCCTATCATAACTTGGTGCTTGAGTTGTTACCCAAAAAATGACATTTCTGTTATTTAAATTATAACTAAAATAAAGTTTTCTGGAGTTCATGAAGATGAGCTATATTATTCATAACTATAAATTTTATTATATATTAATATATTGATCTATTTATATTGAAGTCTTCAAATTTAATCATCAAAATAAAATAAATAAATCATTCCTAAGTATTTCTTCTTTCAAAACTGGGCTAGACCATGTTGGGGTTTGGACCCAACCAAAAAAGCTATCAGTAGAATTGGGGTCACAATTTCAAAGCTCAAGATCTAGCGGGCCACGAATCAGTGGTAGCCCAGGTTAAAAATGGTATGTCCTGTGCTGTACACGCCTGATTCAGACCCACCAATCATCACATCAAATTCAGCTCATTCTTCAATCTTCATCTTCATGGAGCCAATGTTCTGAATGGCGTCGAAGAGTACCCACAAACGATGACGGTCTTCTGTGAGGTTATATTCGGTGCACCCACTCCTAAAGTTACTGCTTCATTCCCCAACAGAGATTGCGTTCCGTTCCAAAACCACCTTCTCAAATTGAAAACCTTTTCTTCTGTCACTCTCCGACGTCGAAAACGGTTTGTGCCCATTTCCCAGCCCAGCTTGGTGAAGAAGACGAATGGCAAGTATGGCGGAACTGAGTGTTCTACTTCTAGCCAATGTAATGCTTCAGAAGCTTTGGAGTGTGATTTCGTGGTTGTGAATTTTTATCATTTTGTGTTTATCAACGACCCGGAAGCAGAAGTCGCCAAACTCCTGGCTTTCATGGAGGTTCCCTCTCATTTTCTATCTTTCTTTGGGTTCACTCTCTCCTTTTATTATTTGAATTTGTGTCTCTCTGTACTTTTGCATTTACGAAATATTTGCAACTGATGGTGGTACTTTACCCAAATTGGGATTTAATTGTTATTATTTTTTTCTATAAAATCATATATAAAGTTCCACAACAGTTACTTGTCATTATATCCTTTATTCTTTCCCTTGGAACTTTTTAGTAGAGTTTAATTTGTGATTCAGAGCAAATCTTTGTTTTTTAAGTATCTACACTGTACAACATCCGGACCATGGAAGCGTGGAAAAAATGTTGCTGCTGCAAAAGTAGGGACAGTTAGTGACGAAGAATTTCAATACTATTCATACATGAATGTATTAATACGTGCATAATCTGGCAATGTTTAATGCCTAGTGGTTATTTGTTAATGATGAGTATAACATGGAGGACATTGAATATATTGTCTTATATGTTGCAGTTTTGGAGTTATTTGCAATTTCCACGTTTTCCTCTCAGGTATAAATTTTTGGTCTATTGACAGGGTCTTGACATAAATGGCAGAATCTATTTGAATGAACAAGGTATCAATGTGCAGGTTAGTCTTCTTTTTGCATTGTGATTCTATACATTCTTCCGGACAGTTTTTTTTTTTTTTTAAATTATTATTATTATTGTCATACATACTTAAGCCAGATTCTGGAGTTGTAAGTAATTCTATCACGAGACATTCATAAAAAGGGTTCTTATTTTTCCTGATCAGAATATGCCAAGCATGATATCCAAGTGTGAATTTTTATGTTTCCTGCATTCCATCAATGAGCTTGGGGTGAACTAGAAAATGGAACCTTGATTTGTATTCTTTTGTTTCTCCCACTTCAAGCTTAAACCACTTTGGTCTGATGTTAGTAGGGTTGATATTCTTGTTTCACATTAATTCTTAGCTATGGCATAATGTATACCTTGTGACTCCACTACCGCCAGTAAAAATTATAAAGACTAGCCACTTCTTTGAAAGCACTTCAGAAATTGTACATAAATGCGTAACAACCAAGACATCTAGGGGAGATATTCTGGAGAACCCTTATATGCTGGTGATAAAGTACTACGATTTGTAACTGTTGAAATAAATAATAATGTCATGTCAAAAGTTTATTATTGTACTTTTTCCGCTGATTACATCTTTGAAAGTGTTAACTTCATGAAAGGACTCTTCAATGATTTCAGTATCACTCTCCAGGGAGGATGGGGTATTTGGGACTGGGTTTGAAGTTCAAATTTCAAGACGTATTGTTTCTTCTAAATTACCTAAAACAATTATATCTTGCTGCTTAACGAAGAGGTTGCATTTAAAATAAAAGTTAAGTTCCTTAGGGCAACTACCGGTCAAATTTAGTGTTTCAGAGTCTAAACACTAAATGTTACCTGCTGATATGGTATATTACTGTATGCAGTATAGTGGGCCATCAAAAGATGCTCTGGCATATGTTGAATGGTTAAGACAAGATGACAGATTTTCTGATATCTTGGTTCAGATTTCTCCATCAGTAAAAGGACATGCCTTCCCAAGATTGAAGTTGCGATATAAGCCTTCACTTGTCCAGGCAAGCCGTATGTGTTCATGCATAAAGTCATATGCATAAATATATTATCATCCGTACAAAGCAAGTTAAAGTGGATATTGCTCTATAGTCCCATATCTTTATTTTCTGTCATGCAAGAGTTCACTGAAGCTTATTATCATGTTATAGTTTTCTTTCAGCTGGAGCTTTGTAACTAGTTTCTTTATCCTCTACATTTTTTGTCTTTATAATGTTTAAGATGAAAGAGTTGTTCGTGACTTAAAATGATACTATTTCCCTGTAACTTTTATTTGTCCTACAGTTGGAAGGTGGCATATCACATCTTCCTCTTCTTGATCCTTCAATGCAAGCAACACCTTTAGCGCCATCAGAATGGCGAAATAGATTGGAAGCAATGAATAGGACTGGTCTTACTTCAAAAGAATGTCCTGATACCAATTACATTCTGTTGGATGTGAGAAATGGTATTATTTATATTCTTCCAAAGTAATGCTAGCTTTGTTTTCTTCACCTGAAATTGCAAAAAATTTTCTGTTTAACATATTCTTTTTTTAAGCTGGTGGGTCACTTCATTATATTGCTGCTAATTGACAATCGTTCATTATTGCCAATGGATGAACTTTTTTATATGAATGTGATCTTAAAGGCACTTCTGTGGCTTATAACTAACAGTTTTTGTTCTTACTCTCAGTTGATATTTCTGAAGACCTATTTGTGTGCTTGCCCCTCTATTTTTGGTTTCGACAAACTTTATTGCTGTCAGTTTTTTGTAAAATGACTATATTATGTATGCTATACAGGATATGAGTGGGATATTGGACATTTTCGCGGTGCTCTGCGACCTAATGTGGACTGCTTTAGAAGCACATCATTTGGTTTGTCTCAGGAAGAGGTATGGTCATTCTTTGATGTGTCCATAGAAAATATTAGTAGTAAATTTATCATGATGCATGTTCCTGCTGTGCCATGTATGTATTTCATGTACGCCTGTTGTAGCTGAGATTTTCTACAAGTAGGGAGGATGACGAGGCATCTTCTAAAATAGGAAACTATAAGAAAACAGAGCCAAAGAGGCTACAAATGTGTTAAAGCTGCCCAATCTTTCTGCACATAGTAAAACAGAAAGTCTCCTTAAACAGCCAAAAGCAAAGCACGAGAGAAATTCAATAAATACAATCCTATCCATAATATCTGTAGGGTTAAAGATATGCTCTTGAAGATGCAGGCATTAAGCTCCAGCCAATACACTGAGAATTGAAAAATCACACACTGACAAAATTTGGATGTCATGCTACTGAAGCATGTACTTAAGTTGTATGGATTATTTTTAAAGTAATTCTATTAAATCTTGTCTTTCTTGCAGCATTCTGGCTGTTGACATTGGTTACTTATTTGAAACTTTTTTCTTGTTAAGAGTGGAGGTTTGCCTGGGTCTTGCGTCAGGATTATCATCAATAATTGAAAACAAGTCTTGGAAATTTGATCTTTCCATTGATGGCTGTTAATATATTCCATTTTTGTGTGCCTTCCAATTTAGGTCACGGCTTCAGATCCTTTAGCAAATGTGAATAAAGAAAAAACGAATATATTGATGTACTGCACTGGAGGGATTCGTTGTGATGTATATTCTGCAATGCTGAGGTAAATTGTAATGTGGGCTGGCAACAAATGCTTATTCGATTATGGACTTCTAATAGATCTTATTGCTTTATCACTTCCAAGACTTGGTCACATGGGTGGACTGTTTTCAACGTAGATAGTACGATGCACTCTACAATGCATCGATTGAACAGCCACAAAAATTAACCATTAGCTCTTAAAACCTGTGAAACTAAAAATTTCGTAACATAACAAATCATCACTAACGGCGGGAATTGAGCAATGCTGCTTATTTCTTTCGTGGGCGGTTATGTTTATAAGAGTTGGATATGTAGCTGAGGATGTGACTAGGTTTTTGAGATGCAAGTCTATTCTATTATATAAAGCTCACCTACACTTGTAATATTTAGCTCTTCAAATTCTTTCTTGTTATGTGTGTGGTGGGGTTGTGGGGGATGTGTGTGTGTGTGTGTAAGAGAGAGAGAGAGAGACAGAAGGATTACCCTGGCGCTGCCTGCTTGCATGGTAGAAGATCACACTTTTCTCTTTATAAAAGGAAACAGTTGACTGATGGAGCTGAAATATATTGGTTAGAAATGCAAGATATTCATTGTTTTTTTTTTAAATAAATATCAATTTTGTTGAATTGGTTTGGTGCATTTGCCAGAAAGAAGGGCTTTCAGAATTTGTATACCTTGAAGGGAGGCGTTTCTCACTATTTAAAGAATGAAGGTCCCGCAGAATGGGTAGGGAATTTATTTGTGTTCGACTCTCGTCTGTCTCTGCCTCCTTCTTCATACTATCCTGGGGCCACAACTGAAACAGACAGGACTCCTCAAGTCTCTTCAAATGATATGTTTGCAAAATGCTACGTATGTGGTTCTCAAGTCAGTGAGCTGAGGCATAGGAACTGTGCGAATCTCGATTGCAATTTACTTTTCCTGTAAGGTTCCTTTCTCTTTTGCATTTTGTATTTGCTTGGTGATATAAAATTCTTTGACATCAAGCATGTCAATCTTTGTGTTACAGATGTTGCAGAAAGTGTGTGAATGATGTAAGGGGATGCTGCTGTTGGAGGTGCACAACTGCTCCTAGACTTAGGCCTGTTTTAGATGGAAGCCAGAGATACAAAAAATGGCACATCTATCGTGATATAGATGTGCAAAGCAAGATAACAGCTTCCACATGAATAAATAAACCTTTGGTTTTCATCACCAGCATACGTTTCAAAAGGGACGTGTTCAGGTGAGCACTTCCATCCATTGGTATCTGTTACAGGTGGTACTGTAATTACAAATTTGCAACTGTCACTAAACCTCTATTTATTTTCTTTATATTATATGATTGTAGTTGTAGGAGTACTATGGAAGAGAAATGGAATGGAGATTTAAGAATTGAGAATAGAAACAAGGTTTCATTTAAAAGAAAATAGACTTTACACTTTATGAATCCTCTAATTTCAGAGGATCTGTATTTGAAAGAGAATGGAGATAATGACTGTGTCCACATGATAAAACAAGTTCCATATATTCATTAAAAAAAGGTGTCATATAAGCATGAAACTATCAGTTGGCACACTACATTGCGAATTATATTTCTTTGATTGTTTTTTGAATTTATAAATTTATTTGAATTACAAATAACTATTTTTGGTTCAACAAATACAAATAACTTTTAGAACCAACGGTATGTTTTTATAACCTAAAGAAATTTAACCCACAGTATATGAATAAAATAATAGACTACGGAATGTGATCTTCACTCTAGAATCTCAGTTTTGTGCAAATTTAACTTTCAACGGTTATATATAGTATGGGTGTGTTTGGATTAGATTATGTATAAGTGATTATGAGGATAATTGATTATTCATAAGTAATTATGAGAATAAGTGATTATGTCAAAAGTGATTTGTGTTTGGATATTTTTACCTCATAAGTGATTTTGAGAAAAGAGATGTGTTTGGATATTGGTGTTTAAGTGATTATTGGGTGGATATTGAGAAGGAAAAATGAAATAAATGATTATGGGAGGATAAGCGATTATCATAAGCTGAAAAAATCAGCTTCTTCCATAAGCATTTATTTGAGGCATAAGTGCTTATTGAAAAGCTGTTTCTGTTTGGCAACTCCACCGCATAAGCACTTATGGAGCCCATAAGTGCTTATTTTTGGCAATCCAAACAGGCTATATGTCATCTGGAACAAAAACAACACAATTTTCAATCAAGTAACTATAATGATTAAATACAAAAGCAACATTTGTCTAGTTGATTTTTACTTTCCTCTGCAAAATTGAGAAATTATATTACAGGAATGTGGAAAATCCATCCCGTTCCCACCCCAGTTTTTAAGATTTATCTTTTTTTTTTTTTTGAGAAAAGTAAGATTTATCAAATTTAAATCTTCCCATAACAAATAAAGGTTCATCCAAATTTGGCCCCCCCTTATCTACCAAAAATAAAAAAGACAGAAGCAAGATACAATTAAACCCAAAAAAAAGATAAAAATAATTAAGTGTATGCAATGCATCAAGCAAATTCAGAAAGGTCCATGAGGCAGCTTAATCCAAAGTCCTTAACCCGTATGAAATCTAGCGTATCATCTAGTTACAGTGGCCTACCAAATTCAGCTCACAAATTTGCTTAATGCAATATTGAAGGGTCTAGGGCTAGTATTACAACACATAACTACTCATCCAAATTATAATGCAGAATATCAATTAACGACTTCAGGAAGAACTTTAGAAGACCGTAAATTGGTCGCATGCTCAATGCTCCATCACCAATGCCTGCACCCAAAGAATAAAAATCCTAAGTTGCCCAGATAGCCCAAAACTTTACTGCCATAGCAAACACTTAAAGAAGATGAACAATTACACATCGTATAAACCAAAGTGGTCTTGCAAACTGCAATCCTATCAACTAATTTTCTGCAAATCTTACCCAAACGTGCAAGATCCTCAACAATGAACCATCAATCTAGAGTCAGTAATATGGGGCTAATAAACAATTAATGATATTACTTGTGATATAATCTTGTAATCTCATAGTTACTGGACATTAAATATGTGATATAAAGATTAAACATCCATCCAAGAAGCATGCACAAGTGACTGGCCTAAGCAAAACAGACACCAACAAGCTCAAGATTTGTCCTCTTGTAATGAGTCAATTTCGCCCGTCGGGCACTGCCCTAGTGGTTGGGGTGTCTCCTTGCAAGCAAAGTGTCGTGGATTCGAGCCCATTTGATGCCTTGATCTGGTATATGAAACTTGCTTTAAGGGAGATACTCAAACTACTAGATTGAATGGCTTGATTACTTGGTGTGAACTATTGCGGGCTTGATTTACCTCCAGGTTCTACCCGACTAGTAGTTGGGGTTTCCTTGTCATAAAAAAAAAAAAAAAGTTCAATTTCAAGCAATGCTCCCCTCCTAACCCTTTGCCCGTGACCCTTCTTTCTCCCTATCTCTCAAATTAGCTGAGAAGGTACAAAGTTGTACAGACTAGAGAGAGAGAGTACATTGTTCTGGGAGCAAAGCAAATATTTGAATACTTTCATGAACTAGCCATATTTAAAGTCCAAAAGAGGCAAAAATTGTAGCTCTTTTACAGACAAAAGAAACTTGGTAAAAGTTAAAACCCCCCACCCCCACCCAAAAAGAAAAAAAAAATCTTGCTTTTGCTCTATACTTTTCCTCCGTGATTAATGTTAAAGGGAAATATGACAATATCAGTGAAGTTGCAGATAAATCCTGGCCTCAACCACCCAAAAATCCAACAAAGATTGATGTTCAATCAATATAAGATGTACTAAGCTTATAATCCCCAACACCCCCCCCCCCCCCAAAAGAAAAAAATCTTGTTCATTATTTTGATAGGTGATTAATTGGTAGATGAGAAAGGTGTGAAGATTTCTGAGGCTCAGCATAAAGCCTATTTAGGAAGAGTATTTTGACTACAGTGCAGCTTAACACATCCTAAACTTTTTACTTAGTGAGCAGGATAATTAATCCAGTAGAACATCAGATTTCATATGGCCTTTTGCTCTTGTAAAACAATTTATTAGTAGCAAAGGAATGAGGAAATAATCATCCATGAGCTTAATTTCTAGACTCACCACCAACGACCGTCTCCTGGGTACTTCACAAGCCTCACAATCTTAAGATCTAAAACATACGAGGTCCCAGAGCAAAGTTCCAATTTATTAAAAAGAAACCCCTATGCCTATACTATTCAAGTGAAAGCACCTTGGGAGATTAAGTACAACCATGTCCGACACTCCCACGTATGCATAAATTAATATTGAAGTAAGCATCTTCTGTTCATTGCCCAGCACATAACTAGCATCAAACCAATACTCTTATATTTTTGCCATACCATGTCTTAAGAAGGATTGCACAGACAACCATTGCCCTAGCTAACAAAATTTCTTTCTTTCATAAAAATACCTAAGCACACAAGATCATTGAGGAATTCATCCATCCTAATCCCTAAGAAAATATCTCTTCCATAAAATCACCATCATCTAAAGACAATCATATGGTATAGTATATAACAATTTGAAACCAGTGGTCAATTACGTGATAACAACCCTATTCTTCTGACATATACCCTTAATATGCTTAGAAGATATTTCTAATATCCTTAATTTCTGCAAAGAAAGATTCGTGTAAAATCATTCCACAACCCTAAAGTAAATAAATAAACCCAGGCATAATTAAATCACACAAAGCAGATCAACTTCTTCATAATATCAAGATTTAAACTTCAGCTTATCATTGTAGCCATCGCTAAAATCTCAATCTTAACAAAAATGAATAAGACGAAACGGACCTGAACAAAAGGAGAGCAAGACTTCGATGATGGACGAAACACTGAAGGGACGACAATTATTTACAATAACGATCAGCTTTCTTCTTGACGCGATCATCAAGGGCTTCCTCGATGGACTTGAAGTTGGTTTTGGGTTGGTAGCCAAACTTCTTGGCCTCAACCGGGAATAGCTCCTCGTACTTCATGCGCTTCGCCGCATCGATCGTGTAGGTCTCTCCTGGCTCTCCTCCATCGGTAGCGGAGGCCTCTGCCTGGTGCTCGAGGTTCAAAGGGTCAACTTCACCGTCGGTGGGATCGTCGGTATGCTTGTTCTTCTTCTTCTTTTTCTTCTTGTCGATGGTTTTGCTGCGCGTGGCGAGGATTCCTCCTTTGAAGCTCAATCTCCCTCCTTTCACCCTCTCGTACGGATCCGACATAGTGTGTTGCGCTAATGCCAGGAAATTGTTGGCGTTATGAGGATTGGATATTGCTTCTCTACTTAGCTTTCTCTGAAGCTCTTTGTTAAAACCTGAACCTGGAAATGTCTCCGCTCTCTCCAGAAAATGACTCAAGAACCCAATCCTCCTCTTATGTTTCACTCGTTGCATAGAAGCCCCTCGGGTCGGGTATGAAAAGTGGATTCTTGTGGTTTTAGGATTTTCACACACGAATTATTTTAAAAATTTAATAATATTTTGTCAAAATAATTTTAATTTAATACATAAAATAATAAAATAAGAATTAATATTTCATTGAAATTTTATAGCAATAAATATTGTAAAAAATTTTAAAAATTTTAAAATAAAAATTTTTATGAATCACAATGTACTAATCAAAACAAAAATCTGTGTTCAAATTTAATTTAATTTAATTTTTATATTTTTTATATTTTTATTTTAATAGATGAGATAATTTTCTACCTTTTATTTTTAATTTAAAAAACTCTGTTCAGAAGACCAAAAAATTTTCGATCTTCTTAAGTTTCAATTGTGATGAATTAATACTCCTTTCGGTCCTATATATAGGATATTTTACCATGATCCTAAATATAAGACCCTTTACAATATATGAGGTAGTATTTATTATATATTTTCAGAAAAATGTCTATATTTAATGTATTCAAAGAGAAAAAGAGAGAAATTAAATAAGGGTAATTTTAAAAAAATATTTAAATTTTTAAAAAAATCGAGATAGTTAATTAATTTTAATTATAATTTTTAATTCATGTGATTCAGTTAAGATTGTTAGAAGAATCAGAGGTAGTATTTACGTGGGCTTCATCTTTGGATCCCATATCCATTGAATTGTTGGACTTCTCTGTCAGTTTCTAATTTTGTCCGTTGTATTTCCCCCATTTTCTCTCTACTCAAATTAAGGAGTTCGAAAATTTATTATTATGCTTGACAGTCAGACTACAAGCTAGCAAAACTTCGCGTATAATTAAGGGCTCTCATTTTATTTTTATTATGCTTGACAGTCAGACTACATCGTAGAAAAGAATATAAAACTATGAGATTTTGCTTTCATTTTATTTTTATTGTCGCAGATCTGTTTTTGCTTCAAAGATGCAATATTCATTAATATTTATTTGATTTACGTACAAATTCTTTTTTTTTTTGGGACAGAAAAAACGAAACAATGATTTACTGTACAAATTCTTACTATGTCTTCTCTTTGGTTCTTATACTAAGTGCTGTTGGATTAATTTATAAAAACTAAAAAGACAGTTATAAAAGACAGCATTTAGTGACCACAAAAGAAAAATGAAAAATCTCATTGGTAAGAAGTTATACTAGCTTATCAAGCTAGCATGTACGGGCATCAAATATTTTTTGGGAGAATTTTACTACTTTTATAATCCTACCTAACTTCATTCCAACTACTAGTTGGTTTGATACCAAAACAAATAAAAAAAAGTAAAAAAATATAAAATTATGTGGCAAGATATTCCTTTTATTTAAGTTCCAATTTGATTTGAATCCATATTAATCCATAATACCATTGTTGTTAAAATCGAACCAGACCTGCTGCCTTAAACCAGTAGAACCGGTCCTGAGCCGGTTTAAACCGGTTCTTTTTTATTTTTTTTTCAAATTCTTTTAAAATATTTTTTTTATTTTTAAGATAAAATAACATGATTTCTAATATAATAGATTATTAATTTATTATTTTGAACTTAAAATATAATTATAGATGAATATTAACTTATTTAAATTTAAATATTGAGTTATGAAACCTATTAATAATTTGTTTATGGTGAGTAATAGATAGATAATTCAATATTATATAGTTTGATACTTTAATTAAGTTATAAAATTTGTTTAAACTTATATTATTTGTTTTAAATATATTATTTTAATTACTACCGGTCTGACCCCAGTCTGATCTCAGTTGAATCATTGAACCTTGAACCAGTGTTTTCTCCAGTTCAATGTTAGGTCCGATTCTGACAACATTACATAATACTATCTACTAAATGATTTGTTGAACATAGAAAATGAAACATGTTGAAAAACCTATTAGACAGGATATTGAACCGGTTAATGTTCAATAGGTCAACCGAGATTCAACTAAAATTAAACCAGTAGTAATATAGTTAATGATTTTTTAATTTTATATATTATATAGAAAATTAAAAATATTATTAATAAGTTCCACAACCTAATATTAAAATCTAAATAAGTTAATATTTATCTATAATTATACTTCAAATATAAATATTCAATTAATATTCTATTTTCATATTATTTGTTAAATAAATTTATTATTAATAATAATTATGTATCATAATAATATTTTTATAATCTTATAATATAAAAGAAAAAATTTATACAAAAAATAATACTACTTAGTATTAAAAATAATCTTAAAAACTAAAAAAAAATAAAAATCTTGTTAAAAAAAGTTCATGACCAATTCCACCAATTCTAAAAATGGACAGTTGATATTGATGGTAGAAATGAACCTGGTACTAATTTCAGGTCCGACTGGCCGAACCAGCCCATTCAGTCCGATTTTTCAATCTCGGGTTTTATCATACCTCCAATTATTTATGATGCGCATTCGGCTATCACTTTAGGAGAGCAATAATGTACCATTTATCAAAGACGAAGATTGCTACAATGCCATCATTACCATGGTAGAGTAGTGAAATTTCATGTGCCTTTCACTCTATGCATTGATTAGATCTCTGTTCCTAGATGATGATAGACAAAATGTTTTACAAGGTAACAGCCCTCTCGTACTGTTAAAACAGCCCAAGCTAGTGGCCTAAGCCATTTTTCCCTTGCCATCTACTTCATATCCACTAAAGACAATAAAAAAAAAAAAAAGATACAAAACAACTCACTTCAGCTTCTCTGTCTGTGCAATCCACATAAAACGTGTAAATGTAACTACTAATGTTATATTTAGTAGAAAGAAAACTAATTTCAAGAAAGAAAATGAAAAAAAAAATCCATCTCAATATGCTCTTATTTGTTATAAAAAATATTGCAACTTCTAATAAAAAAAAACATCACTCTATTTCTTATTATAAGTCATATTTATCTACCTCATATATATATATAGAAAATTAATTCACAGTTTTAATATTTTTAAAAATTAACATAACTTTACAAAAGTATCCTCATTAAATTATAACTTATCTTAATTGTATCATTCTTAATCTCTTTCCACCATAACTCTATTGTATATTCCAAAAAAAAAAGGTAAAAATAGAAAATAAATATTAAAAACTTCATAAATTTTACAAAATAACTTATATTTTAAAATATTAATTCTCTAAAAATGTCTTATAATAAAAAATAAAATAAATATAATTAACTACCAAATATATTGAAATGAATTTTCTCTCACTTTTCCTTTTTTAAACTAAGTTTCTTTCATCCGAAGACAGTCCAAGGAGTGCCAAGAAGGCAATTCAATTATCGTTGATCATGAATAACGAGTACAGCTTGAAGCTATACTATTTTTTATATTAAATTCGTTGCTAAGGCAGCCATAAACCTGACACATAATAATTACCATTCTTATTTCCTTCATAAACACCGATTCCTTAAAAAAAAAAATAAATAAGGTAAAACTTATGCATTCAATGTTTGAAGCACTTTCATAACTCAAAATTGTTTACAATCTCACTATAACCTTATAATACCTTATAACAGTATAAGCTGGAAGGTCTTGTATTCAATGATCTGGAGCACAGTTAACCACCATGACCACCAAGAAGGCTATAGCAACAACCATCAAAGTGCTGACAGCTAGGTAAATCTAATTGAGAAACGACTAGAGCCTCAAAAAGCGTAGTTTGATTTTGTCCTTATACAGAATCAATTCGGTCCTTTGCTGATGAAATATTTCACAAATTCGCTCCTCACAAAATTTTCACATAAATATTTCTTCATTCATGTCAATCTATTGCATATAAAGTTAACAGATTGTAAAGCCGATCTATTTTAGTTTCATTGACAGTAATTTTATTGCAAGTGTTTAATCAGTAATTCATGTCAAGAGAGGATGTTACCAATTACTTCGACAGATGAATATCATCATAATACAGAAGGAAACCGTAAATATATCAAAAATGAAAAATTACCGAGGTGACAACAACGAACGCAGCTAAATCCAAATCCAAATCCAAATCCAAATCCAAATAGTATCAAATTTCTCAACCATAATAAGGCAAAAACATACCTTAGGCAATAATAACCTGATCCTTGTATTGAACTGAGACTAACAAGTTAGATGAATAAAAATGTCACAATGGCTCAAAAACGAAATAGCCAAAAATGAAAGACCTACAAGTTCATATCAAAAGTTTTCCACAGCATAGAACATGAACCGATAACTCAAATAAAGTGTAGAAAACACCGTATAGTCGCGATCTTCCAGTACAACGACTTCAACGGTAAGATTTCTGGAACCTAGCGCGAGCACCACGACCACCGAATTTCTTGGGCTCGCAGCGCCTTGGATCAGCGACCAGCAGGGTTCGATCGTAACTAACAAGAATATCCTTGATTTCTTTCTTACTCTGCTCATCCACGTACTTCTGGTAGAAAGCAACCAGGGCTTTGGCTATACTTTGGCGAATTGCGTATATCTGAGAGGTGTGACCACCGCCCTTGACTCTGATACGCATGTCTACGCCAGCGAAACGGTGTTTTCCGAGTAGGAGGATGGGTTCGAAAGCTTTGAATCGAAGAATCTCTGGCTGCACGAGCTCGATCGGGCAGCCATTGATCTTGATGAGTCCACGGCCGCGCTTGCAGTGAGTCACAGCGACAGCAGTCTTCTTGCGGCCAAAGCATTGAACCTGTTCGATTGCTGGTTGCGCCTGAGCCATTGTTGCGGCGCCCTATGCTCCTCCTCCCTGATCTCTCACAAAACCCCGCTTCTCAGTGATTGGAGGCAAGTTCGTCGTGTCATTATCATATGTACGAATGTTTTAGGGTTTCTAGAATAAAGGCCCAGCCCAATTCTTAGATATCCAGAATATGACACCAGATTTGCTTGACGTGATTTTCGTGCTTGCCGAATAAACATCCCTTTTTTTTTTTTTTTTTGCCTAAACCGAATAAACATTCTTTTATTAATTAAAGGAATTAGATTAGACAGATTCTATTTTGATCTTAGAAAGAATTTTTAACCTCAAATGTGATTATTTATAATTTTTCTTAATTGTATTACTTGTAATTAAAATCATCTTTTCTTCTAACACCAAGTACGTAATTTATTTTTTCTAATAAAGTATTTTTCATAGACATAAATAAAAATTAAATTTTAAATATTATATTTAAGGAATGTAACTATTTACCAGATTGACTTTGTTGGTAATTAAAATTATTTTTAATTTTGAATTTAAATTTTGTGGATAAAAAAATTAAATTGAAAAGTTTACCTCATTTGAATCTGATAATATATTAATCCAAAAATATCAGATATCATATACTTACAGCAAAAAAATATCTTTAAGGTAGTTTTTCTGTAAAATTATCTTTTGAATTTAACATTTTACTTATATATTTCTTAATTTGATAATTCACCATTCATAAAATGGTCAATGCATATAAATATTATCAATAATATTAAATATCAAAGTATTTCAATATAATTAACTTCCTTTTTACATATTATGTAATGTATGCTACGATTTGTTTTTTCCAACTAAATACTGTGACTTGTTAGCATACTATCAAAGAAATCAAATTGCACAAGTATATTTTTTTTACTTTGTATTGACAGTGATATTTTTGTTCATCGTGATAAAAATTTAATGTCCAAAAATCCAGCAGTCTGGTGTGCGTGGAATTTTCTGAGAAAGAAATACTACAGAATATGTGTGACATACGGCTCAAAATTCTTCAGGTTAGAGGATCTTGAGCTCTGAAGAAAAAAATTCCAAGGCAATCGTTAATACTGCCACTTAAGTGATCGAATATTTGAACCGGTAGATAAAGTCCACCATTTCTTCTAACTATGAATCCAGATCGTACACCAGAAAACTCCTTGCTTATTATAGGTTGTCTAGAACTATTCTGGAAAAAAGGGAAAAGAACTCCTAATTGTTAGTCTATTATAGTACAAGAGAATATATAAACACACACATAATATAGCTTTTTGTATTTTTCTTTCAATCATATTCCTAGTTCTAAGCCAGAAAATCTTCAGACACCCAGCTGGGCTTCTCCTTCTGCTATTGCTGTTCAAGGGAGTCATACAATGGAGCATTTCTAGTCTCAGGAAGCCACAAACTCATCAACCCACTACTGATCGATAACAAGCCAAATACCAGAAACGAGAGTGACGGACTCAAACGTCCCACCACCACCACCAAAGGCGCCATGGAAGCCCCTAACATCAAAGCTTGCCTCAACGTCGAAACTGCGAAGTTCCTCACATTCGTGGGAAAAAGCTCCACACAGTAATCATATAGGATGTCAATGCAGTAGAAGCACCCATGAACCCAATTGCTTCGATGATCAGTTGAGTCCAATTCCCTCCCATTTTGTTTGCCTTCAAACTTTTTGATACTTTGCCTGAGAGGAAGGTGCAAAAGATGCAGGAAATTCCAGCTATGTAAGTGGAGAGAACAGCAAGCGTCTGTTTGTGAAGCCCAAGAGAAAGCTGCTTGCTAAAACTGCAGGGATCTCCATTAATGCGATGAGGGTAACTGAGATGTCGAGATGGAAGTTCAAGTTTTCAACATTGAGTTGAATCCCACAGTAAACAAACCCAACTCCAAACCCAGATAACATAACAATGGCCATTCTTTTTGCAGCCCATTTTGTCGTCCAAAGGCTCTCTTTGTTGTTTTCTGGGTTTGTTTCATTTTCGCTGGTGGAGCCAAGTTTGGCTCCTGAAGGGTTTGCTAGGCATAGATTGTTGGGGAGTTTTTTCTTCCCATTGAGTCTAGCAAATCTATCCAACACTGCAAGAGCTTCTTTGGTTCTCCCTCTGATTAGAAGCCAACGTGGTGAGTCAGAGACAAAAGGGAGGAATAGGATCGAGTATGCAAGAGGGAGAAGGGATATGATTCCGTACAAGCTTCTCCAGCAAGTTCTGGTTGGGCAAGATAGAAGAGGGAGGGAAAGATAACCAACTGTGAAGAAGAAGAAGCCATACTGGCGTACTTGACCGCGCCATTCACGCCCTACTGATGGTGGAGAGGACAAGGTCGCATATGCCAATTCTAGATCTGGCTAAACCCGTTGCAAAGCGTAGGAGAGCATAAAACCAGACATTTGGGGGGAGAGACGTAGCAAAGGCTGTTATGGAGGTGAAGATGCAGGAAGCCAGCACTGTTCTTTTTCTTCCCAGCCATGAATCAGCTAACCGACCATATACAGCAGACCCTACAGGACACCAAATTTTAGCGACTAGTGAGTGTAAGTGTTTATTTTTTATCAGAAATTTTTTGGTAGGTCAAGTAAATTATGAGTAGAGATATATGTTAGCTGATTCAAGAAGTAAAGTCTTTTGCACTGAATTAATAACTGGAATTCATTAAATCATGGCCTGAACTCTGGAAGGAGAGAATTTATAAAAAGAAAGACAGCCTCCCCATAAACCAAACAGATTGAAAAAAAATATATATGCTTTAACTGGTTGAAGAAAATCCACTAGATGTGATGTAGTGCCTATACTTCAGCTCAAAAATATAACTTGTCGAGTGAATGTTCATAAATAGTTTTATTATAATTTTTCACAATAGCGAGCAATCATAGGCATCATTCAAGAGGTCATTGGTCCAAACCTTCGTGCTGTTATGTACAAGAAAAATATAAAAATATGAAAGTTTGAAGAAGTAAAACTTATGGAACAAGTAGTACTTACCCATGAGAGAACCAAGGAAGAAGAAGGAAGCAGGAATTGCAGTGAGAAACTTGCGGTCACAGATGAGACCCCACTCAGCTAAGGTGGAACTTGTGTGGCCATTAACCCATTCCCATGTCTCAGGCTCCAATTCACAAACAGAACCACTAGTTCTGTTGCTAAGGCACAGACCAGGAGCTTTGCACCTCCAAGCTGGTGGTTGTGCATCGCTAAATATGGTGACCAATGTACTCTGGGCATCAAATATCCATGCCAGCGACACCCAGAATACATGCAGCACTTGGGAGATCCCCATGGACCCCACATACCCTTCTACTACTTCATCTACTGTCAAGGTCAAGCTTTGTACTCACTTCTTTTTCGTCTAAAGAGATATGAAAATGGACTCTATTTTTTATTGGCAATAAAAATGGACTCTATTTTTATAATTTATGTTGATGGTTGAGAAACTCTTCAATATACTTGGTTTACAATTACTTAGATCAAGTTAACCATGACTATAAGCAAATGAGATATGAGACTTATGTTAAAATTTGTCTATTACTCTTGTATATGTGCTCATTGTTAGGTTGGATTATCAAAATTGTCTATTACTCCCTCGGTTTCAAAATAGAAGATGAATTTAAAGGGAATTAAGGTTTCAAAATATAAGTTATTTTGTGATTAGTAACCATTTAATAATTTCTTTTCAATTTTACCCCTATTTATGATAATATTTAATTATAAAAGAGAAGAGTTAAAAAAATTATGATGGGAGAGAATAATTTATTTTTACTTCTATTTAATCAAGATAATTTTGAAAAGTTATGAAAATTTTTAAAAAAATTAATGTTTCTTGATGGATATGAGGTATGTAAATATGACTTATATTTTAAAACGGATGAACTATAATTTATGTAAAACATGTGGAAGAGATCATAGAAGTGTATTAAAGACTTGTAATGGAATGTGAGATCAAAGTAGCAATGACAGAAGCCACAGGACAATTAATTAGAGTACCATGTGAGAGGGGAAAGAGGTGTGGTAACCTACTAATCAACATCGATCAGTTATTAGAAAACAAGATGGAATTAATTAATAGGGCTAAGGAAGAACATGGGCAATGCAACAATGATGAATGATGAATTGTTAGTGAGGGCAATACATGGCTCTGATTAGAGGATAAAGAAGTAGCGGAAAGAATTATTGATTCATAAATGCATGGCTGTTATTACTAAACAAAATATCTCAAAACTGGCATATGAATTAAGTGGTTTTTTCTAGTTTCATAAATCCAATTGAAAAGAAACAAAAAACAAAAAACTGATGTATATACATTCTTACTAAACAAAATATCTTTTCTGCTATGTTTCTTTTATATATATATATATATATATAATTGCATGATTATAAAAGATCCATTTTGCGCAATTTCAAGTGTCTCCTTATGTCAATATATTAATAATAGATATCTTTCTTGTATAATCATATAATGCATGGGAATTTCTCTTTTGTTTTACTTAAAAGCTTTTGAAAAATTATATTTATTTTTCTAGTATATAAATCCTGCTAAAATGTGAGACAAAATTGAAGGAATAAAAAAAAAGTTGCATATTGAGTAAAACAATTGAATGAAAGAATAAAAAATAATGAGAAAAACTGCATTATTCATAACTTATAAATAATGGAATTTCATATATTGCATATTGATGATTTATAACATAAATTTTATATTTTATTTTGATGATTTATAACATGAATTTTCTTTAGAGTTTCTTAGTAAAATTTGGTAATGTGTGGCCAAGGATGAGGAAGAAAGATTGAATGAAGAACGAAGAAATGGTGACAGTCTACCTACCAACCCAAAGTGCTAAATGACTTGTTAAGCAAATTATAAAGTTCATTCAATTATTCCCAAATCTTGTTTTGTTAATTAAGCATAGAATTTCAAAGGTGCCAAATGACTAAGCTTTCAAATTCATAGCTCTTTCCAATTGTTTTTTTAATTTGCGGTCCATTAAAAAACCAATAAATGACAAAAAAAGATATGGTCCATGAGAAACTTTATCCACCACGTGTGACCAACTAACAATTTACACAATGTGTTGCTATCAAATCATTTAATTGTCTATGGTATATATGATGAAATGAAAAATATAATAAAAATAATCTCAAAAACAAAAAATAATTCTTGTATTTCTACTTCGAGAAAATAAAAAAAATAAATTATTAAATTATGATTATAAAAATGTAATAGACATTATATAGAAATAGTTAGAATCATGCATTATTTCTAAAGAGGAATTAAAACAATACTAAAACTCTACTCGCCAAGAAAAAGAAGTATTTTTTTTTTCCGAACAAGAAAAAAAGTATTAAAACTTTGGTTTTGTCATCTAATTAAAAAGAAATTTATTAGTAATTGTTTTCTTTGAAGAAAGGTTATTATTATTTATTGCTTAAAAATCTAACTTATTTGGTCATTTTAAAATTATTTTATTTTTAAAAGATTATGTGATATTTTTAATATTTTTGGGATGATGTAATAGAAACCAAATTAATCTTTTCAACACTGAAGTAATGCAAAATTTTTAGAAAGAACGACAAATTGATAGAGGAGTGATTGTTGAAGAACCAAATGAGATTTTAATTTCACCAAAAAAATGTGATTTTAACCTAAAAACATTAATATTTTTTTTTCTAAAGGCATGCTACATTATTTTCAACCACTTTCTTTTGTTAATTAATCTTGTAGAAGTTAACACCACAATCAACAATGATGCTTCTCACTAATTAATAGCTTAATGAGTATTCCCTTTCATAATAATTAGCCAAGAGTGTGAGTTATGAATGGTGGCTCTTCTTCCATTTAGTTGCTTAGATAAAAACTTGTTTTCATTCAACTTCTTAGTTTACCAATCTAATCCACAAACATAGTTATTAATTAAACCAAACTCCTTAAGATCTTAGCTTTTTTTTTAAAAAAGAAAGTTTAGAAGAGTTAGACCCTAAGGACTCACCAAGGTTGAGGTAGATCTTAGGACTTAAATAGTATTTATAAAGATACTTACAGATTACCCATCAATAAGATCCTCATATAGGTAGTAAGATTCGAATCCACATCCTTATGAAATATAAGTCGTATCTTTATGGGCCAACTTTTGTTGGCTAAAATCTGAGCTTTTTATTATATTATAAAATTAATTGGACTTCTACAAACATTTATTTGATTGTGAGATCTGTTTTAATTCTAATGAATTTCAAGATTTAAACTCATTATTACTACTTTTTGTTTACTCACAATTTAATTAGAATTATGAATGATAAAGAGAATGAGAGATTATAAGTCATACACAACATATGTACATGTATAATTGTAGATAACGAAATATGGTTTAAAAGAAGTATGTGCCTCAATCATACAAAATATGACTAGAAAAATAAAAAATAAAAAACTATTTTTATGACATCGTTGAACTTCGTTTATATTAAGTTATATATAATTGGATAATCAGCAAATAAAATAGAGATGAAAAACTTTCTGTGGGGGAAAGAGGAGTTAAGATTCTATATGTTTCAACTATAACAAAAGGAAAAGAAAGAAGAAGAAATTCACAATTAAAAAATTCTGTCTCAGAATTTCCAGAACTTGACCAACACTGTTCTTCATCATTTATAATGTTAAGTTTTTGCTGTAATCTGAAACTCCAACGAATAAGTTGTCCGACCTTCAAAATTAATCAATTTAAGTACTCGTGTTAAGATTTATTGAGTATCAATGCAAAGAAAAATGCAGAACCTGTAATTGAATCAATATTCAAGCAATTAATTACGAGGTTTAAGTTAATATAGTAATAATAACAATTGCAGATCACGAATTAAGAAACTTTTTTATTTTTTAATTAATAAAGATTTTTTTCTGTAAAGAAAATTTCCTATCAAGACTAAATAACTACACTATATTTTGAATTTTATAATCAATTATTATATCAATATATAGAACACACATATATACTATATGGTTTTCTAATTTCTTATTCTTTCTTCAATTCACAATATATAGATATCAAATCTTGAGTGTTTAATCTGAATTCTTCAAAATGACAAAAATAACTATATATTCAAATAAAAATTGAAAAAAATAAATGTCAAAAACAAAGTAACTTAGAAAATCTTAACCTCTATCCAAAAAAATGAAGTAACTCTATTATCTAACAAAATTCTTTTATATTATTTTATTTTTTCCTCAAAACATGACTTTAATTATAAGTGTAAAAATTCAATTTATTCATAATTAAATATATTTTCCTGTATATTATATGGAGTTTGAGATGAGTGATAATCTAGGTTTGTTATAAATTTTATATTGATAATCAAAATAAAATATAAAACTTATAACAAGTTATACATATTGTTCTAATAAAAAAAAGTTACAATATTTATAAGTAATGAGTATGAAAATTCACCTAGTTGAATTGATATATGTATATGGGGCTGGTAAGGAGTTGACCTACCTCTTATTTGCATAGTTGTAGGCCCTCTCTACGGCCCTCTACCCTTTCTCGCACGTTCGAAGGATGTTCTTCATCACAATAATTAGCAACAACCATAAAAACATGTCAACAATATAATTAGCAACACAAATTTGATATTTCCACAACAAAACTATGAATCAAGCTTTGTCAAATTCATCTTTAATTTTCAACTCAAAAATCATAAACAGTAATCTGAATCACGTGTACACAATTATATACATATAAATTCAGATTTTTTTTTGTTTTGCTTTAATTACCTGCAACTCTGTGGAACGCTCCATTTAGGAGGTGGATTTCTGTTGTGATCTTGAGGCAAAGCCATATACTTCTTCCAATCCTGAAGCAAGATCTTAAGATCGTTGATCTTGTTGTCCAAGCCGACGCAGCAATTGGCATGCATGGTGCAGACCTCGTCCAAGTCCTTGCTAGGCTGACAAAACCCCCCAAAATAAGTTGTGTCCAGGAACTTGATCTGCAGCTTCATGTTGGAAATGAAGGGGTTCCATTTGATCTTGTTTAGCACGTCCTGGTCGTGCAGTTTAGGGTACAGTGTCCTTGAATTGTACCAGAACTTGTAGAACCAGATGGTCCTGTTGTTAGATTTCACATAGTTGAACCCTCCATTTGGCATGTTCTTCATGTCCTTGGGATTTCCTTGGAAGTAATCGCAAGCAATTTGGAAATCTGCGTCCTCGTAAAATCTTAGAAATGGGTCTCTAAACCACATTATATCTGTATCCTGCAAATCACAAAGCCAAAAACAATAGAATTCTTAGCCTACATACTTAATGGAGTGATTTGGTTGAAGCTAGAAGCCTATAAAATTGGATATTCCTGATTCTCTCCTCCTGTGAAGAGAGAGAGTGATACATGGTGTGGATGGATCCCACTTGTCAAATGGCGTCTCTCTACACCATATATCACTCTCTCTCCTCATAAAAGAGTCCTAAAACGTAGTTCTCTTTCCGCCAACACTTGTTCTGCCACAATGCTACCTCTCACAAATATTAGAATCATGTCTTATTCTTTTCAAATTTTATGTGTTCTAATCCACTTAGCACTCACTTAACAACAGGCAGAATTTTGGCGGAACACACCTTGGCAAGAAAGAATCCAAGTTGGACAAATCCTGCCACAAAAAAGAGAACCTTAACTCATAAAATAGACTAGTTAGTGATAAATTCTAAGTATCAGTGGAATTTCCTCCACTTACAGAAGATGAAGTTGAGCAACAAAGATTCCTGAACAATACTAAATACAAAATTGAATTTTATACGCTCATACAATTATACATTTGAAGAGACCATAACATAAAAGCATGTGACCATATGTATCAAGTTCAGGTAGGTATGGACAACCTCAAGTCCTCCTAATACTATGATGAAGATAGTAAACTTGTGAAGGAAAAATTTTCTTGGAAGCCAAACATACCGTGAAGACAAAGCTGTACCCCATCTGAAGGACAGTGCCCAGAAACTCAATCCTCTTCCACATCATCTGGAGGTAATCTGGGGTCATGAAGAATGCTTCACTGGTGAAATTGTCAGTGGTTTCAAGGCGATAGCAATGTGGGTGCACAGCAGTGCAACGAGCATATGCCTTCTGGTCCCAAGTTACGACCAACAGGTGCTTCAGGAGCTTCTTGGTCTGCTTCCCAATGCGAAAGCTCTCCAGAAACAGATCAAATATGGATCCTGGTTCTGCCCACGCATTGTTTAATGTTGTTATTATCACCGTCTTGTTCCCCATTGACGCGGTTCTCAGAACACTCTCTAGCTTCGGATCATAGTCTCCCTGATATCATAATAATTAAAATCAGTCACACACTTGGGAATTAACATTCACATTCCACACAAGCATTTCGTCGAACATGTAGAAGGCATAACTGAGCAACTTTTTAACAGAGCAATTGATAAGAATGTATATGATCGTTAAGATTGGATTGTGATCTCCCCGACATTGTATTTGAAACCTGGGAATCAAAGTCAAGATTTCACAGAAAAATTTCATCAAACACTTGAGAATCAAGTTTCACATTTCACACAGGAATCTTGTCGAGCACGTAACAGGCATAACAGTACTAAAAAGATTTCATGACATGCATAAACCTTTTTTTATGAAATAACATATTAGAATAATAAATCTCAGTTATATATATACTGTTCACTCCTTATGCGCAGTGAAACTTGTTCCTTGATGTTTTATGCCATGCACGTGACTTGATTTAGTTCTATATAAAATATCAAAAAACTAAAGTAAAAACGATTCTTTTTTTTTTTTTCCAGACTCTATAGAATACATCTAGTTTGGAGCAATATATGGTGTCCCCTAGTATGATTTAGGTAGAGTTGAGTCGCTTCAAGGGCCATTGTTTTAGGAAAAAGGCAATGGTGGGTGGTGTGGCACTAGTCTGGTGATAATGACACATCTGAGAAGATTAAGTTAGCAGAAACGAGAACCTCAAATTGTGACACTTTATTCCCTTCACACATTACCAACAAAACGGTGATAGTGTGCTGTGGCCACTTGGGATATAATCCATAAGTGTTTCTAATAATTTGATACATATTAAGAAAATTTTATTATATTTTTAAATTTTTTAAAAAAAAAAAGTAAAAAATCTTACTTTTACTCATATTTATTCCACGCATAAATTTCAAGACTATTAATTAAATGAATAATAGGTAAAAAAACATAAATCAGCATATAACATCTTATAATTATAAAAAAAAAATCTCTCAAAATATCTTAAAATATAAATCGTAGGGAGTATATTATTGTACTTATTACTAGTCTCACTTTTCTTATATATATATATATATATATATTCACTAGTTGCTATAGATTAAGCTTAGAAACTACAAGTTGTGCTTCTCTAGTCACTGCTCCATTGTGATTAGTTTGGGCTTGTTAATAGACATAACATTAATAGCAATTACATTTGTTTTAATATTTTTTTTAAAAGAATATCATACTATCATAAATATGGGACAAAATTCTATAAAAAAATAGAATGATACCAAACAACTATATAAAAACCAAATCAACTATATATAAGTAATAGTGTTCGATTTGAAAAACAGGATTTGGGTTATTACTGTTATTTTGACAACAGATCTACACCGTCCAAATCAGATTTCATATATATATTTTTATTAAAAAATATAACGTTATTTTTATTAAAAAATATAACGTTTTTTATTTTAAAGGAAACAATATGAAAAATAAAAATAATCTTCTAACTACAAAGTTTAAAAAAAATATGAGTATTTGCAGACAACCCAAATCCCGAAAGGCAAAAACGAAAAAGTGAAATGGGTATGGTTCCCAAAATGTACTAATCAGAAGAAAGTAGATACCGACACAATTGTTGAATTAAAGGGGTTGGTGAATTTTTTTGTAATTGGAAGTATCCCTATCCATGGACACTGCACAGGTAAATTAAATAGAACATGGATCCCGAAATCCACAGGAAAATAACATGAACCTTGGATATATTTTTATATGGAGATTGATTATTCAAATTCGAATTCTACCATTTTTAAAAGAAAAAATGAATTATTATGAGCACATTTCAATCGTTTAATCGATTCCAATACTTATAGGTTAACTTAAATCATTCAAACGACTCAATTAAATTTTGTTCGAAATAATTATAATTTTTTTACTTAAAAATCAGAAAATACGAACTTAATTTGTTAGGTATAAAAACGAGAATGTCAAAAAGAATGAGAACCAAAAGTAGGACCATGAATGAAAAATCGCGGGATAATATGAACAAGGGGCTAAATGTATCCTGTCATTAGAGAGAGAAGAACAAGTAAAATGTACTCATTAAATGTTCATTTATTCTCGTAGCCTAACTTTATAATTAAATATATTTTCGATATATATTTATATAACATTTGATATTGGCAGAATTGGGGAAAAATCCAGTTCAACAATAGCACTCGTTTGTAATTTATCTGATTTTTAATATAAGATCATTTTAACCGAAATACGTAAATTAATAATGGGAGTTAAAATTAATTAACTATTTTGATTTCTCTAAAAATTCTAATATTTTTTTAAAACTATTTTTATTTAATCTCTTTCTATTTTTTTATACATTAAATAAGAGTATTTTTTAGAAATGTATAATAAATATTACTCCCTCCGGTCCTATATATAGGACCTTTTATCTTGGTCCTAAATATAAGATCCTTTACAATATACGAGGTAGTATTTATTATGCATTTCCAAAAAAATACCCCTATTTAATGTATTCAAAGAGAAAAAGAGAGAGATTAAATAAGGGTAGTTTTGGAAAAAAGTTAAAATTTTCGGAGAAATCGTGGTAGTTAATTAGTTTTAACTCCTTTTCTTAATTCACGTGATTCGGTTAAAATGATCTTATATATAAGATTAGAGGGAGTATCTTATTTACTATAAAGTGTCTTATATTTAAAATCAAGAAAAAAGATCATATATTTAAAAATGAACGCAGTATTAAATATAAGAAGCATAGCATATACTTGCACGTGTTAGTATCCCCTGTTACTGGACAAATTAATACTCCTATTTATTTTCAGCATTTAATTTTCTTCCTTGATTGACATTTTTATTTGAAACATCAAATATAGTTTCTACTTTCTAGATGTGTGCGTGCTAATTCTCCTCTCTGTTTGTACCAAGAACGGTGGATCGAACAGGTATCCTAATAGTTGGGGGCCTAATTCTACTCTGAGTGTGTATTTATTTTTAAATAATAAAAATGATGATCAGGTGTAAGATCCTTCATATATATATATATATATATTAGTGAGTGCAAATACTTGATTTAAATTTTTATCACACTTTAAAATCATCTATGACCAATAGTAGTATTTCCTCTATTTTCTATTATAAGTCATATTTATCTACGTCACACATATCTAAAAAATTAGTTGACAGTTTAGTGTAGCTTTTGCTTTCTTTCTTTATAAAAAAAAAAAAAAAATTAGTTGACAGTTTTGATATTTTCAAAAATTAACATAACTTTCTAAAATTATCCTCATTAAATTATAATTTATTTTAATTGTATCTCTCTTAATCTCTCTCTACTATAAATTTTTTATATATTTCTAATAAGGGTAAAAATAGAAAATAAATATTAAATGCACTATAAATTTTATAAAATCACTTATATTTTAAAACCTTAATTCTTTAAAAATGTGTTTTATAATAGAAAACAGAGGGAGTATAATGCAAAACCCAAATTTAATGCAACCACGAGTAATTTTAAGTGTTTTATGTTTCAATTATTTGAGTCATTAAGAACGTAATTTTTTTTCTCCCTCAAAAATGTAAATTTTACATGAAATTTATTATGATATTTTTTTACCAATTTATTTGGTACTCCCTCTAGTCCTATTTATAATGAAAATTTTTTCTCTTTTTATGATCCTATGTATAAGAGAAAAAAAAGTTAATGTTGAAAAAATATTTTTTATTAAAATTATTCTTTTTCATTAATATTATTGAAAGTCACATGATGTATTTTTGGAAGGAATTAACTGGGTGTTGGAATAAAAAAAAGATATAGATTGCTTAAGTAGGGATAATTTTGTAAAAAATTGAAAATGTGAGATAAATTAATTATTTTTAATTAATTTAATTCTCTTTCTTAATACTTATAAAGTAATTTTTTCCCTATAAATGAAACTGGAGGGAGTAGACAAATATTGACGGTCATTACTTAAACTATAAAGTGTACCTAGAAAGACTTTTTTTTTTTATTGTGAGCAATTTTTTAGACAGAAGTCCCTTATTTAAAGCTAACAAACAATTTAATATTAATTAATTTTGCTAATTAATATGTGCATATATAGAGAGAGAAAATAAACTCTATAGAGGTAGAGAGAGAGAAAAGATCGTTTGTTGAGTAAATAATTGATGTCATTAATTATTTTAGTCAAATTCCAAATTAAAGTGCCTTATTAATTATTTTCTAGCTAGACTAGTTTTTTTTTTTCTAAGCATAAAGCAAAATGCCTAAAGTTTGGTAGAAATTTCACTCACTAGCCAATAGCTTAGAATATTTGAATTTTCTTGAATAATAGAGGAAGTTGATATGATATTAAAGTTTATTGAAAATAAAAAATCCATTATTTTGATTTAAAAAACACGCATCTATGTAATGCGTCACATCAATAATCAATAAATAAATAAATAATAAAATAATAGTATTTTTCATTTTACTTTCATGTAATATATTGATGATTATAAAAGTTCACATTCAAATTTTTTATTAAAATTATCAAAATTTCTCATCATTAAATATCATAGCAAATCCTTAAAAACACCTTATACATTCATCTTTAAAACTATAATTTGGTGACCAAAAGAATATAATTTGTTGATAAATCATTCAAATAAATTACCTACAAAGATGCTGTCATAAAAAGCTATCTACTTGGAACATGTAAGTAGATAATTTATCTGTATTTTTAAAAATTGGATGAGTTCCAATACAAATAGTAAAATAATAGTGTGGAGAGATCAATATAAAATGTAAGTTAAATTATTTATCAATCATGAAAAATTTTATTTATTTCTCAAATTTTGGTATAATGCGCCCACATATAATAATTTTATTTTATAATATATAGTAATGATTTTATAACCAAATTTTAAAAAAAAACTATCTTTTAAAATTGAAACCAATAATTTTTTTTGACAAATATTGAAACCTATAATTTTTACTGTGAAAGTTTAAAACTTTTTAGTGCCGTGGATTAGCATGGGGCACACATGTTCCTTGAAACCACCCCTACTTCCGCCTCTTTTTTCTCTATGACGTATGAATCGTTATAATCATCATATCCATTTTCTATAAATTTTTAATTAAACCCCCCAATTACTTCCTTTTTGGTCATTGTAACCCCACTATTTCCTTTTCTTTTCCCCCTAAATTTTTGCTGCCTATCTCCATTTTCACTCACATGAAAACGCATTCATCGTTTATAAAAAAAAAACGCATTCATCTCAAAAAAAAAAAGAAAAGAAAACACAACCTAATATTAATAATAATAATTAATTACATAAACAGTCCAAAATCCACCCACCAAGCAAAAGCAAAAGTAAACTCTAATTCAATCACAAACCAATATGAATCCTCTTCATTCATTAAAAATATATATATTATATATAGAGTATTAAAAAATAATAAAAAATTAGTCCAATCGCACTTCTCTCTCTCCTAAAACCAAAAGAACAGAGGATTCAGTTTCACAACAGAACCAAAGGGATTTCAACAACTCGTAAGAGACTCAAAACCCATGATTCAAAATCCAATCTTTCTTTCTGGGTTTCTTTCATCAACAAAACCAGAATGAGCATGGCGATATATAAAATTTACCATGAAGAAACAGACAAGAACAGTACATATGCGTTACATGGAGAGAGAGAGAGAGAGAGAGTGAGAGTGATGACCTTGGTGACGGCGGGCATGGCGGCGGTGAAGTAATGAGAGATGACCGGGAAGCCGATGGGAGACACCGAGTTATACAAAAACATCCACATGACGGTGAACCCCATGATCAGCGCGCTCATTTTCGTCAATCTCTTCGCCAGCCCATGGCTGCCAGAGCTGCCGGAGTTCCACGACGGCGGCTTCGTGAGGTCGACACTGGCCGACGATGTGGTATTGTCGACGCTGATGGCGATGACTGAATCCTTCATTACCGATCAATTAAGAAAACAGAACTCTGCTTCGCTCCTCTGAATCACAGTATAAGCTCTTTAATTTGTTTTTATTCGCCAACGACAATAACAACAATATATGTATGTCTATGAAATATATATATATATATATATATTTAAATATATAAAATCCTATTTATATGCACTTTTAAGGGTAAAAAAATCAAGTAGGATCACACATGATAAATTTGACGAGCTTTTCAAAGACTAATTTGATAGATAGAAACAGAGAAACTATGTTAGGGTGTGGCGATAAGGTAGAGAGAGAGGGAGGCAAGCTGGTTCACAAAAAAATTAAATTCCTTATTTTAAATAATTTAATGATAAAATATAAGGTTTGACAGCATATATTAGGTTACTTTGAGAATCGCAGGCGGGATTTCTAAAATTAATTATGAATTTCTTTGCTATATAATGAAATGATATTATGTAAAGTATGACAGCTCATTATTTGGACTATTTGATTTCATTAATAAAAAGTAGGATTTTTTTTGTGCTTAATTTTTAAATTTAGCTGCATTAATTCTGAACAAGTCATGAGGGCCAGGTTAATTTTGATCTTTGGAATTAACGTATGTGATTATCTTGTGTTGAAGTTATCTATTTTAATTGATAAAAAATTAGGATTTTTGTGACAAAAAATCAGGGTTAACAATTTAGTCTTTATTATCAGAATTTTAAATAAAAATATAATAAACAGATATCTTTATAATTCGATATTTATTATTTTTATACATGCCATTTTTTTATTTAAAATACAAATTTAAAATATAAAAAATGATAATGCTTTTTTCAACTAATAAAAAATTATAATTTAATTCACAATTAAATTAATATTAATATAAACTATAAAATTATAACAACTCACACGATTCATAAATTATAACTTATCTCAATTGGCAGTAGAAGAAAATGTTTATTTTGATTAAACAACAAAGAAAAAGAAGAAGAAGAATATGTTTATTACTTCAAATTTTTAAAACAAGAGGTATTTTAAAGCATTGATGGCATAGCACACAATGTTTGTAGCATTTGATGACTTGTTATTCTGATAGTTTGTTTCAATACGTTGTCACTTTCAATGTGGAACATTAAATTTTTTAACTATTAATTTCTTTTCTTCTCAAAATTCGATCAATAGTAATTAGCTTTGAGCTAAATCACTAGTAATCAATTATTTAATTTATATACTACTTATTAAATAAATACTATGTTAGTATATTTAAGGATATTGTTATTAGTCTTTTTAAGATTTTCTTTTTTTGAAAGCTTATAAATGAGGGTGATATCAGATATAAACAAGTTTTTGGTGTTTTTCTTGGCATGTGATTAATAGTTTTTTTTAATCACAAATCATAATTAGAAAATTGAGTTTATGATAATAGTCGGATCAAGCTAGGTCAAGTTAAACCGTCATTTCGTTCAATAACATGTTTTTTTTTTGGTACTTCTCAATTCTCAGTGGTATTTAAGACCAACCAGCTAATTTACTAAATAAGTTACGTAATTGAAGCCGGTTTTATACCTTGATTGACAAACTCAAGTTGGTCTCTATTCCTTGAAGAAGCAACTTAATGTAATTATATGTAATTTGATTACAATTAATTTATAGTGATTTGAAGTTTCCTATTTAGTGTAATTTTCCATTCTATTTAGGTTGATTAATGATAATCACATTGATTATTTGATTTATTATGATTATTGTAGATTAATTTTGTATTCATTAGGTTTTCTTATTCTTATTGTACATAAACATGCAGAAGCTGAATGAATGGTCACAATTTACTCTTGACCTCTTGATCTCTCCAATCCTTGGTGCATTATTTATTTTTTCAGTTTTCTCTCTCTACTTACATTATAATTGTACAACCAAATTTATTTATTTTAATAGATTTTGTTATAATAATATTAACCATAAAAAAATTAATCAATGGTCATCTTAATTTTTAAGTTAAGGTAATTATTTGATATTTAATCATTTTTTGTCGTAATTAAGGAACAGTGTTTCAGAAAACATGATACCATCACTCTTGAAATTAGTAAATTACCGGATTTTTATTCTGTTGCTGAAAAATCAACAAACAAAATTAGGTAGGCACTAATAAATGAAAATGGCCCATTGCAAGGTTGGGATAACACGTAAATGTCACTATTTCATTTAATTAACGTCAAATTGATGTCCCAAAGATAAGAACTTTTTCTTCTTTTGAAAGGTTATCAAAACTGTTGTCCTACAAAAAGGGGCAGTATAATACTAATTACTTGTGAGAATGAGTCACGTATATTCATGAAAAGTACTCTTTCAAATTTGAATAAAAAAATCATGTTTATTTTAAATAAATAATTATTGTTTATAATTAATTTGAACCATAGAAATTTCATAAAAAATAATCTTTTTTCTATCAATATTCACTGGGTTAAGTAAATGATAATACTTTCTTGGTTTCAAATTTTAGTATTTTGAATTAAAAAAATTATACTAGGAAAGCATATTTTTTATATAATTATCTAACTAGGGGCAAAATGGGATAGTTCTCCCAAAGTAACTTTTTTCATTTACAAGTTTAAATTCAAAATTTTACTTAAAAAGTGTTAAATTTCTTATCACTCAATCCCACTACTATTGGCACAACAATTTTTTTTGGTTAGGACTCAAAGCAGCTCAAGTTTAAATTAGTCAAAAATAATTAATCTTGGATAAATTCTAAAAAAATATTTAAAATAAATAATTTTCCAATCCTAAAAAACCTGTGATTCTAAAATTATATATATGGATGAAAGATTGAATCAGGGTGAACTATGAATGAATCTTTCAACATCCCCTCAACTTCTTTTTCTAATTTAATTTGATTGCATAGTCTTAATTTTTTTTCTGGTTCGCTATTACCACAAGAAAAAAAAAACATCACTCTTTACTGCCATTCTTTTAATTTTGGTGAGTGTGATAATCTATTTGGAAACCTTTGTCGGATAGAAAAAGAACATTTTTTTATTGAATAAATTCCTCCCATTAAAAAAAAAAGAGTTAACATTTTAAAACGTTTAACTTTTTACCATTCATTTTTCAATTTCACTAATAAATTATACAGCTTTTCCATGTATTTTACAAAGTAACATTATTCAAGATGGTTGTAATTAAAAATCTTTGTCGACAGAATAACATTGATTTTAAAATCAAATCAACAATTATTCACACACACACACACACCGTTAAGAAATTTAATTTAACAAACTTAAATAAAATTACTTAGGGGATTTTTAGTTAAGATGTGTGGGTAATAGTAGTGATTCAGTTTTGGATCATAAATATAAATATTTAAATTAAATAAAAAATGATGTACATTTAGAGGAAAAAAAGAATCCAATACAATTATTGGACAACATAAATATGGATAATTAATTTATAAAATCATATATTAATTAAACAGGACCTCACCTTATGCACCAAGTAGAAGTCATTTCTTGTAAGAATGGCAATCGATATTATCGCCACCCCCAGAACTTTTTGGAAGAATGTTGGCCATAAAAACAAAACTTTTTGGAAGCGCACATTTTTTTCATTTAGAAAAGTTGCTTGAAATGTTTTAAAAGTCTAACTAATTCAAAGAATTTCAATTTTCGGTAATTAAACATAAATCACTATTTTCAATAAATTTAAAGAAATAAAGTTAAATTAATAGTCCATATTAAATTAAAATAAAAACAGATATCACATTATTTTAGAAGCAACATCATTATACAATAAATTCTCATTATGTTTATTCAATTAATAAAACTATTCATTAATATATACTTACTTAAAAATTAGCACAGAACCATATATATATATATATATATATATATAGAGCATCACGATGATGTAAGAAATGAGTCAAAAGAGAAAAAGAATATCCCAATGGTTATGCACTTTACACGGAGTAGGCAAATTGAAACTTAAAGATATCTTTAATTAATTAATTAGTGATAAGAATATCCCAGTGATCATTCACTTTACAAAAGTAGGTAAATTGAAACTAAATAATTAGTGATGGAATATCTATCCTACTTTCTCCTATTCATTTTGATGATTTTTCCCAAATATTTATATTTGAAGCCACAGACTGCAACCATAACTTTATAGTTATTATCTCTTTAAATCAATTTAATTCACAACATATCTGTGGAATTATATCCATCTTCACTAGATTAGATCAATCTCAAAGTCACTATGATTTTTATCATTTGTATATATGGGAATTTTGCTTAAATAGTTAATCCCTACATTTCAAAACCCCTCTATTTGCTATCTATTGATTTTAGAAGTTATGAGTCAAGGAATTATTAGCTTATAAAACAATCTTTTTATGGAGACTCAAAAGCAAAAAATTTTGAGTCAAAATGGTCCAGACTCACCAGGAATGGGAGAATATAAATAATTTTTCTTAATATTTATTTACTAGTCAATAATATTTTATAAATAGAATCAGAAATTTGTGTGTATAAAGTTAAAATATATTATCACTAGTCGACTTTACTTGTTATATTTTGGTAAATATTATCTAACATGTCATATTTTTTTATTTTTTTATTATATTATGCTCAAAATTATCTATTGTCTAACATGTCATATTTCGTTCCTTTTTTTTTCTTAATTTCAATCATAAAAATTAACACATCATATAAAAAATATTTTACCTTTTCATGCAACTTTAATGTGATATTTGAATATTTAAAAAATAAAGCATGTGTATATAATATAAGTTTAAGGATAAGAAAATTTGGGACAACACTTATACAAATATAGTTAATTATTAATTAATATTTCTTGCACTTTTAAGTAAATTTTTATCTTCTTAATAATTATTTAATATAAAAAAGATAATTTTATATCCCTATACAAAATATTTCCTACAAAGAATTATATTTGGAAATGATGAAAGTTCACTTGGATAGGGTAAGAAGTTAATCTGAGTATAGTAGGAAATATTGGTTATTTAAATAGAATCAGAGAACCCATTTAAATAATTTAACAACTAAAAAATAAATTATTTTAAAAAAATAACCTTTTTGAAAATAGTAAAGAGGGAAGTCACATGAATGGTCATGCGGCTTCCCTTTTTATTAAAAAAAAAATTTATCAGATTTGAAATCGTATAGTTAGTTATGTGACTTTTTTGTACGGACTAGAGTCACATTTCCACTGATTGACTTTGTGTGTTATATTTTGATAAATAGTTTCTAACATGTCATTGGTAATTTTTTTATTATTTTATGCTCAGAAAACCGAAAACCTGAGTTCCATGCAAGGCTGATATAGGTTCCATGCAACCAAACAGCAAAATTTAGTTGTCAGCAATCACAAGAAAGTTCAATCCACCATTGTTATGTTTCCAACTTCATCCCTAGCTACTCATTTATATTAGATATATCCACTCTATTTTCTTGCATACACCATCCCACATTTTTGTAGACATTAAACCTTGATTTTCCATATTCCACTTCCTCAGCCCAAACTGGTTCCTCCAGGCACAGCAAGCTATTCAATCTATTGCTTTAAACAACCCACTTTGCCTCCTCCATTTTAGGGATCACAACATCTTCCCTCATTGCCCTAGCATATTTCTTTCCAACCGGTGCCCCCGCCTGTGCAAATAGCTCAACAACTGCAGGCAACATTCCATAATACCTCTTCAACCCGTTCACCAAAGGTTCACTAGATTGTGGATCTCGAATGTGATAGACATATACTGGAGGTACCAAATCATTAATTGTAGCCTCCTGCCAAGCATGCTGCCCATCCCTCATCTGGTGTTTGTAAGCATGGCAATTTCGTGCTCTGTGACCTTTAGGGCCCACTTGCACCTCTGGACAATATCCACAAGTTTGGACACCATACTTCTCCATAAGTTTCGAAGCTCCTGTACACATTTTCTCCCAGACTTTCATTCCTTGAACAGCCATAGGTGCACCAAAGCCTGTTAGTAAGCAGAATTGGCTTTTAATAACAATAAAGGAAAAATGACAGAACAAGAGAGAGAAAAGAAAACAGTAATTGTCTTCACTAACCTTGAATATCATTATAATGCAGCAACCCCATTGAATTTACACCTTCATCCACCCTCTTTTTCTCATGCCAAAACCCACAGGCATCGATGTCTTTGCCAAGAGAAATATCTTTGGGAAACTTTTTCTCAAAATCAACTATCCTACCAGCCACACAGTAAACAGGAAAGGCCCTTCTCCTGGTGGGATATTCAGGTATGTCGACACCAGCCTGGACGCACAATTCCACAATTGCAGGAATACGATCCACTTGGAGCATTTCATTATGTGAAACTGCCCTTCCTATTCTGTCATACAGATGAAATGACTCAACAGTTGGCAAAATATGTTCGACACTGCCTCTGACCCAACTATGCAGTTTGCTTGATAGGCTTCCTCTAACATTACATGATTTTATTTTATGTGGTGGATGACCCACATGAGCTTCTCCACACAAACTGCGAAGTAAATGTTCACAATCTCAATTTTCTTTGAGAAAAAATCCTATTTGGTGAGATATGTCTACATAATTTACTTGCAACAGGTTTTATTCACATTAAGAAATTCTCCCAAACCCAGCAAGCATTGAACCATCAGTCCATTAAAGTTCTTATATAAAAAGATACAAGTCCGAGAATTTTTTTTTTTTTTTCAAATCCAGATGGAAAAACATGGCCTTTGATTGGAAGTTAGAATTCAGATGTCAAAATTCATTGGGAAGCCCTTGGAGGAAAGCCCCAATAGCTTAAATAAATAGTGGCATTACCTGCACGTATAAACAGCAATGTGCTTGAGAAGCCTTGAAACAATAGATAAAAGTTCAAATCTGGCAGCATAGACTTCATGGGCAACAGGAATTAACTGCTCCACTAACAAGCCATTTTCAGGAGGTTGTAGTATAATCTCATGCACCTTTTGCCTTTCTTTCTTTTTCTGTCTAGCTTCACGCTTCAGTTCATTAATACTTCTCACCAGTGGTTTCCTCTCAGACTTCTTCAGTTTTCTTGGCAGCGTAGAGCTAGTCGACACAGTAGAATACCATTGACAAAAATGTTTATTTACATCCCTCAGCTGCTGAGAACCAGGATCTTGAATAGCTCTCGCAAGGAGACTTCCAACAATTTGAACACGTCTAGCTACCGCCATAGTTCACCAGAAGTTCAAATATGCTGAAATCATTTCAAGAAAAAGATTCATATACAGTCAGAGTGAAAGCTAACGTGCAAGAGACATGGCAGCAAAATTCAAATATTTTCTTGACATTTGCATCTATATGAAAAGTAACTAAATAACTAGAATAAAAAATTCAAAACAATAATTCAGAGTAAAGATAACTATAGCTGTTAGCCTGTTAATAACTAGACTGCACAGTTTCTAAATTCAACAGTTTTAACTAATCGAGATTTTCTCCTTTTCTTCCCATTCTTTTAATGATAACATTCTCCAGCTTTTAGATTTAAGACGCTTTATATCCGCATCCTCTGCTGCACCTATAATCCCTATTCACTTCAAGTTACAGTTAACAAAGTTTTCTCAAATAGAAACTCTTAATATTCATCGTGGGCACATTAAAACCAATTATCTAAATCATTTCATCGAACACATAACAGGCATATCCGTGATTAGCCAAGGCTGCACGCAAGTTTAATAATCAGCAACCAAAGTGACCCAAAAACCAGAGCTTGACCAAACCAAGCTGAAGAAACTCCAAATTGACAGCCCCATTTGTTCAGTAAGTTTCAGAAGCATGAAGATTGATTCAATTTTGAGAAGCACGTAAAGGAAGAACTTTACCTGCGTCGCTGGACTAAAACTTGAAGCATAACTTCCGAGCAGAGTTTGAGTCAGCAAGTTCAGTTCACTGTGTTTGTCTCCAAGCGAGGAATCTGCAAGTTCACACGAAGGCGTCCGGAATGGCCTCGCAGTTTACAGTTCTCGTTTGAGAAATAAGGAAGAGGTTTTCTGAACTACCAAATATATGGGCCTCTGATCGTATGAGCCCATAAACTTTGACTTTTTGACTATTTAGCTCTTCCAAGAAAAAATAACCCGTACAGACTAGGCCCATAATAATTCTGTTACTTAAGAATATAATTTCTTATATTAATATTTTAGAATTTTATTCTAAGAAGTATTCTTTTCAAAAAGGAAATAAAACACAAGCTAATAGAAGCTATAATCTCTTTGAACTTTGTTTTAACATAAAATGTAATCATCCTTTGGATGAGATATAGTTATTTGTCCCTTATTTGCCTATAAATAACTTGCTCATAAAGATAATGTGTTCAATTACATCTCTATTTTATTTTTATTATACTTTTACTTTATGAAATTTGTAATACAAAACTATTCCTATTCTTATTTAGAACATATAAAAAAAAAATATTTTATATCATTCCTTTTTAATTTCCCTTATAATCCATTCTAAGACACCAAACATCTCTTTAGCTTGTGTTTAATTCGTCATATTGATAATTTTGAGATAAATTTTCTATAGAGTAATTTTTGGTAATCTTATATAGATATTTGATAGAAAGATAGTAACCATTATATCAATATCAATATATAAAGTGTACAACTCATTTATCAGATTGCACGAAATCCATGTCTTGTAAATCATATAAAGTAGAGAAGCAACATTGTTTGTTTTCTCGTACAAGGGAAACAAAATTAAAGATCTCTAGAGGGATAACAAAATGCATTTAATTTAAATCTAGTGCATGATAAAGTCAGTGTACTAAAATATTCAGTAGTACAGTAAAATAAGTTTACGATTAAAATAAAAAAAAATGACAAAGCCAAAATTTCTTCGCCATTTATTTCCCATTCATAATTATATTACATTTGCATACAATTTTTGTAAGACGAAAGTTAGAAAACAAATTTTAACCAAAGAGTATATATGGGAGTATATGCAATTAAAAGCTAGGACTTAGGGCCTTATCATAACCATAAATAAAAAAGATCAATATTCAACAACCTAAACTCAGAAAAAATGTAACTGACACGTCATACAGGAACATACATATACGACAGTTAAATGTTCCTAAGCTTCAAAGCATTGGACATTATTAGTTATACATATTATATATATATATATATAATATATAAATACAAGCCTAACATGGATTCAAATAAGTAGATATGGTAATAATATAGTAGATATAAATAAGTGTGTCAAGATCTTCTTGATAATACTGAATTGAAATTATGGACTATAATAAATTAAGAAAATGAAGACAAATAAATAAATAAAAAACTCCACTCTAGTTCAAAGAATAAAATAAACAAACTTACGATTTGTTTTAAGCTTTATATATCATAAAAAGAAAATTTAAGAATATTTTAATTAAGAAAAGGTGAAAGGATACCTTTTGAGTTTGCCATAGCCATGGCTACCAAGAACCAAGATGGAAGCAAGCATTTTGTTTGTCAACAGCATCACACAACACATCCCTGGCATCCCCTTCTCTTACTTCCACTTCCACATCTTCTACCTCCACGTACACATTTATATTACAAATAATAATTAACACTAACTCATATATTATTATTATTATTTTCACATATATAATAACCATAATAATATATATTAATAGTACGTACACAATAAAAACTTACCAATTTATTAGCACAAATCCGTTTAGCCTTTTCAGTAATTTCATCAGCAACCATTTTCATCTGCACCTCCATTGTTGGCAGCACTTCCACAAATCCTTTCCACCAAATTCAATCCTCCTTTCTTATTCATAATTCATATATATATATATATATATGATTTATTTGGAAAGAGATAGAAATGAGATGTAATATATAACATATAAAGTATATATCGTTTTCTTTTAATAAATTAAGAAAATGAAGACAAATAAATTAAAAAAAAACTCCACTCTAGTTCAAAGAATAAAATAAACAAACGTACGATTTGTTTTAAGCTTTATATATCATAAAAAAAAAATTTAAGAATATTTTAATTAAGAAAAGTTTGCCATAGCCATGGCTACCAAGAACCAAGATGGAAGGAAGCATTGTGTTTGTCAACAGCATCACACAACACGTTCCTGGAATCCCCTTCTCTTACTTCCACTTCCACATCTTCTATCTCCACGTACACATTTATGTTACATATAATAATTAACACTAACTCATATATTATTATTATTATTATTTTCACATATATAATAACCACAATAATATATATTAATAGTACGTACACAATAAAAACTTATCAATTTATTAGCACAAATCCGTTTAGCCTTTTCAGTAATTTCATCAGCAACCATTTTCATCTGCACCTCCAGTGTTGGCAGCACTTCCACAAATCCTTTCCACCAAATTCAATCCTCCTTTCTTATTCATAATTCATATATATATATATATATATATGATTTATTTGGAAAGATAGAAATGAGATGTAATATATATATATATATTAACAGGGAGGGGAGCAGAGGGTTTAGCATAGAGAATGAGAAGCTTGAAAGGAGAATTATGAGAGTTGAAAGGGGTGAAGAAGTGGTCCAGAGTCCATTCTAAAGCGTATGAGCTGCGTTCGTTCTCATCCATCGCTACCACCATCACCTTCTTCTCCGATGAGCTCGCCATTTTAATTTCCCCTCTCTTTTTCTTTCTTTTTTTTCTCTGCAGATTTTAATTTTAATTACTCAACTCTCTTCCCTTTGTATGCTTACTCTCTCTCTCTCTCTCTCTCTCTCTCTCTATATATATATATAATAAGAGTGATCCGAGAGATCATATAATTTTATTAACACCAGGATTTATATATCTTGTTTAGTTTAATGCATGGAAGAGAGATATAGCCATAGCCTTTGGTATGCTTGAAACGAGTGTGACTTTGTTTGCTCAATATGACTTCCTGAAATCACTGTGGGCTGCTATTCCATAAAATTATTATTATTATTATTATTATTATTATTATTATTATCATTATTATTATTATTATTATTATTATTATTATTATTATTATGATAAAAATGTGTAATTAATATCAATATCAATATAAAAGCTAATATATAACAATCCACATTATTTCGTGGTTAAAAAATAATAAATAAGCATTTGATTGATGCAGGATAATATTATTTAAATATAAGTTTACAAAATACTTAAAAAAATGGTGACACTTTTTAATAAAATTTGATAAAACATTATTAATTATTAAATGTCTTTTGGTATTTTTGAAAGGATAGGTCATAAATGGTTAGGTTGATATTCCATGAACAATATAGAAATTGATGGAGCGAGGAGTAGTCATACAGTTTAAAATATATTGAATTGTTATGGTCTTCAAGATGAATGGAACAGCTAAAAGGCCACTGATTCTAGCTTATTTTTCAGCAGTAAATCAAGTAACTCGTTAAACTTTTTATTTTTCTATTTTTCACCTTTTGGTGGATTGGAGAATGCATATATAAATTTCCCAACAAAACGTTTATACATATTAACTTGCCTCCTCTTTAATCATCCAATCTCATATAATTTGTTTTTTGGTGAACATATTGAAATTTATGTAATTGAAAAGACATAAAAGACAATGGTGGCTCTGGGTTGATATGTGAAGTTGACCATTGTGTCTATTTCTTTTTAGCTGCACAGAGTCCCTATAACATATAAAGTGCTTATTTTTGCAATTGAATCAATATTGATATATATAAATTAGAAAAAAATAATATCAATATATAAATTAAAAACTCTAGAAAACCACAACATTCACAAATCATGAATAATGCAGCTCTTCTAGTAAAAGCTTTTTATACTCCAAGCAAAAGCACCACAACCACATTTATTAGTTCTATCTATTCAAGGAGTGCTTGAGCTTGAAGCCATTTGGGACACAAATCGTTTACCAAAGAAAGAAAAGGAATTTGGTTGAAATGAAAAACTAACTTCGCCCTGTTGTTTTATAGTGTGGGATTTTATTTTATTTTATTTTTTAATTGAAGAAGCAATTAAAGTTTATATATTTGAATATATGAATTTCTATGTTGAGTATTATATATAGATTATTATAGATTATTCAATGTAGATGATTAGGATGATTTGGATTGTAATTTAAATAATTTGTTATTATATATGTAATTTAATTTAGTTATATAATATTATATATTTATTAGTAGAAGAGTTTATGATGCGTCAAAGTGACTAGTATACATTTACACTATGAAATTGCTTAAACTTGTGAATTTAATAATATTGTATAACCATGTTGTGTGAGTGGATATAAGCATCTATCCGTGTCACTTTGCAACTATTCGTATTGCTTTAAATCTCCACACACACATGCTTCTAACTTCAAATTTTAAAAATTATCATATTATATTGTATTCAATATGCATAACCATATCTGGCCAAAAGAAAAAATATATGCATGACCATATCTGTACTATATAGGCCAGATGATAATGTCAAATAATTTGAAACAAAACAGACTGAGATTGCAGAAAATTAATATATTAAAGGACTTGAAGATGCTAAGTTATTTTTAGGAAGAGGTAGTATTATTATCCTTTCTTTTTATTCCATTTCCAATTTACATGTTGTTCTTGCCATTTTGTGAAATATGTAAGGAAATTCTTGATTTAGTTAAAACAAAATAAATTAAACTTATATATATATATATATATATATTAGATGTTAAATGTTAAACTAGACAACCAAAAATTAATTCCCTTCGAGGAAAGCCCACTCTCAACAGTTTTTTTTTTTTTTCATATATGCATAGCCAAAATTAAACCTGACACAATATACTTAAGAAATTCAATTATCAACTAATTAAGTGGGACCTATATGTGAGATTTAGTTATTAATAACTTGATAAGTTAAGCTTATCCAGCATCGCACGGGAAACATAAGGTTGGGGTTTTGTTGTTTTTTTTTTTTTTTGCTGTGTGCGTTTGTAGCCGTCAGTCTCTTCTTGCTTTGCTGGTAATTTTGCTAAAGCATGAGGATGGAGAGGCATTAAAAGAGGTTAAAACTTATTATTGAGAAGTTAAAGAGAAAATGTCTTGGAAAGCCTTGGGAAGGAAGTGAGCTGTTGTGTTTTCTTTTTTTTTTTTTTTTCAGGGCAAAAGAAAATAAATTCCTAAAATCAAAATACATCACAAAATACGTACATTCAAAAACTACATAATATTTTTAATAACTATATCAAGTTATTTTATTATATATTTAAAGATTGAGTTTGTAGTATGAGAAATTTGTGTAGTTGTTGCCATGTTTTTTTTTTTGGCCAGAAATAGGAAAATATGATTAAAAATAACACAACATACAATAAACAGGCACCACAAAACTACCCGACCTGCAAAATACCCTACCCAACAACACTATCAAGACATACCACCACACAGCTACCATGCCAACGAAGACCACCCAATCCTCTAGCACCGATACAATGAAACAGAAGAAGACAGCAACACTACAAACAACATCAAAGACAAAATACAAATAGGAAACAAACATAAACACCAGAAAAGGAGAAAAACCCAAAAGGACACCACTAGCCAAAATTAAGCACAGACAAGAATCCAACGGCTGCTTCAACGGAAAACAACAAGACCTCCACCAAATCCGGGGATATTGGCTCCGAGAGCCATCCTTGGTTGAACCATCCCCTCGAACCTCAAATCTGCTAAAATAGAAGTTGACTTCGGAAAAAGCTCCAAGTGTAAACCACACAGAAATAGCACTGTAGCAGCCTCCGTCGAAGCAAGCAACCAACAGACTCTCTTGAAATGCCACCTCACCGATCTACTAAATCTAGCCAACATTGGAGGAAAACAGCTGCAAAGATCGTTTGACCATTGCTGCTTCGTGTGCCAAACCATCCGATCTACAAGGCAGACGGTAGCGTCGAGAGGAATCTTCCCACTTTAAACAAAACCTAACAATTGAAAAGACACCCACCAATGATGAGCAACACACATACCACAGTTGGCCCCTCCCCCGCCGGAGGCCAGAGAGAGATTCGCCATGAAACTCGCCTCTTAATTGCAAATCAAGGGTTTATACTCTCAAATGAGAGGATTTGAAGTTCTCAGGGTAGAGAGCGTTTAACAGTATGTCAGCTGTTGCCATGTATTATTGAACTTTTGAAGTTGGGTTGTATATAAATATTAGTTATACTTTCTGGCACCTTTGTCGTTTGTGTAAAAGTTTATAAATTGATAGTTTTGTATGTAAACTATAAGGAAAGATCACATTATATTTTTCATATAAGGGACGTACATTTATAGAAGATAATTTGATCGTTTCTAACCTTATCATTCTTTCTACCTTACTTTAAAAAAATGATCCTATAGAATTATTTTTACTATTATTTAGGACGAAGGTCACATTATCTCCACTCTTTCTCTTATCATTTCTTTACATTCTATTATAATCCATTCTTATTAGCCAAACTGATATATAAAAACCCACAGCACTAATGAAAAAAAAACAGTAAAATGTCTTATAAATAATTGACATCACCTTCACCTTTATCCATATTTATTGCCCAAGAATGATTTAATTAAAATTAAATATGCAATAACATTTAAATTTAAATACAATTAAAAACGTAATTATTTTTTTAAAATATGATAAAAAATTTGAACTCTTGCCCACAATCAATTCTTGATCTACACCCCAATCTAGCCCCAGAAGCCTTTAAAACTCTGGCAAAAAATGCAATAAAGATTCACACATTTTAACCCCCCCAATACTACCAATACCAATTAATAATCAAAATTCAATTCAAGCATTGTCTCGAATCCGAGATAAAATAAACTCTCCGAAGAAATTTTTTACTTCCACAACAATTTCAAGGAATGCCTATAAAATCTAAACGCTGCTGGAGATATCCAAGTCTACCACAAGTTAAAATCGCAGAGAGTTCAAAAGACATCCAAGTCAAATTGACAAGCAAATACAAAGCAAGCCAATCATTTGATGACAACATAATGTCAATCATATAATTATATAATTCAGTCACCGATCCATAAAATACCGAGGGGACCCAACACAAGGTAATGTCTAGCAACATTCCAGCAATCAGTACCCAATGCAAAAAACTATTAAAGCAGCTTCCAAAATAAAACCGACATATATATTATAAGCGCCTAGCTTCTTAACAATAGAACATAACCCTCTTCACATTCTCCTTAAGAGCTGGAAGAGGCCTAACCGTAGCACCACCAGCTGGGGCTCGAGTGCTACGTCCTGCTCCACCAATTCCACGTGCACCACTTGTCATAGACCCACTCTCCGATGTTTCAGGTTCCATGTAAAAACGAGCTCGAAAGGCAGCCAAATGAGCATAATAAGCCGGGGGCACTACAACGTTTTTAAAACAAGGAAACGTATCAACTTTGGATATAATCAGCAATAAATGAGTTATTCAAACAATTTTTTGTATTCATAGAAAAAAAGTACTCACCAATTGAAACAGACCGAGTGCATCTAGCATAACTGCAGAAACCACAAAAATACGTCACATTCAAAGTCTTACTAGTTGTGAAACGGAAAGATGAGGAAATGGAAATGAAGATCAAAAAGAGCACAACAAATAACAAATAGACATCAAGGGAATTTCATATTACGTATAACAAAGATTGTTGGTCAATGTTTGCAGTCCATCAGCTGTAAAATTGTTCTCATCCCATAATACATGGTAATGAGCTGGACGGCTAGTACCCTGTGACAATTTGGACATATAAACATAATTTAGCATCAACATACGAATCTCAGATCAATTCAAAATAACGGCAAAAATACTTCACCTGTATCCCAGCATGGCTACAGAGATAAAAGTCAAACTCTGTAGGATGACAAATCTTAGAATCTACAACAGTGCCTGGAAAATTGCCAGATAGTAATTTTACCATGTTGAGGACACCAGGAAACAAAGGCAGGCATATACCGCAAGTTAATAAAACAAAGAAAATACCAGGCAATATGTTCCCACTCCGGTCAACAAAACTCTTGTCATGATGGTTGCTGGCAAATAGCCTTGTGTGATGGCGCTTTTGAACCACCACAAATGTGACAGGAGGCTGATAATTAGGTTCCAGGGATGCACAAGCCTATCGTGTGAAGCAACAGAGAAAATGCATTATGTTACAGACAGGATTCAAGAATATTAATCAGGAACACCAAACTAAAAAGTTCAAGGAAAAAAAACAAAAAAAAAACCTTGCGTATAGCATCAAGCTCAAACAGTAAAACTTGATAGAACTGCCCTTCGCTCACACCATCCCTGCAAAAAGGGCTCATAATTCATAAGAAAAAAATTTTAAAAAAAAAATTGTGCCTTAAGAAATGGTAATCTAATGCTACCTGTAAAAAATAATGCGCTGTGGCTTCTGCCCCGTGGCCCTCCGGAAAGATATGAGAAGTTCCCTAAGGAGTAATTAAATAAAATAACAAGAGTATATCCGTTAAATAAAATGTCCTAACCCCAAACCCACGGGCATGTGCAACCTGAAACCACATAAACACAAGAGAGGGGGGACGGAGTACTTGATCATTCCACCAGTTACTGTTCCTCTCGCTGGATCATGCCATTGCTTGAAAAGGTCTTGAATGAGCTCCTGTCGATGTGCTTGAGCACACACCAAACCAGCATACTTTGTGATTTCTGGCCAATCTTGAGAGGCCACAACCTAAGATTTAACAAAGTGATTTTCATGCAAGTCGAGTTCAAAAGCATATAAAGCATAGGCAGGTTGTCAAATCTAAATGTATCTTCAACATACAGCTGCTATGGATGGACTCGAATCCTCTCCAGGATGTGGATGAGTTACATCAGCACCAAAAATAATCGTAGGCCGGTCACTGACTAAAGGTATGCGACGAGAAAGTGCATCAACAAGCACTGTGTTCCTTCCACCAACCTTTACATTGATTTTCAAGGCAACATTTGCAAGGTACTGTTTGCTCATTTTAAAGACATGCTTAGTCAAACAGCACTGAGAAACAACCCCTAGATCTGTCTCACATATACGTTTCAGGTCACCTGCATAAGAAATTAGAGTATGCTAAAAATAAGTCCACAGTATGAAACAATATGGAAAGATGAATGGAAAGCATCATTACCATAAAGAGAGCCATTATTATCGGGCAAAATAACAATAAGAAGATCAAGCTCCTTTCCCCTTAGCCTGGATTTTGCATCATGATACCGAGTTTTGAGAACCTTATCCACCAGATCAGGGCGGGCACTCAATGGGGGAAGTACTGGCTCTGGGTTAAATGCCTGAATACATTTTAATGAAATAGAACAATTCCAAAAATTAAACAAAGCAAATAATCTGGTCATGATAATAATTGAGAAGCGAAAAAAAGATAGCCAATATCCCCATACCATGCCAGATATATGACACATTTGAGCAAGTTCATAACAAAAGCCACTTGCAACACTATCTTGAACATTCCTGGAAAAATTGATGCATATCCAGTGGTTGACTGTTCCACCATTGACCATTTTCTGAAACAGATCATATCAAGTCATACACAGGAAGAAGTTATTTCAGAACTCAATTATCAAGGACTAACTGTGAACATTCAACAAGAGATATGCGTCAACAATTTACCATAAAGTAACACATTAAGCCAGTAATATCCTTTATTAACTATTTAGCTTAATTTAATATACATGACAGATTATGTGTTGGTGTCAAGAACAACAGAAATCATTGAAACTTAAGCACAAATGCACAAGTTTACCAAATTAAAAAGTGGGGCACCTTATTCATCATATTCCATTGGCCAACTTGAGGTAGACAATCCTTTTCTCTACCAGTATCATGATATTTAAGCTGCAGCAACACAAGTTTTAATTTCATTTTTCCAAAAATCAAACTGATATTAAAAGTTCCAGGTGAATGAAAGTTAGTAATAAAATGATATCAAGAAGAAAATACCCAAGGTGCAGGAAGGATGCGAGCTTCAACTTGAGCAAGCTTCTCACTGATTCTAATTCCAAACTCTCTGGCATAAGCATCCTCATAGTAAGCATTATGATGTACTGTCTGAAAAGGGACGGGGACAACACATTGAATTAGAAAAGGCACAAGGAATATCCAATCAATAACCGTTAACAAAGTTTACTTAATAATAATAACACTCATGCCAAAATAATGCTAGAAATGCACATAATATGTAATCAAACTTCTAGAGAAAACACATTAAATACCACTTTACAAAGGAAACAACCAAGAGCAGTTAAAACCAGAATTATAAATATCTCACATAATACCAACGCAGTAAAGACAGTAAAACACAAACAGACCAAAGCTAAATCAGTAATACCCTTAGTCTTCAGAGCAGAGAACTACAGAGAAGATATCCAACTAAGGAATATGAACAAATGCAGAAAATTGCATACAAAACATGCAGCACATGTACTTGAAAAAAAAATGACAGTACTCAAATTATACAAAAATAAAAAATTAATAAATATATAAGATATGAGAAATTATCTGCAGACCTGCATAATATCACGCTCCCTTTCAATAGGACGCTGGCATGTGACTTTAAGCAAAGCAGTAATCTGCTTTTCATTCAGTCTCTTTGAGTACCTCTGGCCTTCTACTATCTTACAAACCTACATTTGGAAGAAGATATTACGGTGCACTTCTACATAACACAAATAATTCAACTGTTCAAGATTTGTGAGAATTTTTACCTCCATTGGTAAATAGTTTGGTCTCTGTGTATTGCCCACTTGTAAGCAAGGCCATTGAGTATGTTGAATGACAAATCCATACGTTTCGTAAAAATACTCAACAACAGACTTCATTGTTCCCCTCTCATCAACAGGGAATCTAAAATTGATAGGCCAAAGTATGTCAACAGAAAACTTTTATATATTGTTTGAAAGAACTATATGTAAGTGGGGACTAGTACTCACGTCAGCTCTCGAGTAGCCTGTGAAGTCAGACCAGAGATACGATACTTTCTTCTCATATTTCCACGGTGTGTCACTTCAACTTTCACACCCCGAAGTGCTTTTTTAATCTGTTGGTTGCAAAATCAAAGGCACTATCAGGTTTCTTCACATAAAAAAGGCTTTGGAACAACAGAACTCTTATGAAAAGGTAATGAAATATGTTTTTCAAGGCTTCCCAAGCAGTGCCATAATATAAAATTATGTGGACACAAAGTACAAGCAGTGCTATAATATATACAAACTAACCTTTACACGATCTGCATCAGACAATGGGCGGGCAGTGACATCCCGGTTGAGCAGCTGAGTCACAAAATCAATAACAGGTAATGGTTCAATAAATGCAGTTGAGGACATATCTGCACATCCATTAGTAAAAACATTAGACCATTATACTAACTAATTGATTTAACGAATGACTTAATTTTGAAAAAACAGAATTTCATACACTTTTGTACTTCCAGTTTACCAACTTAATAACTAATTAGTCATTCTTATTAAGCATTTTGTATCCCATCCATCAACCACACAAATTATAACTATAACTATAATAATAATAATAATAAAAATAATAATAAAAAGAGAATGATTAAACTAAATTAAGAATAAATAAAGAAGAAATTATATCTTGATATCAAACTAATAGTACGATAATGCTAACCAATGTTGAGAGATAATCCCATCTGAGTGGGACGAATGCTTTGATAGAAACCACGCCAACTCTCCAATCCGTCACCCAATGGTTGCCTTCTACCTAGATCAGGCGAATAAAATGATCTTCCCACAGGACAATACCTTCAAAATAAATCACAATTAGCATCCAAAGCAACAGGATCAGGATAAACTAAAATGTACTAACACTAGGAATACAAAGACCATATCCACTTATCAAGTACCTAGTGGTGGGTAGTTCACGCAGAACAATGTCAAGAACTTGAAGAGCTTCTTGAGGGGCATCAGTCTGCCTTCCTTGCAGAAAGAGTCCTAGATGATGTAGATCTGCCCGTGCAGCCAATTTTATCACAACTTTGAACTCCCTCTCTCTTCTGTGATAAAACGTATACCAAAGATCATCATATAAACTACTACACCAAAGATCATCATATAAACTAATACACCAAAGATCATCATATAAACTACTACGCATTATAAATAAAATATAAAATTTTAGTAATATGCATGATGTACCTTGGTCCTCCTGCTCCATCATCTTCATCAAGGAGAGTGATTCTGAACTCCTTTGAGATGAAAGGAAGTGGACCAGCAGTATAAAGGCTCTTGCGCCCATCATATGCAGGGAGTCTCCTTCCCAAATGTGACTCTCGATATAGCCTCACCAGCTGCTCCATAACAGCACGGTTGACACCCCTTGAAGTCACTTCTGGTGTGATGGTGACCTAAATCTCATCAAGAAAAACATATTGGTAAACCATAAATGGAATAATGATTGCATTTGTCCAAGGCTAAAGAAGAGTGACTTACATCATACTGGTGCAGATCTTTATTAGGTAACTCAGCAAAGAAGTGATTTGCCTTGACTATACATTTGGTGCCATAGCTACCCTTTCCAGGCCTAAGGGGAAACCTCACTGATTTACTTGAGGGTGGGGCAGGAGAAACAACTTCTGAATGAATTGTCATCTGCCCCATTTGTTGTTCCACTTGTGAGGGATCAGCCTGTTGGGAAGAAGAACCAGCCTCGAACTGAGGAGTCACCCCAGCTTGATATGGAACTGAGGTAGCTTGGTGCAGCTCGGGAGCTTGAGGTTGGGATGGGCCACCATGAGAAGGTCCACTACGGCCACTGCCACTGCCCCCACCACTACGTCCACGACCTAACTGCTGAGAGGACCCTCCCCTCCCCCTTCCTTGATAGTCAGGTGGGGCACCATACTGCTGTTGAGACATCCCCCGACCCCGTCCCCCACCATAACCTCCACGTCCTCCTTGGGGACCCCAACCTCTACCACCTTGGGATCCTCCCCCTCCTGTTGCCTGCTGTGGGGGTGGAGCACTCCTTTCAGCAAGGTGTTGAGGTCCTCGACCACTGCCCCCACTCTCCTGAGACTCAGAGCTTTCACCTCCACTGGGTGCTTCAGTTCTCCTTTTTCTGACCATGATGAGTACTACAAAAACAGAAGACATCAGGAAATTCTTAGAAGAACTTGGAGACAAGATAGCACACGCCTTAATTGGAGTAAAACAAATTAATCACAACAAAAATGTGACAAAAAGACTGCCCCAATTGAAAGACCACAAGTTGTTTCCACCTAATGCACTTTAACAATTTTTTGGGTTTGCAATAGGATGAACAGCATTTACAACTTTTCAGTTTTAGAATTCTAGATATACAAAATGAATGAAGACAAAAGATAACGTAGCAAAGACCACTTCAGTCAAACTCTAGTACTCCATCACTCTATGAACAAAAAAGAATATAGGGATGAAGGAGAATTTTATAGCACAATCTAAGATCATCCCCTTCGGAAAAAGGAGAAATAAATGAGCAAGTTAACTGGTAAACCATCGGCCTAGGGTACAAAAAATAAATCCAACAGATCTGGGACGTCATATGAATGGAAACAGAAAATACCACCAAAGTTTTGGCACTCACGAAGTAAGTGTTCCTTTTTTCTGGCCTCTTTTGTTCCAAACTCGAAATAATTTCAACATTGTATTTTCAGACCTCATAAGAGCTAAAAAATATTGCTCATCAAAAGAGTGTCAAAACTCTAAACATAATCTCACAGACATTTCAACCAAGGTTAAACCCAACAATAAAGCAACCTTACTGTTACCATCCACACAGAGAAAACAACAAAACGGTAAATAAAGAACTTACAAATTTACAACAGAGAGACCCTACGATCAGAAACCTAATCAGCATTTGTAACCTAGAAGTATCAGATTTCCCCAAACCCATAGCAGATACGGTCAAAATGTAAAATGCCAAAATCATCAGAATCCGACGTAGATCGGACCTAGAGTTACTCACGAATCACAACAACTTCAACCGCAGCCACTATACAGTTAATCTACAGCACTAAAACCAAATACAAACACCAGAAAAACTCAACCCCGCACACGGACAAAAACTCTTAACACATGACTCTGAAAGAGTAAAATCGCATACAGCATAATCCCATCACAGAGAGGAAAGCCAAGAAAAAGAAGGGGAAAAACAACAAAAAACAACACCAGAACCCTAAAATCAGAGGGCGGGATTACCTGCAGAGAGAAACAAGCGTCTATTCCACGAATCGAAAAACCAGTAAGGGTTGACTGTATAGCAAGTAAGAGCGAAATACAAAAGACTCAGTTCGTCCGGTACAGAAACGCAGCCACCCACCACTCTCTCACTCCATTTCGCAGTCACTCCACAGAGAGCGGAAAGAGAAAAAGAAATTGAGGAGAAAAACAGATAAAAGGCTTTGATAAGAAAACCCCAGAATGCCATCGAATCCGCATATTATATAATGTAAAAAATAGGTAATCTAAAATGACCACTCTGTCCCTACCACCTCATTACCTTCCACCACACTTCTCAACTCCTTCTCGAGCAAGTAGGCGGTGCCTTGTCTCTCTCACCCTCTCACCTTTTCTCCAATAACTTTTGATGTGAGTGGGGTCCACAGGAAATGACCTTCTGGAACATTCCACGTGCCCGATGACGTGGCCATGGAAAAAGATTTAATTGGCTTACTGTCCTACATGGACGATGATGTGGCTCTACTGACGTATCAGGTATTTCTGGGGCCCCCGGCGCTTGTGTGTGTCAGGTGCAGTGCAACCCAGGGCGGGTCACTAGATGGGCCGTAGATAAGGGTCGGCTGAGTTTCATGTGTATAAAACCTTTTTAATTAAAATATTATGAATTAAGAATTAATAATTAAAATTAATTAATTATTTTAATTTTTTTAAAAATTTTAATATTTTTTTAAAATTATTTTTATTTAATTTTTTTTAATATATTAAATAAGAGCATTTTTCTGAAATGAGTATTAATTATTAGGATCAGTATAAAAGATCCTATATATAATATCGAAAGAGTATTAACTAGTAACCCAAAAATAAATATTTTCCTCCAATATAAATAAATAATTTTTAATTAATATATACAAATAAAATCTATTCTTATTATTTATTAGGAAAATCATTATATTCACAAATTGTAAACTATAAACAATACCATTCATTTTTTTAATTCAGTATAATTATAAAATCCACTTAATTATAATTATAATTACAATCTAAGGGCTCATTTAGTACACAAAATAAAATAAAATAATGAAATAAAAAGTGACCTTTTAGATGCAAAATATGATATGTAGACCTAGATAAAATTAATAAAAGAAATAAATAATTGTTGATGAGTAAAAAAAAATTATTTCTTTTCTTTTGTGCAGACCAAACGCACCCTAACAAATCATCCGTTCATGTAGACTCTCACATGCCCAAAAGTGTAAACGACGTTACTCACCTGCGTGTAGATAAGTGTCACCGAAGACATAATGAGTAATAATTTGAAAATTTTGTTTAAAAAGAATAGTTATTGTTCAATCATGTCTATTACTTTTTTTCTAATGTAAATATAAGATTTATGGTCTATTCATTAATTTATTTTTGTATGTATAAGATTTAGATATAATAAATAGAGTTTAAAATGATTAATTAGATACCACATGCATTAGGTGATGTCCATTTGATGTTGATTTAAAAAAAAAATAGAGCTTAATATGCCATGTTTAATAATTTTGTTTTGGCCTCTGCTATGCTTGATAAATGATAAGTCGGAAAAGAAATGTGAGGAAAGGAAAAATATGTTTTTAAAACTTGTAACTTTTAAATATTAATTCGTTATCAATTTTATAATTTTTCCCTTATATAAAGAAAAAGTAAAATACACTAATATTTATTCTATTTTACTTTAATTATAGATATATTTCTTTTATTTTGAAAACCTACACATATCTCTCATAAATATAAATAAAGTAAAAAAAATAACAAGTAAAACACAACAAATTTATAGTGATCCGTGCTTTATTTAGACCTTAAGAAGACTTATCTAACTCATAAATTATTAATACTAAATAATAAATGGATGAATAAATCACGTTTGAGAATTCAATGTTGTAGACAAGAATTGTCTTCCCTTGGACAAATGTGGAAAATTATTCTCATACTCTAATTTTCCATGGTGTAAAAAAAAATTATTCTCATACTCTATAATAGCAGTAATCCATCAATTTCTTTATTCCTTTGAGAAAACTGTTGAAAACTTGAAATAGCCAGTGACCCCGATTGTTATGTAAATGATATCAAGAATTCACCCATAAGTGGAATAGTTTTCCTCCACATGCTTACCAAAAAAAGAATTTCCTCCATGATAAATTGTATTTTTTATATATTTTTATCTTTATTACTTAGTCTTTTTATTAATAAATTTTAGCTAATTAAAATTATTTAGATTATATTTTATTTTATTATCCAATTTTGGATTAATAAGATTTATTTGATTAATTCTTGGGTTTTATATTTAAAATTCCTATTAAATTTTTTCGCACATTGTAGATATTGGTTATTATTTTATTTTGTGTAAATCATTTGAGCTTAATTGACTATCATTTTTTGTTATTTTTTATTAAATTGGAATTACTTGGATTTATTTTATTTATTAATTAAGTATTGGGTTTAAATTCTTATTCTATATTTTCACACAATGTATCCACTGAATTTTATTTTATTTTGTACAAATTATATAAAAAAATTTTTGAAAATGAATTATAATTAGAACTGGATAATTTTGGACACAGGTAGAGACATTTTAAAGCTTATTTATTTTATTTTTTAACTTTTAGGAATAAAATTTTAAATATTTAATTTTGGGTCGATAGTTTTAATTTAGGATTTTTTAATGGTAGTTCTATCCCTTGAACAAAATAAAAGAAAGATTCAGTGCCTTCTGAGGGAGGTCGCCGCCTAGGAAAAAAAAAATGGGGAGAAGAGAGAGTCGGCGGCAAGGAAAAAAAAAGAGAAAGGGGTCGGTGGAACTACGGCGAAAAGAGATAGATACTGACGAGAGGTGTGCGAGAAAAAAGCTCAAACAGAAATGTCATTTCATTTAGGTCTATCTAAACGTTTGATTTGCAGTATTAGAAACTAAATTATGATTTTTAATTATTATTTTTTTATCTAAATAAATTTATAATAAATTTCTCAATTTTTATCCAAATTTTATTTTTATGAATTATAGTTATTTTAAAAGATCTTTTATAAAAAAATAATCCAAACACACATTATGTCATTAACTCTCTCCCTTCATAACCAATCTTACTTCTTCTTTTCAGGTTTTCATCTTAGAACTATGAGTCACTAATTTTCTTTGTGTACTCTACTACCTGATGCCATAATTGGAGTTAAATTTAATATAATTTTTTGGTCTAATTTATTTTAGTTTATATATATATATATATTTTTTTTATTTTTATACTACTTTATTTACTACTAATTAGAGTTAATTAAGTTACATGAATTTAGATTTAAGATTTAATCTAAAGAGTTTAATTATTGTAATTGATTGATTGCAGTAATAATGAGATATTCTAACTCTGTTTAAATGACTATTTAAGATTTGTTCTTGAGATATTTTACATTGAGGTTGGTATTATATTATATATTAATTGAGATTTTAGTTAATTATAATATCAGTAGTAACTTAATCTCTAAATGATCATTTAGAGAAATTTTTATTACAATACTAAGATATTAAACTGAAACAAATTAATAAACTACAAGATATGGCGAGAAAGATTTTAAATCAGGGAATTGATTTATAATTAGTTACATTTATTTAATCTTGCTATTACTTCAATTACTTCATTAATTAATTTAGTTTGGTTAATTAATTGAGTTTAATTTATAAACCCCCCAATTTTTTACTACTTATTTTAATTAATTTTATTTTGATTTATTTTTAATTTAATTAAATAACTTAATTGGTTCTTTGGGGGACGTCCTAATTTACACTATATTACAAATTAATTTTAAATTTAATCTTAATCAATTCGACAACCATATCACTCTACATTGCTGGATGATATTTAATTTTTTTGAAATGAAAATGAAGATGTATTATAAATTTAAATAAAAATATATAAAAAAATTATCCAGAAACACCATTAATTTATATATCTTTAAGAACAATAATTTATAATAATAAATTGTACAAATAGTTGTTCCTTTCATGTGTGCTATATATATTAATATTAATTTCAATATATATATACATGTATAATATAAAAATCTAACAAATGGCAAAAGTCATATTATTCTCGTTTTTTCAATGGTCTTTAGGTAATACATGTAAAAATGATTTTATAAATTAAAATTGAGGATGAGGTGAAGTACAAAGTAGAGTGTAGTGTTCTTCAACAAAAAAAACAATAGGGTGTAGTGGATATGTAATAAAAGGTACTTTTTCTTATCCTTTTTATTAGTAATATTTTATAAACTTTCTATAGTTTTAAATACAAATCATCTTCTATGAGTTTTTTGAACATTAATTATTTTATTTTTAAAATACTTTTATTTAATTATAAGAAAAAAATGAATTATTTGAATTTATAGTATTTATTAGAGGGTAAAGATGAAAAATACATTAATTTTAAAATAATTTTAATGATATAACAAATTTTTCTTAATTTCAATTAGATAGTTAGAAGTGACTTATATTAATGATCGAAGGGAATGCATAATATAATTAGTCAAAAGCTAGCAAGCTAATATGTAGTTGTTTGAATATTTATCAGAAGAGTCTTACTATAATTGTGATTTTACCTCACTCTCACTTTACTCAAATTAGTTATCATCTAAAATGATTACAAATATTGATTAGTTGAAGCAAAATACTTTATTTAATTTTTAATATAAGACATTTTTAAATAAATTATGTTGATAAAATATAAGAAGTAATTAATTATTTTAATTTTTTTTAAATCACATTATCTTTTTGAAGTTGCCCTTATTAAATATAGATATTTTTTTATGAAAAGGTAATTTTTTATAACACATATTAAATAGTACATTGGTCCCGTTTGGTTGGAAAAAAGGTGAGGGAGGCCAAAGGAAGGGAGAGATATTTGTGAGCCTCAGCAGAACATTTGGTTGGTCCGCAATGGAATGGACGATAGTGAGATCAGGAGATCTATTTCTGTAGAAGACTTCTTTCATCCCATCTATGGGAGGAGACATGTCGCCAGGGAGGGTGAGACAACTGTAATGACCAAAATACCCATTGTTTATCAGTAATTTTTGGAATCCAACCTCAATTTATTCAATAAATCTTTATGTATTTTAGATGTGATCAAGTCATTTATGAGAAAGAAACTAAAGGTTTCCAAGAAAGAGAAAATTGGTATGTGATATCTCAGATGGAATGGAAACAAATTTTTATCATCAGCCATTAGGAAATTTTTTTTTCTTGAATTAATGCATTCAATGTCGCCTTGGCTTGATGCGATGAATACGCCGCCATGCAAGCCCTCTACTATTCAACCTCCTTCACGATGTGATGTTCCTTCATGAAAGCACAAGGACACGACGACGTTTGAGGTTTTAGGGAGAGGATGAGCGGCGAGATCAAGTGAGAGGGCTAGGAGAACGATGCCCTTTGGGAAGGTAAAACAAAACAAATCAAAATCAACAAACTCAGATAAATAAAGATAAAATGCAATCCAATCATTAACTTTATTTATTTATTTTATTTTAATTTAAAACCACTTTTATATCTAAAATCATTTAGATTAATTTATTAACCCTTTACGAATCTGAATAATTGATGTTAACCATTTAAATTATATTTTCAATTTATTAATCATTTAAATTAAAAAAACAACTTTTACATTATTTGAAAATGTTATTTTATTTTTTATTATTTATAATTAATATGTTCTATTAATAATAATTTCAAACAATTATTTTGACATGTTTTATTGTTACTAAAAATAATAAAATATTTCAAAGTGATTATTTTAGGGTCAAGGGCATTTTGGACATATTGAATTTTCACTTTCTTCTATTTTCCATCTTTTATACAAATCAAACATTTTCTTTCTCATCAAACACCTCTTCTTTCCTTCATCAACCAAATATTAAGGTCATATTTGACTGTATTTTTTATTTTATTATTCTTAAAATAATTTTATAAAATTATTTTCTAAAGTAAATTTTAAAAATAAAAAATATATTTAAATAATTATTAGACTATTTAAATTTTAAAACTTTATCACCAATAAATTTACATATTCTCTTATGTTATACAAAACAAAAAACACAAAACATTTTAAAATTTCTATTTTTTTATTTTTTATAATATTTTATAAAATACATGTTTATCAGATAAGTTATTTTATTTTTTTATTTTTAAAAATAAAAAAAATTATTATGAAAACATAAATCCAAGATGCTGCATATCTCCCGTCTCCTCCCCTCTTCTCTCCTTTCTGTCCTATTTCTTTCCTTTCCTTTTTTTCCTCAATTTTCTTTAAGCAAACGAAAATGTTAGATATCTGAAACATTTGAAGTTACTGGCAAAAAAAAAAAACATTTAAAGCAGAGGAAGGGAGTAGATGATAAAAGGCGAAGGGGCCAAAAGGTTGAGCTTGACCACATTTTCACCCGATTATTTTTCCACTGCTTCCGTCCACGTGGTAATCGCCAAACAACCCACCAAAAATTATTTTCTATTTTATTCCACAAATCAATCAAACTACTATACTTGATGGCAAGAAAAAAAAAGGCTATTATTAAATTACTTGAATTATAGTAAAATACCACATAAATAATGGTGTAATGGTTACAAGTATAATTACAATTCATTTTATTTATTTGTATTTTAAGGGACTTTTTATTATTTATTTATCAAATTCAATTTTCAATTTATATCATCCTAAAACATGTTGTATTAGACATTTAAAATTAGACGAGAAGAAAACATTAGGCTTATCTCATTATTAATAACCTAATGTGAGTGATTTCTTATAGAAGCTTTTCATGTTCTAATTATATGATTTTTTTTTATAAAAATTTTTCATATTCTTTAATATAAAATCCTTTGATAAATGTGTGAAATATTTATTAATTTCTTCCACACATGTGAATGATAATTATTTGATTGGATAGGGTTTATAACTTTTTCTGTCATATGTAAAGAAAAAAATCACTTTTGACTTTAATTAATGGTAATTTTGAAATGTTATTATGATATTTTTTAAAATGTTCAGATGTCTAACAAATTTTAATATTTTTCTTAATTTGTATGATTTAGTTAAAAAATTTTATAAGTAAAATAAGAGGAATACTACCAACAATGATTGAGTTGAATGGTAAGAGATTTTATATCCCTTAAATAAGGTTTTGAGTTCAAATTTATTATAAGAAAAAATTATATTAAAAAAATTAATCCCATTTAAATTTGATAATACTTAAATATGAGCTCGCCAATCCTAAAGAAAACAAGAGGGAATACTCTTATGATTAAAAGCACATGAAGCAAGTTTTGGACACCAATTATCTAGCTTAGTAAGTCACGATATGTTAAGCACTCAGCGATAAATCTTAAATGATGAAATGAAATTGTGATTAACATCATCATCATTATTATTATTATTATTAATGGATGGATATATCCTATGGGTGTAGGTGAAGAAAACAACGGTTCCTTATCTTATCTTAAAATAATTAATTAATGGGATGACGTAGTACCAATAGATTACTTGCTAAGTGACTTGTCACTTTGGAATATTCCCTATTTATCTAATCCTTTATGCTCTCTCACTGTATTGGGTTGCATTACATGTGTCCCACTTAAGCCCTATATATATATATATATATGCATATATATATATGTATTGGGTTGCATTACATGTGTCCCACTTAAGTCCTATATATGCATATATATATATATAATTTATTTATGAATTATTATTATTATTAAATAAAAACTCACCATATTGACTAAACTTGCCAGCTGCCACTACTTAAGAAAAGGTGGTTTTTCCCATGTTGCCAAGTAACCACTTATAACAACACATTATATTATTGTACACAACATTGGGTTCTGGACACACATTTTAATTTGTTAGATTGTATAAAGTTGATATTCCTTGTGAATAGTGTTGCGTTAGTTATAAATTACATTATATTTGTTAATATATTGATTAGAATGTTTTGAAAAATTTTCATTAAAGCATCTCAATGTCAAGATTTTAAAAAACACAAAATTAAAAATTATTTTTCATGTTTTTAAAAATAAAAAAATATTAAATTTAGATAATCCGAATAGTCTGCAAATGTAAGTTAAAAAAAAAGAAATAAGAAAAAGGCCGGAGTGGGTGAGTAGAAAGCTGGAAATAATACGGACACGTCAGAATGAGATAATCCGTACATAGTAATGAATTCTAGACATATCTACCGGTTTAGTGCCCATTTAACTTATCTTTTTATAAAAATGTTTTTAAAATAATTATAGTTTATAAAAATAAAAAAATTTATTAAAAAACTGTTTAAATGAAAAAAAAATGACCATTAAAAAATACAGTTATATTTTAAAAAAGAAAAACTAAATAGACACTTATTAACTCAGACAAAGGACATTTTTACCAAAAAAAAAAATTAAATGAAGGACAAGAACGATGAATGTGATGACATAATAGGAGGCATTTATTTATTCATTATATAAAATATTCGTTAAATGATGGGAAAGAACAGGCAGGAGAAAAACTAAAAAGGAAACAGTAGCAACCATGGCATAATAAAGCTCAGCTCAGACCAACCCCTTCCTCTTATGAACTCACCTGCCTCATCTATCACATTTCAAATTCATAAAAGCTGTTTTCTGACAAATTTCCCTTGGATTCCTTCTTTCTTATCAATAATAAAATGTCTTTATGTACACATATGTGTGTTTTTAATTATACTCCCTCCATTTCTTAATATAAGAGATAAGAGATAAAATCACACGGATCAAGGAAATTAATAAATTTGTTAGGAATATAAAATAATTTTTAAAAATACTCTCATTTAATGTTAATAACTCTTCCATTATATAATTAATGCAAATGAATTATATTGAAAATATATTATCTTAATTAGGGATATTTTGAAAAAAAGTCATTAAATATACCAGATAAACCTTATATATCAATTATATTTTGAAACACGAAAACTCCCCCAATTATCATTTATATTAAGGAACGGAAGGAGTATATAGATATGGGATGAAACAAAATTAATAAAAAATCACACTAGTTTTTCAAAAGTCCATTGATTAAATTAGAACAATTTCTTATCAATGAGTTATGTGTTTGCTAGCCTCAAAATTCACATTATTTATAAATGAAGAGTGAGGTTGATTTCGGAAAACATATTTAGTTTGCAATAACTAATGTGTGTGGTGTGTTATATGGAGTCTGTGGAATATATGACATTATTTATCCCTCATAAATAATGTGATTTATTGAAGTTTGTTATATTATACTCTATATCAATAAATATATAAATGATTTTTGGCAGAGTAAAACTTGCCCATCATTTAAAAAAATGCTTCAAATTTGACTACGGTGGAAAGGAAAAGCTTTCACTTGAATGTTAAAAATGTTTGGCAAAAAAAATGTTAAAAATGGATTTTAAAAAACATAAAATAAAACAAAAAAATGATTCATAACTGTATTTAGTATAATAAAGATAATAGTAGTAAAAATTGAATGGATAACCATGTTATTTTTAATCAAGTAAACACTGAAAATATGGTGAATATTAGTGAAAATTATGTCCCTGCTGATAATTATAGCCATAATGGTAATACTATTGGCAATAATAATGACAAAATAATATATTTTTGAGAATATTTTCGAGCATGAAAAATCCTTTTCTCGCGTTGCTCCGCCTTTCAGATTTCTTAAACATGGTACATTCTATCATATAAATTGGTCTGATCTCTTTGATGAAAAGCAAAGAATTTTCATTTTGTCTCTTCTTCCGTCAATATCAATATAAAAGAAAAAAAATATATATATATATATATATATAATAAATTATATTATTTATAAACTATAAACATTACAACTTACTGGTATTTTTTTAACATACCAACCTAACTTATTAGACATTCAAAGCATCAAAGCAATTAAACTGAAATATTGATATGTATACTAGTTTGGCACCAGCTTGAGATTTTGACTCTACGTACATGACGAGATGAGATATACGGTATTTTTGAGTAATTTAAAAACCCGCATTGAATCTTGTTGGTACTCAATTATTTTTTTTATGAGAAAGAAAATAGACGCCGAGAAAAGTGGGAAGAAAATATCTTCCTTCCTTATATGTAGATGAACAAAAAATTTAAAATAAAAAAAAATGAAGAGAAAACATCTAAGCTCTATATCTTCTTGTTTTATTTTTTTGCTAAAAGCTCTATATCTCCTTTTCCCTGGCACTTTTCTTTTTAATTTTCTCTTCCTCTACTTTTTTTTCTCTCCATCCAAATTGTCATCGGTACATAAATAATGCACAAATATTCCAATCATGCTATCATTCTCAGTCAATAAAATGTTAAAAAAAACATATTAAACCCATACTATTATTTTTAATTATTAAATTCTTTAATTCCATCATTTGATTAATTTGTTTACTAGTTTTCCCCACGATCAATGGTCTCTTTTGCTTCTCATTCTCTCTCCCTCTCTTCCTCCCGTTATAACTGTGTGCGTGTGAAGAGCCAGAGGCCCAGGGAGAATAGGATGTCTTTAGATAATTCAAACTGCCAATTAGATAATTTCTGCTGTAAATCAATTTCTTATGTCCGAAGGATTTTAGCAGTCCAAGAATTTTAGAAAAAATAACATTCAATGATTGACATTGTTGCTTTCAGCTTTCTATTAATGAATAATTTCCTGTTGATTATTTATTTATTTATTTATATTATCTGTTCACCAAACCAATACTTTAAAATTTAAAATGTTTCCATATAAATTTAAACTCACTTTATAGTAATTATTATTTCATTACATATGAAGGAAACAATATTGATTCACTAAGGGTCATTTGGTATATTTTTTCATAAGTAACTTCCCTAAAAATATACATTCCAAGAAGTTTATAGATAACTTACTTGTTTTATTTTTAATTTTCTAGGAAGTTCAAATTAATTTTTCAAATAAATATAATATGTTTTTATGTTAAATATAAAAATATTTTTTATTAAGAAAACTGATAAAAAATTAAAGACCATTTTAGAAAAGCATTTGTGAGGCATTTGGAAAGTAGAACTTTTTTAGGTTTCCTAATTAAGTCCAACTTTCGAGAAATTTTCAACTTTTTTAAACAAATAACAGCAATTATTTTATTTTAGAGAGGTTAAACTTTTTCTCCTTACTTTTTTTCATGCCAAGCAACTCCTAAATATGAATGGCACATTATGAAATTTTTAACCATTTTAGAAATAGTACCTTCATTCATTAAAAAAAACCTTCATGTACAATACAAAAAACAAAATCACCCTCTTTATATTATGTTATGAGCAGTACTACTATTTTGGGCTCTCTATGCAAATACTAAGGGCCTTTAATATTTTTATATTATTCTCTCTTCAAATACTAAGGGCCGTCTTTAATATTTTTATATTATTCTCTCTTCAAATACATAATTTTAAGACCACAGATCATGGGATTTGTACCGATACAGAATCCACTTTAACCATTGATAGAAACACACAAGCAATTTAAGATGCTGAACCACATTCACACATCATTTGATTCATTTACATGGGGATAGGGGTTGTAATGAGAATGAATGTAATGAGAAGGGATATAAATAAAATACATGTAAGTTTGTTTAATAAAATATTAGATATATGAGAAATAAATTTATTTTTTATATTTAAATAAATATAAAAAATTGAAAAGTAATGAAATGTTCTTAGTTAAAACAGAAAGTCTTTTTATTTCATTTATAACCATATAATCCGGATTACATAAGTTTTTTAATATAAAGCCATTTACATGTAAGGCTGTAAATGGGTTCATGCATGTAATCCCAATTACATGGTAATTGGTGAGCCAAACGCGCATAACCCTGTGATGTAAACTTATTTATATCCCCTCATACCCCATGTAAATAAACCAAATAGACAGTAAAAGAAACAAAAAAGAAATTAGTATACCAATTACTATATTGTTTCACTAAGAAACCAAAAGAGAAAGGACAAATTAAGCGAGGGCCATTTCAACATCATAGGAAGCACCGCACAAAGTAAATATGACAATATATTTAAGAAAATATTGGATAATAATAATTATGAGGCCAGAATAATAAATTAATTATAAAATAGGACTTGTTACTACTTATTTTTTTAATTTTATTACTCAATATTTCAAATTTTAACACTTTTTTCAATTAAATTTTTTTTTATAATTAATTCATTTTACTTATCCCTATATGTAATTCCCCTATTATTATTACTATTATAAAACAGTTCGCTTATTGTTGAGCCATCAGGCTTAAAAGTTATAAGCCTATTTTGGCCATATGGTAAATATGTGAAGAAGAATAAAACAAAAATAATTGATAGTCGTCCCCACAAAAGTCCATAACTAAGTACAAAATTAACAGTAAGAGCAGGGTTGATTAAGGGACACATGTTTGATGGAAACAAACAGACACAACAAAGGAGGCAAGTGGAGATTGGTCTAACCGGACAAAAGTTGGCCGATATCTTATAAGAATGTACGTTAAAATTTCATAAATTATTAATAAATAATTTATAAATATCTTTATAAGTACTCTCTAAATATGTCCTAAATTTGGTGGGCTTATGAGACTTAACTTATTTAAACTTTTGGTTATAAAAAAAAGAGGAGGTAATTATAGACAATGAGGTCATCCTCACGGGAACTATTTCTTCATGGTATGAATTATAACTCTGACTAAAATAAGAAAAAACGAAGTTAACCTAAAAGTTGAATCAAACATATCAATATAAGAGTTCCATGTAATGTGCAGTGTATAGTTAAAAAAAATAGGATGAAACAGATAAAAACAAAATATGGAAGAGAGGGACAACAATGTTACATACATTAATTGACCCAACTTGAGGTGGGCTTAGAACATTATAGGCCTTTGGATAATTTGGGCTGTCAGGCTTTTCTTTATGAAGTATTGAGCATGAGTCTAGTTCATAGCCGATGAGGAAATGCCCAAATTCTCTCTCTCTCTCTCTCTCTCTCTCTATATATATATATATAATTAATCATGTATAGATTGAAAAATATGAAATAAGTATGTTAACTTAAAAAATTGGAAATTATTCCATTTTCCACTAACAAAAATGTCTATATATAAAATCTTTTCATAGATAAGTAAATAGAGAGTATTCATAAAGTTCATAACTTAGACTGGATGTAAAAATGGTTAAAAACTTATTTAACGTAAAATAATTAGGCTTCATTTTATTAAACGAAGTCCAAAGGAAAAGAGTAATTGTTGAGTGGGGAATAAGCTGTGAAACGTGTCTTCAATTACACAATGAGGGACGCCTACAATTACTACTTACTAAAACGCAGTATATCATTTAAATGACAAGGAGTGACGTGTTAACAAATTAAAAGTTGAAGAAATCAACGGCTGAACTTGTGCCACATCAGCGACACACACATGGTGCCTCTGAAACAGGTCCCAAAATATGAATTATACCTATAACTTGTTAAATTTGATTAATTGTATTCATGTTATTGATTAATTATAAATATCATGAATCCATCTCAATACAATTTTGTTGTTTTTATCTCTTTAGCAACACAAAGCTAATTCTTGAAAATATTTTTTTCTTAAATAATGAAAGAGGTAGAAAGAGAACGAGATAGTCCTAAATCCTTCTTTCTCTGTCACTCTTTTTTTTTTTTTACTTGAATCTTTTATTTCACAAATATAAGTTCTAAAAAATATTTATTTTCATTTTATTTCATCTTTTAATGCTAGAGAGAATTGTTTATAATCTGTTATTAATTTTTAATTAAAAGATGATAAATATATAGTTCTTCAATAATATGTTTGATAAACCTATTTTTTTTTATAAAATATCCTAGAAAATAAAAAAATAAAAAATCAGAAAACTTAAAATATTTTTAAAGTGTTTTGTAGTTTTTATTCTGAAAAATATAAAAAAAAAGATAAAAAATACTCACCTCATTAGTGATAAAGTTATAAATTTTAAATAACTTATTTAATACTTACTAGTTATAATTTTGATAATAATTATACAAATAAATTTTTTTATCTTTTTATTTTCAAAATTTATTCTCAAAAATAGTTTTACAAAACTATTTTAAAAATAATAAAATAGAAAATAATATCAAACAATCCCTAAATCATCCATTGAATCCCAATTTTCCCTACAGGAAAACCCTCACTTTTCCTTTTTCTCTCTCAGTTCTCAGCCATTCCCAGCGCTATTTCTTTTTCTCTGCAATGTGTTGCAGCCACTGTTAAATCCCTTCTTCTTCATCGGTCATTTTGTCCACATCTTTGGGGGTTTTGAGCTTTATAAAGGAAGGGTGGTGAAACTCGTAAACATAGGTTTCACCCATTCGCTGGAGAAATTTTTTTATTCCATCATTTAATTTTTTAGCATTATAAATGGTTGCATCCAGCAGCTGCTCTGTATCAGTGATAAAGTCTTTTTCAGCTCTTTTCTTTATTTCGTTTGCTGCATATATATCTTGAGCTTTTTCGTCGTGGACAAGATTATTACTTTATTTGGATTCTAATACATGTTTTCTTTTGTAAGTGTCGTCCCCGAGTATATGAAAAAAAAAAAAAAAGGAAGGATGGGACAAAGAAGAAAAATTGTTTCAAATAGTATCTCATTGTTTCAAAATGGCAGTTGAAAATAAAAAGTTATGTATTTCAAGAAAAAAAACCCCAAATATGTATTTCAACATATTATGTTATGATTAAAAAAAATTAACGCACCTCAGACCAAACCAAAAAAATTAACTCACCTAATTTTTTATCAAAAAAATAAACGCCCATTTGGATAAACATGGAATCTTCTAAAAGGGCTTTTAAGTAATTATAATCATTTTTGCAATATTGGGATATTGTTTGGATAAGAGTTTAAAAATTATAATATATCGGCATTTTGAAGTTACATTATGTTTCAACAAAGGCAAAATTTTTTTTTTTTGCTTTTTCGTTTAAGAGGATCACTTGTGTCGATTTTAAGCATTTCTCTTCAAAAATAATTTAATTTTAAATATTTTAAATTTAAAAGTGATTTTATAAATAATATGTAAACAAAATCAATTATCTTAAAATTACTTTTTAAACAAAATTCCCAAACAGAATCATGATAAATCAAATTTGTTTTTAATTAAAATCAATTTTCAAAATCACTTTCATTTAAAATTACTTTTATCTAACATTAATCCAAACAAACACTAACTCAAATACAAAATTGTCAAATAAATATTTTGATAAATAAATATTATAGTTCAATAAAAATATATATTAAAATTTGATTATAAAAATTTGCTAAATACATGTTATAAGATTAAATTTTTTTTAACGTGTTTGGTTAACAAGCATGCATGTATAGTGCTAAATATACATAATGTGATGAAAAAGATAAAAAGAAAGTGGCGATCGAGTGTGTTGCTGCAGTTAATATGATTACACAAGGAACCAAAATCTTAAGTGGTTGAAGAAATAGATGGCCCCCATGCTGCCATGTCAGCAATACGCACATGGTGCTTCATTTTTTAGACACCAAGCAGCAAGCAATATATGAAACTCACTTACATAAAATCAAAAACCACGAATTGATTATATTATTTTACTTTTGGTATAAATTTATTCAACGATCTTGGTGGGAAGTAGTAGTCTAGTACACTTTGATCTTTATTCACGTGACGTAGTTTCTTAATTTGGCAACTAGATTCCAACATTGATCCCCGCACAAGATTTTCCGAAGTACAACTTACTGATTCTATTTTCGTCAACTTCTCATGCAAGAGTTACAGTGTGATTCATGCCTGGCCTTTTAAATTTTTAATTGCTGATTAATTATCTACTATTTAATCTCTTCATTACATTAGATTATATCTTGCAGAACTAAACAAAGTATCAACTGCTTTTTTTTTTTGCAAGTAATTAATTAATTACATGCATATGGTAAGATTCTATTTGCAAGACATATCGTTCCAGTCTAGTATAAGATTTTTGATAGACATTTTAAGGTAAATTTTTCTTTTTTCTTTCGATAGTTGCTTAAATTACGTAACTCCTTTTTTACTATAAAATTAATATAGTCCAGAGTTTCCTCTAAATTTAACAGATAGTCACCAAAATATAATTAAGGGGCAATATTGACTTTTTATTAGCCTAAAAGTTTAAACACTTGGAAAATTGTACTAGCAGACTGTTTGAGATCTAGTAACCTAGAAGTTTAAGCACATGTGATGTATATCCCCACAAAAAAAGTTTAAGCACGTGACTTAAAAAATAATGTTATACTTTTAGCAATTGAATTTAACTTTTACCCAACTGTGAACATTAACACCAATGGCATGTTAAAGCCATATATATATATATATATATACATACAGATAGGGTCAATTTAGAGGATTACTGCATGGACTTAAATTATATTCTCTCTATCTCTTATTATAACGTAATAAGTGAGATTTTACGAATATTAAAAAAAATATATAATATTATTAATTTTTAAAAAAATTAATATTTTACCTCTATTAAACATTATTAATTAACATAATTTATAATACTAGATAATATATTGATAATGAGCAAAACTGATAAATAAAATTATGTTACCTTATAATATGAGATAAAAAAAATCTTACTTATTATCTTATAATATAGGATAGAGAGAGTAAACAAAAATTATGCCATGTTGTAGTAACTAGTTCTCGGACATCTGAGGATCTGTTTGGAGAGAAATATACCTCAAACAAGACTTTAGATGACTTCAGGAGAATTTGAATCCACACCCAAGAATGAAGGAGTTTAACTATTTAAACTAACTTTACTAACATGCAATAGTAAGCAATTAATTCAGTTATATGTATATTATTATTTTTTATATTATTTAGTATGATTAGTATTAATAGATTTATCAACTAATAATTTTGGTAACATGCATGAGCTCACTGGTAGGTCAGATACTAAAACAGGATTTAATCACACTTATATTTTAACTCTGATTCAACATATAATCACTTCAATCTTTCTCTCGCTGGGGGACAATTACTACGGAGTAAAACCTAGCAAATAATGTGTGCTTCAAAAGGCTTGCATCAAACGTTATGCGTGCAGGATTTGTTAATCTGAAATATTCAAAGATAAGGAACTTTGATTCCTTCATCTTTGTGTGTGTGTGTGTGTATATATAAGTAGTGATGGGTCTGATATGTAGGTGAACTTTCAGAAGAAGAGAGAGATCAGATCATTCAGAAGTAGGAAGGAAATAATAATAAGAATAGGAAGAACTAATGGGGCGAGTGGGATTACCTCCTGGTTTCAGGTTTCATCCCACTGACGAAGAGCTAGTGAATTATTACCTCAAGAGGAAGATGAATGGCCAACAAATTGAACTCAATCTCATTCCTGAGGTTGATCTCTACAAATGTGAACCTTGGGAATTAGCAGGTCTTTTATTTTATTTTTATATATTTTTCCTTGTCTCTCATAATTAGAGCATATAGTAATATTCATCTTCCTCAAATCTAACTTCTACTTGAATGTTGCTTCTCTTACCTCCTCCTCCTCCTCCCAGTTTTGGCTTGCATGATCAGAATTCTCTCTCCCACCCTCACACACATAGAAATACATTAATTAATTCTAAGTGAAACCCTAATTTTCTTGTTCCATATACAAAGCAAGGATTGAATCTCAACCTTAGGTTTAAAGATTCTGGGTTTGCTTGTGTCATATATATGAACTATATAACTCACACTGAGATTTTGATGTATGTTTTGAACTGCAATTCAATTCAATATATAGTATTTGATGATAATGTATAAGAGTAGAGTGTTCAATAGTTGAGGCTAATATTGCTGAAAAAGATGATGTTGTTTTAATTTGGTGGTAGAGAAATCATATTTGCCAAGTAGAGATCCAGAGTGGTACTTCTTTGGACCAAGGGATAGGAAGTACCCTAATGGATTCAGAACAAATAGAGCAACCAGAGGTGGGTACTGGAAGTCCACAGGTAAAGACAGAAGAGTGTTAAGCAATAACAGAGCCATAGGGATGAAGAAGACTTTGGTTTACTACAGAGGAAGAGCTCCTCAAGGCATCCGAACTGACTGGGTCATGCATGAGTATCGCCTCGACGACAAACACTCCGACGACCCCTCCGCTTTCCTGGTATTCTTAATTAACAAACATAAATTTTATGTATATTGGCTGCATGGTTCAATAAAAAAGAAAAATGTAAAGAATAATAGAACCGCTTGATATGTCATGTCAGGTGATTCCCACCATTTTTTCTATCTCTCTTTTCAGTTAAACCATTTAACTATTGAGGAGAATTTTTAACTAAATTAACACTTATCACTTTTTTTATCACTCAAACTTGATCATAGACCAAAATTATTTCATGTTCGGACTCTTAATGCATAATGTTCGATACTTACAGCAGTGACAAAAGTATCCTTCCTTCCTTTATTTTCATCTGTTCATCTTATACATCAAACCCACACGGAAGATATATAAATATTTATACATATAATATGTATATATTCCCTTCTATCTTTGTCAGTCTTCAGTATTATAGTATCTGTGTGGACTCACTATTGAGGAACGTGGAAACTGCATGACGTGCATGCAAAGCTTGGCCTTTTCCAGTAGCAATATGATTCTTTTTCTGTCTCTCACTTACTTTACCTTTGCTTATTATAAACAGATACATCTGTGAGAATGAGATATATTCGTTGCTTGCGTTACTCTGATACCTTTAAGTGTCAAATTTTTATATATAGAAACTAGATATATATTCTTCGCTTTTGTTAATTATTAATATTGTTGTATGTAGTAAGACATAAGTTTTATTCTTCTTCTCGCTCGTGATCCATTAATATCCCAATTCTTAAATTCTGTACGTAGTTATCAATTTGTCTTTGTCGAGATTAATTGTTTGTCTGTTCATCGGTCTTCCTTCTTGATCATAGGACTAAAGATTCCATGCTATATAGCAAACCTATAAAGAAATTAAAGCAGCTTCTTCTCCATCACTTTCATTTTCCTTTTCTTGTGATGACCACTTTTCACTTTATTCCCCCAACCACCATAATTAACCTTTACGTATGCTCAAATTAATAAGGAAACGCCATTAGATGCCTGCCAATTATTCATAATGTTGGACATAGGCCCGGTTTATGGATTGGATAAGTCGATAAGATATACATTGGAATTTTTCACCTTATTTTTGGGCATTCTATTTTTTTTTTTAGTATATATGAGATATCATTAAAAATAGTGTGATCTTATGCTGGTGTACAAAACACAAGTATCTCAGATATATGTTTCATGACATTCAAAATACTAGGTTAATATTATGAGACAAACTACTATTATAGTGAATATTAAGAAATATGGACTAAACCTCTTAGTGCTTTATTGGAATGTTTTCTTCATGGATATATTCCTAAATTTGCCAACCAACCATGGCATCCGCCCCCCCCCCTCCTTTGAATTTTGGAATTTATATTGTACAATTATAAATTGATGTATACAATATATTAAAAGAGAGATAAAAAGAAAAGAAAAAATGAATATAAAGAAGAGAGAGAAGTGAGTTTCATATATAGTCTCACTCCCTAATGTCATTTTCACTTCTTTATATCAGTTAATTACTGTTTGCAGGCTGTGAACCAAGTCAAGTTTATCTATCAATTACCACTCAAACAGTAAATAAATTGATTATTTTAATTTGCAGGATACTCATGCATTGTGCCGTGTGTTTAAGAAAAATGGAATATGCTCTGAAGTTGAAGAGCAAGCAGGGCAATACAGTACTTTCACAGTAATAGAAAACTCTCAAACCCTGATTAATGAATTTGAAACTGTGTCTCCAGAAGTAGCAGCAGGGGCAACATCTTCATGCTTGGAAGACGAAGAAAAAGATGATTCGTGGATGCAGTTTATCACAGACGATGCCTGGTATTCTTCAAACAATAATGCAACTATGGCTAGTGGGGAAGATGTCTCTCATGTAACTTTCACAAACTAATATATTAATTGAATACCTCATGGCAGGCCTGATTGGCGGTGAGAATAACTTGATCTAATGAAGCTACATATTTTATGTAGCATGATATATTATATTTAACCATAACTGTTTGTGGGATTTTATTGATTCTTTTGTATCATTATCATTCCTAATTGCTGGGAATATCTCGGTTTGGTGGGATCGTTAACTGCATTGGTTTTTTGTACTTTGTGTGATAAAGTGCCAAGAAAAAAGGAAGGGGTTTGGGGGGAAATCAAGTTTTATAGCCCATTATTTGTGATTGTGACTTATTTTGGGATTCATTGAAGATTTTTTATGAAAGATAATTGAAAAAGGATTTATTTTTTCGAATATGATTTGATATTCTGAATAAAGTACTTAAATAGTAATGTTTTCCCCTGATTTCAAGTCTTAAGATTGAGATTGAATTTGCCTTCTAGTGTTTTGATGTATTATATATTATAAAGTAGAGGTGAAAAGTACGATATATTACGATTTCATATCTTCACATCATTATGTTGATTATGAAAAAAATTGACTTCATATATTCCAAATAATAATTGTTTTCTTATATATATTTTTATTTTTTTTAAACAAATTTGATGTAATGATAAATATGGAAATAAAAATTATATATATATATATATCTATAAAAAAAATCACAATTTGATTATTTAGGTTTATAATTAAATCTATATAAAATAAATATGAAAATAAAAATCATGTGTATATAGTTGTGAAAAAATCACGATTTAATTATCTAGACCTACAATAAAATTTATATAAATCTATATTATGTAATTCTCCTTGCTCCACTGTGAGATAAATCTTTTTGTAATATTTCATTATATTGTTTGTAATACAAACCACCGAATTGAATCGATTTATTGGTGAAGCACTATCACTACTACCTTTTTTGCTGTTCTTGAGTATGATCCTATAATTTCTGTCGTCACGAATTTTTTCCAAGATTTAATTGGAAGCCTAAGATCAGTACGGTTTAAAGAGAGAAAGTTCCAAAATCGTGACACTATACTCTAATTTAAAAAATTTCTTTAACAATTAATAAGTATTCACTCTTTAATAATATTTATTGTTTAGATTTATTGTAATATCAATTCAAATTGTTTTTACACATTTTTATATTCATATTAATTTATTTTATAATTATTTATACTTTATCATGGTAGATATTATGAAATATTGTTGGCCATTAGTCCACTAAATTTTTTCACATCAGTCCAATTTGAATATGACGTTAAGAATCTTAAATAAGGCTCTAATAATTTTATCGTTATTTTTATTGAATTATTATTTCAACCAGTATGTTTTTCTCAAGTACTTTCACGTATATTCTACTATATTCATATATATATATATATATATATGAAACTTGGGTTCGAACTGCAGTGTACATAAATATTAGAGGGCAGCCAGAAAATCCATATAGGCCACAAAAAATGTTTTGAAAAAAAAAATGTGATACAGAAACGAATCCAGGTGTCCACTTTCTTGAGTTGCCTGGCAACAGGGGGCATTTAATAAGTACACTTGAGATATGCAAAGGTCGAAATTATACAGAGCAGGTGGCTGCTAACTTGCTGGAGATGCTTGAAAAAAGAATTGTAAATCAGATGCCTCGCAATTAGATCTTAACTACTAAATTAGTCCCTTCAAGACTTTGGAGGCAAATTTTCAGGCCAAAACTGGAACTCTGACTAAGTAAGCATCTATAAGTGCAATAGAAAGCTACAAGCATACCCTGGCTCGTTGCCCCTTCCTCTCTTCCAATGCAACAAAAGCTGAATTCGCACCTCTCTCAGCTAAACATCTTTTATATGGTACAAACCCTCTTGAAGACTCCCTGCGGGGTACATTTTCTCCCTCGTGATGACACAATTGGCTCCGGGAATCGTCAGATTCTGAGTTCCTGTCTCCACTTTCCATTTCACAAACAACTTCAACATTTGAACCAGTACAAGAAATTTCCTTCTCTGTCATTCTGTCGTTCGAAGAGGGACGAATAGGTTTAGGATTTAGAATTTGGTTACATGGGCGAATGAAAAGAAATGGAAGATATTGGTACATATTCCACCAGGTCAGAGTTTCATCAGGTGCAGGTTCAACAAAGCTTGGATTCTCTTTGGGGTATTTTGAGTATTTCACTTCCGTTTCTTCAAGGATCGTATTCCAGTTAGTACTATCACACATGCCCAGTGATAATTGTGAATCTAGTTGGATGGATGGCCGTGCTTGGCCAAGCTTTTCGTGCTCAACATCTTCTACTTGCTCAGACTTGCATGCAATTGACTTGATATTCTCCCCATCTACATCAAGTGACTTCTGATTATCTACCATCCGGACAGTTGTTCCAAACAGCTTAATACTTGCAACATGGGCCATGTCGGTAGCATCTTCATTAGAACATTCACTATCCTTGGAACTCAACTCGGACTTCTGGAAAATCAGCAGATAATTTGATAATTAGTCAAAAGCTTATCCACAATTAAGGATTTTATGAACACCATCATATGACAAACATGAAGTTCACCATACCGTTGGCAACACATGTAGGTTCAAACTAGCAGATAAAGAGAGTGACGTTAGAGATCCTTTCTCTTCCTCCTCAGATGAGTTATTTGTCATCCAATCATTTTCCTTTCCAACAGGTGATAAGCTGTCATTTTCCTTCTCAGCAGGTGATAGCGAAAAGCTGACTGAGTGAACATCAGTGGCACAAGAATTAGGCGATTGACATCTGTTAGTCTGCTCTGAAAATGCTGACCCAAATACTTCTGAATTAAATGCAGATAGCACAGATGTCGGAGATTGGGTGTCTTTCTCAGCAACTGACAGGTTTGGGGATGGAGATCTTTCTGCTTCATTTGCTACGGATAGTCTTTTGAAAGAATCAACTGATTTACGGGGATATGGATGTAGGGGTTTCCTCTTTGGCCGAGGAGGAGGTATATCACTTGGTTTTATAGAATTTTCAGCAGTGCCATCAGATTCCCGGGTGACCTAAAAAGTTAGTGATTTGATGCATGAGAAACATGAAGTAGATCAAGACATCAACAAATTTTCTAAGCTCTTAAGTTGCAAATGATCCAATCCTTTCTCATGCAGATATGATCTAGACTTAAGACCAACATTCTGATAGTATCATGCACTATATTAGCTGTAATTATTTACTAAACTTTAAATATTAACCTTAGAGAAGAACTTCTGAGCATGGCTTCGAATCTGAACTGCAGTTTTCGTACCTATATGTTCTGCATGAAGTTAAGAATGACTTCATCTATCTAGATCAGAGATATGAAAAATTGTTTAGTTTAGATCACCGTGATCAAATCAGCATATATATTAATAACCTTCAATTTGACGCCAACCACGACCATACAATTTCAAAGCATCTAGGAACTTCTGATGCTCTTCCTCTGTCCACTTTTCTCTTTGTTTAGAAATGGTATATGGTTTCCTAACCTGTTATAAATATGAGATTGAAATAGAAGGAAAGAATTCTTCAGCCACATTGTTTCATGAAAGGGAAATACTTCCTCAATAAGGAAAGTAAAACAACCTTAGGAGTATGGTTGTTTCCATTTGGAGTTTGATCCTTTAATAGGGCAACGTTTTCAGATTTTGTGCCATTATTGGAATGGTCGTTACCACCACTGCAAGAGTCATTTAACTTTGCTCCTTCTATTTGGTCCTGCATCCACAATAACAGATGGGTTAATAAAAAAAAACGAAGAAGGAAGGGTTGGAGGGATAATTATTTCGAGATAAAAGAAATTGATGCACACTTGAATTTAACTCAGTTTCTTGGAGACATGCATTTCTGTTGAAGAAGAAAGGAGTCAATAGATTAGTTCTTGTTGAAATCTTCATCTATCCAGAAAAAAGGGTTTCTTGGAATGCGAGACAAATGAAACCTACTTCTAACCACACAGAAACATACTATATGTAGCCTGTAAGAAGTTCATCGGCATATTTTTCAGACACACACGCCCATGAATGAAATCTCATCTAGCAATTCAAGTCTACACTTGCATACATGGCAGAAAGATCAATACATTACGCAATCTAGCAATCTAACCATGCCTCCAAATTTTATGGGGAGACATGGGAAATTATTAACTGATTATTTTGCCCAAATAATAATAACAACTAACAATGGAACTCCGAGTTAGAATTTAGATAAATGAATTGTACATTGCACTAAGCTATACTCTTTCCAATTACAACCATAGCCAAGTAGTTTATCCCTTCAAATGTAATTAAAGCCAATCCAGGTTGAAAATCAGTTTACATAGAGAGAAGCTCTTTTAGTTCTTACATGCAAGGAAACAGATAACAGCGATGAAATTTCAGCACGTGATTGCAGAGCTAAGATAAAAATAATATATCCAATCGAAAGTTCTGGTCAAACAAGTTAGTTTGTTTCTATCTAAGGCCGAAACATTCACAAAATAATTGAGCCGGGGATTTATGGTCGATTTAATTGTTTATAAAAACAGAATAGTAATGTTTCAAAAAAAAAATTGAGTCAGCCAAAGCCCCTGCTTTTAAAAATACAAACATGCAGGCAATCCAAGGGGAAATAAAACCTAGAAAGGATAATTAAAAAGGCCCAGTTCGAACTGTTCTTTGTTTACCTGCATTCCCATTGGAGCAAAATCAGAGTAAGTCCTGCCGGAGAAAACACTCTGACCTATATAGGAGAGCAAACCCAACAGCCTACAACATACAATTCCCATCAATTGAGCCCCGACTTCAACAGCAGCAGATTCAATCAAACACAAAATCACAGAGCATCATAGACAAACCCTACAGTTTCTCCTTTTGCATCAACAGCTCAAAACAAACAGAACAGCTCTAACTTTCATTGCATAAATCAGATCAATCAGATTCAAATTCTCGATGTCATCAAATCTCTAATTTTCTTCCCAGAAAAGAAGAAAACTGAAACGGAACCAGGCTTCAACTGAAAAACATAAGAGTGAGATAATTATACCTCGGATTTTGCCGGAGAAACAAAATTTCCACGATTTTGATGCACAGGAAAATTTATACTTGCTCGAGAATGTTCTATAATCCAAGAGAAACAAAGTAATCTCAGAGAGATTGTAAGAGCATAAGGTGGAACAGAAAAGGAGAAGGAGGGGAGTTAAATGGGAGAGCGATAAAATAAAGTGCGAAAAAATAATAAAAAATTGTGAAAAAAATAAGAGGTTGCCACGTGAGGCGGAAGAAAATTTTTGACAAAAAAATAAAAATATCAAGGGAGAGAGTTCGAGAAGACGTGAGAAGCTTGTGGCTGAGAACGCACTGGGTCCCAGGACACGTGGCGTTCGACTATTAAACGTTTTTTATTTTCTGACAAATGTTGTTCGGAAGTGTTGTTTAATTTTGTGGAAGACATGAGAGCACAGCAGATAATTGAGAAGATTTTATCAAACAAAATTAAAAGATATTTTTGACGTAAGCATTTTTTTAAAAAAAGAAAATTTCACGCGCCAGTCTGACGTTGAGTTTCACGACTCAACTTTCCTTGAAATATTTTTCCATGCACCGACTTGAACAATGAAACTATATTTAATCAGTGATTGGGCTGAACGGATAACACATATAATACTATTACAAATAGATAGGAACTTTAAGCATGCAGTTTTAGATTTAATTTTTAACTATATATATATATATAATTTATTAAAAAAGATAAAATTTATTTCAATAATTTTTACATCTTAAAAAAATTAGTTTTAGTTGAAAATTCTTTTGATGTTAAAAATATATATATATATATATATAATATTTTTATAATATTATTTTTTATAGAATAAATACCTATATATACATTTGGGTATATATTATATAATAAATTTATAGAAAATCATACTATTTATAAAATGATGAGAGCTTAATGTTATGTATAGGTTTTATCATCTACTTGCAATACAAAGTTAACTACTTTTTTTAAATTTAAAATAAATTAAATTTATGATTAAAATATATTCTTATAAATATTTTTGTTTTAAGATATTGTCATGGGTATGGTCCTAACACAAGCATTTGGATCCATCTAACCCGATTCAATTTAACTATTTGAATTTTAAAACAATGATCATTATTTATAAAAAAATGATTCAGCAAATTATCTTAAATTGCTTTTGCTAAAATAATTTCAACAAGAATGGTTTGTTAAATTCTTTAATACAAGTTATTTTTTTTATTCTTCTTCACACTCCATCTTGAGATTACATTGCTCAATTCATAATAAAACGGTAATTTTTTAGTTTAAGGCTTTATTTTGAACACTATCAATATCAACATCAATATAAAATATAAAATTTATATATTGTAGTTCTATTCATAAATTGTAAACAAACTAATTTAAAAATATGTCTATTTTTTTTGCCAGAAATTATATTATATTAATACATAAAATAGTATAACAGACTAAAAGGAAATCATATCAGACTCCATCATATGAAATTCAACAAAAAAGAACAACAATTAAGCTTTTTCAAAAGGAAGGAGATAACTATTTACTTATTATATCAATAGTTTAGATAATGTATTTAGTTTATAATAATTAGTTAGTTTCAGTAAAAAAATTAATTAGTTATAAGTATTATTTTGTCAATTTAGATGATGCATTTTGAAGAGAGTTGAGAAATAAGTATAATTATTACATATGGATTCTTTACATAACAATATTTTCTTTTGTCACTTTCTTTTATAAAGTACAAATACTTGAATGGAGTGATTTAGTTTGGAAATTTTAATATTTTAAACTGTAGATTTTATAATTTTGCCAAAAAATTGTTTTTCTTTTTGATAAGTCAGGGAAAAAATTGTATATTCTATGAGTGCGCATGACAACTAAACCACAAATAAGCTTGGGCATATGGTGTGATTTATTTTCCAACAAAAATTGATTTGATTGATGAAAATGTTTTCCGAATTTCACAAGAACCATAATTCAAATCTCATTTATGAGTCAGGCCAAAAAAAATCTCATTTATGAGAATTTTATTTAATATTTTTATAAAGACTTTTTAAAAAAAGAAAGGAGCGTGTGATCCAGTTGCTTCACCGACGTCTAAAACTTGCACAGGTCAAGATTCTTTTTAGTTTTTAGTATCATATAACTTCATTAAAAATTTATTAACAACTTTAAAAATTAATAAAATAAATTACCAGTTTCCAAACATGTCAATGCCAAACAACTTTAGATTTCAACCTTGGTGGAATTGAAGGCAAAATTTATACATTTTCTATGTTTTATTACACTTTAATTAAATCATGTTACATGAAGAATATGCTTTTGAGAAAAAGTTAAAATCAAAGTCAATAAACATTTACTATAATTTTAGTGCTTAGTTTTTCTACACTCTTTGAATAGTTTCTTGAAAGCAATTTAAAAATTTTCAGTGTTACTTTTATCATCAAGTTTTTTTAAAAAAAAAATCATGTATAAAAGGTAATTGAAAAAGTTCAACCATATAAAATTCATATTAATAGTAATATCAATATCATAAATTGTAGTATTATTTTGGCCTTAATATAATAAATCACAATTAATTAATATTCATGAAAAAATTTAATATTAGTACAAAATATAAAATTTATAACTAATTATTCTATTTATAACACGCAACTATTATTATTTATTAATATCAATATATAATATTAATATAAATTAGTAAAATTTGTATTATTTATAAAGAGTTATCAAATGCAACTCTTCCTGTGGAATGAAATCAAGCTTCATGGAATGTGCTAGATCTGAAATTTAGTTATGATTCATTCATTCATTAAAATTAAACAAGTACCCACCTAATAATAATATTATTAATTAATTTGCGGGAAGGAGTAAAAGATCTAGAAATATCTCTAGCCACAAAAATCAGGGAGAGACAGACGGCTGGCCTGGTTGGTGTGACTTGTGGGTGTTGTAGTTGTAGATGAGTAGATCCTCTCGCCGTGTTCGACTGTGGTGGTCCCCACCTTGCGCTTTTTTGGCCACATCAGCCTTTCCCACTTCAATCTTATCCCTCCTTCCCTAAATCCAGAATTATCTATGATGCACATATACTTAAACAAAAAATAGACGTAAGTGTATATTATATGTATTAGATACGGATATGATATTTCATGATACAAGTCATTAGTTTTTTTTTTTAATTTTAAAATGATTTAAAATTTTATAAAAAATCAATTTTTATTTTTTTATTTTAGATATCTTTATATTATTTTTTAAATATTTATTTAAAACTCAATTTTTATATTTTTGGTACATTAATTTGTTTAAAATATACATAAATTATATATATATATCGATCATACTTATATCTTAAAATTATAAAATTTATCATATTCTACATATTATATTGTATCTTATACCTATATCCGTATTTATAAATCATAAAATATTATACTCCATCATGCCTCAAATATAAAGAATAAATATAAATTTTTTTTTCGTCCAAAATATAAAGGATAAATATTGTTTGTTTCCTATGTTTATTTATTTTTCTTCAAACATACACCTCATTAAATATAAGTTAATATTTTCCTATAAAAGAGAAATTCAATAATATATACATTACTTTAGAGGTGTTTTAGGAATTTTTTTTTATTTGAGACATATTTAAAAGGATTAATTGTTTTTAGCCATCATCCTTAGTGTGTGTAAGTTAGTTATTTGATCTTTACATCTAGGGATAGAGGAACTATCTTGTTGCCAACTTTGGTTGGCTTGCATTATTATCTATTAAGCAAGTGATTATATATATATATATATATATTAAATTTTTAATATTTGTTTATGAATCAAATTTAGTTATAAGGGTTTACCCTTTATCTTATGTGTTAGTGGAATTATTTTATGGAAATAATAATGGGATCGTGAACTGAAAGAGGAATAAGAATGAAGAATAATTGAATGAGATAGGTATATTTGGTATGTCACAAAAAGCAATGGTCATTTTATTTGATTAGACAATAATGTTCCTAATATAAAAAAAATAAATACACACTCCTATTCATATTATAAGATATTTTATATGATAAGTTTTTTGTCTAAAATATAATGTATTGAATATTTTTCTTTCTACTTTACTCCTGTAATGCTTCCTTTCTCCTCATTTATAACCATACAATAATAATAAAATGATGTATTTAATAAGGATTAAATAAGAAATGTGAATACTTTTTGCATTGATTTCAGTTGAAAAAATGATTTTCTTAATATACATATAATTGATACAAAATATCTTATAATGTGGACCAGAGGAAGTATTTGTTAGTAATTTTTAAATTTATTTAATAAAAAGATATATTAAAAATCTGTCACAAAAAAATATTTTATTTTAATTTCTTTAATTTTAAAAATATTTTTAATATTGTTTGTTTTGAAAAATTATTGTATATATTTATCAAGAAAAGAAAACAGAGAAACCAATATAGGCATAATAGTGAACAATCTTTACGAGATTACTACGTTGGGTAATGGGTGAAATGTCATTTGCACTTTTGCAAGGTTGCAGGTTTGAGATTGAGAATGTAACGATGGCCTGTTTTTAAAAGTAGTTTTTTTGTTTTTAAAAATAAAAAAAAATTTGTTTAGTAAATCTATTTTTTATAAAGTGTTTTGAAAAATAAAAAAAATAAAAAAATAGTAAACTCAGAATATCTTTAAATTGTTTTGTAGTTTTTGTTCTGGAAAATAAAAGAAAGGTGAAAAACACTCACCTCATTAATGATAAAGTTATAAATTTTGAATAACTCATCTATCACTCACTAATTATGATTTTGAGAACAATCATTCAAACATATTTTTTTATTTTCTTGTTTTCAAAACTTGTTCTCAAAACAGTTTTATAAAATTGTTTTGAGAGCAAGAAAATAGAAAACACTGCTAAACAAGGTAAATGTTTTGCTGTAAATTTTAAAAATTGTGATAAAACTGTTTTGAGAATAAAAAAATAGAAAATATTGTCAAACATGCATAATATTTTACTATAAATTTTAAAAATTGTGAGGGTATTATGGACTTTAAATCCATCATTTCAAGTACCAGCGCCCATTCTATCCATTCCATCCAACTGGACAAAACGACCACTAGAAATGCTTATTCCAATTCAATTTATTTCCCTACATCCGACCTAACAAAACAAAGAAAAGATTAATACCTATTGCTCATGAATTTGGTCACTAACAAAAAAAATATATTATATTCCTTCGTCACATTTCACAGGTATAAATATGCCTCATAATTTATAAATAATAATATGATATGATATAGATTTCACATTTCATATTAATATTACTGATATAATTAAATACTAAGTACCATCATATTAATATATTAATTAATATAAAATATGAAATTTATGACAAACTACACTATTCATATATCATAAATATTAGACTTATTTAAGTTTCACATAATAAAGGATGAAAGAGAGTCCAGTAAGAGTCCAGTTCCTTTTTATTACGCAACATAATATAATATTGCATAGGATTATAAGGATATAACTAAAAAATAATTCTTGTGTCTCTTTCAAAAGATTAGTAACAGGTGCACACAATTAAATAATAAAAACTTTTTGTCAAAAAAAATATAAACCTCATTTTTTAAAATATTTTTCACTCCCTTTTTTCTTTTCCTACTTGTAAGTTGTAAACAAACGTAGCTTTCATGCCAACTTTTATTGCTTCTGTTCATAAAAGATAACATTTTAAATAATTATTGTAATAAAATAATCCGTTAACTCTTCCTTTCAAGGCTTCTTTTGTCAAATAAAGAATGAATATTTGCGTGGTGGATCTAATGAGGTAGGTCTTGCTTGCCATGAATGGAACCCCATTATTAAAACCGAAAATATTTGTTAACCACACAAAATCTTTAAGGGATTAGGGAAATTTGGTAATTTATTAGGTGTAAGAACCTAAACTCTCTAATCCCCATAACTAATATTTTATTTTATGTTATTAAAAATTGATTTTTTTTTGGGAGGTAATTACATGAGGAGAGCTAGACTATTATATGTCTTGACTCTTGAGAGTTTCATGTCATTCACATTCTCTCCCATAAAAGTTGTCTAAGCATGAAGGGGCAAAGTTTTATTTTTTTAATGAAGAGAAAAAATATATGTGCATTGAAAGAATAAAAAATTATTAATTTATTTAATTATTTAATTTTTACATATTTCTATTGGTCAGACTATAAAGACATGACACTTCTAAAAAATCAAATAATTTTTGTCACATGAGTGTCTGAGTTGTATAGGGTCTTTTTGAAGATTAAGATTTGATTATTAGGCATAATTCTCATATTATCCTAAGAGTGAATTGTGGCCTCTAGTTTTTTTGAGTTGGGCGTGAAACCTAAACACATGTGCCACTCAATTAAAAACATTATTACAATTAATTAATTTTTTAATCTAAATTATATTTGGTTGTGAGAAATAATCCTAATATCATTCTAAGGTTGAATTGTGATCTCAGGTTTTGTTGAGTTGGGCCAGAAACCTAAACACATGTGTTCAATAAACTTCTAGTGGACAATTGCCTAACACTAATCTTCTTCACAAACCTCAAATTAAACCTCTTTTTCTTTTTAATTATAAATGCTAAATTACACAAAATATCTATAAATTTGGAGCCATGTGCAAATGACTCATGGACCTATAAAAAGTTGACAACAATTCTTGATTATATGTACTAAATGTACCTGATATAGATAAATTAAGTATAAAAATTAATAAAAGTAAAAACATTTCAGTTTTTTCTCATCTCTGATTTGCCTACTTCCCATATTTTACTGAAAATTTTAATACACTAGGCTTTATTATTATTTTTTGGCTTGAATTGGTTTAGATTGTAGGATGTAGGAAAAATGGCAATATTAAAAAAGTGCAAGTGTACTAAACTCAGATATGATAATACTATAATATAAGGTGGAAAGAAGAATTGAGAGAGGATAGGATAGAACAAGAACTCATGAGTATGTACCTTTGTCTGCGTATTGTCGTTAATCGTTAATAAATCTAGTGGTAGTGAATGAATATGCTATAAATGGACCTATTGCACTTTATTTTTTGTGGAATCCAATCCTTTGAGTTTATGCTTAAATTTTAGAATTTCATCCTAAACATGATTTTGACACTCAACTTCTGCTATGGTCCCACCTTTTATAATAAATATGGCTTCATTTTTTTTTTATAAATCATCATATATCCAATACTACTATTAATTTGAATTTAAGTCCAATTAAATCAAACTTGTCGCACCTGGAAAAATGCGATGAAAGAAAAAAGGAGAACAAATCGAGTTTTCTAGTAAAAATTGACTTGTGAGGAGTCGCCACCAAAATTTTGAGAAAAAATCTTAAAAACCCGAATTAAAGAGGAAAGGATGATCTGCATAATTAAAGTTGGATTCGGAAGTCAATTGTGTGTGGAAAATGTGTTAGGGACCTTACAACACCGGTACCTAGGAATGGTTACCTTACGTTGATTGTGCAAATTAATATGGCTTTAAAAATATTTTGATTTTCCTTTTATCATTCACATGGCTGAATAAGGGTAGAGAAGAATTTAAGAAAATTTGAGAAATTTGGAAAACAGAATAAGGAAAATGAGTTAACTTAGAAATTAAGGGGATTTAAGAAAAATGAGGAAAAAGGAATTTTAGAAAATAAATTGAAAAATATTTATTTATTTACAAAGGCGGACTTGACCCAGGATCAGAGCCTGGGGCCTACATACCATGCGATGAGGATCAAAGTTTACGTAGTTCGGGACTAGAAATACATGTCACTTGATTGATGTTTTTTAATTATAAAATTTTTGTGTAATTTTGTAATAAGAGAAAGTTGATTAAAAATAATTTACCTTTTTACAATCAAAATGATTTTCTAAGATTGAGTTGGTGCTTTTTAATTTGTAAAAGATAATTTTAATTCCGCTTACTTACTCTTATTTTATTTGGTTTTGTTAAAATATATATTTTTGTCTTTCTTTAATTTTAGAAAATACTTTTATTTGATTTTTGACTTTTGGAAAATCATCATATTATTTTTTGACTTTTGAAGATTTTTCTTTTTTTAGAATAAAGGAAATCAATCAACCTGTTGTTGACTCGCAGTCCTGCCTAATAAACCGATTCCTCAAATACCTGCAGAAGTTCTAAACCTTGCGGTATTAAGGTTTTATTACGTTTCAAGATGCTATATAATAATTTTATAAGATATTTTTTTATAAGGTTTGAAAAACTTGCTAGATCATTTTATTCTTTGAAATATAGTTATTTTCTTAAAAAAAAGTTATTTAACTGATATATCTACGTAGATTCGTAATCTCATGCGACAACTCAATAATTAGGTACCTGCGTGGATTTCGAAAACCTCACGCGGTGTGGTTGGTTACTAAGTCAGTTATTTCTATTATTATATTTATCATTTGAGTAAAATCGCTAAATATCATTATTTGTTTAAAGTATTTTGAAATATAAAAGTTTATACAATAAAGAGTCATTTATTTATTTTCACAGAAAAATGAGATGGAAAGATCATTGGGACCTATTATAAATATGCTTTCATAATACACTCGTGCAACCCCCGTAGACGTGCACGGTGTGATTGTTTTAGAAATCTGCAAAAGCTCTAGAAACCTTCGTGACCAATTTTTAAAATCAAACAAGAAGAATATGCATTGCAAAAAAGTATTTACAAACCTATATGATTTTGTGAGGGTGTGTGTTAACGTGCAAGTAAAACAATCATAAGGTCAGGAATTGCAAACTCTTTTGTCTTCATTTTCTTTCCTTTGCTTCAAAAATGATAACTCAATCTTTAAGCTTCATACAAGCTCCTGTGATGCTCCCACACCTACCTTTATATTCCTCTCTTTTCTTAATGAGGATGGCTCACTCTTTTCTAGCTTGATTTAATGCTCACATGATGCTCACAAGAAGATAAAAGAGGAGTTGGTTAATATTCACCTTAAAATTAAGCCAAGACGTCAAGAATAATATTCATTGGTAGAAGACCAAAACTATTATCACTTAGGAAATCCAAATTATTATTCCTTCCTAAGATGTTGCCATGGATTATTCTTTCAAATCAATAAGCTCACAACAACAAAAATACAGGGGATTTGAGCCAAAAAATGTGGATGAATACACTCCTTTCATGCAAGAGCAAAGAGGGCAATAGAATACATAATTTGTGTATAAACATGGCCCAAAAGGAAACATTTCAGATTCATACCAAGAACTGTACATACAACTAGATGACTAGTAGCCTTTTTCATGGAAAACATAGTCAAATGGACATTTCAAAGGTTTAAAACCGTACTATATCCATGTAGTAATAAATCCAAGGTTTATGACAAAAATTATGATGTATGACCACTTCTCATTGTCAACAAAAGTATCCAAACATGCAGCAGCCAAATCAAGACTTTCTGGGTGAGAAAAACATAGTCTTATGGTCAATTTCCAGCCCTATAACGATGTATAAACATGCTGCAATCAAATTACTGTTTACGTATAGAAAATTATGACCCTAAGACCACTCTAAAAGCCTAAACCTACAACTGATTGGAGATGTACAGCAATAAAGTCAAGGTTTCCCTAGAAAAACTTGGTCACACGACCACCTTAGGTGTTTAAAAGCAAGTGGACGTTTGCAGCAACCAAACACATCATATGCAAGGAGCGTTGACCTATGATAGCCTTTCTAGGTATAATACTGAACCAACAAGTTTGTGAAAGCAAAAACAAGCTTGTAATGTCAAAGTGAGGTGCAATGAGCATGACTTGGAGCTAGAAACAAGAACATTAATGCAACACCTAAAACAAACCTTTTCATGTAAAAACCAAAGTTGAATGAGTATTTCATTAAGCTCGAGCAAGACAAGAGAAGCAGTGCCACAACACCCCAAGCTTTGCCCAAATGACCCAATGCATGCATATGATATGTAAGGCCATTAAAATATACCAAGAGGCATAACATCTTCCCAAAAGCACGTTTCAAGAGGCATAATAGACATCATGATATTTTCTATTCCTCCCCAAATCGAAACGGTATTAGGAAGCTTCTAACACTTTACAACATCATAAGCAACCCAACATTATGACCAAAATGACATCCTATCACACACCGAGACTTTGAACTTTTCCCACCAACACACCAAATGGTCAAAATAATGTAATCACGCATATTTGGCATACGGGTGTGATTATGAGACTTATCCAGATAAGCTACACTAGGTAGTTTAGCCAGAGTTACAGTATCCTGCATGCAGTTACCGTAAACAGATCACTGTCTAATAACAGATTGGACCAAGATTTCTGGAAGCTGAGCACTAAAAAACCGAGACTAGTAGTTCCAGAAACAAAGCACTAAAGAGAACCAAAACAAACCATGATTTAGTGGATAGCAAAGAGCTAACTAATCTATCGTTAAAATCTCAGCTAACAGCAAACTTTAATTTAACCCATGAACACAGGGCACCATGAACAAAGGAAGAAGAAATCAAAAGCAAGGAACCACGAAATGGAATGATAAGCAGCAGTCTCATGATTCATTAGAAAGAGAGGCCAAATCCACCTAAGGAACCATATGAAAAGGAATCAAGAAATTACCTTCCTGTTCGTACACCTTCTTTCTGCTCCTTCTCCCTAGGGTTCTCGGCGCTCTCTTCCTCGTCTCCCCCGTGCTCCAGCTATCTTATGCCTGAGTCTTCCTCTGTTTTGTCTCTTCTTGGCACAAATCACTTCGGCCCCTAAACCTAGGTCTCGGTTACTTGGTGATCAGTGGCTCAAGCTCGGTCCTCAGATTTCGTCCACCCTCGCTCGTGCAGCTCTCCCTTCTTTTCTCGGTCTCTTCTTTGGGTTCAGACTCAAGTTCTCCTCTCGCTCCTGGTTTCTATTGTACTATACTTCCTTCAATTTTTTGCTCGAGCACCTCCCTTCTCTCTCGGCTTCCTCCTCCAGTTGCTCCCTCTTTCATCTGCGGCTCCCTCTATTTTCTTTTTGTTGCTCCTCCTCCGGCTCAGACTCCCTCTGGCTTTTTCAGCTCCGCCCACGGCCCCCCTCTGTTTTTTGGTTCCCCTAGTTCCCTCTCGCTCTCTACCTTTAACTCTCTCGGCCTCCGTAGGGTCTCCTTCCTTCGGTTCCCCCATGCTCTCCTCTGTTCAACTTTTTCCCTCCGTTTTCTTTTCATGCACGAATCCTCTGCCTGAACTCTCTGCTTCGTCTCAGGCTTTCTCTCGATTCTTGGCTGCTTTTGGCCTCACGTGCCTAAGTGCCAGACCCCCTCTGTTCTCACATGCCTGAGCCCTAAAATTAGGGCTCAGGTCCTTTTGGGTGGAACGTTGAAAACTCAGCGTTTCAGCTCCCCTTTTCTCCTTTTTTTTAATTAGTTATTTTCATATTATTTTGATATTGAAAAATTTTTTTTTTAGTTTTTTATTTTATCTTTATTTTCTTTTATTTCCTTTCTTCTTTCCTTCTTTATTTTATTTTTTATTATTATTTTTTGTTTTGTTTAGTTTTTTCCTTTTTTTTTTATAAGCCCCTTTTGAAAAAAGATTTTCGAATAAAGGCTTAGGATACTATAACGATAAGACTGGAAAATGATTTGATTGATTTTTTTTTATTTTGCAAGATTTACATTTTTCTTGAAATTAGATGATATTTACTAATTTTCTTACATAAAAGGGAATTTTATTTTATTTCTTTTGTTTTTTCAATTTTATTATTTTTGTTTTTATCCGAACAAAATAGGTGTTCACAAAACTCTTTCAATACGATTTTTTTTAATTCAAGGTTGGAACTTAATATCCTTTTTTAAAGGATACTAAATTCTTTACTACTCAATTTAATTATGTTGGTACATGGCATCATCCTTTTCAATTATTTCTTTTTCTATTTTTGGCCAAAAAGTGATTTCTTATTAATGTTGAGTTGGGTTTTCCTTGTACTTTTCATATTTTATATGATGCTCATTTTACCTTAAAATTGTGGGGTAATTTTTTACATGACCCACTTTCCATATGGGCTAGCCTTTGTAGTTTAGGAGTTTACCTATGTAATTTCTTTACAACATTTGATAATTTCGCATTTTCAATTATTCAACCAAATAAAAAAGGAAAAAAAAAGACTACAGAAGAATTTGAATCCTCTATATTAACCATTGACATTACAAGTTTACAACACTTTTTTTCCCCTGTCCTTGATCCAATTGTCATTTTGTCATTGTGTGGGTTGTCTAAATCTGATATTTGCCCTGAGCATTAATGGAATCTATCTTATGGTGGCTTACTATGACTCAACTTTGCACATCATAGTGTCTTGTTCTTTTTTTTTTAATAACCATAAGAATTCATATTTGAATAATGTTGAACTCATAGTAGATATAGTTCTTTCAGGGTAGATTTTTTATTTTTTTAATCACAAAGCTGAAATTGAGGATCTTGTTTAAGAAAATTGAGTCTTTATTACTCAACCCAATTAACTACCATTGATAAATAGTTACTCCCTCCAATCATTTTTATAAAAGAATTTGGGGAGTGATGTTTTTTATCCTATTTATAAGAAATATAATTTTATTGTCTGGTGCATTTATTAGTTTATTCCATTTATAATCTTCATTTATGAGGAATGAGGTAGTGATTGTTTCTCATGCAAAAAGAGTCCATTAAACATATAGTTTTGAAATAGTTAAAAGGTTACAACACTAAATATGAGTTTTTTAAAAAAAAATTAAATTTGTAATATATTAATTACCCTTAACCAATTTTAACTAGGGAGAATTACATTTTAATGTTTGTCGTAGGATTTTTTTGCAGTTTGATGCATAGCTCCACTTTTCTTTTTTTCCCTACCCTCCTTTTTGTGGTAGAGTACATTTACGAAATTGCCTTTAATTTAAAAGAGAAAAGAAAGAGATAAAGAACTTGTCGAAGGTGTCGCCAACAACCAAGGGTTCACCAAAAAGTATGCTAGCAGCTGGGGGTTCATTAGAAAACTTGCTAGTGGCCGTGGTGCTCATCGGAAAACTTGCCGGAAAGTTCATTGGGGGTGTCACTAGGAGCAAAGGGGAGCAACCATGCAGGTGTTGAAAATTTACAAAGGAGAACTGAAATTTAAATGTTCCCTAATATACAACTTTGATATGAAAATTAACAAAATGGAATTAAAATTTAACAAAGTACACTAGATCTTTTTTTAGATTTCTTGAGTTAAAAAAAATTACAACATTGCAGTGAAAATTTAAAAGGGGGGAACTGAAAGTTTTCTTCTTGTAATTTTTTCAACTTCCCTTTATAAATTTTCACTAACATGTTATAATATTTTTAATTTAAGAAATCTCAAGAAAGTTCCGGTGCAACTTGTTAATTTTTAGCTCTTTATTGTTAATTTTTATATAAGGGTTGTAAATAAGGGGAAAAAATTCAAGATTTTGAAATTTGAACCAAAGACATAAGAATGAGGGGAAATTTAAACCTTTTTGAACCAAACCCCATTTTAAGTTTTTGAAAAAGCGAAACTAAGCACAACGATCAACCATGCATAGAGAACAACCTGAAGCCCAAAAATCAAAATGGTATTCATTCACCACAGCAAACAAAATTTTCATTATAGAAACCCATTAGCTTCGATGAACTTGCCATTCATAGCAGCAAACATGTTTGTTGGAAAATGTATGGACTACAAAACAATGGTTTCGCTGCAGTGTAAATGGTAGCTCAAGAACCACAAATTGATACCATGAAATTCTCAATTTTTGAAGCCCTTGACTTGGACTTCAGACCTTCATTGAGGTTATTCCAGGTTTTACAGAAAGCTCTACACGTCCTCTAACTAAAAATACCAATCTATCCCTATACTTCACCATTTGACCCACCTGATACACTTCAACCCAAAACATCCACTTTTTAATCTCTCTCTCTCTCTCTATATATATAATTCTCAAGTTGATTTCACCTTTTACCTTTTAGCCAAAGAATATTTGAGTGAATTTGAGTAAGTTCAATGCCTCACTATTTCTTACACAAGGTCTTAAATGTAATTAAGTTTGCTATTGACAATTACCACGGGGTAATAAGAAACTTAATTACCCAACCCAAGAATGATGTATCATGAACCATATTAATATATATACTTTCATGCCAATTAATATGCATTTTAAAAATATGATTCATAAAACAATGATCATCATTTCCAAACTAGTATTATCAAAACTCATATCATGTAGATTATAATATGCTAGAAAACATGCATGCATGCATCACATTAAGACAAAAATTAAATTTTAGTTATCTCTATCCTTGAGTACCAAACATGATTGCCATAGTAAGCCATACAAGTAAGCTTCAACTACACATACAATTACCAAGAGGCAAATTTAATATCTAGTTATTACTCCAAGCTTTTCCATACACATTACCGTTGCTTCTCAGTTAATTAGCCAACTTAGGGCTTGTTTAATTTATATTTTTTTAAACAAAATTATAATTTCTAATTATCATTTTTTCTTTTTTTATCCAAAAATGTTTATAGTAAATTTCTCTACTTTTATCTCAACTTCATTTTTGCAAACTGTGATTATTCTAATGAACTTTTTATAAAAAGTTAATCCAAACGTGCACTTAATCAAAATAAAAAATTTAACAAGTCATACATGAACAACTTAACTTACCACTTGCCAAACAATATAAGTAAAGTAGCCTCCAAATAGTCAAATAAGCTTTCCAATAAACTCAAGCACAATGATTTCCCATTCTTACACATTAATTTCAAATAAAAGGTTCACCAAGCTATACACTACGTGTTATGTGTCATTTTTGTTATTTCTTTAGTATTTTTCAGTTTTACTGCTGCTATGTCGTTTTAGTCTTGTTACTTGTCTATGTGGCTGTTTTGTTGTCATGGTGATGAGTCAGCATTTGAGTTAACCTTGTCTTAGTGCCACATGGATTAGGGTTATTGTTTCTTGCTTGTAAATATGCTTTGCACGCCTCTAGGCAGACTTATGACATGAATTTTTAGAAAAGAAAAGTTTGACTCATGACACTACGTCAAAATACTTTCATATAACAACCTTGCATATTTTTAACCACTAACAATTAACACTCAGCTTAAATATATACTCAAACCGTTAAAATTTCATGCTCCCACATAAAACTCAAAATTTCTCTCTTGGATTTTCACATATAAGCCACTCCACACACTAAACTTGAGAAAATTGATACTTACAACTTAAAAACTCATCTTCATACATGATCATACTTTTGGATTACAAGAGTTAGGGTTTTGAAATTCATCACATACAGCCACAGAATGGAATAAAAGATGTAGGAGAAGAGTGTATTTGGGCTTACCTTCAAATCTAGAGCAAAATATTAACCCTCAATGAGCTCCGAAGTTCATTCCCCACAAACCCTAGCAAAGCCCTAGTTGTTCTCCTTCTTCTCTTTTGTTTTTTTTTCTGGAGTTTTCCGCATTTATAAAAACTGGTGTGAAAAGAATGCTTTCCATGTTCATGAGAGAAAACTCTTCCATTTATGTTTCTTTTCCTATTTCCATCTCGAACCGAACGGACCATTAATTATTACTTTAAAGTTGATGTAATCCAACAATCCGTAGTCTTTCAACAATCTAAAGCAATGCTTCAAATTGGCTCGTTTAGTAAAAGACAATGTAATTTTTTTTTTCAAGGAAAGGTTAAACCCTCACGAGTTTAGCAATTTGTGAGTTATGTGAGTCAGATCAGAATTGATGCGTTCTCAAATGGGCTGTAATGTTTGTGTCCCAACCTATTTTTTCAGTTGAATTAAGTAAATCATTTATGAAATTTGTCAACTAATAAAATATAGTAGGACTATATACTTAGATCATGCATTTTATCATTCATCATTAAATAAATTATGCAATTTAGATTTGTTTACTACTTGAAATGTAAATTTACATTATCTATATTTTATTGTTTTATATTTTAATATATTTTTCTTTAAAAAATTAAAAATAAGATAATTCTTCATACTGCAAATTTGAAAAATTATAACGATCAAGAAAAAAAATAATCATCCAAACCAAATATAAAAGATTTATATGTGACTTGAAAACAAACAGCAAGATATTATTAGATAGCTGAAATATTATTCATTCATAGAAAGCCGGATATATGTTAGTCTTTTTTTGGCCAAAGGATATATGTTAATCACTCTATCAATATTTCACAAATACGATAATTTATTTAGTTTAATTTTTATTAAAAGATAAATTATATATTTGGTTGAAAAAGTGCCTAAAAATTTTTGTAGTGTGGTAAAATAGTATAGGTGCACATCACTTTATGTGTATATTGCAATTATACGGATTAAGTATTTCTGATGCTTTTCCCTCCGTCTACTTTTTTCTTTGCTTTGGAAATAGTATATGGTTTCCTCACCTGTTAAAATTATAAATAAGCGAGACTGTAATAGAGTCGTTCCATATTATTTCCCTGGATACCTACATTGATATTATTCATGTATTAGAGTTAATGTCAATATAAATTAATATAAAATTAAAAATAATAACTTGCAAATATTTGTAGGATAATTGATCATTGTTGGCAGGTTTATCACTATAGTAAAATAACAAAAATATTAATTGTTTATATATATTTATAGTACAACAACAATATTAATCTTATCTCACTAATGTAATTATATATATTTATAGTATTGGCTTTTAAAACTGAGTCACATAATTTATAAATAATATATCTTACTGTGAAGTTTCTATACAAATCACAGAGCTTCTATACACACGGTCTATTTCCCTCTTCTCATCCATAGCTTTAAAGTTTAAACAAACAAAACAGCTCCAACTATCACATTCTCAACGTCAAATCTTTGATTTTCTTCCCCAAAAGGAATAAAGCTGAAAGGGAATTGAACCAGGCTTGAGCTAAATAGCATTAGAGAGAGAGAGAGGGATAAATATACCTTAGATATTACTGGAGAAACAACATTTTTCCACAATTTTGATTCCCGGGAAAATATATACTTTCTCAATTGAGATTTATCTATATCCTGAGAAAAATAAAGTAATCTCTATTATGAGTACAAGTTTAAGGGAAGAGTCCATCTTAAAAGATTAGTCTATTAGATGGGAAAACCCTTGGCCTTAATAAACCCCACTTCCCATTTAAGACTCTTCAATGTGGGACTCATAACAATGCACCTCCGTTCGAGAGCCGACATCCCCGACTGCTTCATACCATGACATTTTACTTGGTGACATTTCATTCAACCTTCTCATTGGTTGGAACCCTCCACCTATCAGAGCCCTTTGTGGGTAGCCCTCTCTATGGTGTCAACCTCTCAATAAGAGCACCATTTGTTATGATCTACGCACAACAACTTAGAGGGCAAATGAAAGTATATTGATTACATTACAATGATAATCTCAATCCAATACAATTAATTACAAATGCACTCATGGTCTCATGTATGTAATGAAAATAACGAAGGGAAACATCATAAGGGCAATTGAAGGAAAAGAAGTTCATAAGGGAAAAGCACAGTCACAGAAGGAGAAGGAGAAATCTTCAAAGATAGAGAGAAGGTCCATATAATTCTTCCACACCCTTTTCACGTTAAACCACCTATGTTTATATATTATCCATTGCTCTTAATTTCTACGTGACTTGAAGATGCATTTGCTTTGTAACGATTTCATCTTGCATAAAAGAATCATGCTCTCTCATCTTCTTTTGTGATGACACGTTGCTGTTCTTATGCTCATTATAATTCATTACATTACCCTCCCCATCAACATGGACCTTGTCCTCATGATCCAAACTAAGATGATTAGCTGGAAAAATATTCAAGCGTTCCCATGAATGGTGATAGCATCATGTCGGACAATTGACTCAAAAAGATGTTTCAATGAAACGTCAAGTTCATCTAGTAAAACTTCCTCCTCAGCTGTTAAGCCCAGCATCAAAGCAGAATCTTTCAATGAGAGCACCATTTGTTATAAACACAAGTCTAAGGGGAGAGCTCATCCTAAAAGACTAATCCATTAGGTGGGAGATTCTCTTGACCTTAATAAACCCCACTTTCCATATGAAATTTTCTAATATGAGACTCATAACAATTTAAGAGACATGGGAAGAGCATAGAATATTGGACAATGATTGAGAAAAAGACAGATGGCAATGATAGAGAATGATGAGGATATTAGGGTTTCCAAAAATGGAAGAACTATAAAATAAAGCAAGAAAAATAATAAACAAATTGTAAAAAAAAAAAAGGAGAGAGTGCCACTTGAGGCAAAATTAATTTTTTGAGAACAAAAATAAAATTCTCAATGGAGGGTTCGAGAAAACAATAGAGAGCTTGGGGGTGAGAACGCGCTGGGACGAGGACACGTGGTGGTTATTTATTAATCATTTTTTGTTTTCTAACAAATGTTTTCGAAAATGTCATTTTTTTGTGTGGAAGCCTTAAAAGCTGAGCAGATCAAACAAAAGATTTTATCTAACAAAATTAAAAGATATTTTTTTTATAAAGACTAATAGCTTTAAGGCTCTGATACCAAGTCGGTCGTCCATTTCTCAGTAACACAAGAACAGCTATTCAGAGGATAAGTTATGCAGGGTGACCATGATAATCCAGTTTACTCCCGAGTATAAACAGTCTCTCCTAGGCATCAAGAACTCAAAGGACACCTTAGGATCATCACTTTCAACCATCAATAATCTAATCGTATGAATCTCTGAATCAAGGTTAAAGAGTAGTTACTGAGACATGGATCTGATTCAAATTCTTTCTAATACACAGGGTCCTCTTATGAGGCAAGTGTAGAACATACTTGAATCTGGGGTAGTCAAGAGGAAGATATGTTTATGTTAGAATTTCGGGAAGAAAAAGAAAAGTTTTAGAAACTAAGCATTGTATTTCACAGAGGAGGAGAGTCGGATAATTCCGCTCTGCCCTTTAGTTACAAACCAGTAATATGCCTTTATGACATGTACGATTCTTTAGTAATACTGCATACTTCCTTAAATTTTTAATATAAGTTATTTTTTTAACTATTTTGTTAGAATTAAAAAATATATTATATTATTAAAATTATCTTAAAATTGATATGATTTTCATCTTTTTCCCTAATAAATATTACAAATTCAAATAATTCACTTTTTATATTTCTCTCATAAATATGAGTATTTTAGAAATAAAATAATTAATATTCTAGAAACTCATAAAATGTGATATATTATTAGGACTTAGAGCCGGTAATATGGATTAGGCCTAACGGGCCAGCCAGATTAGCGCAATAAAATGGATGGGTTGGACTTTAAAATTAAGAATCCGAAGGGAAAACGAACCTTTTAGGCCTGGGCCAAGAGAATCACGCGCCGGCTCGGTTGGCCCGTTTTCCCTTTTTTCTTTTCTTTTTTATTTAAAATATAAAATAATATATTATTTTATTAATTAATGATATGTAAATTGTAAAATATAAATGTTATGTTGATTTTTTTGTAAATGATAGTGATAATTAATTGTATTAATTTAAAAAATTATATGAAAAAATAAAAAAAAACATGAAAAATATTTTTTTAAAAAAATATGGGCTTGCGAGCACCGTGTCATACGAGTTCAAGCTTTACAAGTCAAGCCCATTTGACAATTTGGGCTTTTTGACCCTACCGGTTTTGGACTAGAGTCTAGGCGGACCGACCCAGATTGCCAGTTCTATTAGGATTACAAAAAACTTTTAGAATGTAACAAATAAAAAGGAATAGAGTACTCACCATATCTTTGCATCTAATCTAACTTATGAACTACTCTAATTTAATATTCTATATATCAATATATTCACATATGTATATAATAAGATTTATAGTAAATCTTTAAATTGCTTGTAATATATGTGAAAATGTGTTTAGTAATATAAAATTTATAACAAATTATATTATTTAGATGATGACATGTTCCTTAAATTTAGTAGGAAGCACAAGAAAAATGTATTGTGAATAAAATCAATTATCAAGTTCACTTATTTTAGTATAGAAAAAGCTCCAACGAGTTGCGTCCAATATGCATTTTCTAAATTTTAGTATTTTTAATTAATCCATTCGTTTAAAAACTCCTATTATTTTAGAATTTTAATACTTGTATCTTTTTTTTTAACTATACCCTCATTACTATTATCTCTTTTAATTACAATATTGATTAATTAAATAAGGATATTTTTATCAATGTATGGTAAATTTTTTCACTAATTAATGATTTCTTAATATGTACTCCCTCATCTTTTTTATAAGAGATTTCCAACTATTTTACGTAGATTAAGAAAATTAGTTATTTTATTAAAATTCTAAAAAAATAAATATTTCCTTTTTGCTCCTATTTAATATAATAATACAATCCATATTAAATATTATTTGACCAATTGAAAGTGTTTTTTTCATTGAAAAAATTCAATAATAATTTACGAGAAGAAATAAATGATGAGAGTAAAATAGAAAAAATTATGTAAAATATTACAAAATCCTTTATAAAAAGAATCAGAAAATTTTTTTAAAGGATTTCTTATAAAACAGAACCAAGGAAATATCTTATAAACTTAACCACAAGAATTTTAAAATGGAGGGAGTAAATCATCTTATTTGAAACTTGAAGTTGAAATGGAATCGAATAAATATTTATTTATTTTTTTAGTTCTACTTGTCTCACATTTGCCACATTAACTAAGTGGGCGGCTTTAAGATTGTTATAATAGTAATTAATTCAAAAAGTGCATAAAAGCTTAGTGCTAAAACAAGTTGGCGAGACTTGTGGCTGTGGGTGTTGTATATCCTCCTTCCGTAATCACCTATCACTTATGGTGGTCCCCACCTGGCCCCTTTTTTTTTTTGCCACCTCACCCTTCCTACTTGGTACGGATTTTGGATTTTGCACGGTTGATAACATTTTACATATCAACTATCATAAAAAAAAAATTTACATATCAACAGCAAATCAAACTAAAAGATTATATTTTTATAATAAATTTAAAATAAAAAAATTCTCTTTCTACGTAGAGACATAAGCATATATATATATATATATATTTATTGACCTTGTTATCATCTTTATTACATCATAAAAGTTTGAATCTCCAGTTAAACCTCATTCTATGTAACTTAAACAAGTTTTAAATGACATTTTTTGTCTCTTTTTATTTCATTTATCTCTCGTTTGCTATAATAAGTATACAAATTTTTGATAAAAAACTAATAGCATATTTCTGGTTCAAATTTCCAAAAAATGAGTCTTGTTAAATGTATATTTACTATTTTCTCCATTCTAAAATATAGGAGATATTTACAAATTTGTTTTGTTTTAAAACATAAAAGATAAATGGTTTTTATATGATAAATTAATACATTTTTTCAATTTTGTTTTTAATTAAAATAGACTTATTATTACAAGATATGAGTTAAAGGAAAGTTAAATAAGAATATTAAATAATGGCATTCGTAGAAATTTTTTTTCTTTGTAACATATTTAATATGTTTAGCTGTTTTTTTGATTTTGATGATTTATATATTTGTTTCTTATATTTTAAAATGGAATGAGTATATAATTGTTAAATGATCAATTAATCTGTTTTGGTTGAAAAAATAAAATAGATACTTACTATTTTATTGATTAAGGCATATGTTGTGAATGTCCAAAAGAAGTATATTTTATTTCCTCTCTCACTTAAAAAGTTAAGGTATATGGATAAAAAAAAAGCACCATATTCATTATATAATTATTTGAATTTAAAGATTTTTATTATTAAAAATAGTCATTATTTTTTTTATTAAAGAGTATAACAATAAATAATTCTTGTTCATAAAATTATTTTTTAGTATTTTTTATTTGATGCACAAAATATTAAATACAAAATATTTTTAACTTTTCATATAAAAATATATAAAGAGCAATTGAGATTAAAATTTCTTATATTTGATAAAAAATTATAAGTGCGCATATATATATATATATATTTATATTCAGTATCATATTCTTTTTTATTTTTATTAAAAATAACATAATATTGCAGAGGATTATAGAGATATAACTAATAAATGCTACTAAATAAAAATAAAAAATTGTTAAAAAAATAATAAATATTTCGAATCTCTTTTTTTTTTTATATTTTTCACTACCCCTATTTCTTTTCCCACTCGTAACCAAGCAAGCATAGTTTTCATGCCAACTTTTATTGCTTCCCTTTATAAAAGATATCAGTTAAACTAATTATTCTAATAAAAAAAGTAATCAAGTTTTGCTTTGGAGGCTTTTTCTGACAAATAAAGAATGAATAGTTGCGTGATAGATCTAATCAAGCAGGTCTCTTGCTTGCCAAGTTGCCCTGAATGGAAACCCCATTATAAAAAATAAACCTTAAAAACTAATCTCTCTTGTGGCTTTCTGGTTCGAGACCTCCCTCCGGTCCTCAAAGTAAACCTTAAAAAAATTGTGAGCCACAAAAAGCGAAATTTGGTAATTAATTAGGCGGAAGAACCTAAACTCTCTAATGACTAATCCTCCTCATTAATATTTTATTTTATTTTTTTCATATTTTAAAATTGGAATTGATTTAAAAGGAATAACATGAGTGTCTGTACTGTACGGAGAGTTTTTTGAGGATTAGGATTTGATGGGGAGACATAATCCAAATCTGATTCTTAAGAGTGAACTGTGACCTCTCGTTTTGGTGTGTGGGGCATCAAACCCATACACGTGCCACTCAATCACCTCCACATATCACTTGCCCGCCTCATACAAATCTTTACAAATATCAATTTTTTTTTACTTATAATAACTATAATATATACGCACTTATACATTTAAGATCACATTACACCATGAACGGAATTTAATTCCACGTTTTTTCTTCACTCAAAAAATACTTGATGTCACTAGGACTTTGGCACAAATATCAAATTATTAAAGTGTGTTCTCTTTTATTTTTACCATGAATTAGAAGTATTTCTTCCATCAATAAAAACTAGTCTCCCTCATAATTTCACTTCATGTCAGTGGCTAAATAATAATAATAATGGTCACTTAGAACAAAATTTAATCATTCAATTAATTTAAATGATGTAAATATGTTCCCAATATTAATATCTTTGTTAAAAAATCAAAACTACTAGATTGATCTCACAGCTAATATTAATTCAAAATGAGTTTTTTTTTTTTTTTGCTTGAATTGATACACTAGGAGTAACTATATTTCAAATGAGAGAAGATAAGATGGAATTAGAGTAATCATGAATAGGTAGTACAATGTACCACTGGGTATTAATGTCACCATTGAATAATAATTGTAATAATAATATAGTGGAAGTGAATGAATATGCCTCTGGCTATAAATGCCCCTATTGCAATTTATCTTACGGAATCTCACCAATGTAGTCTTGTTCTCCAATTTTGGAATTTCATCCTAAGCATCATTTTCGAATCTTATATGTTAGTGATTTCATGACGTGGAGTTGGGCATTTACACGTAGTTTTCGTGTCTCATATGGTTCTCAGACTCACTCACTAAACCTCAAATTTTTAGGGCCATTTTCCTTTAAAAAAAAGTCACTGGACCCACTTAATTAATGGGCTACCTACCCAATTAAGGTTTTTTTGGGCCAGGCCCAACTAAGGAGTTCGGCCTGTTTATTTGTTGTAGATGCCCAAAATCACTACTTTCCAATCAAAGAAATGAGAGAAGGCTGCACAACAATTTGAATCCTTTGTAGTAATATTGTTATTATACTATAAGATATATGTATGCACACACATAAAAATAAAAACGTGTGAGCGTCTCACTTTTTTTTATACAACACCATTTTTTTTCCTATTTATCTCTGTTTTAGAATATCATATACTAGAATTAGAATTAGAGAAACTTTAGATTTCATAACGACCAAAAATTTAGTTAAGTTGTTGTAAATTTATAATATGGGTAAAAATGCTCACGATTTACACTATGCATGGGAGTTTTTTTCTTGATGGAATGAAAGGGAATGAAATGATTAAAGGAAATATACCATTGTTTGAATAGATTATTTTGTAATGGAATGGAATGATAAGGGAGGGCCTCTCGAGCTATCCTTAACCATCCAAAACTTAATTTTTATTGTCTCCCCAAATTGGGGGGTCATGGATGGAATGATTTGAGTTTTATATTATATTTACAAAATTACCTTAATTTATATTAAAATACATTTATCTTTAATAATATTTATTATTGATTTCTTCTTCATCACTTTTATTTTCTTCATTGTATAGAATTATCCTTTGATCCCTCAACTACATTGAACTATCCTTCCAATCTCTTTATAGTGTGGGGATTTTTTTTTTTATTAGAGACTTTGAATTTAAAAATGGTGAATAATCTTTTCCCTTAACAAATTGTAATTGTAATCTTATATACTTATAAAGAATAACAAACAAAAAAATCTTATTGTGAAGAAGCTACTTAGGAAAAAATATTTGAAGTTTATTTAAAAACATTTTGTACTTTTTTAATTTGAAGTAATTTTATATTTTTTATCTAAATTTAATTATAAGGATAATATGGGAAAGAAAATATTATAAACCATTCCGTTCCATTAATTTTATAATAACTTTCAAATAATGGTTAAATGAAACCACTCCTTTCTGTTTTAAAACTCTCAAACAATGGAATATTATGTTCCCTTCCATTCCGTTCTGTTCCATTAATGACCGTTCCGTTCCATTTCGTACTAAACTCCTAAATATACCCTTAGACATGTGCAATGATCTTCTTAGCGGCCTCTCCTACCTACCAATTTATTCAACAAAAGGACATATTTATCTATATCATAGAGATAAAGACATGAGAAAATTTTAGTTAGGTTTCACATAGATGAGATATTTCTAAAAATATTACTGGGATTTGTGAAATTCCTAATAGGTTCTAAGGTATTGGTTCAGAAAAAAATTAAGGAAAGAGTACCTTTGTTCCTATATGGATTAGTTGAAAATCTCCATAGATCATTTGTACATCTCTATGAATCAGTTGCTTATGATTATCGTTAGTTGTTTAGGGTTCCTAATCTATAGAAATTTCCAATTGATCCAGACATATGATCAACTAAACCATATAGTTTTCAATAACGCCCTTTTTTTTTTTTTGACAACTGATTTATCATTAGTTGGAACTTATAGGGAATTTCATAAATTCCGGAAACCTTTTTGAAAATATCTTATCTTTGTGAAACCTAATTGGAATTTTCTCTAATGACACAGGGTATTAGAGAAAGAAAGAGCCACCATCAAGTCAGAAATAGTGAGCCAGCACAGAACAACAAACGTTCATCCTTCTTGTTTGACCATTGGTACTACAACACCTTCCTTGCCCTCCTCCGTCTGGTCGTTGTCGTTCTGATATTTTGTGGTGGCTTTGCAGATCAATGATGTTATGTTGGTTTGCTATGACTGAATTTTGCACATGATAGTGTCTTGCTTTATTTATTTCTCTTTCTTGTGAACCAATTCCGGAAGATCCACGTGTATTATGCCGGTTTACTTTGGTTTTTTCTTTTTAATTTCGAATTCTATATCCTAACTTATTTAACCAGATAAGTTTTAATTTTAATGAATCAGTCTATTTTAATTGTGCCTCTGGGTAAACGTGGTTCCTTACCAATTAAGGGTACGTTTGGATTTTAGTTAGTTAAAAATAAGTTTTGGTAGAATTGATTTTGTAACGTAGTTATGATAATAATTGGTTTTGAACTACCGTGTTTATGTTTGAATGATTTATTTAAAAATTGATTTTGATAAAACTCATAATTTTTCTCTAAATTGAGTTTAAACTCTATCCCATTGTTAATTTAATTTAATTGGACTAAAATTTAACCTATATTTATTTAACTGAAAACCTAATATATTTGATATAACATTTTCTTGCAGGTCATGATCTATAAAAATTAAAATTTTAAAGGGACATTTTGTTTAATAGATAGGAAAAATTTTATGGAAATTTTATTTTCTCAATTTTTTTATTTTTTCTTAGTTTTATTGGTATATTTTTATCTGACTTTAACATAAATACAGGCAAAAATGTAAAAGCATGACGGAAAAGTAACATGCAGACCGCTTCTTGTTCAACTCCGTTTTGTGCAAAAATCGCTGTGAGAATGTACTCTCTTTTTGACACCCAAACATAAACTTTTTTATCAAACTTGGTTTTAGTCTCAAAACGGATTCGTAAAAGTTAGGGTCAAATTGTAAATAAAGTGTGGCTTTTCTTTTTTCTAGAGTTGCAAATTGAAAACTAATTCTTACTAGATGCAGTTTACCTCTTTAACAAGATCATTTCTATAAGAATATTTTCCAATTGATAGTTAAAAACTAAAAATTGGGGTCAAATCATAAATAAAATGTGGTCTTTTTTTCTCCTTGGTACCAAGATATTTTTCTTTGGATAGTTGAAAACTAATTATTTTGAGATATATATTAATGAAATGGGTTTTACTTATTCTAAATATATATTTTCTATACATATGAAGAGAAATTGAACATTAGATAACATGCTTAAAGAACTCAATTATTTATTAACTATGCTAGATCTTGTTAGTTGAATAGAATAGTCTAAAAGTAATTAAGTAAAGAGTTTCACTATGATAAATAATCATAATTTTCAAAATTTTAACTTACTACTAAATAATAAATGCTCAATCCAACAAAAACACTTGTAGGACTTGGAAGTATGTATTTAGTGTCAAAAAAATGTTATATAAATTCTTATTCTGGAATAATCTGAGTATTTCTCATCACAACAGAAGTTTGATTACGTTTGAATTGCGCTATTAAAAGGAAAAAAAATAAATTCTTGCCAAAATTGATAATATTTTACATTTTTGTTTCAGTTTGAACCTGACCCAAATTCTGTTCAAGCCTTTGACAAATTTCTAAATTTTATGTTGGCGTCAGCTTTGAGGTTCCGATTCCTCATAGTCAAATAAACAATCTAATTCAAGTCTACAATGGAGGTAGGCTTCGTCAGGTGTAATGAATTTTTTTTTTCGGGGTCTATGCTTTTATTTAGTTATTGTGGTTTTTTTTTTTCCGGTTACATTACATCTTCTCGTAACGTTTCAAAGCTGAAGGAAGAATATGTAGTGATCTGACAGGCCACAGAGAGAATACGAGCTTTGCAATATGATCTAAGCCCGTTTTATGTAAACGGACCTTGTTAGGCCCATGGTCTGAATAAATCAAACCCAAAGCACAGAAGTATAACACAATGTTTTTGGTTAATAAGTATACAACCAATTTGTTTACGATGGCCAAAACATTTTTTACCCAAAAAAGAAAAACCTTAGATGGCTTCTTTTTTTTTTTCAAAAAAAGACATTTCCAGAACCATAAATATTTGATGATATTATTTCGTTCATTTTTAAATATTTTATTTTTTACCAACGTAAATCCATCCATCAAATATTTGATTCAATTATAATTGAAAAACTTGTAATTAAGAAAATACTTTTCTTCTCATTAAGTGTGTGTTTGAATTAACTTATCTATAATTGATTATAAAAATAAGTGATTATGTCAAAAGTGATTTGTATTTGAATAATTTTATCTCATAAGTGATTTTGAGAAAAGAAATATATTTAAATTTTGAGAGTATAAGTGATTATAAATGGATAAATAATTATTACAACAATAAATATTTGATGATATTATTTCGTTCATTTTGAAATATTTTATTTTTTACCAACGTAAATGCATACATCAAATATTTGATTCAATTATAATGAAAAACTTGTAATTAAGAAAATAATAAGAATTTTTTCTTCTAGTGAAACGAAAATATTAAGTGTGTGTTTGAATTAATTTATTTATAATTGATTATAAAGATAATTGACTATGTCAAAAGTGATTTATATTTGGATATTTTTATCTCATAAATGATTTTGAGAAAAGAAATATATTTGAATTTTGGGAGTTTAAGTGATTATTTGGTGGATAATGAGAAGAAGTAATTAAATAAGTAATTATGAGAGGATAAATAATTATTATAAGTAGAAAAAATCAGCTTATTTCACAATCAAAGACATAAGTTCTTATTAAAAAATTGATGTGTTTGACAATTTTATAAAATAAGCAATTATACTCCCCATAAGTGGTTATTCCCTTTATCTAAGACTTACGAAAAAGTATAGTGAACTGTCGGTGTTAGCATTACCCTAAAAAAAAAAAATAGTTTTTAAAATCGTTAAGTATTTGGTCACTATTTTAGACTCCGACTAATTTAGATTGAGTTATGTCGGGTCTTAGATGGAGAAACTCTCCTAAAAACATCTTTTGTATTTACATAATTTTGTACTCGAGACATTATACTTAAGCAACGTTAACTCCTTTTACTATCATCCATGCCCATTGATTAAAAAAAAAAAAACTAGTTTCGTAAATTATATTAAGACTTGGGCTTCTTGATTTTAAATTCTTCAACTTACATATCTATTTTTGGGTTTTTTTGGCCAGTGAATATTTATATTTGGTTTGAGTTATTTATTTTTGCTATACCAAATTACTTTTAATTTTTTTAAATAATGAAAAAGACAAGGAATTTTCCTTTTTTGTTTTTGGTATATGATAAAGTGATAGAGAACTAGATTCTGAAATTACTGTTTCAGGTGCGGCAATGGCCCCAAGATTTTTTGTGAAGATTTGTTTAGGTTAAGTTGTGTGGATTTTATTTTTCCTTAAAAATTGATAAAACTATCCATTTTGAATTTAAATTTTCTGTATTTTTGTAAATAAATGTATTAAAAATAAATATAAAATAAAAATTAATTACAAAAATAAGTTAGTGAATGTTATTCACATTTTTACTGCCATGTTTTACATTGTAAATTACAAATCAAATGATTAATTAGAAGAAAAAAGAAAAAAGTGAGAATAGAAGATTAAAAAAACAAATTTTTTTTAATGTTTCATTTTCCTTTTTCCTTCTTATGCTATAAAATTCTAAACAAAAAAAAAAAGATTCAATAGAATAAACATAGAAATTAAAAATGAGACCAAATAAAATTCATATAGTTCTTCTATATTTCTATCTTTTTGAATTTCTCTCTTCAAAATATTTGGTAAAAAGTTGATTCAAGTTATTTAACACTAAATTATTCTCAAGAAATATTTGGATTTTATCTTATGAATGAAAAAAAAAATTATAGCTAAAATAATTTTACATTCATGTATTTCCACCTGACTTTAACTGCTTGACATATATACATACATGTGTTTTTGTGTGTGTGTGTGTGTGTGTGTGTGTGTGTGTGTGTGTGTGTGTATCTCAATGGATTGCAATATCTTATCCTTATGTGAAAAGCAAGAAATGTCTGAGAAAACTGAGAAAAGATAGTGTGGCACCTAATTGAACAATAAGAGTCGCCATTGTGATTGTGGTGCTGCAACTATGTCAAGATTGATTTGACTATAATAACCCACGAAATTGGCAATCAAACTATAATTTCCAGAAAAAAAATTAACTTCATAAATGTCTGCTTCATTAGAAAAATAAAGCTAGCTAATACAATAATTTTTTTCCACCAAATTTAAGATGCAAGATGGTGCCGACGGTTTGTTTAGGTGTTGGCACAGAATCAATAATTATCAAAGGATTAAAAAGAATTAATAATAAATAGAAACCAATAGTGGCTAGATTGATTGACAAAAAATTCAATACTCTTTGACTAAGATTTCAAGTTTAAGTATTGTGAATAAAAAAAAATCATGTTGAGAGAGTTATCCTATTTAAGTTTGACAATTCGTGAATTTGACTTGGTAATACCATATACCAAATAATTATAAAAAATATAATAAATGGAAAAAATTATTATGTAGGGACTTGAATACTTGATCATTTTTTAACAATATATACACTTAATAGCTAGATAGGAAGGAAGATATAAGGAATCATTGAAAATGAAATGATTGCATTATATTTTCTTAATTTATTTTTTTGGTAGTAACAAGGAGTAATTTTGGTGATAGTAGGGATTAATTTCTCTTGAGATAAACTCCTCCGAATTAAATTTAATTGAACCCTCAACTACTTAATTATTTATTTAGAAATTTTAACTCTTCAAAATTTCATAATTGAATCAGATTAATAGGAAATAGATCTTATGTTGTTATATATACAACAAATTTATATCATTGAAATTTTAGTTTGAAAGGTTTAAATTTTATGCAATTTTGTTCATCTTCACTTAAAGTCTTTTGTATGTAAGTGTTGTCACTGCTATTTAGTAGAGATACTGAATTTATAAATTCTTAAAGAATTGGAGTTCAGTAAGCTTTGGCCCCAGCAAGCCTTTGATGAGTGCAATGTAAGGGCCAGTGAATATATATATATATATATATGTATGTATGTATGTATGTATGTATTGTTTTTTTGAGCGAATATATTCAGAGAGAAGAGGGAAAAAGAAGAAGAAAAAGCTTAGGGAAGAAGCTCCACTTGAAACCTCAGTCATTGCTTGCATTACAATAAAAGTTAGATCCTTACACCCACATACACGCACTGAATGACTGATAGACATTGCAATACAGAGCCATCACTTTCCCACACACCAATCTTTTGTCACAAATATTCGCACCCCAGGTACAGATAATATTTTTCCCCATTAATTTTTATTCATCTCTTTTAGAAAATGTTATGACAGTAAAATTCTAAATCTACAAGATGAATACCTAGTGATAATTATTTGATATCTAGTAGTATCAATACAAGTTGAATATCTGGACAATTATCCAATTTCTAGTAGTATCGTGTAATTTAGATTTGAGTAATATTAGGTTAAAAAAAAATAACTTTTCAATACAGTTTTCTTTTTTATTCACAATACTCAAATCTAAAATGTTACTTAAAGAATATCATGGTATTTTTACTTGACCCAATAATCAATTATTTTATGAGTATCAACGGTATCCTTAGCCAACAGTTAAAAATTAATCATTTTAAGGCGTAAAAACTACTAAAGTGAATTTTGTTTCTCTCAACAAAATTTTTTCTATACACACAAAAATATGTACTTTCTCCAATCCTTAATATAAGTTACCTTCAACTAACGCATTAAAATTTTTTTATTAAAATATTAAAATTGTCTTAAAATTGATATAATTTTCATATTTACCCCTAATAAATATATCACAATTTCAAATAATTCACTCTATCTCTTACTCATAAATAGGGGTCTTTTGAAAATAAAATAATTAATACTTTAAAAAAACTTATGAAATATGACCTGAATTTAAAATCATAAAAAACTCATAAAATATGACTAATAAAAGACCAGTGGAGGGAATATTATTCATTGAAAGAATGTACTGTTGCTCATTTGAGAAAAGAATGTGTACCATCATAAAATTTTGAGAGATACGTAATTTTCGAACACCAAAAAGTCACACCACAATGTATTTGCTTGATGACAGAATTAACCCTTCACCCAACTCTGATAGTACCCTCTTACCCATTAAAGGAGCAGACCATACCCCTTCTTTTGTATGACAAAAAAGTAAGCCACATACATTGTGAGACCATTCATTCATTCTTCCATATTTCAGCTTGCAGTGTTAGAAGTGAAACATCTGTGGTTACAAGCAGAAGATGATGGCTAAGAGATCAGATTTTGCACAGAAGCTGCTTGATGATTTGCGTCTTAGGAAAGAACGAATGAATGCATCTCAAAGGTCAAGCCAATCCAACCAGCTTCCTATAGGTAAGTTCATTGTGGTGGTTCTTACTTTCTATTCTTCTTTCTTTCTTTCTTTCTTTCTTTCTTTTGAGTCTGTGAAATACTTCTTTTGGCTTATGAAGCTAGACTAGAATTATGCATGAATATATAAATCTTTTGAGGTTTCTCATGTTTGTTACACTTAACCATTTCACAACAAGTTTTGAAGTGTTTTGAAAACTAAAATTTCTGCATACAGAATTCTATCCCAGGAATTTCCTTTGAAATCATTATTTAGAACATCAGATATGTTAATATCATTCACTTATCCAGTATGATTCCAGATTTTCTTGTCCACAGATGGGGATTACTTATTTCTTTTTGTCTTCAAATATTTTCTTGCATAAGGGATTTCTTTTTCTGTATTTTTCACTGTCAACAAGGAATAAGTTCAACAGTTCATGTATCCTCACCAAGCTACTTAACAAGAACTCTTATTGAGTTTAAATGATGACAAAATCAATGCACATATAGATTCAAATTCTAAAAACATTCCAAGAAAACCTTAGTACGAGAGAGCAATAGCTTTACAACTTTCGACCCTCTGTAGTAATAATAATAATAATAAGAATATTTATGAGATTCACTTTTTTCTTCCTAATCTCATTTTGTCTCCTTTTTATATCTTTCGTATATCACTATACACAATAATTTATTTACTGCAGAGAATCGAAAGTCACAGTTTTACAATCAGATTTAACTTTTGGACTCGGGAACTAAATGATAGCACACTGTTCTTCTACACAAACATTTACTACTATGTAGAAAGTCTATGTGATCTAATTGTGCCAAACATGTTCACACAGATGCATATGCTTATTCCAAGCAAACACACAGGGGATCCAGGAGTTACAAAGGAAGTGAAAACGTAAGTAATGTTTTGAGTTCTTTCTGTATCCACTAAAGGAGAAAGCATGAAACTGTTACTTACATTTGTTTCATGTGCTGCAGGTTAGTTCCAGAACTGGGAACATGGTGAATAGGCCAAGCAGAAGCCATAAATCAGCAAAAGTTGGTGAAGTTTCAAATCAGATTGTTCCCTATGGGAGAGGTCAAACAGGTGACATGTCCCTAGCCCTGGCTTTTCCATTTGAGAATGGAGGTAAACTAAGAAGAACTGATTCTTCATTTACTAGTTCAATCATGAGTTTCCTTAGCCAAATCAAAAAGGGAACAATCAACTTTGGCAAGATGGAACGACGGGGCAATTCAGGTCTGCAACTAGCTTCAACTAGCCAGTTCCCTGCTCTCTCTCCTGTGCAGATTAATGAGATATACAAAGGTGCTCAGAAATTAAACCAGATATTAAGTGCCTCCTATTCCAATGGTCTCACCATAGACAGACATTCAATAGAGTTTGCCAAGGAACTATTGCAAGGAGCTATAAATTTGGAGGAGTCCCTCAGGATTATAATAGACCAGCAGAAAAATTCAGAGTTCATTGTGACCCCACAAAAGAAAAATCGGATCATATTATTAGAGGATGAGGAGGAGGAGGAGGAAAAAATTGAAACTTTGGAGCAGAAGCAACTGGCACCACCGATTTTCTCCTTTGACAAGCTCTCAAAACATTCTCGAAACCTTCGAGGAAATCAAAACACAAGTCTCATGCAGATCAATTACTCTAAAGGCAAAAAATTAAATAATGAAAAGCAAGATGTCAACACATCAAAATTGCTCTCTCATAAGCGATCAACTAGCTATGGCTCTGACATGAAGAATCTCAATGCCCTTTCAGAACAGAAGAATCTCAATGCCCTTTCAGAACAAAATAATCAGTTGGCTTCAATGCAATCCAATCCAGAGAGGATACCAAATGTAATAGCCAAATTGATGGGTCTAGAAAATCTTCCAGAGAAAGTGCAAGTGAAATGCACTCCACAGAAGGATTCAGCTTCTACAATGACTTTCAAACATACTTCAAAAAGAAGTGAGGGAAAGAATGAACTGAAGAACACAAAAACAGAGAATTTGTTACCTCAGAAAAAGCAAAAAGTGATAGAAGCCACTGCAATGCGTGCAACTCAGTACAAGGAGCTCTTTGGCGCTGATAAAAATTTAAATATGCGGAAGGCCAGCTCTGAGGTGGTTGTTGATAATGGAACAAAAGCATTAAAAGGCTCAAATAAGACCAGCATAAAAAAAGACAAGAAACATGACAGTGATGCGAAGGTGAATTTAATCAGAGAAAGTCGAATTGGGGTTCAGGAGAAAGGAAGAAGACAGGATCACATGAATAACAGAGAACAGAAAGGAACAGGAAAAGGAAGACCCAATGATCTACTTCTAAGTAATATGCTGAACCAAATGGAGCTGGCAAGTGGAAGATCAGAAGTTAAATCTTTATTGCAGGAAGAAAAGGAAACCAATGGAACTATTCATCAATCAGAAAAGAGACATGCAAACAAACATATCTTGGGCAATCAAAAAATGTCTCAGAATCATCTTGGAATTCAAAAGTCAAACTTGGTCTTGAAAAATGGGCCTCAGGAAGAAAAACATCGTAAAGAACAGCAGCTCCATCAGAGTGAAAAGCAGATGTTGAAGGAAAGATCACAGAGAGGGAGTGAAGCTACATCCCATAATTTATCAAACCCCCCACATGAGCTGTTCAGTTCTCAGAAGATGCAGCTATTCTTAAACCAAGTCACATCACTCAAGCACAATTCTGATGCTGTGAATTTGGGCAGGCTTTCAATTAGCCATTATGATGATCTAATCAGAGATGAAGTTTCCAGAGACTTAAATCTCCAAATCAAAGAGAAGATGAAAATGGAATCAAGTCAACTTTCCTCTCCAAGAGATCCAGAATCTGAACAAGTTAAGGGAAAGAGGGGCCTCCTAAAAGTGATGGTTGAAAAAAATGTTCGTAAAATAGCTGACAAGAAGGTAAAGAATACCAGAAAGCAAAAAATTGATATGCGAGGGAAGATTGGTGAGGTGTTGACCCGAAGAAATGCAATGATGCTTCCCATCCCAAAACAAATAAAGCAACAGAGTACCATTATGCAACAAGTTATACAAAGAACATCTGACAAGTTTAATGTCTCAAAAGAAGCTGAGCGAGAAAGGGTGGGACCGTCCAAAGAAGCAGACACACACATCATTAACTCCAATGCACCAGTAGCTACCATGGAAGCATTGGAAGTGAGATACCAACTGCATGAAGAAGATGAAAGGCCTCCTCCATTGTATAATCCTGATGGTGGGAAACTTCAAGGCTCACAGGAATCAGTAGCTTTAATTCCCAATAATCTGGTAACCTCTTCTTTACTAGGAACCAAAATTGTCTCATACAATGGGATCAAATATATATATATATCAAGTATTTACAGGCTTTCTTCCACAAAGGGGAAGAAAACACTATAGATGGTGGCAAGTTAACCTAACCCTTGGATTTTTTGCAGCTTCAAGATGAGAAGTCATCGACAATCAGAGACTTGCAAGATCAAACGACTCTTGGGGCAGCAGATGAAGAATTCAAGTCTTGCCAAATGGCACCATATACCATAAATGGTGAGTATAACTTTGAATTTCACTGCAAGTTCTCTTTCCCAAGTATCACAGTACCTCCTGTTATATTGTATAGTATGTTAAGGAATGACAATAATTTATGGTTTAGCTGTCACCCATCATCTTCATTCAAATTCCATAAGATCATAATATTTTCCACAAAATCCACCAAATATTATTTTTCTTTCTGTTCATCAGAGCAGAACTGTGGCTCAACAACAGACCAACATCTATGGCCAAGCCTTTTGGAGGGTGGGGATTACAATGATAAACCTTGTACGTTATCCCCAAGGGAGAAGAGATTACTGTATTGACAAGCTCACCCTATTATAGATATAGAAACTTCAAATCCACAGAGCTGTTGTGTCTCATTTATTAATTACTTTTTTGGTCACATCATATTGAAATCTCTTCTTTCCATAATTTTCTATATAAAATAATGTTGTCAGAAACACATAGATGGAATGAATAAAGCAAATCTGTAGAATTCAGTTAACGTTTTCAATATCACAGGAATGCATGAAGACAGAATGGGCATGAACTCCCACTTACAAGTGCAAGACCAGAATATTTCTGTAAAAAGTCCAGAGGCACTCACAGAAAGTGAAAACTGCCTCAAGTGGAACTTGGTCAAGAGTCAATTGTTCCTCAACACTGCACAAGCACTTTTCAGACTTGATATGCCATTTAGCAATCTCCAAGGCAGTGGCTGGGATAATCAAGACTCAAGTTGCAAGCTCCTATTAGACTGTGGCTATGAAGTGATGAAACGAAAAGGGATAAGGCAAGAGTTCAAAGTTCATCCTTGCTCAAAGATATCAATCAGCACCATTAGAATTAGATCCTTAGATGACTTGGTTAGGCAGCTGAATGAAGACATAGAAAAGATAACATTCTATGGAAGAAGCAGAATTTCCCAAGTTGAAGTTGAGGACTACCTGCCTAGAATGCTAGAAAATGATTTGTACAATAAGGATCCAGATATCAACTGTATGTGGGAATTGGGTTGGAATGACGATACATTTGCCTTTATTGAAAAATATGAAGCTATAAGAAACATGGAAAAGCATGTTCTTAATGGACTTTTGGATGAGATCACCAGAGAACTTTGGCATTTTCAAGGACTGAATATGACAGCCGCCAAACTCAGCTGAATGAGACAGCTGCTACAAAAGAAAGAAAAATGGAAAGGTTTTTGTGTGTAGTTTTTTATGCGATTTTGTGAGTTGTAATTTATTGAAAGTTTTCATTCTAAATGATTTCTAGTCTCAAATAAACTCATAACGAAAACGGAATATATATGTTCATTCCATGAAATGGGCCAATTTTAATTTCTGGGAAGACCGAGGTTCACCCAAATGTGAGTGTGTGTCTCAATTTTTAAATACATAAAGAACTAAAACTTCTTGGCCAGTAACATAATCCTTTAATTTGTGAAGCTTGTAATATATGATAGTAGGCTAAAATTTCAATAAATATAGTTATTTAATTTCATGATATTTTGGTGCTTAATAAAATTTAGGAAAGTGCTGAATTATTTTGTTTGGTTCATATAATAGAATGAAATAAAAATGAGAATAGAATGAAAAAAATGAGAATGGAATAAAAAATATTGTGTGGTATTGGACAAAACATGATTAAAAAAAAATTACCATTGAATAATGATAATGCACGTATAATAGATATTTAATATTTGATTTTTGGACAAGTTCTTATGTTCTAATCTTTTTTTGATCAAAAGATCAATTTATTTAAACTAAAGAGAAAGCTTACAAGGAACAGGCCAATCAAATAAGTTAAAAGGAAAGACAGAAGCATCATTTAAGCAATAAACAATAATAGACAAAAAGAACTTGGCCATACGGCCAACATCACTCTCAATGCAGCAACGCGAATCCTTGGTCCTGAAGTCATTTTCCTTGAGGAAAGCTTTCTTGTAACAGAGGATATGAAGAGGACGGTTGTTGAAAGAGCCATAGTGACTCTCCATAATCATCCAATGGAAGGCATTCCTTATTGCAGCTTTAATCGCTGTTTGACCTTTAAGATGTGCATCAGTCCGCCATTTAAGGCAAGTGGTGTTGGAGTGATCCAGGTAGACATCAATAGAAATGAAAATTTTGTTATTAAGGGATCTTCTACTCACTCTGATGCTCCATCCTTCTGAGCAAGAAGGAGTGGAATCCCGGAAAGGGAAGGTAATGAGGGAAACTGTTGAGGAGGGAGTTTGTAATTGGAACCTTGCTCTAAGCTGAAAGCAGATGAAACAAGGATGAAATGGAAACGAATCTCATTGCCAGTCTGAGAAAGAGAGATCACCTTTCTTGGGCGAGTAGCCAAGTTCTTATGTTCTAATAAAATGGGACACAAGTGCTCAGAAAAAAGTGGAATTAATTCAATACTTTATTAAGTAATAAAAAAAATGAAATGCATACCCTTGATCTGAAGATGGTTTACTCGTTAACATAATGTCAGCATAGAATTGACTCCTCTTGAAGAGAAATCCTATAAGATTAACTAACCAGAGGTAATTCACCAATATTCTCCACAAGAGCAAACGCCATCTTTGAAATGATGAAAACGATTTGTGTCTCTGACATAAATTTCTCTTTGTTCAAAGCTGGATATAAATTTTATAACAGCATGGCAGTCATCGCAGATTCTCAGGTTCTTAATCACTTGAAGAGGCTGTCCAGGACTTGTGTTCAGTAATCCTAATACTACAGTCAACTTCTCACTGTGCCCACACAATATCTGTGCCTTGTCCTGCTCCTCAACATCTTGCAGAACATTCTTAGTATCAGGATAGTAACCAAACTTATTCATTTCAATAGTCAATTTATCCAACTTCTCCAAGATCAGTTCCATTTGTGGATGAGATTTGTCTCCAGCAAGAAGCATATGAACTTTACGTCCTAACTCAATCCAACTGCAGCCAGGGTTTTTCCTCAATCCCATATTCTTCATCGCACCTCGTACTCTATTCACCTCATTCCACATACCCTTTGAGGCATATATATTGGACAGAAGAATATAGTTCCCAGGATTGTCTGGTTCCAACTGGAACAGGTTCTTTGCAGCAATCTCACCTAAACTCAGGTTATGGTGAACTCTGCAAGAACCTAGCAAGGCTCCCCAAATACAAGCATCAGGTTGAAATGGCATTTTTTCAATAAGAGAATAAGCTTCTTCAAGTTTTCCTACACGACTTAGAAGTGTCACCATGCATGCATAGTGCTCCAATTTAGCTTCAATGCCATGTTCTGTAGACATGCTGGTAAAATAATGCCATCCCTCTTCTGTTAAGCCATTTTGGCTGCAGGCAGATAACAGGCAAGTGAAGGTAGTAACGTCCGGTGTCTGGCCACTCTGCTGCATCATGTGAAACATCTCCATTGTTTCCTTAGCCTTTCCATGCATCGCATATCCTTTCATTATCGCATTCCAGGAAACCAAATTTCTGGTTGGCATTTTATCAAAACAAAGTCGAGATAATCGGATCCTTCCACACTTGGCATACATATCAATTAATGCACTACCTACATATACATCGTCAAGTATTCCCTTTCTGAGAGAGAAGCAATGGATTGCCTTTCCATGCATTAATGCTGCAATATTTCCACAAGCAGGAATCAAGCTTGGGATTGTTATAGAGTTAGGCTCCAATCCATTATTCTGCATCTCTCTAAAGAACTCCAAAGCTTCCAAGTCTTTCCCATTCTGGGAGCAATTGGCTATCATTGAGGTCCATGTCACAACATTCAATTCCATTCCTTGGGCCTTGAATCGCCTGAATAACTCCAATGCAGTGTCAACAAGACCATTACGTGACAACCCTGTAAGAAAAGCATTGCACGAAACTATTTCCATTTGGTCAGATTCATCAAACACCTGTGACATCTCAGATGCACAGGCACATCTTCCATACATGTCAATAAGTGCACTGACCACATACTTGTCTGATCCAATGCCCTGTTTGTTCACATAACCATGAACCTGGGTTCCCATTACGGAGTATTCTAAGTGTCCTATAGCAGGAAGAACACAGGAGATAGTAGATCCATCAGGCCGAAAGCCTTCAGAGAACATCATTTGAAAAAACATCAACCCCTCAGTATGTAACCCATTATTACAAAACCCAGCTATCATACCATTCCATGACACCATATTTGGTTCTATACCCTTATTTCTCATCTCAAAAAATAGTTCCTTTGCCTTATCCACAAGTCCTTGACGAGAGCAACCAGCAATCATAGCACTCCAAATAACCACGTCCTTCTCGGGCATTCCATCGAACAATATCTGTGCATCCCTAATCTTGTGACATTTCAAGTACATGTGAACTAAAGACGATTTCACTATCGAATCCGAAGCCAACCCAGATACAGAAGCAACCCCATGAACCTGTCGTCCAACACTCAAGGCCTGTAGTCCAGCACAAGCCTTTATGGCACTAGGAAGGACAAAAGAATCCGGCACCAAGCCGCGAGAAAACATTTGAGAGAAAACACGCAAAACATGGTCAAAATGATTCAATTTAGCAAAAGCATGAATGAGAGTGGAGAAGGAAAACAAATCGGGTTCAGGAATAGAATCGAGGACAAGATTGGCATCGTAAAAGCATAGATGATTGGCATAGACAGAAAGGAGCCTGGTCGTGAGTTGGGCATTGCCAAAGAGTCCAGCTTTGATAATGTGAGCATGAGCCTGTCGGACCTGCGGTAGAGAAGCGGAGGTTGAACTGACGCAGTTGAGGATGGTCTGGTATATGTTGTAGAACATATGGGAAGGTTTTACTATTCTTCACTGAGAAGTGCTTTTTCTTCTCAGTGAAAGCTTGGATAAAAACTACAGGGGAGGGAATTTAGCAATGGCAATGGTATTGTTTGATGTCTTGTTTAGCTGAAACAAGAAGCATCAACATTCTCAGCCGGCTCCTGCTAGTAGTAGGCGTAACCGGAGCACTGTCTTGCCCTCTTTAGTTCTGTCTGGTTGTTTCCTGGTACCGGTTGTGTGTATTATGTGGTGTTTTCCACTTTTTTTTTCAATGATAATGCATATATTCAGGTAATTTTTTTTTTGCCATAAGTAAAAAAAATAATTAATTAGTCTCTAAAATTTATACAGTGTGTGTATATAAAACATAAAAAACAACCCCCTTGTTTTGGCACAAGGAACAGGGTATGAAATGAAGTTCAAAATGTAAGAAACACTTAATTTTTTTTGGGGAAAAATTAATCTTTTGGTCCTTGAACTTTGCATCAATTTTGATATTAGTCCCTGAACTAATTTTTTTAGATAATGTTCCCTAAACTATTTAACCGTGACATAGTTAGTCCCTCAACTTTGTATCGATTTTGAAATTAGTCCCTGAACTAATTTTTTTTAGATAATGCTTCCTAAACTATTTAACCGTGACTTAGTTAGTCCCTCAACTATCATATTATTTGTAAATTAGTCCCTATGAGTGTCACGTGGCAAGATTGATATGAAACGGTGCTGATGTAACAAATAGAGTTGCTGATATGGCAGACGGAGTTGCTGATGTGACAGACACGTAGATAAGAGGTGCTGACTAGGATTAAAGAGTAGCTGATTTTAGTCCTTATATTTTACCATAATTTATAATTTAATCCTTAAACTTTATTATTTTTCTTTTATTCATCCTCCAACTTTATGTCTATTTAAATAATTATCATTCAACTATTTAGGGACCATTTAATCCTAGTCAACATTCCTTATAATTAAAACATATTTCAATTTGTCAAACTTACTTTTACAAAAAGAATATCTAAACATATCATCTTCCAACAAACTTACTTTTATCCAAACTTTAATAAATGAAATTTGTAAAAATGAAGTTTGGATAAAAGTAAGTTTGTTGGAAGATGATATGTTTAGATATTCTTTTTATAAAAGTAAGTTTGACAAATTGAAATATGTTTTAATTATAAGGAATGTTGACTAGGATTAAATGGTCCTAGTTGAATGATGACTATTTAAATAGACATAAAGTTTGAGGATGAATAAAAGAAAAATAATAAAGTTTAAGGATTAAATTATAAATTATGGTAAAATATAAGGACTAAAATCAGATACTCTTTAATCCTAGTCAGCACCTCTTACCTACGTGTCTGCCACATCAGTAACTCTATTTGTTACATCAGCACCGTTTCATATCAATCTTGTCACGTGACACTCATAGGGACTAATTTACAAATAATATGATAGTTGAGGGATTAACTATGCCACGGTTAAATAGTTTAGGGAGCATTATCTAAAAAAAATTAGTTAAGGGACTGATTTCAAAATCGATGCAAAGTTGAGGGACTAACTATGCCACGGTTAAATAGTTTAGGGAGTATTATCTAAAAAAAATTAGTTGAGGGACTGATTTCAAAATCGATGCAAAGTTGAGGAACTAACTATGCTACGGTTAAATAGTTTAGGGAGCATTATCTAAAAAAAATTAGTTCAAGGATTGATTTCAAACAAAATTGATACAAAATTCAGGGACCAAAAGGTTAATTTTTTCTTTTTTATATGTTGGAGCTTTTTTATAGTTTATAATTAGAGTAAGTTTTGTGCCTTTTTTTCATCACAAGTTTCGTGCATTTCGTATTTACATAAAATTGAAATAAATAGCATTGTTCATAATATGTGAACAGTGCAGTTATTTATATTATTTTATATTTTATATCAAATATATTGATATTGTTGCATATTTATATATGAAAATCATCTTATATATTTTTTAATGTTGTACTAGAAGCAAATTATATTAATTTCTTTAGAAATTAATAAAAATATACTTGATATTTTTTATTTTAGAATCACATGCTTGATATGGGTATATAATTATATATAATTAATATATATATATATTATCTAATGAAAACTACATAGTCATGAATTTTCAGGCCAATACAATACATGGGGCCCGAGTTTTAGTATAAAACATATAATATATAATTCAATTCGTATTTATCAAAATATAATTTCTTATTTTGGATGATAAAATGAAATTATGCTTTGTAATATTTTAATTTAATATAATAGAAAAAGCAACTAAATTGACATGAAGTTTCAATATATTATAATTTTATTTCAATAATATAATAAAAATAAGTAAATAATTTTATTTTCAAATATTATATATTTTTTAATTTTAAAGTATAAAAATATGAAATGTAATTTAACTAACTGTAGGACTGGGCCGTGGGATTTGGGCTTTCCCTTTTTAATCCATTTTCCGCCATTGTTCTCTCCTTAAAATAGATTTTTCCCGCCGAATCCCCCGTCTGCACTGAGGCGCGCCCACGGAGAGAGAGAGAGAGAGATGAGTGCTTCGACGACGAGGAAGAAGGTTCAGCGCAAGTGTAAGATCAGAGGTTACACTCTCAAAGTAGACGCTCTTGATGAGATCCTTTCCTTCGTAACTCGATTTGATGCCGCCGATGAAGATGAAGCCATCGATCTCCTCCTGGATCAGCTCGAACACGAATCTCGTGAGCTTTCACCGTCAAAATTTTCTAATTGTATTCTCGATTACATCCCCCAACTAATCCTTTTGGCTTCTAATTCAAAATGGCAGTGAAATATACTATAATCGACAAAGAGCCGGTGCATCGAGTGGTGAGCCTGCTGTTAGAAGCCGAAGCAGCAGCTGAGGATAGCTCTGATGCTGTTGGCAGTGGTTCAGTCTTTCGCGTCGTTGATGCATTCTTAGTCCCGAAATTTCGTTATGACTCCATCAAAAAGCAATTCTACGAGTAGGTTTCCATTCCGTGTCTTTTCCGTTGTATGGTTTACTTTTTGTGCTGAAGAATTTCTGGGGATTCCAATACCTTACCTAAAAAGACTATTAAACTGAACTCAATTTTAAAGCTTGTGACTGTGACCGTGACTCAAACCGTATTGATGATCCTTCGCTGATCATTTAGAAGCATACAAAAAAGAAGTTTGTGGATTATGTAAAGGAAACAAGTTGACAATATAATATATGCTAAGCAGAAGTTTGAAGAACAGCTAGGTATTCCTTATATGCATTATGGGTTTTGGGGAAATTAAAATTTGATGTTGTGGCTTGATATTGATTGTGTCTAGTATTTGTACCGTAGTAGGTTCCAAATAAGAAAATGTTTGATAATTCTTAAAAGTCTCATGTGCGACCTAGTGCCTTGCTCTGCACTTTGAAGTAGTTATGATATGATTTTACATTACACGTTCATGACTTGCTAGAAGACTTGTTCATCATAAGACAAAGTTTGGGCGAATGCTCTCATGTTATCTTTTCAATTCAGGCATACAAGCAGCTTACCCATTCATGGGGAAGCACCGGCAAAAGCTGCTCTGTACAGGGATAGGTTTCTGTTGCTGTTCCAGAGGCTCTCTCGTGACCAGCATTTTTCAAAGCCAGCTTTTGATTCTGAGCTTTCACACTTTGGAAGCTGTGAGGTACTACTGGATGCACCAACTGGTTAAAACTTTCAGTCTTTACAGTTGATATTAACAAATTTTGATAACTGTTTTTCGTGTACAAATTTAGCATGATGAATATGTTCTTAGGTAGGATAAAAATGATCTAACTGCCATGCTGTGTTTGGCAGATATCTCCTATCCAATCTCTGGTTGGGCAAACGGGTAGAAGATGGGTCATGGGAGTGATATCACAGCTGGAGGATGGGCATTTTTATTTGGAAGACCTAACTGCTTCGGTTGAAATCAATTTATCTAATGCTATATCCTTTTGTTATTTGATAATAACATTTTGTTGGAAGAGCTTTAAAGTCTATAATTGCTTAAAAGGCTTAAAATAGGTTTTCTTGGGAGCAAAGTAATACAATGGAGAGTTTAAATTACATCCTACTTCAGTGAATTAAATTGTTGCATAAATGCTCCATTTGTTTATGGAGGGAGGAAAGGGAATCTTTTTCCTTTCTCTTTTTGCAATATCTATTACACCTTTGCGATTATTACTCAATAATTTTTATCACTTTTTGAAATAAGAACACAAGGGTCATTTTACACTCTCAAAACCACTTTTGTGCACTCGACTCTCTATTCTTTTCCTTTCCAACCTTTCCATTCAACTCGTTTCAGTCTTGAGTTATTGACTCTTGACTGACTTGGATGAGGAATAATAACATCTGATAGCCTGCTTTATGCTGGTAGATCCAAAGCATGAGCACAATTCATGTCTTGTTAGTTTGTGGCTAAGTAATTGGAGAACTTTGGTGCAAGGTGACGGAGATGGATTTGTTGTATATTCATAATTTTTTATCATTTCTTACACTGAAACTCGTACCACAATTCATACTCCATAAAAAGGAGTCTGTAGCATTGTTTGTTTCTTTGACTAGCAATACAAGATAACTACAGGATTCTTTTCAGAGAACACCATAATTGTGGCAGAGGGTGAGATGCTGGTGGGGGGTGTTTTTCAGGTTGTCAACATTTTCTTTTCTACAGCGGTTATATTTGCTGTTTATTTCATGATATCAATAAGACAATTACTTGATTTTTATTATACTTCTATTCAGCGCTCAACTGTATTTAGGATGAAGAATTACTACGGCTCTTGTACAGCTTCCAGTTGCCCTTTACAATATCTCTTCACAGTCCAACTGTTGTGCACGTCCTTAAAAATAAGGCTGAAATCATAAATGTCGTCGAAGTGAAGTAATAAGAGTGGAACTAGCATGTTGAATAGGGAGGTGCTTTATAAGACAATGCAGAATAGTTATAACTTCAAAGTCATGCATGGAATTAATATATATTGTGATTGGACATGGAAAACTATGGGTTGTAATTTATTCATTTTGGAACTTGCACCCAGATTGTAGGTCTCATACACAGAGGCTGATTTGTTTGCTAAGATTCAGTAAAATTTGATAGCTCTTGCCCATGAAATCAGTCAAAACGGGAACTGTAAGAACAGTCCCATCACTGTGAACGTATAACATAATCTTCTTTGGATAGTTTGTGGAGTTTTCTACGTGTGAAGCTTTTATTGTTAAATTATGGTCCAATTTTGAGGTGAGTTAGCTGTGGCAATATTAGTAGACGCTACAAATTGCAAAGATTATGGTCTTTTTTTGGCCAAACTAAAATAGAATAAAATTTTTTATTATGATTCTTGGATTGGTAAGACATTATGCATCAGGAAACGTTCATTTTACCTCTGGCCTATTTTTATGTCTCTACCTCCAGGTTTTTAAAGTTCTTTATCGTTTTTGCCAAAATTGTCATCATTACCTTTGAATTCAGATATCTTAGAAGAATGATTCAGCAAACCGCATGAATATATGTTGGCATTCCATGTATATGCTTGGCTATTGGTGATTTCAAAGGCTTATTGTTTGCTAAGAACTATACAACTTCATCTTAATCTGTTCTTATAAATTCTTCTCAAAGCCTTGTACGATTTGATGATAAAAGTCACTGAAATGTTGAGTTTTAAGTTCATTTAATCATATTGATTGCATCGTCCTGCTTTTCCTTCGTTTGGCATTCATTAATATTGTCACTCTGAGTTTTGGTTTATGGATAGAGCCTCTTTTTTTGCAGGTTTTAACGTGTGGATTTCCCCCATTGGAGGACAGAGATAAGTCACTAAAATTAATTGGGGGCCATGACTTTTTTGGAGGTGGTACTTTCACTAAAGAGGAAACTGTATCCTGAACGTACCTTACCTTCACTCGGTTGCCACTGATTTTTTATCCCTTTCATCATGTTTTGCCTAGTATCTGTTAGATTCACCAATGAATTTGTACTTGGCCTATACCATTTCGATAGATCAGACTGGCAGACATGGAAAAGAGAGCAGTCAATGACATGTTTGTTATACTGTCTGACATTTGGCTAGACAGTGAAGAGGTAATTTGAATCTTCAATCTCTTCTCTTTACTTTTTTCTCCTATATCACGTTCCTTTTTAAAAGTGGCTTGATATAATCTTGATGCTGTTTCTCCGTAGAGAAGGCTATGGGAAAGTTGGAGACTGTACTGGATGGTTTTGAGAGTGTGGAAGTGGTTCCTTCATTATTTGTTTTCATGGGAAACTTCTCTTCTCATCCATGTAACCTTTCTTTTCTTTCTTACTCAAGCCTCCGGTGAGTGCCATGCTGTGTTGATTTCATTATTTGGTGTGAACTATGATAAGAAAAGAAGCAAATTAGAAAAACATAACCATGATGCAGATAAGTCTAGTAATCAGAACAATTATTTCTAATTATTTCGTCATTATTGATAATATAAAAACGATAGTTTGTTGTTGTGAGAATAAAACTTGTCAGATACTTCAACCTGCAGGTTGCAGTTTGGTAAGCTAGGGCAAATGATTGCTGCCCATCCACGGCTAATAGAGCAAAGTCGATTTTTGTTCATTCCAGGCCCTGATGATCCAGGTATTTGACTTCATTTGTAATAATTATATCTCTTATTTCCTTTTCCGTGCATCATATCACTATGCCTTTTTTTTCAGGTCCTTCTACAGTTCTACCTAGGTGTGCTCTGCCAAAATATTTAACTGAGGAGCTCCAGAAGCATATTCCCAATGCCATATTTTCAAGCAATCCTTGCAGGTTAATGTTTTGTCTGGACAAAATTTTTTGGGCTGTCTTCAGCAGCTCTTCCTGTCAGTGCTTGCTATAGCAGCTGACGAAGTGTTTCGTTTCTGATTGCTCTTACTGCTTAAGAATTGTGTGGCTGCAGGATCAAATTTTACACTCAAGAAATTGTATTTTTCCGCCAGGATCTGCTTTATAGAATGCGCCGATCATGTTTAATGCCACCTTCTACTGAAGAAACTGACGATCCCTTTCAGCATGTAAGTTATTCCTTTACTGTGCGTTTTCTTCCATTTTTCCTTAATTAAATGACTTTTTGGATAGCACCCACCAAACCACGAGGTTTTGAATTTATATTGCAGCTTGTTGCTACCATTACCCATCAGAGTCATCTCTGTCCATTGCCTCTAACAGTACAACCCATCATCTGGAACTATGATCACTGCCTATATCTTTATCCGACTCCACACACGGTACTAATAGCTCAGTCAAGTTTGACAATATCAAATGTTGCTTTCCAAACTAACTTAATGCTACCATACTTTAAACTTTTAGGGATGCCTTTATGTTAAAAGAGGTTGCTGGCTATCATGTACTTGGGATCCTTAAATGCTTAAATCTCCAATGCATTTACTTGTATTTATCTTACCTTCAATGAAATAGCAAACCGAAAAATGAATTTTGCGATGGGTAGATGATAACCCCAACCCCCGGGGCACCTGTACTCTTTTATCTGACTATAATTACATAATTTAAATATTTAATTCATTGCATACCAAACTTTTGGATTCCGTTTTGTGAGGAAATTTACATGTACCTTTGTGGGTGGCCCACATTGAAAGGAACATAATGTTTTAGTTTATTTGTAAAACTTGAATTTGATATTTTTTTTCTTTTTTTGTTGCTGCCCTAGCAAGAGCTATGTAATTTTTTTCATTTATATCTCTAAAATTATAAGAAAGTGCTCGTGTTTTTACTTATTTTATAATATTATTCTTTTTCAGTGACACTATATTCTATTTAGGATCTCACACCTCAGCCTTGATATTTTGGGCTATAACAAGGGTGGGGTGAGAGTGATTTGTCCTTCTACAACTGGCTCATTTGTAGTATAAAAACTGGAAGATTTGTAAGAATTTGAGAGTGGGCATTACCAATAAATTCAAATACCGTAAAGAATAATTAGAAGCTGGTTTCGTTCTTGTTATCTTCTGATGCAGATAGTATTGGGTGACAGAAGTGAGCAGAAGGCATTCAAGTACACAGGAATCACTTGTTTTAATACTGGTTCCTTCTCAATTGACAGCACCTTTGTGGCATACCGACCGTGCTCTCAGGAAGTTGAATTGTCAGCTTTGTAAGCAGAGGAAATTTTTCCATCGGTTCATCTGCCTCTAACCTAGGCATCTCAGACAAGTGATTTATTTATTCTCTAGCAAATGAATGTCGGGCAGTGCATGGAGCTGGTAATAGTGTACTCTTACTTTCTGTTTTGAGATTTGGGACTTCAGCTCCCTAATTACTGCACAACTTTTTTACCTTGTTAATCAGCGAAAATTGTTGTACAGTAGGAATATAGTTTAGCTAGGTTGGTGCTGCTCGCATCCTTAATGTCTGTGTGTTCATTGAATTGTTATGGAGATACAGTAAATAATGTTATTGATACATTATTGGCCAAAAGAGCTGTTACTGTATACATTGTTTTGGCCGTTGTTATTGATATATTAGCAGACAAATTGTATGCCCTCACGCATCCTGGTATCAATTAAAGACAACAAAGCAAAAGTGAAGAATTTTAAGCTATGCAACTAGTACATGTAACTGATGGTTCCAGAGTGAGGAAGGTAAGATTTAGGAATTATTTTTTAAAAATATTTTTATTGTTAAATTTTTTCAATCAAGATGTGATAAGTATAAATTTTTAATTATAAAATAATAGCTACATAATTTAAAGAATTATATGCATATTATTATATTTTTAATTAATTCAAAAAATTAATTTTAAAGATGTAAAAAACTGCACACGTGTGTGCACACACACATATAATTCTTTTAATATTTTTCATTCATCATATGGTGGTCTTACTTTCCATAGGATTCTTTTTATATTTTTCTGTTCCTTGTTTTTCCTGTTAAATTTCGTAATATTCACCTATTAAACACAGGAATATTTATGTTATGGTTGTACGAATGCTAAAAGTCTCATTTAATATTTGTCAATTGCTTGTTTCTTTTTGTTTAAAATTGTTGGATGATTCCATGGCTTGAATGGTGTTGAAGATGTGTTATTCAAGTCATATGTTTGGATTCCGTGTTTGTATCCAGGGATTAATATTTTTTCTCTTAAACATGAATTTGTTCCTTCATCCCTTGTCGTTCATTTCTTGTTTGATTTATTTATTTTAATGTGCATCTTAGTTGTTTTTCATGAGTTAGTATTTATTTTATTAAAGTTGTATCTAAAATAATTTGTTCTTGGATTTCACAATCTAAAATGTTGGTATCATATACACTGGTTAATGTTGAATTTTCTGCAATGGTTTCTTAATACTTGTTTATTTTGGAAAATTGGTAAGTCTTTTTTTTTTTTTTCCTTCATTCAAAGTCGTAGGATGCCTTCTATTTTCAAGAGAAAGTGAGGTTAACTATCATGAGTCTCATATTAAATTGGTAAATCATCATATGTTAGAATATGATTTTATCAGTGGGTGGACCTATCATGTTTTTTATTCATTGCGTTTCTAGCTCTTGGGAATACTGTATGTAGAACATGTTCACGTAGCCCAGAAGTTAAATGGACATCTCCACCTCTTGGCTACATCTCCACTACGACTATTATCTCAGATATGACCTATTTGTAGTTGTGATTGATATGTGTCTTGTAAATACTTAACTTCGTTGGCATGGCTCTACATTATGGATTTTGGGTCTTGTTTTGAGTCTGACATATGGATTTTAACATTCTTTCGCAATTGGAGTCTACTCTTCTCTGTAGGGACTAATGTAATGAAGAAATTGGTGGCTGACTGTCTTGTGCTTATTTTCATCCAATCAATTTTCCTTATTTCTGCGCTCCTCAATTCTGTTTTTATTCATTAACTAGATTTCTCTCCCTGCCCGCGCGGGAATCTAGATGTACGGAGGAATGCGGGAGAATGTTTTATTTAGTTCTAAAATACATTAAATTTAAAAAGAATTTTATCACTAAATTTTTTTATTTTAAAAAAATGATATTAAATAATATTAATTACAATTCATATAGATTTTAGAATTAAAAGAGAATGAAATTGGCCTAAAAAAGAAAAAAATGCGGGTCCACCTAAAAAAATTAGATAAAAATGAACCCTACTTGCAAAAAAAAAAAGAGGTGACATGGAATCTTCTTAAATAGAGAAAAATAGAAAATAGAAAAAAACACAAAAACAAAAAGACACGGCACCCAAAGAGTTGGAGTCTGTTTGACTAATACATGGTGTGACTCCGTTCACCTTTTTCCCCGTATTTATCAATTTATCATAATTTATCATATCTATACCTTCGCACTTGAAGAGCTAGTAGAGTAATGTGAATGTTCCTCTAATGGACATTTTCCATTCCCCACCCAACACCAAACCTGTCTGGTTTAAAGCTAAGAAATATTTCCAATCTGGATCGAATACATGGGTTTCCTTTGATTCTTATACTTTGAAGATACACCATTCGTCGATTCAATCAAATGGAAGTTATTCCCATGATGAGGAGGTCTGGCCTCCATCTCCATGAAGAGGCAGTTGAGAGATAGATATTTCATGATGTGTTTGATTGGTTTTAAAGTCAAGAAATATTCCCTTGATTCTCTTACTTTGAATGGACACTATATAGGTCTCCATCCTTCTCCATCCCAAGTTGAGATTGTGAAAAATAGATTTCATTCAATCCAATTAAACGATAGTTATTCTCATTGTCACTATTCCTAGGATAATGTAATGTACTTAAGCAACAGAAAAGTGCAATTGTTGTCCTTTAAGTACTCAAAATTCAACATTATAGTGTTCTTTCAATACCATATTAGCACACCTATCATTGTTCACAGTAGTGTACCTTTTGGCCATTCTTATCTTTACTAAATGGGCATACAATGCGTTCGTTAGGGGTAAGCTAATTATACCTGGGCTGATTTTCTGATTCTCAGAGCTTTTTTCAACTAAAAAGAAAAAATATCAGTAAAATCTAGTTTATGATAAAAAAAATCTTAATATCACATTATCGATCTATATTCAAATTTCATTTTTGAAACTGCTTAATTTTATAATTTAAATAGATATCTTATAAATAAACAAAGGGGAGGGATAGAGCTGACAAAGTTGGGGATCTGAGCTCCAGTTGCTGGGAATAGAACTACTGGTCTGTACTGATGTCATCGAACAGCCATTTGCAATGCCATTTTTGCAGCTTTACGTCCGATAGAACTACTGGTCTGTATTAAAGTAATATAAATTGCTTGTGGATTATAAATGAAACAAGCGAGATCTGAATCATCCCATTATCAGTTTGTGCCATCGTGTTCTTGGCGTTGTCGTCATGGCTTCGTTGTTGCAAGATGCTCTGGATTAAAGCTTTCACAACCGTCTAGTCCGTCATGCTTGTTGATGGCCTTAGCCTGAAACGAAACTTATTGTATTTTGTGGGTTAGATTACTGGAAAAATTACATTGAAAGACCAAAATAGAGAAATAGTGGATTGAGCAATTTTTTCCTTTTGAAATGGTGAGTTCTGATTTTGTTGGAGATGCGGTGCGATGGAGATCTGAGACAAATTGAACAGGAAAAGACGAAGCAAGAGTCAAGAGACAGACCTTTTCAAAATCATTAAAATAATTTGAATTCAAATTAATGACAGCAGCTGGTATTAAATTTATGCTTCTCTCTTCCCCTTTTTCTCTCAGTCTCAAGTTCTTTGCTCAATCCCAATCTTCAAATGCAAATAACATCGCCCACACTGTCTCTTCATTCCATCGATTACCCCATGTGCGTCCCCTGCCTTCCATGATCCAAATCAACAAGCTTTTAGGATCAATTGCCAAGGCTAAACATTATCGCAAAGCTAACTCACTTTTCGAACAAGTGGAGCTAATGGGATTCACACCTGATTTACGTACCGTGAACATCTTGATCAATTGCTACTGCCATGTTGGTCAGATGCATTCTGCTTTCTCAATATTGGGGAAGATTCTCAAGATAGGGCTTCAACCGGCTATCATAACTTTGAATACATTAATCAAAGGACTCTCTGTATTGGGAATCAGGTTGGGGAAGCACTAGACATTCATGACACACTAAGGGCCAAAGGATTTCAATTTGATCACCAAAGTTATGACACCTTAATCAATGGGTTATGTAAAACTGGGAAAACAAGGTCTTAGATCTCAAATCTTTGTACGTATATTGAATGAACTTGCAAATGATCTTATGTTTAATATATGATTATGTCAGTGGATGGAACTATAGTGTATTTTATTCATTGCATTTTTTATTATATTTTGGTAACCCTAATTTAAATGGACATAACTTCTGAGTTGATTTGTAAAACTTGAATACTTTCTACTGTCCTATTTGCAGTTTGTTCAATAATTTAGGCACATTTGACAAAATGGTATACAGATTTTTCATCAGTGCAACCTAAATTGTAACAAGGTAAAAGAACTTGAGAATATTTTTATTCCTAGTTTTTTCTGTTAAATTCCGAAATATTCACCTGTTAAATACAGGAATATTCTGTACGCTGCTTAAAAGTCTTATATTATAAAACAAGGTCAAATTCTTTAGTTATGTCTCCATGCCTATATAAATGTTCAGTTCTGTGATGGGGTCATTATATGCTTATTTCGTTTGGGCTGAAAAAGTTGGACTGCACAATGACCTTTCTGTTGTCAAATTAGTTTTGAACAAGTCATGTTAAAGGATTTGTTTTTGTTTTTCATTGTTTCTAGAAAGTTCTTCTTATGAGTGATGATATATGCTGCTGAACCCTTTCAAGGAAGCTAGCCTGTGGTGATAACTACAGCACCTATCTGGATGTGTAATATGTGCGAGCTAATTAGCACAATCGGTAGTCTTTCTGAACATATGGTCAATCCTCATATTCTAGTATCTTATAATGAGCCCCCTTATATTGAAGAATCCCCTATTTTCTACTAAATACTACATTCTCCGCTAAGCTGCAGCTTATATTCACTAGCAATAATCTTGCATTTAAAATTACAATCTCCCACAAATATGAGATAATATTAGTCATCTAAATATAATTAAATAATTCATTTTAATTATTTTGAACTCAAATTTTTATGTTGTATATTTAGAAAGAATCAACTAATTGATATCATACCAATCTTTGATTACTCCATTTAATATTTAATCTATTTTGTTAGAACATTTAATAGTTAGTTCATTAAGAGATAGACTGTAACTGAATTGTGAGATGTGTTGAATATCCGGATTCAAATCCCCAATTATCTTTGGGGTCTTTCTTAACGACAATGAATAACCTAATAAAGTCAAAGTAAGATCTACATTCTGAAAATGGCAATTCTGAAACAATTCGCAAAAGGAAATTATGCCTTGCCTTTCCCAGCTTGGAGAAACTGGTTCCTTTGATTCATCTGGACTTTTTTTTTTTGGCAAACGAAAAACCACATCCAAATATAGAGAACACTAAACAACAAACCACACAAAACAGAAAACAGAACAGCCGACCCAATACCACTTCGAGACCTAACCGAATCATCATCCAACATTAAAAGCAGAGGAGAAGGTGAAGGTGGATTCTTAAGGACCAATTGGCAACTAGATTAGAAGACCTAGGAATCCACACAAACCGGTGGCGCCTAACAAATTCCTCTGAGAAATAATATTCTCAATCAAGATATCACAATGCCATTCAGGACTGGAACAAACATATCAATTATGGATTTTTTTTGAAATTTCTAAAACCATTTTTCTGTAAATCTTCTTAAAAAGAACTTTGATATACTAAAAAAATGTTAAGAATCAAGAGACCTTGAGAAAAAGCTAAAAAAAACTATAGAAAGTGTTGAGGATTTTCCAAAAATAAAAAAATCTCATGTTTGTTTTCAAAAAGGTTTGAATTACTTTTAATAAAAAAATTATACAGAAAATAAATATTTGAAAAAAAAAACCTTAAAAACTTCTAAAGATCTGCATATTGCAGATGAAATTAAAAATCTTTATATTTGAGACTAAAATAATAGATTTTCTCTCCATGTACAGAGAGATAGACATACACAGATCTAGATCTAGATCACCAAATCATCATAAAAGCCAGCGCATGATCTTTTTCAGGAGGCTAATTTTCCTGTGTTGGCCATCGGAAGAAACTCTCTTCTAAGCCTTTGTTTGAGGACCTCACTGCTGATCTGATCATGTTGCGCACAGCTACAAGGTATGCCTTCCCCAAACTTCGCCAATTTTGACTATAAAGACAGCGATTGAAAGACTAGATGGCATCGCGGGTATGGTTTGGATTTGGACAATCGAAATGAAGAAAGAAGTAGAGAGATGGAAGGAAGGAGGAGATGAGGGAAAAAAGAGGGGAAATTTAGGGAAGGCATACCTTGTGTCTGTGGAAAACAATATTTTCCAGCCATGCTTTACCTCATAGACGACGGCGAGGAACCAGCGTTTGAAGGTTGAGGGTAATACGGATACTATTCTTCACTTTAAAAAGCCAGATATGAATCTGGAAGTTTCGATTTTCTTTTCCCTTCTTCTCCTCTCACACACATAATTTTTTTTTTGCCACCTCACATACACACATATAAAATTAATCATATAATATAATGATATACTACTACTATATATGTGAAGAATAAATTATAAGTGGAGAATAAACTATATTGGTCACTTCTTTTTTCTATTTAAATTTTTATTTTTATAATTTTTAAATGAAATAAACAATATAAGTTGTCTTTAAATTTTATAAAATTATAAACATGATTTTTTTATTTAGAAAAATCACACAAAAAAACATCTTTTAAAGTTAATAGAAATTATGTTTTAAAGAGAATTTTGTGTATTATTTGTGTATTACTATAAAAATAAACAAAAAATTGTATAATTTAATTTTTGTTAGAAACAAATTCATGTAAATTTTTTTAAATAAAAATGAGGCCATTATAGCAAAATATAAAAAAAATTACATTATTTTTAATAATAAAGGATTATATATTGAGAAAATCTCATATAAATATTAAGGAATGAAATTAATTCTAGTTTAATTACATAATTTGCCTTAATTCCAATTTGATATTAAAGTATTAAAATGTAGTTATGAAATTGAATGGAAATGATAAATTTGCCTTTTCTTCATTTCTTCCTTCCTCACTCTCTCCCTCTTCCTCTCTCCTCCCTCTAGTGACTTCTCTGGTGGGGTAATTTTTCCAACACCAATGACTTTTTCAACAGAGGTTACTGGCAACACCAACATTTCGGTGGTGATTTTTCGAGGCTTACAACTTTTCCAGTGGAGGTATTTATCGCAGCAACTTTCTAATGGCAGTGAATTTTCTAGCAACTACTTGCATCTACATGCAAATAACCTAGAGTCAATTGCAAATACAATTTACTTGTAAATTTATGATTATAATATGTAAATGACACTGTATCAAACATGGCAATTAATGTGCTGATTGACCATTATTTTTAATGGTTGACCATAATGATATAAGCATCAATTTTAAAACCACTTATAAATAGTTCAGAGTCACTTGCAAATACATGATAGTCACTTGTATGATTTTAACTTATAAATACACATTTATCACATGTAAATAGTGAGATATCAATTATATGATAAATGGATCACGCCTCTAACTTATAAATAACACAATAAAACATGTATAAGCATGAATTTCACATGTAAATACACAATTATCATATATAAATTGCTTGGTATTAATTATGATAAATGAATCAAACTTGTGACTTATAAATAACCCAATAGGACATGCAAAAGAATGATTTCCAATTGATTATAACTTATTTACGATGGATCCCCATTTAGTTACAAGATATTCATTTGCAATTGATTTTCACGTATTAATAACTGATCCTCTTTAATTTGCAATTAGTCCTTGTGAATTTATAGTGAATCTCATTTATATACATGTTTATTTATAACTAATTTTTGTGTATTTATTTAATAGTAATTTGCAACTAATCTTTGTGAATTGACAATAGATTCATAGTTATTTACAACATATTTGTTTACAATTGATTTCCGTGCATTTACAATCTTCGTTGATTTACAACTGATCTTGGTGGATTTTTGACCCTAACGTCTAATATAGCCCTAAGGAAAATCAAAACAGAACCTATGATCATTCACAACCACAACCAAAGAAAAATGAAAAATCAAAATAGCCCCAAGAAAGAAGAATAACAAAAATAATAGGTCACAATGGTTTGAAAACAAAACAAATCAAAATATATAAAAATTTATGATATATCATAATTCTTGCAAGCCTTCCCAACTTCTCACTCATGTAATGTCATATGTTGAGGCTCAGTACTTGTCAGCAAAGATCTCAATGTAGAGATTTGTCCATGGTAGATTCAGCATGGATAATATGCAAGAATTAAGAATATGGGATCTTCCATGGTATATTCGCCATTGTTAAGTAGAATCCAAGTGGATTTGTTCATTGATGGAAGCAGAGGCAGTGTTGATGAGGAAGAAGAATCCTTTTTCTTCGTAGTTTTGCTTTTCTTCATGCGAGTCAACATAGAAGAGGAAGGGAGGAAGAGACAATTTTGTCGACAATGATGGAGGAAAATGGATAAAGAGGAAGGCGATGGCAATTTGGAGGAAGAGGTGCCAACGAGATGGAATTGGAGGCAGTGTTAGGGTTGTTTTAATTAGGGCATGGATATTTTAGTATTTTCGCATTGAATTTTATTTCTAATTTAATGTTGTTGGTGGATATTTGGAATTATGGGAAATTGTATTACCTTTTTGGAATTAAGCTCCTTCCTTGGTATTTATATGGGATTTTTTCTTATATATTTTTAATTGAATTTAAAAGTTAAATTTATTATAATATCTTTTTTTCTTAAGAAAAATATAATAGAGATTAAGGTTATTTAAAAAGAACAAAAATGATTACACCAAACCAAAATGAAAGAAACGGAAGAAAACCAATTATAAATAAGGTTTGGTTTGGTTTTTAATCTATTAAAACAGATTGGTTTGGTTCGAATTTGGTTTCCCTCATCCAAAATTGAAAGAAATTGAAGATAACCGCTCAAACTTATTCTCTTCATTTTTCTAATATTTAGCTCACATAAAATTATTTTAATGAGTTCTAAATCCAAATTCATTAGGTCTCTCTTGTCTATCTTATATTATTTAATATGAAATTTAGAATACATAAGTTTACACTATTTTTCTTGAAAATTTTAAATCAATATTTTTTTTGCTTTAATCAATACTTCTAAAATTTTTATTTAATTAATTATATATATGAATTTATAATAACATGAATAACATTTTATATCCAATAAAACTTAATAGTTCTAATATGGTAGATAAATATTTCATATTGTAATTTGTGTTATATACACACACACATATATATATATATGTATATTCTCAAATTCTAAAACTTAAATCATAACAATGTACACAAGAAGAATGAGCATTATTTTGGATGATTTTATTGGAATGAATTTAGATTTTATATTTTTGAAGAGTGAACATATTGGCAAGGTTAATTTGTTATTATTTGTATGTTAAATATAAAAAATCTTAGGAATCACAAGTTGAATCAATATTTTTGACATTTTAATTAAATAATTTATATGTTTTAGGAATGGGCTTTAAAATTATTTCTTCAATTAATTTTTTTTTAAATTTGCTGGTTTTATGAAAAATAACTTTATTTAAAAAAATAGCATAAATTGAAAATTTTTTGGCCTTCTTATTTTTTTAATAGAAATTACATTTGCCTTGAACCAAATCAATTTAAGCTGACTGAAAATTGAACCAAATCATTAGTAAGTCAAATCAAATAGGTCCATATTTTTCATAAACTGATTGGTTTGATTTTTATCCAAAACCGAATGAAACCAAATATTTGAACATTTCTAACCTAAAAAAAAATTTCTAAAATTATACCCAAAATTTGCCTAATCACCAAAAATACTTAGTACTTAAGTGAAATTTTCTTTAATGTGAAATTCTCATTTTATCTATGTTTAAATTTACTCAAAATATCATTTACAAATATACGAGAATAAGTTAAAAATATATAAGAATTATTTGGAATGAAAATGAGATATCTGATTGTACTTAATTTGCTCAAGTTGATTTACTCTTGCTCCTCATGAATTTTTAAGTGATCATTATAACTTTGCAACTAGTCCTATTATTATTTCCATCCTGACCTTTTGGATAAAAAGAAAATTTCATGCCAAAAAAATGTTTCTAATTATTAATTAATGGTAATTAAGTAGGTTTCAAATATGTTTCTGGAAATGTGATATTTAAGTGTTATTTCCACTGTTATCAGAACCGGACCGGACCGGCCGGTTCGACCGGTCAGACCGGGAACCGGTCCCTGGTCCGGTCCGGACATACTACAGAATCGGCACTGTTCAGAACCGGTCAAGAACCGGTGAAACTGGCATTGAACCAGTAGAACCAGTCCTGAACCGGTTCTGTATTTTTTTTTTTCAAATTTTTTTAAAATATTTTTTTTGATTTTTAAGATAAAATAACATCATTTTTAGTACAAAATGTGTTTTTTTATATATTATAATATTATATAAGTATTATTATGATATATAACTATTAAAAATTATATATTTACTTAATAAATAATAAATAATAGATTATTAATTTATTATTTTGAACTCAAAATATGATTATAGATGAATATTAACTAATTTAAATTAACATATTGAGTTATAAAATTTATTAATAATTTATTTATGGTGAATGATAGATTGATAATTCAATATTATTTAGTTTGAGACTTTAATTAAGTTATAAAATTTATTTAAATTTATATTATTTATTTTAAATATATTATTTTAATCACTACCGATTCGACTTCGGTTTCATTTCAGTTGAATTATTGAATCTTGAACCAGTAACTTATCCTATCCAATTTCCGGTTCGGTTCTGGTTATTTCCCCTTCTTTGTTAAAAAAGAAAAGTGTTATTTCCCCTTCGTCCTAGATGCAAGTTAAAAAGATGGAATCTGATTCCATTTTAGAGTTCTTTTTTGAGCCGGAATTTCATTTTTGAAGTTCAAAGTTCACCAAGGTAGGGTTAAGATTTCAGGAGGCTTGCGTTTGCCGTCGGAAGACACTCTCTTGTAACGTGTAAGCCTGTGTCTGAAGGTCTTACGGCTCAGCGCAGCATGTTGCACACGGCTTCAAGGTATGCCTTACCCAAACTTGACCACTTTCTTCCATCTTCTTCCTCTCCTATCCTTCTCTCTTCCCCTTTCTCCCTCAGTCTCAAGTTCTTTGCTCATTCCCTATCCCCAAATGCAAATAACATCGCCCACACTGTCTCTTCATTAAGTCGATTACTCTATAGGCGTCCCCGTCCTTCCATCACCAAAATTAATATGCTTTTAGGATCAATTGCCAAGACTAAACATTTTCGCAAAGCCATCTCACTTTTTGCGCAAGTGGAGATCCTGGGATTCAGACCTGATTTATTTACCCTGAACATCTTGATCAATTGCTACTGCCACGTGGGTCAGTTGCATTCTGCTTTCTCAATATTGGGGAAGATTCTCAAGACTGGGCTTCAACCAAATACCATAACTCTGAATACATTAATCAGAGGACTCTGTACGAGGAATGAGGTTGGGGAAGCACTAGACTTCCATGACACTCTAAGGGCCAAAGGTTTTCAATTTGATCACTTTAGTTATGGAACCTTAATCAACGGGTTATGTAAGACAGGAAAAACAAGCTCTGCCATTGAATTGCTCAAAAAGATTGAGAGAGAGGCAATTAAGCCTAATTTAGTTATGTATAATACTGTCATTGATGGCCTCTGTAAAGATGGACAAGTAACGGAGGCACTTGGTTTGTGTTCTAAAATGAGTGATCGTGGGATTTTGCCAAATGTTGTCACTTATAACTCTCTAATCCATGGTTTCTGTGCAATGGGTCAGTGGCAAGAAGCTACCCTTTTGTTTTACGGAGTTCTATTGAAAGGCATCAAACCTGATGGTTTTATATTTAATATCTTAATTAATGCATTTTGTAGAAAAGGAATGATCTTAGAAGCTGAACTTGTATTCACTCGGATGATGAAATGTGGTGAGAGACCTGATAATGTAACTTATAATTCTTTAATGGATGGGTATTGTTTGGTGAATAATATTAATGAGTCAAAGGAAGTATTCAATAGGATGATTCAGAGCAGTTTGACACCTGATACATATAGTTACAATATCTTGATTAATGGATTATGTACAATTAAAATGGTCGATGAAGCTGTGGATCTCTTCAAAGAAATGCATCGCAAAAACATAGTTCCCGATGAAGTAACTTACAATTCCCTTATTGATGGCCTGTACAAATCAGAAAGAATGTCGTATGTGCAAGATCTTCTTTTTGAGATGCATGAAAGTGGTTGTACTCCAAATATTATCACTTATAATATTTTGCTAGATGCATTTTGCAAAAGCCAAAATCTTGACAAGGGGATTGCATTAGTCAAGGAAATTGTTGACAGAGGAATTTGGCCTGATGCATACACATACAACATTCTTCTTGATGGTTTGTGTAAAGGTGGCAGACTGAATATCGCACAATGGACTTTTAGGTACCTTTCAATCAAAGGCCATCATGTAGATGTGTGCACTTATAACATCATGGTCAATGGCCTTTGTAGAGAAGGATTGCTTGATGAAGCTTTGGCCTTGCTTACAGAAATGAAAGAGACTAGCTGTCTCCCTGATTCAATAACATATCGAACAATTATTCGAGCTCTCTTGGAGAAAAGTGAGAATGATCTGGGAGAGAAGCTTCTTCATGAAATGATCAATAATGGTCTTCTAAAATGATAACTAAGGTCAGATACTCTAGTTTGCAAATACTTGTTCAAATGTTAAAATTTTCACTTTCATTTAATAGTCAGCAAATACTTGTTTCTTTTTGGTAAAATTTGTTGTATTATTCAGTGGCTTGAATGGTGCTAAAGAAGTATGTTGAACTTGTGATGTTGGAGTTCTTCGATCTCAAATCTTTGTACTTATCTTGAATGAAGTTGTAAATCATCATATGTTTAATATATGATTTCGTCAATGGGTGGAACTATAATGTGTTTTGTTCATTGTATTTTGACTATAGGGCATAGTGTATGTAAACATGTTTGCATAGCCCAAGTTTAAATGGACATGACTTTTGAGTTGATTTGTAATACTTGAATACTTTCTACTTTCCTATTCACAGTTTGTTCAATTCAGGCACACTTGACAAAGTGATATGCAGATTTTTATCTGTGCAACCTAAATTGTAATGAGGCAAAAGAACTTTTAGAATGTTTTTGTTCCTAGTTTTTTCTGTTAAGTTTCGAAATAATAACCTGTTAAATACAGGAATATTCTGTATGATTCTTAAAAGTCCTGTATTATAAAACAAGGTCAAATTCTTTAGTTATGATTCCATACCTATATAAATGTTCAGTTTTGTTACGGGGTCATTATATGCTTATTTCTTTTGGGCTGAAAAAGTTAGACTACACAATGACCTATCTGTTGTCAAATTAGTTTTGAACAAGTCATGTTAAAGGATTTGTTTTTTTTTTTTTTTATTGTTTCTGTAAAGTTAACTTATTGAGTCTTAACATGACTTTTTTTCCTTCCTTTGTGGTGCTTTATCAGTTTTCTTGGCTCTTTAATGTTTCTCAGTTGTTGTGCTGATCAACTAGTGATTTCTATTATAGCTGAATTAGTGTTTTCCTAAATGTTATCATCTAAAATGATAACTCTTGAATGCTGCAATTGACTTAGAATTGACATGATTGTTCAACTTATGCTTGTCGTAATGTAATAATACAATGGTGTTGCTTATAGGTAACAGCACTGCAACTCAAGCCTCTCATTAGTTATGAGTGATGACATTATTACATTACGTCAAGCATGCGATAAACAAGGTTAGATACTCTAGTTTTATTTATGCTTGTACGAATGTTAAAATTTTCATTTAGTAGTTATGAAATGCTTGTTTCTTTCTGCTTAAATTTTTTTTTTTTGGCTAGAAAGTTAACTTTTTTAGTCGTAACATGATTTTATTCCTTCCCTTGTAGTGTTTTATTAATTTGATTTTGTATCGTATGATTCATATAGTCGACTTCACATTAGTGGGATAAGTCCTATATTGTTGTGATGGCATTATCTATTGACCTTCTTAAGGTTGATAGTTGGAAGGGTAAATAGAAGTATAGAACTAGACTGATACTTACTTGGACATAATACAGAAGGAATTATGGAGATAAAAATGGAGTATGGTTTGCAGTTTTGCAAATGACTTGGATAATGGAAAAGTGGAGATTGAGGAAGAGAAGCAAATGGCACGTGGTAAATTAGATTCTTTAAATCATTCATTTTTGGTCTTGACTTGTACTGACATCTGGATTTTAAATTCTCTTTTGCAATCAGAGTCTAGTCCTCTCCATATGGACTAATGTATTGAAGAAATTTTGGCCAAAAGAAAAATTTATTGAAGAAATTGGTGTTTGAGTTTCCGGTACTTATTTTCTTCTTGTCAATATTGCTTATTTCTCTGCCCTTGCAACTCTGTTTTTATGCATTAAGTTCCCTGCCTTTGTCATCATATAACTTGCGCTGAATTGAAGAGCTAGTAGTTGGTATTAAGCTGAGTGAATGTTCCTTTATCTGTAGTCCTTAGTAAAGCTACCAAACATAGCTTTCTGGCCATGATATTCCTTCATTTTTCCTTTTTCTTTTTTGATATGAAACAAACTAGTGGGATCAGGGAGTGGGATAAAAGGGAGTTAGAAAATGTGCAGTCCCATGCTTACATACGTGTCTAATTATGATGAGGAGGTCTAGCCTTCATCTCCACGAAGAGCCGTTTGAGAGATGTTCCATGATGTGTCTGTTTGGTTTAAAGTTAAGAAATATTTTCAAGGTGGATTGAGTGAATATCTTTCCCTTGATTCTTTTACTTTGAATGTACACTATAAGTTTTGGGCCAATAGTTGGGGCAAAAAAAATATGTACACTAGTCCCCATCCATATCCATCCCAAGTCAAGTTGATATAATTCTATATTAACTCTAATGCACATCTCAGCTGTTGTTCATGACTTAGCATCTTTTTTAATTTCAATATAAAATAATTGTACTGGATTCCATTATCTAAAATGTTAATCCCTTTTTAGAATACTATGGATCATGTAAAAAGTTCACTAGGCTGTTTTGTATTGAACTTATTTGGAGTATAATCGTAAATAAAAGTTCAGGAGTTCGTATCATAGTGGTGTTATTTTATTTTATTTTATGAATATACTGGTGTTAATGTTGAATTTGCTCTAATGGTTTCCAAAAACTTGTTTAATTTAGCGAACTGATGAGTATATTTTTACCTTCATTCAAAGTCCTAGAGGACGCCTTCTCGTATTCTCAAGAGAAGGTGAGGTTAAATATCATGAACTTTGTTTCTTGGGTTCTTAAATCTCTGATTTTCATACTTGCCATGAATGAAGTGGTAAATCATCACATATTAGAATATGATTTTCTCAGTGGATGGACCTATAATTTTTTTTTTATTCATTGCATTTCTAACTATAGGGAATACTCTAAGTAGAACATGTTTGCGTATGCGTATCCCAAATTTAAATGGATATGACTTTTGCGTTTATTTGTGAAACTTGAGTACTTTCTAATTTTCCTATTTACAGTTTGTTCAATGCAAGCACACCGTGCTAAGTGGCATGTAGATTTTTCATCTGTACCACCTAAATTGTAAGAAAGCAAAGGACTTTTTAGGATGTTTTTGTTTCTAGTTTTTTCTGTTAAATTTCAGAATATTCACCCATTGTATACGGGAATATTCCATAGGGTTCTTAGCGTCTTAGATAATTAGACGAGGTCAAATACTCTTTTTATGATTTTATACCTGTAGAAATGTAAAAGTTTTCTTAAATGTTTGGCATGTGCTTGTTTCTTTTGGGCTCAAAAAGTTGTACTACACAACAAACTCTCTGTAGTTAAAGAAGTGATGATCATTTCGTATGAAAAAAGATATATTTTGTTTTTTCTTTTCGATAGCAGTTAACTTTTTTGAGTCTTGACATGGCCTTGTTCCTTCTCCCTTTAATTTGCTTTACTACTTTGATATATTGACTCTTTGATATCTCTCAGCTATTATTGTTCGTCACCTGGGGATTTCTATTGTAGCTGTATTCGAGTTTTCTTAAATGTTACCACCAAAAATGATGACTCTTGAATAATGCAATTGACTTAAAATTGACATGATTGTTGTACATTTGTTTATCATCAGTAATAATACAATGATGTTGCTTAAAAGTAAAGTGTAAGTCAAGCCTCTCATTAGTTATAACTGATGACATCATCTGCTGACCGTTTTAAAGCTACTTGGAAGAGTCAATAGAACTAGACTGATAGGGTGCCACTTATTTGGACAATATTACAGAAGGAAACATACATACATGGAGATAAAAACGGAGGGGTGTCTGGGGTTATGACGGATAGCTTGGAAGATGGAGAAGTGGAGATTGAGGAAGAGAAGCAAATGGCGTGTGGTAAATCAGATTCTTTAAAGTCATGCATTCTTTTTTTTTTTTCTCTTATCTTTCTTTCTGTTTCCGATTGCATTACATGCAATTGATTTTATGAGTGCAAAAGATCCAGATTGTGGTCTGAGATAACTACATCACTTGGTGGATCATTCTTTTCATTTTTTTAACATTCCACCTCTGGGCCCCATCTCCCCTTCGCCTACCATCTCAAATTTGGTCTGATTTGCAGTAGTTATTGCTGTATGTCTTGTAAATACTTAGTAGGATTTGCTCTAAATTATGGATTCTGGGTCTTGTATTGACGTCAGGATCTCAACATTCTTTTGTAATCGGAGTCTAGTCCTCGCCATACAAGCTAATGTAATGAAGAATTGGTGTTTGAGTTTCTTGTGCTTATTTTCATCCAATCACTTCTCTGCTTCTCGATTCTGTTTTTATTCATTTAATTCCTGGTATTTATCATTCATACCTTGCACTAAATTTAACTCTCTATTTGGATGAAAGGAAAAATAAAAGGAGAGGAAACCGTATTTAAACTTCTTCTTGTTTTCCCCTATAGTTTTTCTTTTCCCCCTCTTTTCTCCTTATCCAAATGGAACCTAAAAGCTAGTACTTGGTATCGAAGAATGTGAATATTCGTATAATGGACATATTCCATTTTATTTTATTCTTTTGGATACAAAATGAACAAATGGAAATAGGGTTTGGGGTGGAAAGGAGTTAAAAAATGGGTAAACCAACATGATGGTTTTTTCTACCTTTTTTTTTTCCCGTTGTTCTTATACTTTGAAAGTATACTTTCGCTCAATCTAATCAAATGGAAGTTATTCTCATTATGAGGATGCCTAACCTCCATCTCCATGAAGAGGCACCTAAGAAATATTTTCAATATGGATAGAATGAATACTCTACCCTTATCCCTTGGATGTACACCATATGTCCCTCTCCTTCTCTACCTCAAGTCAAATTGAGATTGTGAACAAAAGATTTCATTCAATCCAATTAGATGGAAGTTATTCTCCTTATAATTCTTAACTATCACATGCAAAAAGGAAAAATGTATTTAGGCATTTTTAAGAGGGAGAATTAATATTTAGGATCAGAACCACAATTTTATTATAAAATAGAATCTAATGTTCATTTAATTGCAAAAATGAACCAATTTTTTAAATTAAATATTAAATTATTAAAATACCCTCAACTTTTATTTGTCCCTTAACCATCATCGGTCAGCAATCACTGATGACAAATCAACGATAGCCAATGGTCACTAGCGACCTATCAATGGTCACCGGTGACTTGTCAACGGCTACCAGTGACTAGTTAATGGCTGCCGGCAACCGGTCAATGTTTACTGGAAAAATATAACTTACAATTTCTTTTTCTAAATTTTGCAACTTGTTCATTCTGAATTTATAACTTAGTTTTCAAATTTTTTACTTTACAATTTCTTCCCCAGAATTTGCAATTTCTTTACTCTAAATTTGTAATTTATTTTTCAAATTTTTACTATGAATTGTTTCAATGCTTTTACAATTTCTTTTTTAGATTTTGCAACTTACTTATTCTGAATTTGTAATTTATTTTCCAAGTTTTTATTGTGAATAGTTTTAGTATTTTACAACTTCCTTTCTAAAATTTACAACTTAATTACTCTGAATTTGCAACTTATTTTCCAAATTTTTATTATAAATTGTTTCAGTGTTGTTGCAATCTTTTTTTTACATATTTTACAATTTACTTACTTTGAATTTGTAACTTGTTTTTCAAATTTTTATTATCAATTATTTTATTGTTTTGTAATTTCTTTTCAAGAATTTGCAATTTGTTTACTCAGAATTTGCAACTTGTTTTTCAAATTTTATTATCAATTTTTTCAGCACTTTTAAATTTTTGTTCCAAATTTTTTTAATTTAGAACAATTCGTGATAAAGATTTAGAAAATAAATTACAAATTTAGAGTAAATAAGTTGCAAATTCTATAAAAAAAGTTGCAAAACACTAAAATAATTCATAGTAAAATTTTGGAAAATGAATTGTAAATCAAGAGTAAGTAAGTTACAAAATATGTAAAAGAAGTTGTAAAATTACTAAAAAAATTTATAATATTGGAAAATGAGTTGTGAATTCAAAGTAAATAAGTTGTAAAACAAGTTGCAAAAATATTGAAATAATTCAAAGTAAAAGTTTGGAAAATGAATTGCAAATTCAAAGTAAGTAATTTGCAAATTTTATAAAAGAAGTCATAAAATACTAAAACAATTTATAATAAAAAACTGTAAAATAAGTTGCAAATTCAAAATAATTAAGTTGTAAAATATGAAAAATAAGTTGCAAAAAGCACTTAAACAATTCATAATGAAAATTTGAAAAATAAATTACAAATTTAGAATCAAGAAATTGCAAATTTTAGAAAAGAAATTATAAAATAAAAATTTGAAAACTAAGTTGTGAATTCAAAATAAACAAATTGAAAAATTAAGAACAAAAAGTTGTAAACTATTTTGCCCTAGCCAACATTGACCGGTCGCTAGCAACCATTGACCGGTTATTGGCAATCATTGATTGTCATTAACCAGTCACTAACAACTAGCTGACGTTGACTGTTTGTCGGCAACTGTTGACTGGTGTTGGCCATTGACCATTGTTAACCAACAACTGGCATCCATTAATTGGTGGTAGGAGCAAAAATAAAATTTGAGAATATTTTGATAATTTTATATTTTTTATAATAATATTGTAATTCTAGTCTTGAATAGTAATTCTCATTTTTAAAACATTTTCCCATCATCCTTTAAAAATTGCCATTACTATTAACTGCCCCATATGCAGCCTCAAAACTTGATACAACTAATTTTATGTTTATCTTTTTTTTTTAATTTTTATTTTATCTTACCCTTCCTAAAAGATAATAACATATTACATAAATCATTATACTTTTGTTTTCTAAAAGGTTTTTTTTGTTCTTCATAAACAAAAGTTTAAATAAAATTTTCATAAGAAATTAAATAAGTTGACTTCTCAAGCTCATTAGGATCAAAATACTTATCCAATAAAGAAATCATCACATTAAAAATGAGATTTAAACCGATGCTCTCGTGGGATGGCCGAAAAGTTAATTCTTTATCAACAAATCAATCTTCGTGAGCTTCCAAAAAAGTAATATTATGGGAAATTGACACTTAAGAACCAAAATTTGAAATGAATGTCTTTTAGGGACTCACATTTTAAAATAACAGAAAATAATCATGATCCTAGTCTAAACAAAATTTTGATTATTAAATTAACTAAATATCTTTATTGGAATAGTAAAGTCAAATTGCTAAAGAAGAGAAATAAAACCTGGGAATAAGAGTGTCAAGTTTATGAAGTTGAGTATCAAATAACATGGGCTGATAATTATAATTGGTAAATAAAATTTTATTTCTCAGTGTGAAATGGGAAAAGATTAATGTCAAATCATATAATAATAGAATCAAATAGCTGATGATAAGTATAAAAAATTGGGAGTGAAATTTCTAATTTTAGAGAGCATAAATTATTCAGTGTGAAACGTTTAGAGATTAGTTTCAAATCCTATGATATAAGTGTTAAATCACTGAAAATAAATATTCAGACTTCTGAAATTAGAAATCTCACTCTCAATTTTTGATACACTCATCAATCATTTGACATTAAAATTACAAGATTTGTTACTAATCTTTTCTTATTTTACACCAAGAAATGAAATTTCACCTATTAATTATAATTATTAACCTATGTTATTCAACACTTAATTTCAGAAATTTAACACTTTTGCACCTAAATTTTAATATTTTTTTTAGTCATTTAATACTTCTACTCTAAGAAGCATTTAGGTAATACAATAATCAAAATTTTATTCCAATCAAGGCTATGATTCTTTAGTGTCATTTCAAAATCTTTAGGCTCTTTAAGTGATATTAATTCAAAATTTTTGTTTCTAAGTATCCTTTTCCCTAATAGTATTATATATGTAATTCAAGTTGCAACAAATAAATATATGGAAAAATTAATTTTTTAGTTCTTGAACTTTACATCAATTTTGAAATTAGTCCCTGAACTAATTTTTTTTTAATAAGACTCTTTAATTTATTTGACAGTGGTATAATTAATCCCTCAACTATCAGACTATTTACAAATTCGTTCCTATAAGTGTCACGTGGCAAGATTGATGTAAAATGATACTGACGTGGTAAACAGAGTTGCTGACATGGTAAACGGAGTTGCTGATGTGGCAAACACGTGTGTAAGGAATGCTGATTATGATTAAAGAGTAGCTGATTTTAGTCCCTAAATTTTATCATAATTTGTAATTTACTCCTTAAACTTTATTATTTTTCTTATATTCATCCCCAAACTTTGCTTTTATTTAAGCATTAATTCTTTAACTATTTAGGGCTCGTTTGGTTTTCATTTTGTAAAAGTAAATTAGAACAAATGAAGTTTGGGTAAAAATAAGTTTATTGAAAGATATTATGTTTGAATATTCTTTTTGTAAAAGTAAGCTTGACAAATTGAAACATGTTTTAATTATAAGAGTTAAAAATATTTTTAGATGTATAATTATTAAAAAGGACATAAGTTTTATAATATAATATTATATAACTAATTGAGTTATATATGCTTTATAATAATAATATATTTTTTCTAATTCTAAATATAAAGCACTATCAATTGTCTCACACATATTAAGTAAATGAGTTAGATCATTAAATTTGTCAAGAAATTTCAATATTTTTTACTATTTGTCCTTATTAATTGTATTATCTCTCATACTTCTCACATTATTTATGTCTCATACTGCCCATTGTTATTTTGGAATTGCATTTCACTTATCTCAATATTATTTGAAATCTAAGTTTACAACTTGAATGTTCAAGTTTGAAATAAGGAAAAAAAAAGATGATCTTCAATTCCTAAGAAAATTTCTTATTGTTATTCTTCACTACTCACCTATTTGAACTCACCATCTTTATTTTCGTATTTTTCTTATCATTTGTCATATTTATGGATGAAATGACTAGTGTTTAAAGAGTTAAAAGATAAATATTTAAATAGAAGTAAAGTTTGAGAATGAATATAAGAAAAATAATAAAGTTTAAGGACTAAATTATAAATTATAGTAAAATATAGAAATTAAAATCAGCTACTCTTTAATTCTAGCAGCATCCCTTATCCATATATCTACCATATTAGCAACTCTGTCTACTATATTAGAAACTCTGCTTGTCACATTAGCACCGTTTTATATTAATCTTGTTACATAACACTTATAGGGATGAATTTATAAATTGTCTAATAGTTGAGGGACTAACTATATCATTATTAAATAGATTAAGAAACATTACAAAAAAAATTAATTTAAAGACTGATTTCAAAATTAATGTAAAGTTTAAGGTTAAAAAGGTTAATTTTTCCTAAATATATTAATATTATAGAGAGATTCTAGTTCCTAGGCACGATGAAAGATCAAGTACAACAAATACTGGAATCAAGACGCTTTGTAACATGCAAAAGTACAGCTTCTAAGCGTTGATTTGGTTATTCATTTTGTAAAATTAAGTGAAGATGAATTTAGTTTATAAAAAAAAAATTTAGATAAAATAAATTTGTTAAAAATTATTATGTTTGGATATTCTTTTTATAAAAGTAAGTCTGACAAAAAATCTATTTGGATGATAGGGGTTAAAAGTATTTTTAGATGTATAATATAGAGTAAATTTGTCTCTTCTTTTCTAAAACTTATATTTTATTAAAGGAAAAGTAACTTTTTTTTTCATTTTCTAAAACCACAGTTTAACCCACTTTTCATTTTTCAAAAAGTCAGTTTATGTTTCACCTATGTTTGATCAAACACATCTTTTAAAAAATCATGGTTGAAAATTATAGTTTCTTTTTCAAAACAAACAACCAAACATAGACTAAATCAATGTAACATGAAACAGAAATGGAAAATGGGAAACCACGAAAGAAGAAATACCTCACATATCACTTGTACGTAGATAAACAGGATATAAAAATCATAGCAAAATCCAAATAATTGCTACTTGAAATAAAAGTTTGAGTGTGATATAATAGTATTAAATATTTATTTATAGAGATTTATCATCCTTTGAGATTCTATTTGACTCGATCCAAATTAATTTGAATTCTGATAAATTTTTAAGTTAAAATGAGGTAGATCTAAGATATTGAATGATTTGTTAAAAGAAAAAAAATAAATAAAAAGAACTAAAAATGAGAAAATGAATCTGTAAGTGATATATGGAAACTCTAAATAAGTTCTTTTCTTAAAAAAAAAGTAATTGGTAGTTGGTATGGTACAAATTTAATTATTATTTTTATTTTGTGAAGTAAAGTAATACTTTTTTATAACCTAATAATTATAAGAATGCTATTATTTTTAACTCTATGACATTTAAGATATTTATTAAAATATAATTAAAAACACACTCCATAAGAGCCAATGAAATTTCAAAAGCTCTTTTCATTGCTGTAGTTAATACTTTGTTGAAAGAGAAGGGATTGTATTCAAACGAACAGAAAACAAGCACCAACAAAATCAGGGAACAAAACAACAAACCAGAAAAGATAACAAGGCAACAAGTAGGAAATGATAACGGTCCTCTGTCTAAGCACTTGATGATAGACATGGCAGAAGTCGTGTGCTGAGTAAGAGAGCAAATAACAGTGAGAATTCCTTCGATAGTGAACTTCTCATCAGTGAAACCACGTACGCTTGTTCCTAACATGCCAAAGATGCCAACAGGTGATGCCAAAAGTTACCCTCCAAGCTTTGCTTTGTCTGTATATCTTGGGTCAAGCTTATTAAAGATCCAGACATTGAAAGGCAAATTCAAAAAAGAACAGGGGAACAAATACTTTAATACTACCTAATGTTCATGCTGTTTTTCTAGTTGCTTTCTAACTTCTCTATTTTGAGTTCCTTTTGTTTTAAGACTTCCTTCTTGCATTTTGTATTGTTGAGTTTAATGAATTTCCCCCCTTTTCCAAAAAGAAGAAATGTGGACCCCATTTTATGCTTTTTTTTTTGTTAATAAACAACAACAACCAGTCAAACAAAACTATAAATAAGCAGTACACCACTTACTTACAATAACTAGCTAAGATGAGTCACTGTTTGCACAACAACTAAAAAGGGAAAAGGAAATTGCATATCAGGGTTTCAAACTAGCAGGGGCAAGACCTATCCAACTTCTATAGAATAATCTCAGAAGATGTTAAACATCCATCGCCAATATCTCTCATCTTTGCTACTTGAGATGATCTAACTACTGTAGGAACCTCTCATGCTTGGGGTTTATCATGATGATGGTTAGATTCGCAAAACCAGGTGGTCCAAAGATGTCCAAGTCAATAATCCCGTTGGCTTTCTCTGCTTATAAAGCTTAAGATCTGTTAGTTGAAAAGAATAATTATCTTGCTTTTCAGCATTTTAGAAGACCTGTTCCATAAGTGTACTTTTTTGGAATCTGTCTAAAGAACTCACTTTAATACTTAAGATGCTCGGATTTTTGCAAAATAAGGAACACAGAAACTATACAACAACGAAAAGAATAAAAGTGCATAAGAACATAAGTAAAAGAAAGGCAAAAATAAAGAAATAAGATGGATAGATGTTGGTCTTGAGAAGTATAACTCAATAAAACCGGTCTTTTGAATCCTAATTCCGATGATGCCATAAGGAATAACCAATTCCTTGATAAGTCATAGTTTCATCTTACCACTCAAAAAATGTAAGAGAAACTCATAAAAGTCTAAAACTTTAATCATCCAAATTTGAAAAACGCATATAAAAGTTAGCCTTAAATAAGTAAGATAAAATCTAACTTAATAAGCCTAGAAAACCTAATTAATTTGAGTTTAAGTAATCATAATGGGATTAGGAGACTTTAAACCCAAATAACACTCATATTCGATCTAAGAAACTAGTAAAATAAAATCATAAAATAAAATAATGAAAATTCATAAGAAAATAATAAAAATAAGATCTAAACTCTTATAAATATGCCACCACATTAATGAAATCACATGTTTAGCACATGACATACTTATTTACAAGGTGAGCTATCAAAAATACTACTCCCTCCTGTCTTATATATAGGATCTTTTGTCCTGGTCCTAAATATAAGACCATTTACAATATACAAGGTAATATTTATTATATATTTCCAAAAAATGTCTTTATTTAATGTATCCAAAGAGAAAGAGAAAAAGATTAAATAAGGATAGTTTTAGAAAAATGTTGGGATTTTTGGAGAAATCGAGGTAGTTAATTAGTTTTAATTCCAATTCTTAATCCACGTGATTCAGTTAAAAGGGTCTTATATTAAGGATCAGAGCGAATACTAATTAATTAATTGCACTTTATTAATTAACAAAGTTCAGCTCATAATTAATAAAAATGAAATTAATACTAATGCTTAAGTCACATACTATTTTAATGAAGTACATGATCTTTTAATAATCTTCTCTAATGGGTTTATCTTGGGTTTAGATTTGAAACTTATATTTTGGAGTTAATAATCACATTTACAAGCTTCTTTTGGGCTGCAACCTTAATCTACTAATGAGCTTTAATCCATAGAACTTTTGAATCACTTTAATGCTTCAGTTTTTTGCAATGGATCTTTATCTAGCGTGAGCTTTATATTCACACATTGATCAAGCCTTCCAAATTCTCTATGCTCCTCTCCAAACTTTTACAAGTCATTCTTAGTCCATTCTGTGTCACTATTTTAATCTTCTTTATCTTCATCAAGATTGTCCATTCCAAGCTTGGTGAAATTTCAGGAATACCTACCCTTCAAATGGCAGAATTCTTTACCTGCAATTTAAAAATTTTGAGACCATTTTATCTCCATTTTATGCTTTGTATGCCATATTTTAGTTTTAAAAAAAAAACGAGAGAACATGGGTTGATCTTGAAATCTTTTTGAAAATTGTTACAATGTTATTTTGATATGATTTTTTTAGAAACAAATTCATGTAAATTTTTTAAACTCTATATAATCTATACTGACATTCTTTATATTTCAAGAGAATTTTTTGTAATATTCTAAGAAAAACAAAAAAATTTTGTATAATTTAATTTTTTTGTGAGATTGTATAATTTAATTTTTGTTATAAACAAATTCATGTAATTTTTTAAATAAAATGAGGGCATTTTAACAAAATACAAATTTTTTTGCATTACTTTTAATAATAAAGAATTATGTATTTGTAATTAAATTTAGAAGTTGAATTGAAGATATAATCTTTTTTTTTTAAGAAGTACTCCCTCTGTTCCCATTTATAAGATGTTATTATTTATTGTACGGGTATTAAGGAAACATAATTATACTTTTGAATTTATAAAAAATTAGTATAAATTTTTAATCTTACCTTTATTAATTAAAGACTGAAACAATTTATGAGATAAATAAATCATTAAAGGATAAAAAAATTTAAATAAAAAAATAATATAACATTTTATAAATATAATTACGTAAATTTTTAAAATAATATCTTATAAATATAATTAAATAAATTTTTAAAATAGTAATATAAATGGGATGGGAGGTAGTATTACATCATTTAACCCTCCCATTTTAATTACCCCTGGAAAAAATAGAAAAATTTGAGAGGCCAGCGCCCTAAGGTAGGGTTAAATTTTCAGGCGGCCTGCGTTTGCTGTCGGAAGAAACGGCCCTGAATTCTCTTCAGCGCAGGACAGTTCGGGCGGTGAGGAGGAAAAAAAAAAGAAGACAGAAGTTTGGAAGGCCCCACCTGGCGCCTGGAGAGAAACGATACTCTGGAAGAAACTCTCTTCTAAGCCTTTGTTTGAGGATCTCACTGCTCAGCTAAACATGTTGCGCACAGCTTCAAGGTATGCCTTTCCCAAAGTTCCGCCCTTTATTTCATCTTCCACCTCCTCTATCCTTTCTTCCCCTTTTTCTCTCAGTCACAAGTTCTTCTCTAATTCGCAAACCCCAAATGGAAATAACATCGCCGACACTGTTGCTTCATTCCATTGCTTACTCCATAAGCGTCCCCCACCTTCCATATTCCAAATTACTAAGCTTTTAGGATCAATTGCAAAGGCTAAACATTATCGTACTGCTATCTCACTGTTTGCCCAAGTGGAGTTCCAGGGATTTAGACCTGATTTATTTACCCTGAGCATCTTGATCAACTGTTACTGCCATTTGGGTCAGATGTATTCAGCTTTCTCAATATTGGGGAAGATTCTTAAGATGGGGCTTCAACCGGATACCATAACTTTGACTACATTAATGAAAGGACTCTGTATTGGGAATAAGGTTGGGGAAGCACTGAACTTTTGTGACACACTAAGGGCCAAAGGATTCCAATTTAATGAAATAAGTTATGCCACCTTAATCAATGGGTTATGTAAGACGGGGAAAATAAGGTCTGCCTTTGAATTGCTCAAAAAGATCGAGGGGGAGGCAATTAAACCTAATTTAGTTATGTATAGTACAATCATTGATGGCCTTTGTAGAGAGGGACATGTCACTGAGGCCTGTGATTTGTGTTTCAGAATGAGTGATTGTGGGATTTTGCCTAATGTTGTTACTTACAGCTCTCTAATCCATGGTTTCTGTTGCATGGGTCAATGGCAAGAAGCTAATCAGTTGCTTCATGAAATGGTATCAAAAGACATTAAACCTAATGTTCACACCTTTAGTATTTTGATTGATGCATTTTGTAAACAAGGAAGGATCACAGAAGCTCATGCTGTGTTTGCTCAGATGGTGAAATGGGGAGAGAGACCAAATGTTGTAACTTACAACTCTTTAATGGATGGGTATTGTCTGATGAATAATATTAATGAGTCAAAGGATGTATTCGATAGGATAGTCCGAAGCGGTTTGACACCAATTGTATCTACTTACAATATTTTGATTAATGGATTATGTAAGATTAAAATGGTCGATGAAGCTATCAATCTCTTTGAAGAAATGCATTGCAAAAGCAAGGTTCCCAATGAAGTAACTTACACTTCTCTTATTGATGGCTTGTGCAAATCAGGAAGAATGTCGTATGCGCATCTTCTTTTCCTTGAGATGCATGAAAGTGGTCTTACTCCTGATATAATGACTTACAATATTTTGTTAGATGCATTTTGCAAAAGCCAGAATCTTGACATGGGGATTGCGTTAATCAAGGAAGCTGTTGACCGAGCAATTTGGCCTAATGTATACACATACAGTATACTCATTGATGGTTTGTGCAGATGCGATAGACTGAATACTGCACGACAGATTTTTCATTACCGTTTGATCAAAGGCCATCATTTAGATGTCTGCACTTATAACATTATGATCAATGGCCTTTGTAGGGAAGGCTTGCTTGATGAAGCTTTGGCCTTGCTTCCAGAAATGAAAGAGAATGGCCATCTCCCTAATTCAATTACATATAAAATACTTATTCGAGCTCTTTTGGAAAGAAGTGACAATTATAAGGCAGAGAAAGTTCTTCATGAAATGATTGGTATTGGTCTTCCAAAATGATAAACGAGGTCAGATACTCTAGTTTTAATTTATGTTTAATGTTAAAATTTTCATTTAATAGCTATAAAATGCTTGCTTCTTTTTGGTTAAAAGATTTATTTTTGTTTTTTTATTTTTGCTAGAAAGTTAACTTTAAGTCTTAACATGGTTTTGTTCCTTCCCGTGTAATGTTTTATTAATTTGATTTTTTAACTCTTTATTTCTTCTCAGTTGTTAGTCATTGAACTAGTGTTTCTGGTATAGCAGAATATATGTTGTGTTATATGTTACCATCTAAAATGTTAAACTTGAATAATACAATTGACTTAGCATTGACATGATTGTTTTGTTCATGCTGATTGTAAAGTAGTAATACAATGATGTTGCTTACAGCTAAGAGCACTTGTAATTGAAGCCTCTCATTAGTTGTGGGTGATTGCATTATCTGTTGACCATTTTAAAGCTGCTAGTTGGGAGTTAAAGCTGCTAGTTGGAAGAGTCAATAGAACTAGAATGATACTTACTTGGACATGTCACGGTAGGAAATATGGAGATAAAAATGGAGTATGGTTTGCAGTTATGCAAAAAGACTTGGAGGATGGAAAAGTGGAGATTGAGGAAGAGAAGCACATGGCATGTGGCAAATTAGATTCTGTATATTCGTGTAGCTAGAGAGTGCATAGAACAATTAACACAGGTCCTACCCAAGGATTTGACCAATGAGCCAAGAAGCAAGTCGAAGGCATTTAAGCCACGTGCCCAGCAGGTAGGGCAAAAAAGTGGGATGGATTACCAAGCTGTTAACAAAAGGAGCGAGCTGGGCCGTTCCAAAGACAAAGGCGGCCTAATGGATGACTACTTAAGAATTAAAAATCAGGTATACAGTTCGGGCCCTAACTTAGTGGATCAACCCAAGGACCATTTAATTGTAGAAAACATGGAATCAAACAGCTTGCAGTCAAACAGCATGGCACCCACATGCATGGTGTTAGTTCCAGTAAGTCACGCAAAATACTTGGTTACGTCCAAGTCATCCATTGTTCTGGATGCAACCCACCCAATGGACCCTGGTTCGATGGATGGGGGTGGGTTCCAGATACATTCGAACCCTCTGTCAAAAGAGTTAAATAATGAAGTAGTAGAAGATCCAGATTTTGGCACGTGGCGATAATTAGAGCACTTGGTGGATCATCCCGTTCCACCTCTTGGCGACATTTCCACTATGCCTACTATCTTCAATATGGCCTGATTTGTAGTTGTTGTTGCTGCGTGTTTTGTAAATACTGAACTTCGCTGGATTTGCTCTAAATTATGTATTTTGGGTCTTGTTCTGACATCTGGTTTTAACATCTCTCCTGTCATCGGAGTCTAGTCCTCACCATTCGGACCATTGTATTGAGGAAATTGGTGTTTGAGTTTCTTGTGCTTATTTTCTTCAATCGCTTTATATTTCTCTGCTCCTCAACTCTGCTTTTTACTTTTTACTCATTAAATTCCCCGTTTTATCACACACACACACACACCCACACCCCTATGACTAAATTGAAGAGCTAGTGTTTTGTATTGAGGTAAGTGAATTGACACACACACACACTGCACTCAATTGAAGAGCTTGTGCTTTGTATTGAGGTAAGTGAATGTACACACACACACACACACACACACACACACACACACACCTTCACTAAATTGAAGAGCTAGTGCCTTGTATTGAGGTAAGTGAATGTACACACACATTGCAGTAAATTGAAGAGCTAGAGAATGTTCCTTTATTTATAATCCTCAGCAAAGCTACAAAATATAGCGGGGATGCATAGCTTCAGGTCATGATATTCCTCATGACTGATTTTTTTTTTAATGAACAATTTTCCTCCTCCTTGTTTTTTTCAATCCAAAACAAACTACTGGGATCAGGGCGTGGGATAGAAAAGAGTTAGAAAATAAGTAATCTATTGCTTACGTACATGTCTAACCATGATAAGGAGGTCTAGCCTCCATCTCCATGAAGAGGCATTTGAGAGGTATTTCACCATGTGTTTGTTTGTTTTAAAGTTGAGAAATATTTTCAATATGGATTGAATGAATGTCCTTCCTTTGATTCTTTTACTTTAAATAAGTTCCCATCCTTCTCCGTCCCAAGTCGAGATTGTGAGAAATAGATTTCACTCAGTCCAATCAAATGAAAGTTATTGTCATTGTCACAGTCCAAGAGAAAATGTGATGTACTTAAGCAACAGAAAAGTGAAACTGTTGCCCTTCAAGTATTCAGAATCCAGCATTGTAGTGTTCCTCCAACACCAGATTAGCAAGCACCTATTATTCTCCCAGTGATTATTCAAAACAGTGTATCTATTCGGCTTTCTTGACGAAATGACCATATAATCATGAAGGATCTAGAGATAAATTAAATTTTTTTTGGGATCGGGGTAAAACCAAAATAAATTGAATTAAGGGGCTAAAACTTATTTCAGTAACATTTTACGGATCAAATCATAATCATAGATATTTCCAAAGGCTAGTGAGAAGAGAAGTTGGCCACCTCGAATCCGCCGATGCATACAAAGGGTTCGTTAGCCTACTACTGAGAAATATAGCTTGGATAGTTCTGTGATTTTATTTTATCACAACAAAATCAATAAGCTATTGATACGGGCCCACTTATTTGGACATATTGCAGAAAGAAGCATGGAGATAAAAATGGAGAGTGTTTGCAGTGATAGCAAATGACTTGGATGATGGAAAAGTGGAGATTGAGAATGAGAAACAAATGGCGTTGTGGCAAATTACATCCTTTAAATTCATGCATTTAGAGAGAGCGTAACATTATAAAATGAGACTGTTTGAAGCTTGCTTTTTTCATTTTCACCTCCATTCTCTCCTGTTTTTCTTTCTCTTTACTATTACATTTTTTTGGCCGTCGACTAGAAATATCCTCCACCAATAATAAAAACTAATTTTTGTTGAAGTATTAAAAGCAAATGATTGACCATTTCTAATTAAATTTGCTTCACACACAAAGGTTAGAAATTTATTTCTTTTTTCTTTTTTTAAATAAGCAGGGTTAAAAAAACCAAATAAAGTCAACTACAAAAAAGTTGCCCACAAGTAACACCCATAAGATCTAGATCAGTTGGAGTTTAAAATAGTAACAATTTTACCCAAAAAAAAAACGATATAAGGGAGTTATTGTCATTATTTTATATGTTGTATTTTGCTGTTTAATATATATATATATTATACAATTTGTTTTTATAAAAAAAATTTAAAAGAATAATATTAAAAAAAAACTATAATTCATTCCACCTCTTTTATACAAACTTCCAAATAATGGTTAAACCTTAATGAGACAATCCCTTCCCATCACAAAACTTCCACCAAATAATGACGTGGAACATGTCTCGCCGAAGAAAAAAAGATGTGGAGCATGACAAGCCGACATATTCCAATTCATTTCATCAATGACCATTAAATGTCATTGAAAGGTATATAGAAAATTTTTAAATATATTACTATGATTTTTTTAATTTTATTTACAAAATACATAATTTTTTATTTTAAAAATATGCAATTTTTTCTTATAAATATTGGTAATATATAAGAAGAAGGATTAAATAAACTAGAGCTTTTATGTCGATTCCTCCACCATTTGACGTTATGATAAGAAAACCGCCGGATTTTCCAACTGGTGTTCACTAGGTTGGGTTGGCTTAAGTGATTGACATTAAAAAAATAAATGAAGGGTAATTTTAACATTAAAAAATAATTATATTAACAGTGATTGGGTTAAGTGGTAAAAAATTTAATACTACTTTTTAAGTAAGATCTCAAGTTTGAAGAGATATACCCACATTTAAGTCAACAATGTTCAATTGTGACCAATTCTGATAATTATATAAAAAAATAATTGTATAATTTTAAAATTAAAATTTATAATCTGTTTAGATAAAATTTAATATGTGTGCATAATTATATATATATATACATACTTATACAATTTACTCTTAAAAATGTGAAAAAATCAATGTATAAAAAATCAGATCAGATCGAATGATTTAGAAGAAGAGCAAAACCAGCAGATCACATAATCGATCAAGAACTAGCCACACCGGGCTTGAACTGATGAAAACCAATTGTGAACTAATCATAATTTTTTTTTACCTTTTTCAAATTTTTTAATTTTAAAGATAAAATAACATTATTTTTGTACCAAATAGTAATATTTTTATACGATAAAAGTTTTTCTTTTAATATTATAATATTGTATAAGTATTATTATAATACTCTCTCAGGTTCAAAATATAAATCATATTTGACTTATTGTACTGGAACCAAGAAAATTATTTTTACTCATTGAATCTATCAAATAAATACATTATTTTCTTATAATACCCCTATTTAATGCATTACATTTAAAATTTATTATCTCTCTTATATTTAATTGTAGATAAAGGTAAAATGGGAAAAAGAATATTTATTGCTCTAGAAATTATCAAATGGGACTTATATTTTGAAAAAAAAAATTTCTAAAAAAGAATTTATATTTTGGACTGGAGTATATGCTTATTAATAATAATAAATTTACTTAATGAATAATATGAAAATAAAATATTAGTTAATTATATTATTTTATAATATAATTATAAATAAATATTATCTTATTTATATTTTAATATTATATTATAAAACTTATTAATGATATTTTTTAATAATATATAATATATAAAATTAAAAAAATTATTAATTTTATTACTATTAATTTAATTAGACAATTTGCTATTGAACTTTGAAGTGTTAGCTTGATTGATGCAATAACTAGTCCCATTTTTAATTCCTTTTTAAAAAAAAAATGAATGCCACTTGAAAAAAAAGAAATAAAAAAGGGGAAATTTAAAGTTCGGCGCACAAAGTAGGGTTAAATTTTCAGTCCTAAAAATCTCTGTTTCGAGTGGGCTGTTTCCTTCCTTTGCCGTCGGAACATACTCTCTTCGAAGCCTTTGCTTGGGGATCTCACTGCCTACACTAATATGTTATGTGCATCTACCAGGTATGCATTCCCTAGGCCTCCGCATTCTCTTCTTTCTTCCGTCCTTTTCTCTCTCCCTTGTTCCGTCAATCTCAAGTTCTATGTTCATACCCGAACCCCTATGGCCAACAACATCGACGATGCTGTCGCTTCGTTCAATCGCTTGCTCCATAAGCATCCCCCACCTTCCATAATCCAAATCAATAAACTTTTGGGATCAATTGCAAAGGCTAAACGTTATCACACTGCTATATCATTGTTTGCACAAGTGGAGCTCAAGGGATTTAAACCTTGTTTATTTACGCTGAGCATCTTGATCAATTGTTACTGCCATGTGGGTCAGATGTATTCGGCTTTCTCAATACTGGGGAAGATTCTCAAGATGGGCCTTCAACCCAATACCATAACTTTGACGGCACTACTGAAAGGACTCTGTTTTAATAACAAGGTTGAGAAAGCACTACACTTCTATTATGAGCTAATGGCCAAAGGATTTCAATTAGATGAAGTTAGTTATGCCATTTTATTTAATGGGCTATGTAAAATAGGGAAAACACGGTCTGTCATTAAATTTCTCCAAAAGATGGAGGATCAGGGAATAAAACCTGATGTAGTTATATACAATATAATTATTGATGGCCTTTGCAAAGAAGGACATATAACTGAAGCACGGGATTTGTGTTTCAAAATGAGCGATATTGGACTTTTTCCAAATGTTGTCACTTATAGCTCTCTTATCCATGGTTTCTATAGCATGGGTCGATGGCAAGAAGCTATTCAGTTGTTTCATCAAATGGTATTGAAAAACGTCAAACCAAATATTTATATCTACAATATATTGGTTGATGCACTTTGTAAAGAGAGAAGAATCACTGAAGCCCAAGTTGTGTTTGCTAGGATGATGATATATGGTGAGAGACCTGATGTTATAACCTACAATGCTTTAATGGATGGTTATTGTTTGATAAATAATATTAATGAGTCAAAGGAAATGTTCAACAAGATGGTCCAAAGTGGTTTGACACCTGATGTATTTAGTTACAATATCTTGGTTAATGGATTATGTAAGATTAAAATGGTTGATGAAGCTATGGATCTCTTTAAAGAAATGCATCGCAACAATATGGTGCCCGATGAAGTAACTTACAATTCTCTAATTGATGGCTTGTGCAAATCAGAGAAAATGTCGTATGCTCAAGATCTTTTTTTTGAGATGCTTCACAGAGGTCATACTCCTGATATAATCACTTATAATATTTTGTTAGATGCATTTTGCAAAAGCCAGAATCTTGACAAGGGAGTTGCATTAATCAAGGAAGCTGTTGACAGAGGAATTTGGCCTAGTGTATACACATACAATATATTTATTGATGGTTTGTGTAAGGGTGGTAGACTAAATACTGCACGAGTGATTTTTCAGTACCTTTTAATCAAAGGCTGTTGTTTAGATGTCTGCACTTTTAACATTATGATCAGTGGCCTTTGTAGAGAAGGCTTGCTTGATGAAGCTATGGCCTTTTTTCCTAAAATGAAAGAGAATGGCTTCCTCCCTGATTCAAGAACATATGAAACACTTATCCGAGCTCTTTTGAAAGTAAGTGAGAATGATATGGCAGAGAAGCTCATTCTTGAAATGGTTAATTTTGGTCTACGAAAACGTTAAGACAAGGTCAGATACTTTTTATGTTATAATTTTATGAATGTTGAAATTTGCCTTTATTGATTTGCAAATGCTTTTTTTCTGTTTAGAATTGTAGGATTATTCAAGGGTCAGATTGATGCTGAATGAATTTTGTTCAAGTTATAGGCTTTATATCTTTATTTTGCCTGTGTATGTTAACAGTGATTACTTTTTTTGTCTCAACTTGACTTCCTTCCTTCTTCATGCATGTTCTGTTTCTAATTTGTTTGTTTCAGTTGTTCATGGCATTTCTTTTATTTAAAAGTAGCTAAAATAGAGTTTTCTTGGATTTCAGAATCTGAAATGATAATCCCTTGGAAAATATTATGGGGCCAGTAAAAAGTTCATTAGATTGTTTTACAACCAAGAAAAATGATGTCTAAAGAACTTAGTTGGGAGTATAAACATAATGAAGGTTTAGGAGTCTCTGTTATACTATAGTTAATGTTGAATTTACATGAATGGTTTCCAATATGCTTTTTCTCTTTTGGCAAACTGAATGATTATATTATTTTTCAGTTCTAGTGGACACCTATTTTCATGAGAAGGTGAGGTTAAATATCATGAACATTCGATGCTGGGTTCCTCAAATCTCCTATGATTGTATTTATATTTATCTTGAATGAAGTAGTAATTCAACATGTGCAAGAAAATGATTTTGTCAGTTTGTGGACCTTTTTTTTTTAAACTGATTTCATTTATATCTTTAGGGAATATCCAAATTTAAGAGAACATGACCTTTAAGCTGATTTGTATAGGCTATATTTTAATCTTCCTGTTTAAACAGTTCATTCGAGACATATACCATTATGACCGATCGGCTTTGTGAAGAAGGCTTGTTTGACGGAGAGATGGTCTTGGTTTCAAAAATGGAAGAGAATAGCTGTCTCTTAGATGCCGCAACTTTTGACTCAATTGTTCAAACTGTCTTAGAAAATAAATGGAGAATGATTAAGCAAAGAAAATCCATCTGCATATGATTGTCAGAGTCTGAGGTCTTCTTAAATGATCAAACAAGGTCAAATATTTTAGTTTTGAATTCATATCTTGATGATAAATTTCCTGAACGGTTAGCCAATCCTTGTTTTTTTTGGGCTTAAAAAGTGGATTACGTTGTGGAAGAAGTTTTGATCAATTCATAGTAAAAAAATTATTTTATGTTTGTCCTGGTGCTCTAGCTGTTAACCTTTAGAGTCTGAAGACTGTGAACATGACTCTGTTCCTTTTTCCTTTATAGTGCTTTACTAATTTGATTCATTGTTGCATTGATGGCTCTCAGATGCTGTTGCTCATCAACTATTGATTTCTATTATAGCTGAATTAAAGTCTTTTTTGTGCTTGCCAGCTAAAATGATAACCCTTGATTAATACAATTATAATTAAGAATTGACAAGATTGTTTTACATTTGCTTATTGTAAAGTAAGTATACAATGGCATTGCTTACATGTAACACCCCACATAAAAGTTTTATGTATGGCTTTAAATTTTTACCTGATTAGAATAAAAAATTGTTGATCGGATTTTCTTTGGTTTTGATGTTTTCATAATCAATCAGAGGAGGCTCAGTAACTTTGGAATGTGAGTAACAACTCCAGATTTTGATACTTCGATGCAATTGAACAATTTCAGCTGAGGTTAGATTAGAAATTTTGCCTAATCAGACTAATTTATCATTTTGATGAGTTGCTTTTTGTGTTATTTATTTGTCTTCTGCATATACACTGCATAATAACTTCTGCTATGGATGAATTTCAGAGTTTCTTGGCATACTAGCAATTCTAGAAACTGCCTTCCACAAGCACACTAATGGAATTATGAGTGATGACGTTCACCGACTGACCTCTTGAATCAAGCTATTTGGCGGACTCATTGAAGAGCGAGAACTTGGTATTAAGGTAAGCGAATGTCTATATGTATACTCCTTAGCTAAGCCATGAAGCATGACATGCATATGTTCTGATCATGATATTCTTCATGACTACGAATTTTTTATAATAAACATTTTCATTTGAATATGATCATATTCTCTCAATTTTACTGTGTTTAACTAAAAAAATTAAAAATTATCCAATTACTCCATAATTGGCAATTCTCTCTCAGGCACGGTATCTTGAACAGCTTAGGTTGTTTTGGCCAAAACTTGGCACACCTTCGACTACGCTGAAATTCTGTCTTCAGACGGCTAAGAGAAGAGCAGAATGCTGTCTGTCCATTACACAGGGAATCACAATTTTGATGCCTTTGCTTCTTTTACTGTTAAGGATGCTTTGGGTTCAGGTTCTCAGCATCTCAGCACATCGCAGCATTATTTGGTTATACAACTATAGTCTCTAATGCATTATCACCTTGAGATAGATTTCTAGTTTCTTTCCATGGAAAGCATAGTCAATTCTAGTAGATATCAATGTTCTTTATTATTTGACACTTTTCTATGTATTTCACTGGGTTTTGAGATGAGCTGTATTGTTCATAGTTTATAAATCGTGTGGCCAATTGTAGATTTTATATTTTAGATTGATTAAAAGATCATTTGTTTTGTAGGCATCAACTCGAATTTATTGGAATTGTTCTAGTGCTCTCGTGTCACAGATAGTTTCCATTTAAAATAATTTTTTGTAAATGTGAAATTTTGTCAGCACTCATGAATTAGTTCTCTGTAACTCTATTAGCTCATTAATCTGAAATGGCCTGATGAAACAACGAATTGCATTCAATTGGGCTGCAATGGCATTTAACAGTTAAATATTTCTTCCATGGTCTACATGTAAATCAAGAGTCAATGACTTTGATTTTCTGTTGATAATCATGAGGTTATAGATTCAGTTATAGCATCTAGAAAATGGGTGCAGCTCGTTTGACTTCTTATGAATTTGTCTTCCAAATGAAGTAGGAATTAATGTGCTTAATTGTGGCAGGAAGTGGTTTTCTTCTTCTTTTTCTTCTATAATAACATTTAAGAGTTTTCCATTTATAAATGCCCAGCATTCCATGGCATCAGTATCATGATCTATCAAATATTCAATATCAATATAGAATATAACAAATTTGTTAAGAATATAGCTCATTTTTTAAACTAAGTACAATGCATAAAGAAACTTATCTTGCTAATATAAACACATTGTCTGATATCATGTGTGTTCGATTACACAGTTATTGGCATTGGTTGAAGAAGGAAGCAATACTTGCTCTGGTTAAGTAATAGCTAAAGTACGCTAATCATTTAGACACAGAATGCAAAGTATAATTTAATTCATTTAAGAAAACCTTGTGAAATGTCAAAATATACAATATGAATATCAGTCACATTCAGTTTCTAAAGCTTCTGGTATATTTAACAGCTTCTTTAAAAGCTATTGCTGTTGCAGGGCTTACCGTTCATGAATTGACCCCCAAATTACAAAATAGAAGATAATAAAGGCAAGTGTATAGTGGCACGGCAAGAACTAAACTAGAGTGGCTAGCAAATTTAAGTCATTACCTTAGTCAATATCATTTGCATTTTTAAATAATCAACATAACATGCTCTTGAAAACGGACTAATTACTTGTAAAATGGATCCTAATAAGAGGTACTAATTATTCAGAACCGAAGGCCAAATGATTTTTGTTCATATTACCAATTGAAAGCTCGTACCCAAAGTCAATTCTTAATTATCTTTTCTCCAATTAGATGGAAAAAGTTTCCATAAAAAAAAGCTACTTTTGGTTTTAGAAAGCTTAAACAATGCATATCAAGCATGCCATATAAGGATTTATCTTTCATTCGCCATTTCATGAAATTTTTTATGCCTACCAAATATAGCATGGAAAGTTCCATTAAATTTCTATGAATCCTGTTTTAGCCTATGTTTACTGGGAATATTGAAAGTGTGATCCATGGATCAAACATATTGTTAAACTAAACTTAAAAAGTGATTAGTGTAATTTATTCAATCTGCCTACCATGTGAAGTATTAGAAGTAAGCTTCCTTAGTTGAACGAATTTAAACCTGACAAGTTCTGTTGGATAACTCTTAACTGAAGGTAAAATAAAAGTAATTCTGCGTTTGGTATTATAGAAGCGTGACTTAAGAAGCGGAAAGGGAAGTGGAAGGCAAGTGAAACATTGTTTGGTGCAATGCAAACCAGTTCTTTGGGAATGCTCCTTCAGAAAGCACCTGCGACGAGAACATCAGCCACTTGCTTTGGAAACTAACAAACTCTCACAACCCATAGCATCCTGTGATGGAAACCATTTTCTAGGTTGCTCTTCGGTTATGATTGTTACTAGTCATGGTTCTTCGATTTCAGGATCGAAGATTTTTTGGTGACAATATTTCAAACTTTGTTTAATTATTTTGCCATTAATGGTGGTTTTTCCATTTTGTTGTTTCGATTTCGATGTTTGGTGATTTCAATATGGGTTATTCAAAGCTAAAAAATAAATTGTGATTTTGCTATTGCAGTTGCTTCTAATAGGTTCTAAATTATTCAATTTCATGTTTCAATTGCTTGTTTTGAATTCTAAGTTATGGGTGATTATTTGACAAATTGGGGTAAGTTTCTTATAAGAGCATTTCGGTCCTTTGACATTATAAATATATATATACCAAATAAAAAATATTTAAGTTTTCATTAACATGTCAAATACAGTTTTAAATTCCACTTCCATTGATTTTCTTATTTTACTTTCTACTCCATTTTCATATTTCACTCACATTTAAGGGTTCATTTGATTTACCATTTTATAAACCAAACTGTGGTTTATAAGCATCATTTTTTTTCTTTTACTCAAACAAATTTGTGATTAATTTTACTATTTTTATTTAAACTTTATTTTTATAAAATATAATTATTCTAAGTTACATTTTGTAAAACTGAAAAGCAAAAGGGCACTAAAACTCTTTCAAGATATCAAATGGGGCCTAAAGGAACACAAATCATGGAAGACAATTCTCTTCTTTTATATATATATATATATATATATAATCATAGAAGACAATTTTGTTAGAATACTAGTCCTCAAACAGTTTACTTGGATAAGCATAGTTTGTTTCATTTCACCATTAGTTGAATTTATGGAAGTTAGGAACAGTTTCGGACACTGAGGTTACGACAGTTTTTCAATTCTACTGGTTTACCACATTGTCTGCAATTAAAATTGAAATTTGAAAATGACATCAACATTCATGATCACATCCTACAAGGAAAACAAATTTCCCCCATTTCCAGTTTTCTCATCTTCCCTGAATCAGACAGCTACTACCTGGTTGAAAAATAATTCTTCATCTTCTTTTCCAAATTTCAACCTTCAGCTATCAGATTGTTTTTTTGTGTGTGCGTGTATCGTAATTACTTTACAAAGACGCCTTATCCAGGTTCTCTAATGATCTCACAGAATTTGTGACTTCTCCAACAAAAGATATGCTCTCAACTCCCCATTTCTCAAATAATAATTGCAAAACAATCATTTGCTTGCCACTAAAGAAAACCATGCATCTCCATAGTCCCAACTACCAAACAAATGTTTCCGTTTTTTTTTAGACCATAAAGACAGCAAAACTCTTAACAATTAGTTAATGCAATTGCGTGTGCAGACTCGAACTCAAGAAATACCGATTAAGCTAGCACACAACCGACTTTGCTACGCAATTGGTACCAAATGTTTCCATTTTAAAAACAATTGCAGCCATTTTCCTTTTGAAAAATATCTATAAACACCTCGCTAAATAAGATTCTTGAACTACTGGTCAGGAGTACAGGTTATGTGAACTTGCAAACTACTATAAATTAAGGAAAGGGTATGAGTAAATGACACTAGTATAAGCAACTACCATATAACCCGTGTGTTAGTCTACCAGTCCGCAACACCCACATGCTGACATTCCTCATAGTCCACCGGTCTACTGCGTGTTAGTAGACAAAAGCCACAATGGAATGAGGATTTCAAGCTGTTCTGCTGTCAAACATACTGGTTAAAACATTTTTATTAATGAAACTGACAACTCCACATAAAAGTCAGCACACCCAGATTTACAAAACATGAACTGAACTTGCCAGGACATACTCTAAAATCATTTGGCTACCATATTGTTGAAACCAACATTGTTTAAGAGTAGATTGCTTTAAGTCATGCCTAATATGTTACTTCATTTCTTGCCACACAAATTCTTTTAAGCATTTCGCTTCCCTTTTAGACAAAATACAGCTTCATGCAAAGGTATAACTTATAAACCCAAGGAAACCCAGGGATATTCTTATTCAGGTTTTACAAAAAGCATAAAGCCAATGGGAATGGACTTGAACTTATAGGGTGGGCCGTAGAAGGTCTGTTCAAACAGTCGTAAACCCATGGAAGGTCTGTTTTACAAAAAGCAAAAAGCCAATGGGAATGGACTTGTACGTAATTTTAAAAAAAGAAAAAACAAAAGACATACTTGGAAGTAATATATTCATTCACCAGAAGCATAGGTTTATGGAAGGATAGAACTTTCCTGCCAGATATACTTTAATAAGGTCTCATCTGATATATCTAGATCAGGTACTTCCGGATCAGGACCAACAAGCACAATATTGAATTCCCATGAACTAAATCCAAAGAACTAAACAAAACAAGATAGTTAAACTAAAACAGAAAAGGAAATGTCGCATGACTTTGGAAATTCTTGTACTACAAATAATCTAAAAAGCCTCTATCTCAAGCCAGATACACATATATACATGATCAACAGGCTGACTGGAATAAGAGGCCACCTATGCCACAGCATACATCTACGAATCTACCTGATAGTGACAAACTTGTTAGTGCCATGTTTTGCCCAATAAGTCTTCAAATCAATTGGATTAGAGAAGTTATAACCCTCAGCTGCAAGTTTCTCTAAGACTTTCTTAAATGCTCCTATACTCATTTTTCTTCCAGCTATCCTAGCTCCACGCCGCTTTGTACTCATAGGCAATGGATACATTGACATGTTTGTTGTGCAACAAGCAGATTGCCACCCACCAGAACCCCATCTGTAACACTGTTGAGGCGTCCCAGTGCATGAACAAACTGGTATAGGAATACTTGAGATATCCATATCAATCCCATTTATTACAATTTCAGTTGTTTTCTTTGCAGCCCTTGCTCGTTGAACTGAAAGAGTATTCTCATGCTTTGGCATACGAGGTCCTCTCTTGGGCTTCTTTGCTTTGGGAGACTTTGGTACCTTAGGCCCCTGCCTTTTCTTACTAGTGCCATTGGTCTTCTCAACAGGTGCCTCTTCCACCTGTCTTTCGTCCTTCGTGAAGTCGGGCGGTTGAATCAACTGCATGTGATGGGCTGAAGATGTCTCCGGTATAACAGCATAGTTTGTCTGGTTCGCTGGAATCATGTTCAAAAGCTTCTCTCTCTGACTAATCCAAGCTTCCCTCATGTAATCCGTAGGGTAAGTTGGTTGTGGCATCCCAATAGGCCTATGGTGAAATGCCACATTGTTGCCTGACAAAACTGCAGTATTGCGCCCTCCAAACATAGGTCTTTCAGGCATGGACGACATAAGCTGGAGTCCAAGATGACTCTTATAGGACGCTGTGGGTTCATAGTAACCCCAATTTCGTATGTCAAGGCCATTATCCCCATCCATTAGCACAAGAAATGACCAATGCAGGACAATAAAGTAGTCTAGTTAAATTTTCAGACAGATTAACCAGATCATTGAGTTCTCCAAGCAAGCCTACATTAACAAAAAGAAAAATAAATTCAATGTGACTGAAGAAAAAGGAGAAAAAATGCGTCTGGGTACCCACAAACCGACCTTTATTTCGCTCAAATTCAGGGCTCAGCACAATAAATTAGAGACTCCGTAAATGTATATAGCCAAAACCTCAATCAACGAAGATTACAACTTGAGGGTTTTGATCTGAGTTCGCTCTAATCAAGAGCGAACAAAGGAAAATTACAAACATATTAGATCTCTGAGCAAAAAGGAATAGAACAATAGAAGTAAGACCAAAATGAGAGGGGCAGAATAATAATTTCGAAGCCAAGAGAACACATATTTACATTAGAAGGAAGAAAAACAGTGTCCCATCTTCGTGCAGCCAGAAAAACAGTACCTGCTGTTAGGGTTCTTGGCGTCTACGGTGGGAGCACGAAGAAAGGCTAGGGAAATCCCTACACGCCATCTTAAATTCTAATCTGAGATGAATTTATGATTTTCCCTAATATTTATTTTATTATTTTATTTGTAAAATTCAAAATGTGCGTGGGTCTCAGGCTCTCAGCTTCTGAAATTCGAGACAAACTATAACTGAAAAAAATAATAATTCAATGCAAACTATTTTCTCTTTTAAAAAATAGATGAGTTGATTTGAAAAATAAAATTGATGTAACGAAGATTAATCTCTCTCCTGAATTATGAAGAGAGAATAGTAATATCTTTCAATTAAATTTGTTCTATATATAAAATTTAAAAGTTAAACTTCTAATTACTTACTTAAAAAATAAAAGTTACTTTCACACCTCAACTTAAATTAGTTTAATTTGAAAATTTTATTAAAAATAAGAAAAGTCTTATATTTTTTTTTAACTGGATTCCAAAAACATTTTAAAAATATGTATATAATACTCACCAATAAAATCTTTATATTAATAGTAAAATTTGAACAGTATTTTTGTTTTTGATTATGTGAGGTGTGAGCTAAATTTAGAACAAAAGTAATATCTGGTTTAGTTGTAAAAGTTGAACTTGGAACAAAAAGGGTAGAAATGAATGAAAATAAAAAATAATATATATTTGATTTGATGATATGATAAAAATGTACATGAAACACCTTTATCACTGGTGAAAAGAGAAATATTGTTCCACGCCAATAACTAAATGCAAACAGCCTGATGTATTGGGTCCACACCCCCTTTTCATTGGGCTCTTGTCTCCCAACCAAACAACAGCCTCCTGATATAAACTTCTTTTGTTTGGTCAGGTTTTTTTTTTTGGCCAACATCAAGCTCTTAATATAATCCTTCAAAACCAGAATGTTTAGATTTAAAATAGATGGTAATTTTTACATTAATTTGTCTAAAAAAACTCATTCAAGTAAAATTGGTAAAAGAATCAATTCTATCAATTTTTATGCTAATATAATTATCATGTGCATTTGTTTTGTGTAATTTAAAAGATGAAATGAGATCAAATTAACATTGTGTTCTAAAAAATCATGGATTACCTGTATGACAATTGACCACTGACCAGCATCATTTCTTCACACTAGAAAATATTTTTTTTCCTAAATTTGGATGTTTTATGATAAGTCACTTGGATTAACTTACATAGAATAAATGGGATGGGATGGGGTGGGATGTGGGTAGTTTTTAGAATTCAAACCTTCCCCTGTTTACTTACGTATGGATAAAAATATTTTACATATCAGTATCAAATATTAAATTTATAGTAAGCTATAAAATATTTTACGAATTTTATATTTAAAGGATTTCGAATTACATCCAACCTTAAAGTGGAAAGAATCAAAGATGCTCCCTGGGAAAAAGCACTCCTTCCTGGTGCTTCTGCTTCTACATGACCCTTCTTCTTTTTTTTCGCTTTTTAAATGTTACTTTTTGGATTCCAACTTTTTCTTGCAGACCATTACTGATAATGGTCAGAACAGAATTCTGCTCATTCTTCTTTGAGACTGAAAAAAAAGAGGGTTGTTGGTCAGGGATTTCAACTGCCCAATTCGTCATAAGTTGAAAATTGAAATACCTTAAAAGGGGCATTATACTGTAACTAAATATCATGGTAATGCTCTCTAAGGTTTTTGATGCAATCTTTGAGCTTCTTGGCTACAATTATTCTAACATGATCAGTGTTCAAAGGAATGAAAGAAGAGAGACAAATCTCTACAATCTTAAATGTAGGGGTGGACTGACATTCAAGCTTTTGGAGGCAACTGCTCCCACTGCCCCGGCCAAAATTCACTTCTTAGCATAAAGGGAAAATTTCACCTAAGTGCCCTAAAATTTTTACTTCCCCCACTTCCTTTCCTCTAAAAATTTCGCTTTTCCTCCAAAAAATATTTTTCCCCCAATTGAAGTTTAAAATTATCAAACCACATAATTAAAAATGAGCTTCTTTCTCACATTGATCATACTAATAAATTTTATAAATTATAATAAATTATTTTTATATTAATTTAATAAACATTCATAATTATATATATTTTAATAAACATTAATATTAAGTGAGGGTGTTCAACTAACTTGGTGGTTCGATAGGCCCGGTTCTACTGGACATACCGGATTGGTCTCGAAGACTAAATCAGGTTGGGCACTAGATTGATTGCAAACCCCGTCCATATATATATAAACATATAATTTTATGTTTTTAAAAAAAATTTATATGATATTTTTTTATACAATATATGAAATAAATTGGTTGTATTATTATCATGGATATTTTTAAGAATTTAATTTTGTAATTTTATTTAAAAATTTATATTTATTTTTTAAAATTATGAAAAAATAATGTATTATTATTAAGTATTTATAATTTTAATAAATGTTACTTTTGATTATAATATTATTTTTTAAGAAAATGTATTTTGGATGACTATAATTATATTTTTGTTAATAAATAAAATTAAGTTATTTTTATTTTTAAATTTTTTTAAAAATCGGAACAACCCCAATTTCACATACTAGGTTAACTCGTTTAATCTCACAAAAACTGAGTATCAGATTAACAATTAACTTGATCTTACCCAATTTTTATGCATTTCTAATATTAAATATAAATATTGCGCCTACTAACAAAATTTTGTGGGTCCACACACTACTTAAATGTAGTGGCAAAGATAAAATTAAATGTTCAACCTCTTTTACTTAGTTTATAGAATTGAATTAATTTTTTATTTTGGTGAGTAATCAGGATACCTCGATTTAATAGCTAAATAGCATATTTAAGGGACCAACTATTTGCTATATATGCTAGAATTTTGTTAGTAATGTGAATTAATTTTTTTTAAGAAAAAATTGTAATGTTTGAATAGGGAGAGTAAGGGGAAAGTGCTCACCCCTGTTGTTATGAGCGCGTGCGTAATTAGACACTTTTTTATCATATTATTTAATGTTGGATAATGTTAAATTTATCCATCCGTTAAAAATTAATAATTAATGGTGAAAGTATACATTTAATTCTTTAACTTTGAAATAGATTTTATTTTAGTCCTTTAACTTTTAAAAGTTTTATTATAATTCTTTAACTTTAAAGATGTAATAAAAAAACTTTCTCAATTTAACACCGTTAAACAAGTTAATAAAAAATTTATTTAAATACATCTAATCATTGTTATTATATGTTAATTAATATAATAATTATAATTATTATTTTTTAGGCTCAAAATAAATAATTAGTATCTTAGAAAAATAAAAAAAATTAAAAAATATGTTCATTTAAGGCATTAAAAATTATAACCTTAGAATAAATTATTTTTAAAATATTGTGATAAAATTTTTAAAATTATTTTATTAAAATAAATAATTAGACAATTTGAAAATTTTAACTTAAGAATGTAAAGTATAAAAAATGAATATTTATTTTTTATAATAAAAATATTTTAATGTCTTAAAATAAATATTTAAAACATAAAAATAAAACTTTTGATTTTAATGTTATAATCTTTAACTTTTTCCGTTAACATATTTTTAAAATAGTAAATATTTAAGTCTTAAAATTATTTTTGTTACAATTTTTATATTAATTAATATATAATAATATTAATTATGTGACTTTTAAATAGGTAAATTATCATTTTTATTAGTTTATTTAATGGTGTTAAAAATTAAAAAATCTTTGATTACATGTGAATAGTTAAAGAATTAATATGAAATATTGACCTAAATCTAAACTGAATCATATCACATATTATAATATTACAAAAAGTGATAATTTACGCACGCGCTCATAACAACAGGGGTGAGAGGATAATATGTCAAAATAATAAGAGAGGTTTTATACATTTAAAAAAATATTTATTATTAAAAAAATAAAATTTTTAATTTTATTCATATTAATTTTATTTCTTCCAGTAAATATAATATAAATTATAATATTAATAATATAATAAATAATAAATTATTATATATTATAGGATAAATAAAACTCTCATGTTAACTAATAATATAAGAGAGTGAGAGTATATTTTAATTTAAAAACTTACTCCATGCATAAAGTCTAATTAAAAAATTTGCCAAAACATCAAGTCGGCTTCCGAGTTCCCCTGAGGAAGCAAACGTGGGCTAGCAGCTTTTCCATTTTTCAGATCCAGCCCAACCCTTGATATCTCATCACATCACACTTTCACTTTCGTCCAAAATACAATCACACATGCACGAAACCTCATCACATTTTGGAATCCTTCTTCACCCTCGAAGCTCCAAAAGGTAAGCAACTAAGCGTCTTCTCTGGTTGTCTTCTTCGGTTAATTTCGCTGTGCTGATCTTGTTGGGACTAGACACTAGCTTTGGGCTGCTTTGAGGTTTTTGCCAAATTGTTGAATCATGTTTGACTTGATTTTTTATTTGCCAAAATTGTTAGTGAATTTGCTGATATTTGTTGACACTGTTCTTCTTCTTCGTGGTTCAGCTGAAATTATGTATTTTAATACATAATTAGTGAAGTAAATATACTGATAAGACGATTTTGCGCTTAAACTTTCTAGTTTGACAATCTCTAATGTCCAATACTAGCTTCTTGGAACGTTAATGCGTTCTCCTTATTATCTGATGCGAAATGATTACCGGAAAGCCATATCCTGCAAAAAGGACTACTCTTCAATCTCTAGTACAAATGGACTACTTTTCAAATTTTGGAATATCTTATTATTGTGGTAATTTATTCGACTCCTTGACATGTGTATGTTAAATTATTCTCAACTATAACCCAGCTTTGAAGAAATAATGAAGATTGAGTGGCTTACTGTATGATGGCTTGTAAAATTAACGTGAGAAAAAAAGTATGTAACTAATTTCTTTGTTCTGAAGGTGAAATGCTGTACTTTACCATTGAGATTGAAGAGACTCTTGCCGCATTGTGTACTCGGTGACTATAACTCAGCATTATTGAGGTGTTTAAAAGAGGATGGCGACCCTCCTTTCAGCAAATATGTGCTCCATTATAAGTACCCAAACAATTAAGGGAGTAAAAAGATTTGAAAATGAGGGTATGTAATACATATATCCGACTGTACTTTTCCCTGTTTCTCCATAATACGATTGTTGTCTCCTTATCAACTTATTCATCTTTAATTCCTTTCATTTTCTTTTTCATCCTTTTTATGTTTACAGTAATACCATGAGCGAAAAAAGAAACCTGTAGTAAAAAGGGGAAAAATGTAGACTTAATGACAATATTGTAATTACAAAATGATCTCTCAATGTTTACTACTAATTACTATTTTCACATATTTAGAATATACCCACGTCCAACATGTCCTTAGTTAGCCTACATAGACCAAAACTTAGTAGATTAACCCAATTATGAATAGGCATGTAACCACGTTAGATATACTTCTCTTGGGGCCCATTTTTGCTATGCTTATATATATAGTTATGTGATCATCTAGTAATGATTGACTGGATTTGCCTTTCTATTGTTGTTTAAATGTACGTTAAAAACTTTCTTCAAACTATGCTATTGAATCGTGTATTCCTGCACATGCAAAACACGATGCCTTAGCAATTTAACAATTGCATCTTCTGCTTAATGGTGATACAGTAAAGTAACAAGATATGTTTCGATTTTGATATTCCCAGTATCAGCAGCTTCTTTTCTTTCTTGACGGCTTCTGCAATATGACAGATAAACTGCAATCCAGGTCTAATATTGCAGTACCCTCCCCCAAAGCTTTATCAAGTCGTAGGCATGCTTTAGTTAGTGCCGGCGCTTCATTGGTTACCATCACATTATTATCTCTATGTCCAGTGTGGGCTGAAGAGAAGGGAACTGCAGAAGAGGAAGAGGGTAAAGGATTTATTGATGCCATTGAATCATTATTTGATCCTAATGAGAAAACTAAGTCTGGGAAGGTGTTGCCAAAGGCTTACTTAAAATCAGCGAGGGAGGTAGTGAAAACACTACGTGAATCTTTAAATGAAGATCCTAATGATATTACCAAATTCAGAAGGACTGCAGATGCAGCAAAGAAGTCAATACGGGAGTATTTGAGCAATTGGAAGGGGCAAAAGGCTGTTATTCAAGAAGTATGTATCTATAACCAAACTGGAATTATTAGATAGACTTGATTTACAAAGTAAGTAGATTTAATAAATTATGAGTGAACATGTAAACAATCAAAAAGTATACTTGCACAATTACATGTTTATTCATAATTAGCTTGGTTTACATAACTTTTTGTACACAGAGGACTGTTATGAAAATTAAATTTTTGAGTATTATGCGTGCACTTGCATTTTGTTGCAAATCTGTGTTACAAATATATGATTGTGCTTTGCATGGGTTACGTGCAGGAATCATATGTTGAGCTCGAGAAAGCAATCAGATCATTGGCAAACTTTTACTCAAGGGCAGGGCCATCAGCCCCATTACCAGAAGAAGTTAAGTCTAAAATCTTGGATGATCTAAATACTGCTGCAGAATTTTTGTAGTGCATTTTCCTGCGTGTTTTGTAGAAACCACATCATTAAAACCTTATGGATACTAGGCTGACAAGTTCTTATTGTGAATTTGTTCTCCATCAAAATGAAACTTCTATACCAGAAGGAAAATTTGAACTTCTGCTACTGTCTTGGGATTTACTTTTCAAGTACAGGTGTGAGGGTTTGATGCATTTGCTGCTGTCTCAAAATGGAAAATTGCTAGAATGTGAAGCAAAGAGATCATCATTCAAATTATCTGCGCATTACCTTTACACGGTGAATGATTGGGCCAACAGAACAAAACCAGAATTTCCCTTTTCCTTGGGAAGAGGCTGTCGTCAAAGACATCAATCAAACTTCTTTGAATTGCTGAAGAAACATGGTTATAGACATCTTGATTTGTTTTTCACTAAATTAGTATCTTGCTCGTGGCCTTCAAATAATAAATCAAGAAGGCTCTAATGATCAAGTACATAGGGCACCAAGACGGCAGCTTACTTGTGCTTTTGACTCTTCAGTCAATGATTTCAGGGAAAAAATCAATAAAAATAGATGAACCCAGAGTTCAGTTAATGAAAAACTTGCTGTTTTAGTATCTCTTTCTGGTCTGATCTGGTCATGGTCTTGAATGAATTATGTGCATCGATAAAGATCATGAGCTAAAAAGAACTAATATAACCAAAAGCTAAATGCACAGTTCTCAGCGAAGCATTGCGATATAACTATTAACCTTCCGTGGAGTGCAGGGCTAACCCAATGAGGAAGGTGGACTGGGTTTTCGTTATTTTTACTGACTAAACAAAACTGGAGGATAATCACAAAGCCAGATTATTTCAATATTAAAAGGGATTTATTTCCTTTTTCGTTTTTTTTAAGACAAAGGGATATATTTTCTTCATTGACTGAACAAAACTGGAAGTTAATTGTATTGGTTTGGGGAAAGTGCCACAAGACAATGGATTACAGATGAGGAGTTCAATGTTATTCATTGATCTATTCCTTTTTCCTTTTTGAATATATTAACTGGTTTTCAGAAGTCATATTAAATCTCACTTGGATCAAATTGGGTTAGATCATGTAGATGTAAAGCTCTTCTATCGGTAATTTTTTCCATTCATGCGAATCAATCCAATATCTTGCTTTAGAGAAAGAGGTACTGAACCATTTGAACCAAATGCCGTTGGTATCTATTTCAATTTTTGATTATGGTGCTAGTGATCATTTAATTTGAGCTACGTCTAAAGATGGAAATTAGTCAGTTAAATCTGGGTATTATTTTGCTAAAAGTCCCCCACCTCCCTCAGTATCGTCAGTTTTCTTCACCTGGTTCTTTGGTGCCATTTGGTATTTGGGGAGTTAAGAATTCATTTTTAAATTATACAAAAGTTAAAATATATAATGCCTATATTATATCTATTTTATCATTATTTAGCCGCAACTGTTTTTATTATTACTTAAGAACATAAGATATTTTTCATCTTCGAAATAACTTTTATTCATTTTATTTTTTTTTCTTATATATCAAATAAATCCTTTTGAGAATCATTCTTCCGTCTTTACTAAAAGGAGAGTTATAATGCCTGTCATTATCCTTGGAGGGCTTGCACTACCAACTTTATATTCTATTTGTTTTGACTATTGTGAGGATATGTTTAATATGAAGAGTGCGTATATAAAAATATAAATATTGATAAAAGGGTATACTAAATGATTTTAACTAATATATAAAAGGTCTCTTTCTCATGATGCTTTTTATGAAACTTCAATATCAAAGTTTGGTTCAACAGTACATTAGCTCGTCAGAGGAAGGAAAATGGTATTCCTACTTCGGAGATCAGTCACTTGCAGCGATTTCTTGGATTTTTCGTAAGTAATTAAGGCCTCCTCTCCTCACGTCACAGTGAATATTAGAACCGACTTGCTACCTCAGCTCAGGACCATACATGGATCAACCAGTTTCGAATCTCCATCGTCTTCCTTATTAGCATCGCTTCTTAAGGGAAGGCTTTTAAACAACTGTTCAGTCTGCATCTGTTTAACTTTGTTTTGATTTCTGCTCTGTTTGGCTTTTCCTTTATTGCGTTCTTATTTCTATTTGTTTGATCCCGGGGCTTTTTATTTTTCCTTGAAAATTTTAGTTCAATAGATATTTTGCATAGAAACTTTTCCCCTTCAATTAAAGCAAAAAATAAAATACTTAGCTGTAATGGAAACATACCTTGTTCGTTGTTCTGAAAACTCAATCAAGAATAGAAATAATTCTAGTCTACTTATCGACACTGATGAACAAGTTATCTACTACAGCGTCCGGCTATTGAAATTTAAAAATACCATTTCATCTTCAAGTTTCAACCTTGAGCTGTAAAACTGAAAGAAACCATTTCCTGAAATCCTGATCATATATATCCTATCCCAATAAATTTCAAAGTGTTATGATATGCTTTCACCTCCCCTTTCTCGAATAACAATCAACATCACCATCAATCATCATCAATAAGAAATATAAAATCTACAACTACACTATTCAATTCACCAGTCATGAACAGTATTGACTCATTTTTCAAACTCTGTACAATACACAGGTGCTCACATAGTTGTGAAAAAGAGGGTGCAAAGAGTTGCACAGAAAATAATTTTTGCTTGCCACGAACGAAAACAATGCATCTGCAGACTACAAAACAACAACTTTCCTTCTCAAAATAGTTTCATCCTTTTTCCTTCTAAAACTTAGCTCTAAATACTTTGCCAAACAAGATTATTGAACTGTTTGTCAAGAATACACTCTATCCTGAACTGCGTACTATAAATTAAGTAAACAGTACGTATGAGTACATGACACTAGTATAGTTGAGAGTTGACAACAACATATAAACTCTGTAACAGTCTACAAGTCAACAACATCCAGACGCTGACATTTCTCATTGGTCTGTGTTGCATTCTATCAATGCTCTTCTGCTCAGCTTTTTGCTTGTCCCACTATTTTTTATCATAAAGAATTCTCACCTTACATTTCAGAAAACCATCTCAACCTGTAATTTCTAACTTCTCTACTTTACTTCCCAGATGCAATGCTATGTACTTTTGAGGTTAAATTTCAATACTCATTTCTATACATGGTTCAAAGGCTGAATATAGCTTTAGCAAGAAGTAACAATTCCAAGTGACAACCTATTTTAAGATCATAAACAAAGCACTTTGGGGAAAAAAAATCAAAGTGGGAAGATAAAAACCACAATATAATTAAGTTTTCAAGTTGTTCCATTAGCGCACCCAACCTTACAAAACATGAAATGAATTCACCAGGATATACTAAAATAGTTTAGCGATCACACTGTTGGAATTGACATTACTTGAGAACAGATTGCTTAAATTCCTGCTTAAAAAGAAATCACTTGAAGCATTTTGACTTGCCTCATTTCTTGCCACAAACATTCTTTCAAGCATTTCAATTCCTCCTTAGACAAGTTAAAACCCTTCTTGTAAATGAACCATCTAGAAACTCATGGAAATGCTAGGCATATTCTACTTGAGGTTTCCCAAAAAGCATAAAACAATGAAGCATAACTCATGAAGAACACTTGGAGCAGCCCTCGAAAACTTATAAAAGGGGACAAAAACCAATTAAAGCACTCAAGCATTTATTTGACGGATGCATGATAATGGTGACTCTTTATGGGGGCTTAATAAGGAACGTAATTTTCGAGATGTCTTGATGTCAATTTAGAGTAATTTAGTAATTTTCACTGCATTTAAATTCATTTTGAGACGTACCAGTACATCAGCTGTGAATGGGCTTGATATGTTCAATAGGTGTTTTAGCATCTTACTTTGATGTTCAGGTTCAGCAGTTTCTTATTACGTTACAAGCATAAGATTTAGCAATTCAGTGCTACACCTGTGGGGTAAGTTAGAGAGGATATGTTGAGAGTTATGAACGTTTTCTCCAGGACCCTATGATATTTCAGCATGTTGCCATCTACTTGGCTGTGTGATACCCAAGTTGTTTATTCTCTTGCTCTCGACTAGTTTTATGTTTTCTCCAACTTGATATCGCACCCATGCCTAATTTTCTCAGCAAACTCATTAAAAAAAATCGCCCAAACATATCAATTCATTGTTTTTATTTTCCATAAAACACACTAATTTAAAAACCATAGAACCAGAGATACTGTTCACAACTCCCAAACAACCACTACATCGATAAATTTATCTCACATAAAAAGAAGTTGCTATTCCATAAGTATATACAGAATAACCCTTCAAACCACAATATTCAGCCCTTAATGTCAAAACCTTAAACCACCCCGCCCTTTTTCTTTTGCTGTCCTATATCCGTATTGCTCAACTACCATACCTTCATATTTAGAAAGTAACTACATATATGTAGTGAGAGGGGGGGGGGGATGGAGAGAGAGAGCATTGGAAGTAACATCATTCACCAGGTTTATGGGCAGAAAAATACTTTCCTGCCAAGGATATTAAATAAGGTCTCATTTGCTAGTTCTCAATCATGACTGGCAGCCACAAGATTGAATTCCTACATATACTAAAAGAACTAAGCCTAACATAGTAAAATTAGAAGGGAAAAGGAAACGTCGCAGACGCTGAAAATTCTTGTACGACAAGCAATCTAAAATGCCTCTGTCTCAAGCCAAATACACATATATACATTATCAACATGCTGACTGAAATAAGAGGCCGACTGTGCCATAGCATACATCTGCGAATCTACCTGATAGTGACAAATTTGTTGGTGCCATGTTTTGCCCAATAAGTCTTCAAATCAATTGGAATGGAAAAGTTATAACCCTCAGCTGCAAGTTTCTCCAAGACTTTCTTAAATGCTCCTATACTCATTTTTCTTCCAGCTATCCTAGCACCACGCCTCTTGGTACTCATAGGCAATGGATACATTGACATGCCTGTAGTGCAGCAAGCAGATTGCCACCCACCAGAGCCCCATCTGTAACACTGTTGAGGTGTCCCAGTGCATGAACAAACTGGAGTAGGAATACTCGAAATATCCATATCAATCCCATTTATTACAATTTCAGTAGTTTTCTTAGCAGCCCTTGCTCGTTGAACTGAAAGAGTATTCTTATCCTTCGGCACACGAGGTCCTCTATTGGGCTTCTTTGCCTTGGGAGATTTGGGTACCTTAGACCCCTGCCTTTTCTTACTAGTGCCGTTGGTCTTCTCAACAGGCGCCTCTTCCACCGGTCTTTCTTCGTTTGACAAGTCAGGTGGTTGAATCAACTGCATGTGATGGGCTGAAGATGTCTCTGGAATAACAGCATAGTTCGTCAGGTTCATAGGAATCATGTTCAGAAACTTCTCTCTCTGACTAATCCAAGGATCCCTCATGTAATCCATAGGGTAAGTAACTTGTGGCATCCCAATGTCTCTATGGTGAAATGCCACATTGGTGCCAGATAAACCTGCAGCATTACGTCCTCCAAACACAGGTTTTTCAGGCATGGACGACATTAGCTGGAGCCCCAGATGGCTCTTAAAGGAGACAGTGGGTTCGTAGTAACCCCAATTGCGTATATCAAGACCATTATCCCCATCCATTAGAACAGCAAATGAGAAAGATAATGCAGGAGGACAATAATGTAGTCTTCTTAAATATTCAGACAAATTAACCAGGTCATTGTGTTCTCCAAGCAAGCCTACAGAACCGAGAAGAAAATAAATTCAGTGTGACTAAAGATCAAGGAAAAATGCAAAGGGGTGCCCAAAAACCCACCTTTATTCGCGCTCAAATTCAGGTCTCAACACAATCAATTAGAAAGACCTCACGAATGTGTATAGGCAAAACCTCATTCAGCCAGGATTTCAACTTGTGTGTTTTGATCTAAGATCCCACTGACCGAAAAAGACAACATAGGAAAAACTACATATACGTCAGATCTCTGAGCAAGAAGAATAAACAAAGACGAAAATGGATGAGGGCAAAATCATAATTTCGAATCCAGAGAGAAGACATACTTAAATTTGAAGGAAGAGAAACAGTGTGGCATGCAGCAGGCAGAGAAAGGAGTACCTGTTAGGGTTCTTGGCGTCTACGGTGGGAGAGCGAAGAGTGAAAATGGCTTCACGCCATCTTAAATTCTACTTCAGAAACGCAATTTTTTATTTTCCGAGACTGCAGTCTGCAGAAATTAAAATATATATATATATATATATATATGTATGTATGTATAACTAATAATTAATTAGAAGGATTTTCAAAAGGACAAATTGGAATGGAATGTGCCTCAGTTCCGTTCCAACTCCCAAGTCCGCAGAGAACTTTCAACATCCTTTTCCCAATCTGGGCAAATTTTAAATTGCCCTTTTCTCCTTAGGGCTGCTATAAAAATAATAACTTAACGAGGTTTTTTTTTTACGTGATAGATGAACAAGATTTAGCAGATTAGATACACAGAACACAAAATCAATCGTACTATTAATTATGATTCCCAGTTTTTCTTCAAATATATACCTAAAATTTTTTTTTGTAAAATAATAAATATCCAGCAATAGAGGCCAAGTCCGATAGGATAACACAATTAGCCCAAAAAAATTAATGGGTTAGACTATAAAATGAGTAGCTCGAATAAAAAATGGGTATTTAAACTTTTTGTTCTTTAGGTTTTTTATTGGATAAATTGCAGGTATTTTTCTATTGGAGGTAATCTTGTTCGAGGCATGGTCGGGTACTAAATATAGGCATCTCTTCTAGTGAGGATTCAAACCTTAGTTCGTCACGTTGTGAGGGACTAACCCCTTCCACTAGATCCGATTCCTGTTAGTTTTTGTTGTTTGCTTTTTGCTACTTAGTTTTCTCTTCCTTGTAATATAAAAAAAATGGGCATTTTGGCCTAAGCCCACTAAAGCCAAAACTAAAAGAATCACGGGGTAACATATTTGACCCATATTTTTATTAAGGATTTGTTTGAAACTTGAAAGGAATCCAAAAAATGTCAAAGAATCAAAACTTTTGTTAAAATAAATATAAATAATTCTTCCACTTTCTTCTCCTTCTACTCTTATATTACTTGTCAAATGTGTGGGCAATAATTTAATTTTGGGAACCAATTAGTGCATGATCTGCTCTTGTTTTTACTTCTATTGTCATCTATATAGTTTAGTTTATCTCATCTTAACCCACTGAACCTTTATATTTATCTAAGCATGATTGATACATTAGAAACTCTAAGAGAAAGACAAAAATAAGCCAAGTTTGGAATCCAAAAATTAATATCACTTTCGTTGCCAAGAAGCTGAAGCTCCATTCTTATGGCATTGAGGGATGAAGAATCAACAAAATAAAAATAAATGCCTTTTTAATATAGCTTTGCCATTTTGATCTAAATTACATCATTAATGATTGATGATGATAAATGATGATGATTATAGTTGGTGAATGGTGATGTATAAATTATAGGATTTAAAACTTTATAGTTTTGGTGGTTTTGACTAATGATGAATGATAATGATAATGATTAGTATTTAGATGGTTATGGTTTTAGTTGTACTAATTTAAAGAATTATACATGTGAAAAGAATAGTTTGTATTATTTTATGAAGGTCACATTAGACATTCGGATTTTGGTACTTTATAGAGAAAAAAAATAAAAGAACATACAGGTTTACTAGTTAATCTGTTAGTCCATGAAGTATGAGTTGACCTTAAAAATAAGATCTGTTTTGTAGACAAGTTTTTCCCCTAACCCATATTATATCCTACACATGACGGGTCATCCCATATTGCCAGCTCCATCTATAATAATGAACAAATTTTACTATTTACCAACACCATACAACTATCCCACTATAAGTAGAGCTGTCAAAACGGGCAGGCCCGCCACAAGCTGGCCACAAAGTAGGGCGGGGGCGGACTGGTCCGTTTACAGTAGGCTGAAATTTCTCAAGCTCAGGACTGCTATGGCAGCCCGCCAACCCGCCACATTTCATATATACGTATAATTATATATATTTTTTAAAAAAAATTGGTATTCAGAATAATACCCTAAATAAATAGCCTGTTTAGTTGATAATCAAATTAGAAATACCATTTGCATATTAATCACATACAACCATAATAACATATAAACAATTTACCAAAATATATTAATACATATTAATCATCTAAGTCTCACAATTCAACATTCAACTACCATCAACCATCATGTAATCACAATTCAAACTCATGTTCATTCAATATCATGATAACATGATTCATAAAGCATCAATATCATCAATATTGTTAGAATCTTTTTTTTGAAAATAAGAACAAATCTTCTTTTACATTTGCTTCCATATCATTTTCAACTTCTCCAACTGCAACAAAATAAAATGACTAAATATTATGATGTATAATGCAAATAGTCCAATACAAATTTAAATTTAAAATTATACTAATATATATTATCGAGACATTTAAACCCAAGCAACCAATTACGTGCACAGATAAGAGCCTGAACATTATCTGGAAGAAGAGAACTTCTATACTTTGTCAGAACACATGAACCAATACTAAAAGTCGATTTACTAGCCACTGTAGTGATTGGAATGCTTAGTATATTACAAGCCATTCTTGAAAGATGAGGAAATCGATGATAATTGTTCTTCCAATAATTCAAGACATCTAGCTCTTTAAATATTTTTGGATCAAGTCTTGCTTCTTCCAAATATAAATCTAATTTAGACTTCCCAACTAAATCAGAATCTTGGTATGCAAAATCCATGTAAATCTGTATTTACATTTAAAGTATTAATAAAGGAGTTATTAACACAAGAATGAAATAAAAGAAATAAGCAAAATCTAATTGATATTTGATAAGATAGTAATACTTGAGAAAATAAAACTTACATCAAAAGCATCATCAAAAACTTCAGATGACTCAGATCCATCAATCTCTTTCTCCCTCTCCATAGGTGTAGCATTCTTATTAACAAGAGTGAGTTGTTTTGCATATGATGTTGCAATATTTGCTCTTGAACTTGATGATGAGCCATTGTTATAATCACCATAAATCGAATATAACTTGCCCTTTATAGTTGCAATCTTTTCAGAGCAAGTTCCAGGGTCAAGTATAGAGTAGGAAAACCTTATCAAATGAAACTTAAAGCGCGGATCAAGAATAGTTGCAAGAGCAAGTATCACACTATAGTCGCTCCAATGTTTGTCAAATTTCACTTTCATACTTGAAGCCATATTTTGTATTAAATTATCATCACTCTAACATTTTTCCTTCAACAACACCTCAATCCTAGATATTTGCATAAAATACATATTTGATGTTGAATAAGATGTCCCAGAAATTAATTTTGTAATCACATCAAATGGCTTCAAGAAAGAACACATTTCATTTGCTCTCCTTCACTCTTCACTTGTAGGGAGATGCTTGTAGTTTCTATCATTCAAGGCCAATGTAGCAAAGACATCTTGATATTTAATTGCACTCCAAAACATTACTTATGTTGAATTCCATCTAGTTAGAACATCTAATCGCAATCCCATTGAAGTGTCAACTCCACCAATATCATCAACACATTGCCTAAACATTATCATCCTAGCCTCTGAAGCTTTGACATATTTTATGCTCTCCCTAACTTTTTGCAATGCATCACCAATTACTTTCAACCCTTCTTGAACTATAAGATTCAAGATATGAGCACAATATCTTATATGGAAAAATTCACCACCACACACCAAGCTTTTTGCCAATAACAACTTCTCTTTTAATATGTCTTGCATATTGTTATTTGCAGATGCATTATCTAAAGTAATAGAAAATACTTTCTTATCTATCCCCCATTCAATTAAGCAGTCATAGATTTTTTTGTACAATTCAAACCCTGAATGTGGAGGTATCATCTTACAAAAAGAAAGAATTTTACTATTAAGTTTTCATTTGTCATCAACATAGTGAGCAATTAAACATAGAAAACCCTTAGAAGTAATTGAAGTCCAACAATCTGATGTTAAACATATTCTACCAGGACTTTTAGCCATAGTTTGTTTCAAACTTTCTTTTAGATCAATATAAAGCTTCCAAACATCAGCAACGATCCCTGTAGAAATATGCTTCACTTCAGGAATCAAGAATTGGTGTAACTCCCTAATCCATTTATATTCAACAAAAGAATATAGAAAATCATGTTCAATGATTGACATAGCAATGAGTTCACGCACATACTTTTGATCTAAATGCCTAGATTTTTGTTTTGTTGCATGATCTATCAACATTGAGGAGAGATTTTAATAATATGGGAGTTTTAAATATACTTCCATATGACATCAAAGGGTTGAGGTCCCATGATTTTTTCCACCACCTGCATATGTTTTTTGACATCCATTACATCTAGCATGTTCCTTTCCATCAATAGTGACTTTAGTGAAAAAAATTCCACACATAAGAAGTGCAAGTTTTAGACTTTTTAGCTAGTGGTTGGCTCTGTTGCTCTGGCTCTTGACTTTGCATATTAGAATTTTGTGGATTAGAGCTAGGACTAGGAGCATGATAAGCATGGACTACTGATGATTCATTAACATTGTTATCACCTTTTTCATTATCATTGTTGTTATTCTGACTATGAGTACGAGGGATAGACATGTTATGCTGTAAATATATATATAAGCCACAAGCTAATAACAATGAGCAGCAAGCCAGCAGTAATCTAGTAAGAATAATACTATGTGCCAAGATTTAATTATAACAACAACAATATATATATATATATAAGCAGCAAGCCAATAACAATGATTGAAACATTTTTTGTTTTTCAAGGTTTCCAAAATATAATGCTCAAATTAATATTTTTAAGCTCAAGTGGTTTCAATTAAGACAAAAAGCACAAAATTGAAACAGTATGTTTTAGGACCTTAAAGATCAACTAGCAGCAAACCATGATAAACCCAAACTTAAACCTGCCAAGAGTATTCCAATTTCCATCAAAATTCAATACCCAATCGTATCCCAAAATTGCATCAACTCAAGTCTAATTCTCATCAGAATATAATTTATAAAGACGGAACACTAGAAAAATAATTCGTCTATATAAGATAAATTAGTAGAACAAAATAAGAAAGGTTGAAACTTGCATTGTGTCACGAGCAACAAAAATAATGGACAATATTACACAAACAAATATTCGAGTTGAGATTTAGCAGCTAAGATTCAATGGCAAAGTAGAAAGATTCAACGGTAGAGCAGAGTAAACAACAATGGTAAAGGTGAAGTGAAGTTAGGAAGAAGATGAAATCATACTGGTGGAGTCGCAGAGGAGAGGACAAAGGTGAGTCTGGCCGAAGACAAACTGGTGGTGTCACACCCCAAAATGCGACATGAATGGCGCGGAGAATAAAGAAAAAGAGAGAAATCGGCCCACACGATGAGGGCTAATTTCAGAGGAGTCGCAACCAAAATTTTAAGAGAAATTTTGGAAAATCGAAACAAAAAGGAAAGGATGGTCTGCGCATCAGAGTTGGGTTCGAGAATACGATTGTGAGTGGGGAAGGTGTTAGGTACCCCCACAACACCCGTTCCTAAGAACGGTTACCTTAGGTTGATCATGCAATTTTTATGGCTCTTAAAAATTATTCTGATTGTCCTTTAACCATTCACATGTAAAAATAAATATAAAAATAAGAAAAATGTAAAAACCAAAATAAAGAATACAATGAAAATATGAAAAGTTTGGAAAAATAAATTAAGAGGAAAATGTTATTTATTTACAAAAATGGACTTGACTCATAATTAGAGTCTGAGGCCTACATACCCTACGATAGGAATCAAAGTCGATGTAGTTTGGACTATAAATGCATGTCACTAGGTTGATATTTTTTATTATATATATATATATTTATGTATATTTTTTTTGAAAAGAGAAGTTTATAAAAAATAATTTATCTTTTCACAAAGAAAACAATTTTCAAAATTGGTTGGTATGTTTTAATTTGTAAAAGATAGATTAATTTCAATTATCTTCTCTTATCACTCATTTTTTCATTTTTCACTTTTTTATTTTCATTTTTTAAAAGAAGATCAATTCTTAAAAAAAGATAATATGTGTCTTTCTTCAATGTAGAAGATACGAGTAAAATTATATGTGACTTTGAATATTTTTATTGCTAATTTGAGAAGGAAAATTGAAAGAGAATTTTATTTTTACAAAATAAAATCAATTAACTCATGTGGTGACTTTATCACTTACAATCCGCTCATTGATGCCTAAATATTCACGGTGGTGTCACTCATGGCAAATAGGCGTAAAGAATAAAATGGTTTAAAGGAAAACTAATAAATTAGTTTTGTTTCTTTTTTTATTTTATTTATTATGAAATAAATAAGACCCTCTCACCACATCTATTTATTTAAAAGAAGGTTATATTTAGTTATTTATTTATTTTTAAAAAAGAATCAATTAGAATCTGTGGTGACATTATCACTCACAGCTCACTAATTGGCACCTAAATGCCCACGGTGTTACTACTCGGAACATAAAGGTAAAAATAAAAATTTGAAATAAAGAGCTCTCATTGAATCATTTATTTTTACTTTTAATAAATAAATAAAATCATTGGTAATCATAAATATTAAAAAATAAGATTTCACCAACGTTTGTACCATAGCAACTTCTCACTCATGGTACACTTGATTGACATTCTATGGGCACACGGAGATTTAGTCCCTCACGGCAAACTCTAAAGACCACCAAGACACAACTACGTATACTTGTGCCCAATCAAGGATTTTCATATTAATCAGTTCCAAACCAAACTATGATAATACTCTACAATACATACTATCTCAGAACTTAACCTCAAGCACCCACGTTTTTGCTTAAGATAAGTAAGAGGTAAGATATTTATTGCTGTATTCTATTTCTTGCCAACAAATTACACCTTGAGATCCATTTGGTTCGAATCACCTTATTTAAATGAGCTAATGGCTCAACCGTTTGAAAGTCGTAGTACATATGTGCATGGAGGAGATACTAATATGACACAACAACTTTCATGAAACAATGAGACATATTATAATCATAAACCATTTTTTTTTACGTCAACCATTTTTTTTTATGTCAACCATTCTCTTGGACAACTAGAACGATCATACAATCACAAAGGAACCTAGATCTCAACTTTTTCATAAAATAGAATTTTAAAGGAAAGGATTCACGTTGTTCCAAACAGCTAATCAAGTTTCAATAGTACAAAGTCCTGCTAAAAGTAAGAGTACTTGCAATTTAACATCATCCATAGACGTAATTGCAACTAGAGACAGAACACTTCATTCATACGGAAAAGAAAACAAGGGATAAAAAACCAAACACCATAATTAGAATATCATTCACCACAGATTGCCATCAACAGGATCAATAACCACAATCTCACAGATTCAAGATACATCAATGTTTCAGACCCTTATAATCAATATGGATTATAAGGAAATCATTAACCCAATACTCTTGTTCGCCGAAGACAAGAAAAAGATGGAGACCGATCCCAATGAAGACCTAAAGCATCAAATTATTCATGAAAAAAAAACCAAATTTCAAAAATGAGAGTACTAGCTGTGAAGATCTTTGATACCCTGTATTTACTACTTGGTTCCCTTCCCTGGCCCTCTTTATTTGCCTTCCTTTAATGCTCTGCTTCTTCCCCTGTCTCGTTGCCTCTCGGTTTTTTCTCCGACTCTCCAGCCCCTCTTTTTTCTTTGCCCGAGCCTCCCTCTATTTCATTTATAGCAGTTTCACGAGTGAAGAAAAAAATATCTTGAGCACATGATTGCCCATTTCCTTGCTTCCGTGCGCCAGTCCCCTTTGCTCCCTTGCTTTGGTTGCTTGCAACCACAAGCCGTCTCTGCCTGCTCTACTCTACCAAGGGCCTCCTCTACTCTGCTACGGCTGGTATAGGGTGATGGACCTAACCTCGTTTTGTCGCATCCTAGCTTTCTCTCTTGACTTCTTCTTCCACGCCTATGACCCTTTCTGTCCTTCGCTTTCTCGGGTGCCAGACTCCCTCTAATCTTCTCCCTTTTTGGTCTTGCGTGTTCAGACCCTGCGGCTCCCTCTGACTCACTCTGCTCTGCCTTTACCTTTCCTTCCTTCGCGGCCATCCCTCTAACTCACTCTGCTCAGTTTCCCCCGCGGCCATCCCTCTCTATTTCCTGCTCCTGCGGCTATCCTTCCAATGTACTCCCTCTACCTCTGTTCTTTTAGGGCTACGCCCTTAAGCCGTTCACAAGCCCTCACTTGGGCTCGTGACATATTTGGGCTGAAGCATTTCAGCCCAAATATGTTTTTGGGCTGAAATGCTTTAGCCCAAATATATATATATATATATTTTTAGCTTTTCTCCTTTTTTTTAAAGCTTTCGGTTTTAATTTTTATTATTTTTTTTGTCTTCTTTTTCTTCTTCGTTTTTCTTTATTTGAAATTTCAAATGTCAAATTCTTGAAAGATGAACTTGGGTTTTGAAATTAAATTACAATTATTAATTTTCCTTCTTAAAAGAGAATTTTGTTTTATTTCTTTTATTTCTCATTTTTCATACTCTCTTTTTTTATTATATATATATATATATTTTAAAAATATCTGGATAAAATAGGGTGTTCACAGGTGGCAATGGCAATGTCTAGCCAACTCTGGTGAGAGCGAGAGGAACAGGTGATGCTTCAAAGTTTGAAGGTGAGAGTGGTGTGACTGTGTGAGACTTAGTTGAGAACCTGAGCTACTACGATGTGAGACTGTGAGAGAGAGATTGAGAGTGAAAGGATGAGAGTTGCGTGCAAGTCAAAGAGACCAAAGGGCCAAAGGCCGAAGGCAGAGCTCAAAGCTGGGATCTCCGAACCTATGAGCCTAAGCTGAGTCTGTGATGTGAGAGACTGAGAGTGACTGAGTGAGAGTGAGAGAGAGAGGCTGAGAGGCGACAACTGACTAGACTGCAAGAGCTACGAGCAAGATCGAAAGGCGACTGGCTGAAGCTGTGAAGGTGAAATGGCGAACTGGTGAAGGCGAAGGCAGAGGTGCAAAGCTGAGAATAGAGAAGCAAGAGTGAGAGATGTTAGGGTTTGTCACTTTGTCTTTTGTTAATTCTTTAATTTCTTTTCACCACTCATAAGTCATAAACTCAGAATTGGGCTTGGGCTAAAGGAAACAAGAGGGTTAAAGCTAAAAAAAAAAATGGTCCAAACTAGCTAACCCGTGGGTTTGACAGTCCGGGCAAAAAAAAAAAAAACTGCCTCAATATAGGCTCTATTTTTCCCAACCCAAGTCCACCATAAAAAGAGCTAAAACGGGCTGGCCTGTGGGTTGAAACCTGTTTTCTCGGTTCTAACTACAAGTGAGATTTAGGAAAAAAAAAGGGTATAGCATAATTTAAAAACTAATATGTTATTTTTTTAAAAAAAAAGGCTAATATGCTGTGAATGGAAAAATTAAAAAACTGATACAAAATTATTTTAGTCAAATATAGTTAAAATTAGACTGAATCTTGTGCATGCACTAAGCCTAAAATAAATAATGCAACTTTCTATGTATTTATGTAATTATATACAAAATTATTTGTTTAAGACTTTGGTCAATACATGATTTTCACTATACTATTGATGTTCTTTTTTTTTTTTTCACTATACTATTCATGTTCATATCTTATGAATTGTGCCATTTTAAATGTCAAGGCATTTGAGCAACAAAAAAGCTTGGAGTGGGAGCACCTCCTCTCATTAATGATGTACACCGGAAAAATAAATTAAAATTAATTAAAAATTTATTGAACAATAATACACAAAATAATTACAATACTGATCAGATTTATACTGGAACTTTATTTGAAAAAAAAATTAGTATGATCCATTTTATATTCAAATTTTTTAAAAATGTCTCATTATTATTATTATTATCATTATTATTTCATCTCTAATATTATGTTTTTCCGGGCAAAAAATTAGCTGTTTTCCAAAAGCTGAGGGAGACAAAATTTTCAACCAATAAACAAGTTCAATTATGATTAAAGGTTCATTAATGGATGGAACCTTGACATAAAAGTAGGTCTTTTTAATGCTAAATTATACAAAGCTCTCATGAACTTTGTACTATGTGTAAACAACTTTCCTAGTATCTAAAACTTAACAAAAAACCTTCATAAACTTTTAAATTTGTGCAAATAACTCCTTACTCTTAATTCATGCGCTATTTCACTAACAGAGCACCATACATTATTTAACTATATACCCCTTAACTTTTTTTGATCTTTTCAAACTTCAAGTTATTTGCAGATAACACCCCTAAATTTTAAATCATCAGGAAATAAATCCTATGTTATATTTATATTTCAATATTAAAATAATAAATAAATTATGTTACTGATATAAAAGTAAAAGTTTAGTTGGGAGATTTATTATTAAGTTTTAAAGGGTGAGGAGGTTATTTGCACATGATCCAAATAGAGTCGTTAAGATAGGCGAGGCTCAATGAGTTGGGCTGAAAAGCTTAAAAAAATGAACAGGTCAGCCTCAATTTTAGAAGTATATATACAATCTAGGCTTTTTCAGATCTAATGCATAGTGGGCCGACCCGTTTAACTCGTGTTTTTCCCCTTTATTTATTTAAATTAATAAAAAACACATATTATTTTATTGATTAGTGATGTATAAATTATTAAATATAAATATTATGTTAGTTTTTAGTAAATAATAATAATAATTAGTTTTATTAATTTAAAAATTACATTAAAAGTTTTAAAAAATATAAAAAAATAATTTTAAAAAAAAGCATGGACCCACTATATACGGTCTCAGACTTTTAAAGCCAAATCCGTATAGCAATTCAAGCTTTTTTTCTTATCTAATCTAAGGCGGGTCAGCCCGAATTGCGAGCTTTAGATTCAAAGTGGGGGGTTATGTATAATTTAATATTTTTAAATTAAATTTTCTGAGCTCACTGTAACAAAGTAGAACAAAAAACTTTTACACTCAAGGAAGGACCACATTTTTGTTTAGTGACATGAATGAATCCATAGATCACGGAACCACCTGAAAGAAGAAGCAGTAGGTAATAATAAATGGGAGCGTGAAATCCTTATGAGGTAATTGGGCCCACAGTAGGCCCATGTGCAGATGTTTGCTTTGCCCAAATTAGTGGATCGTTGTTGACATGGATCATTACTCAATTTGGGCCTCATCCTTGATGTACACATATGTCTTTCTGGACTTGATTGTACATATTCGCGTCTGTCCCTGAGATTTTTCAAACTGAATTCAGACCTTCCCATTAATGGAACTTTATTACCCCTCATTTCATTGAACCCCTCGCAAGATTTGTCTCATTACCAACCAATACCACCATTCAAACTCAGGAATGAGAGGCACGATTGGGGATTACTTTCTCAATTTCAGTTTATATAACAATTTTAATTACCATATACAGACAAAAAAAAGTAAAAAATGACTGAAAAAGATTTATATTATTTCCTATGTAACCCTCATTTAATAATTTACTGAGGATGATTATTAATAACTAGTAGGACAAGTCAGTTAATACATTTTCAGAAAAATTTTAGGAAATAAATAAATAAACACATAACCTATCAAATACTTTATATTGTAAAATATAAATTTTTAGAAATCTACCCTATAAACTGAAATAGAGAAAGTACTAAACAATATTTCATTGGTTAGTTTTTCATATAGATTGAAAAATTATCGAATTCATAAAAATTGCCACTTTAAAACTTTTGAGATTTTTCATAATATTTAGTATTTTAGAATTTTAATAAAGTATTAATTATTTACTTTATTATTTTATCCTTCATCAATATCAAATAAATTATTTAAGAGAACATTTAAATTAAAATTACTTTAATAAAATATTATTAAATTTTACAATGGTTTTCTTGATCTGTGTAAAAAACCCTACAACGACAATTTTTACAAATCAAAGAAGTATTGAATAATTTATATTTATATTATAGTCATAAAATTTAATGATATTTTTACTAAAATACTTTTAACTTAAATATTCTTCATTTAAATCCCTTTAAGAGAGAATTTATACATCAACTATAACTATTTTTATTAGTAGGGGGTAAAATAATTAAAAATACTATCTTTCGAATAGAAGGAACAAATTAATTAAAAATACCAACAACAACAGTTATATATATATATATATATAGTTAAGATCATTAAATTTGTGCAAATGATTTTTTTTTTCAATACTAAATTTTCTCTCTCATATATTATTAATAAAGGATAATATAGAAAAATATCATTAAATGCACAAGATAACTCAAATATTTATCTTATATTTTAGATCAACACAAGTATTACCTTTTTAAAGTTTCTTATATTTAATATCGGAGGTAGTATTTAATGCTTTAATAAAATTATAAAATGATAAATATTTTAAAAAAAACAAAAATTTAAAAGTGATAATCAAATTAAAAAGGAAAAAGTAAATTGTATAAAATATCACCGAAGTTTTTAGGCCAGATATCAAGTTCAAATCATGTGCGTGGACAATTATTATAACTTTTAAATTTGACAAGATGCCTTTGAGGCCGAAAATAACCAACTTGACAAGATGCCTCGGCAAAAACAAAGAGTTTGTCAGTAAGCATTAACCTATTTTGAGATGAGTCATTAGGAAAGCATGTGTGGATTTGATGTATAATCTTTGATAGGATCAGATAATTATTATATAGGAAAATTATTAAATATATTTTATTTTTTAGTAAATATTTATACCTCAAATAAATAATTATAAAAAAAATTAATTTTTTTCTACTTATGATAATCACTTATTCTCTCATAATTATTTATTTCATTTTCTTCTTCTTATTATTCATTAAATAATCACTTAAATCACCAAAATTTAAATACATTTATTTTTTTAAAATTATTTATGAGGTAAAAATATCTAAATACAAATCACTTTTGATATAATCACTCATTTTTATAATCAATTATGGATAATCACTTATTCTTATAATTAATTATCAATAAGTCAATCCAAACACGCAGTTAAACAACGCAAATGGTTCGGAATCAATTCTAACATTTGTGTATAGAATAAATTTTGTTGTGAGGTGCTTACCTATTATCCTCCATTTAAAAATTATAAGCTTAAAAAGTTTTGTAATTTAAGTCATTTAAAATTACAACCTTAAAATAAAATTTTAAAAATGTTTAATGAAATATTTAAAATTAATACCTTAAAATGAATAAATTTGAAGTAAAGTCCACAAGTTGCAAAATTCAACGGAAGATATAAAGGATTTGAACTAAATATTTAAGTTTTATTATAATTAAAGTGTTTTAATGTCCTAAAATAAATACTCACAATTAAAAATAAATTTTATTTATTTTATGGTTGTAAAAAATAAAACTAAATTATTTCAAGGTTATAATTTTAAAGATTATCTTTTAATAATACTAAGTTTTTATTTTTTGGATCATGGCTAATACTAATCTTTCTATCATATTGATGAATATATCATGTCATATTTATTATATATCTTATATATTATAATTAATTAAAGAAATATAAATGTTATATGTAGGAATGTAAAATATAAATTCCTATACGAAATGTTTTATTTTTATATAATTTGCTTCTAATTTCAAAATATATTTGAAAGATATATATTCTAAATAAAAATAGGAAAACTGGAGACCCAGGTCCCCATGCTTTCAGAAAATTTTGATTTTGGTCCCTCAAGTTTAATTCTTCCAAACCCAGCCCTTGCACTTTGAAACGTCAAAGATGTTGATCCAGAGCTTCTTAAACCCACATGAGCAACATGAGGTGGACAAAACGGCGTGAAAAATATCCAACTGTGTGTAAAATTGATGCAACACAAAGGGTTGAAGAAGAACACGTTAAATCCATTGCTTGAGAAACACAGATTTGGACATCATCTGATATAATGGTTTTGGGATATAGTTTTTGGTGTGGTGGTTTAATGTGATTCGTTTAATTTTCTTATCACTCGAAGCATTATTTTCAGTGCCTAATAAAAAATTAAAATTGTCAAGTTGTGGATTCCACAAATACCTCTTTCTTTTCCTTTTCTTTGTTTTAGAATGATGGTGCTCCTATTCTATCAAATATACTCTCTCTATCTCTACACATAAAATATAAATGAGTTATTTTTTCCTTATAAGATATAAAATGAAATATCATATATTTATTTATTTTATTTTATTTTTTATTAAATAAGTGGATATAATTAATTTTCATCAATTACATATTAACTGTATTTTTTAATCTGTATGAACTACTAATACCTAGGGGTGTTCAAAATCGATTAAACCGAACCAAACCGAAATTGAAATCGAACCAAACTTATTAGAAGTAAAATGTAAAAGATCTTAAGAGATGTTAAACTGATTGATTTACCCTAAACCCTAAATCAAACCGAGCCTTTGAACATCTTTATTAATACACATTCATAAATCTCATATGAGAAGAGACTATTCCTCTATTTGAAGACAATGCAAGCATTTTTCTGCATTTGTCAACAGCTTGTGAAGTACTCCCTCCGGTCCATATTATAAGGCATATTGTATGATAAGATTTTGATCCACAATATAGGGTATTAGATCTTTTTTTCCCATTTTATCCATGTATTTAATGCTTTATCTCTCTTCATTAATAATAATAGAATGAGGTATTTAATAAGGGTAAGATAGGAAATGTTGGTAGTTTTTGTATTGATTTAAGTTGAAAAAGTGATTTTCTTAATATGTGTGTAATTAATATAAAATACCTTATAATATGAACCGGAGAGAGAGTATGAGTTATTGTTTGGTTTCAGAAGTGCATCGAGTGTATGAATAAATATAGGATGGCGTGCCCTTTTGAAGTTTAGATAGTCATGTGGGTATATCGAAATTCCTGGCTAATTGATTGAAATCTCCTGGCACGTTTTTCACAAATTCCAATCACTCTGATTGAAGTTGAAATTGGTCAAAATCCAAAATCATTCTGATTGAACGGAGTGACAGTATTTGCTGGTGGATAAGTTTGTTTGGACTTTGATCCTTTGTTGACCGAAGCAGCTTTTAATTTGTTTTATTATTCATTAATTAATTTTAGCCTATTCTCACACGTGATAATATGTTACCAATATTTGCCATTTCTTGGATGCACTACATGGTGCTGCCATCATTCTGTTTAGAGCAATAGATTTTAAATTTTAAATTGTTCGTCACATTTGTATAATTTAAATTCTACCTTTATTTCTATATATAAATCATTTTATTAAAAAATTGATTAAAGTTAATTAAAGTTCTTGAAAATTTAAAATATTACTAGAATTTTTTAATATTACCCTTATTAATTTGTAATCCCATCAAAATTATATCTCTCCATCATAAATATTTTGTTTAAAATGAGAAAAAAATTTAATGCACTTTGAATATTATAAATTGACTTTTATTTTGAATACATTAAAAATTTTTAGAATATGTCTTATATATATAAACAGGAGGAATATAATTTGTTTACTGTTATTTAACTATATTAATATTTCTAAATTTTGACAAAGATATGTATAACAAAAATAGTCCCTCCCATATTAAATATAAGAAAAAATATTTTAGATACATCAATGAAGTTAGTTAAAATTATCTTATTTGTAGGAAATCATACTTTTTTTTTTCAAAATTGCTCTGTCGTTTCCTTTAATTAATTAATACTTATTAATTTGATGAGGAGTATTTTGGAAATGCTACATCTATTACTACACACACACATATATATATATATTTTCATATTTTGATTTAACCTCTTCCAAAAGTTGCTTATATTTGAAAGAGTTGGGAGTAAGTTTTAACTTTTATTGAAAAACTCAAGCTATGTGTTATATAATTTTCAATTTTTTATTATATGTTAATTGTTTTTTCCCGATTTAGATGCTATTTGTTTTTAACTTTCACGTCTCTTTTTTATTTGATTATTATTACTTTTATTTTTTATCTCTATCGTTTATTATTTGAATTTTAAACTTTGTATTTAATTTTTGAAATTTAATTCAATATAATATCTTTTGATTAAAAAGTTTCTATTAGGTGAAAGTCTAATCTTCTGTTGGCCCAAAAAATTCTTCTAACCTTCAATAATTTATTCTAGAACTTAAAGAAGGTATTAAATTCGCTCCCCATTCGTTCATTTTAAAATCACGCGGATAGTTATGTATATCATTCAAAGCCGTCGATAAATTTAAATCCGACGTTCAGGCTTGCGCTCACAGGGACAGGGACACCCTTTAGAATCACCCTTCTAACGTCCGAAGCTCTATAAATCCGTGGCATCGCATCGGACGCAAGAATCTCACTTCGCTGCAAGCTTTCATTTCTTCCGCCTTAAAGTTAGAGCAAAACATCTCTTGTCCTAAACCGGCGAACGAAGTAGGTTTAAATGGATACAGGTGCGAAGTTGAAGAAGGGCGCCGGAGGAAGAAAAGGCGGTGGCCCGAAGAAGAAGCCTGTCTCCAGGTCTGTTAAAGCCGGTCTTCAATTTCCTGTTGGAAGAATCGGTCGGTATTTGAAGAAAGGAAGGTACTCTCAGCGTGTTGGAACCGGTGCTCCGGTCTACTTGGCCGCCGTTCTCGAGTACTTAGCTGCTGAGGTAATTCTTTGTTTCCACTTTTTATACCGATTAGTGCGATTCTAGCTTCGAGTGCCAATAGATCTTTGATTAATGTGACTGAAAATGTGAGATGTCGGTGCAGCATTGGGGTTCTGTAATTTCGAAACTTTTCTGATTTCAATTCCTGAAAATCTGTAACTATTTTATGGATTGAATCTGGTGGTTCTAATTCATTTGCAAAGGTTGAAAGCCAATTTGATTCCGTCGATAACTAATTAATTATTTATTTATTGGGGTTCTGGATTAATTATAAAGCCTTTCTGGTTTCAGTTGCCGAAAATCAGTAACTCTTTTGTGGGTTGTGTCTGGTGGTTCTGGTATATTTAGAAAGGGGGAATGCAATATGATACAGTTGGTGATAGTTCTATCCCGGCAGGATAGGATTGAAAGGGGGCTATTTGTGAGTGATTCATTATTTATTCGTTGGGGGTGCAGGTTTTGGAGTTGGCTGGAAATGCAGCTCGAGATAACAAGAAGAACAGGATAATCCCAAGGCATGTTCTTCTTGCGGTAAGGAACGATGAGGAGCTTGGGAAACTGCTTGCAGGTGTGACCATTGCCCATGGTGGAGTCCTGCCTAACATTAACCCAGTGCTCTTGCCCAAGAAGTCTGAAAAAGCCACAACCGAGTCCAAGTCTCCATCCAAAGCCACTAAGTCTCCCAAGAAAGCCTGATTCTATTTTTTTTCATTTTGTTTATTTTTAGGTCGTCTTATTGTTGTGTGGTGTATATTAGCGTGTAGGCTTGTTCTTGCTAAAAGTTCCAAAGCACTTTAGACGTTGTAACCTTGTGATGACATCGTCATATTGAATCAATGTGAATGAAATCGACTTGATTCTAGTTCATTCCTTGTTAGCCCTTCGTCGCAACTTTTTGTGAATGCTTTAATTAATGGCTTTATACTGTGCATTCAATTTATGTAATCTATCAAGGGTCTTCGAATCTGGTGAAAACATATATGGCACGTGCCTAAACGTGAACCAAAATTCTGCTACTGTTTTAGGTGCTAGAGCGCTCGCATAGTTTGCCTATTGGTGAATATGTCATATAATAAGGAAATTGAGGAGTTTGCAGATTGGATACTCTCAATAGGTGATAGGACAAATATCTCTTGATTAATGATGGGAATATTGATGTTAAGATCTCTCATAATTTATTATTGGATGATTATGATGAACCAGTAAAGTTTATTGTTAAATTCACATATACTAATTTTCATGGAAATTTAAATCTCTCTCTTATTATAGAGATAGAGTTATATTAGCATCTACTTTATTTGTTATTAATCATATTAATAAATACATTTTATTTTTAGTACCAAGTGAAAATGATTTACTGTAGTTCTAATATTGTGTTAAAGGAATATGGTAATATAAATTCTGTTAATGATCTTTCATTCCATATAATTTTTGAATTTAATACTTATGTTAGGTCTTCTTAATCATGAGATTAAGTTAAAAGTTAGAGCATTTATAATTCTCATGAGAAATATTACTAAGTTAAAGGGTTAATGAATGGCATATGTGTCATTATTACACAAACTAGTAAGCATGTAATTGTAGCTAAAATGATGTTTGGCATAAATGAAGGGCTTAAAGTATGCATTCCTAGAATATCAATTACTCCATCTGATTCCAATTTACCAGTTAATATAAAAAGATGACAATTTCTTGTTATGTTAGTTTTTATTATGACAATAAATAAGAGTTAAGAACAAAGTCTTTGTAGTGTGTGATTGTATTTGCCAAAATCTGTATTTACATATGATCAACTTTATATTGTATTATCTCGTATACGATTTAGAGGTGTCTTGAAGATATTAATTTTAGATCAAGATGGTAAATCAAGTAATACAATTTCAAATGTTGTGTATAAAAAAGTATTTAATAATCTAAGTTGATTGTGTTTCTAATATCCTTTGTTGATTATACAATGATGTTGTATAAATAATTATATTTTCAATAGTTATATGATAACCAGTTAATTTTTAAATTTAGTTAATTAATTTTTTAAAACATATTAAGAATAATGAAACTATATTTTAAGTTAATCCATGGATCGCACGAGGGCATATCTACTTCCTGACATAGTTTCCTATTTCAGAACATATATTCATGTATTACTTTGCCTGGTTTAATGCTTCCTTTACTCCCCAAAAATATCGCAAGTGCACCCTTCAGCTTTAAAAACACAGATGTCTTAGAAGCAATGTTTTAAAAATCGGACCGGACATTGAACCGAAAATGTCACCGGGTCACGATTTTTACGGTTTAACCGGTTGAACCAGCGGTCGAATCGGAGACGTAATAATTATGTGAAAAATCATATTATATGTAATAAGAAAGATATATAATAAATAAAATCATATCTTCAATTATATAACAACGTCAATTGATTAAAATTATATAAAAGTTTGATATATAAAGGAATCATAATGTATAAACTTATATATTACATTAAATTTGTCAAATGTTTCATAAGTTTATAATATATTATATTAATTTATACTTTTTCAATTCCATATTATAAGGTAATTAGTAGAATCTTTTTATTTCACATTATAAGGTAATATGAACTTATTTGTTATTTTTCATTTTTCATTAATTTAATGTTTAAAAGGGATTTTTTTAAGTAATGAAAATGAGGAATATTAATAATATTTAATAGGGATAATTTTTTTTAATATCTAAAAATGTAGATTATGTTTAAATAATAAAAATAAGGAGTATTAATATATTTAATAGAAATAAAAACGGTTTTTTTTAAAAAAATATTTTTAATATTGTAAAATAATAATATTTAATTAATTTATAAAATAAAAAAATCATAATTAAAAAACCGGCCGGTTCTCATGGAACCGTTCCGGTTTCCGGATCAATCACCGGTTCGATCCGGTTCAATCCGGTTCAACCACGAAAACGGTTCAAACCTTCAAACCGAGTCGATGTAGTCTCCGGGTAGCGGTCCGACCGATTCGACCTTCCGGTCCGGTCCGGGTTTCGAAACAGTGCTTAGAAGTTGCTCACTCGAAAAATTCTATGTAATTTATTGAATCTGAGTTTATTTATATTATTGGTTTAAAATTGTTTTTTTATCAGAGTTACAAAATTAGGGTATTTCATAGAATTTGATAGGAAAGCAAAATTAGGCTTTGGGGTTGTTCCACATTTACGACATTAAGCATAAATTGATTTTGATGAATATTAGAGTATATTTAGGAAGTTGAAATATGGATAAGTCTATCCATCATTTACGGCTAACCAGAAAGTTTTTTTTTTTTTAAAGAAGACCAAAAGGATTTGCTGAAAACATCTTATGAGCCTGATTTCTCCTCTGATGAGATTCTGGAAGGACATTGGTCTATTATCTTCAAATATGTGAAGCGTGACGCTAATAAACCAGCGGATCAACTTGCCCGTGATGCTGTGAGCAGAAGAAGCGACCTTGTTTAGATTCAACTCTGGATCATATCAGTGATCTGTTGAGGATGGTTTCGGGTCTTGGCCCCGCACTGTAAATTTTCCTTACTTGGGTGTCACAAAAAAAAAACCTTGCTTTGGATCTGGCGAGATAATTATTAGAGAAACCATACATTTTATTTTAGATAAACTTTTAATGAATGTTTTATTTATTTATTTATTAATCATGGACTAGGTTGGAATTGCAAAGAAGTGGGAAAACAAATAGTATTTATTTAGGAACTTCAAAGTTAAACTTGTCGTTTTCTCTTAAATTGTGTTGTGTGCAACTAGTTATGAGAGTCCGTGCAATGCATTTCCTATAATTGAAAGAAATAAAAATTCAATATAGTTGATGATTGAAGCTTAGGGTGGAAGAGTGAAACCAGAGGACTGGGAGAAGATATAGATTAAAAAATGCATCCGATGGAGTGTTTGATGATGAATGTGGAATCTTCTAGTTTGACGGCAGAAGCCTTGGCGTTGAGGAATGGTCTTCTCCATCGATCTTGCTATTCAGAGGAACCTTAACAAAGCAGTGGTGTGGTGTGCCCCAACTGGAAAAGTTAAAGTGTCTGTCTTTGCTGACATGCTTCAACTGATCGAGAAGGAGCTTTGCTAATGGGAGTTACCTGGTAACAAGGCAGCTGATACGCTTACCAAGATTGCTCGCTCTCGCTCTCGCTCACGGTCACCCGAAGATGTGTCCTCCCTGTCCGGACCCATCTTCCTTTCTCCATGTTGCTGCCGCGGCAAGAACTGGACCATGTTTCTTCTGTTTTCTGCTTTAGTTTGTTTGTTTTTAGCTCGTCTGGTTTGTTGTTGAACTAAGTGTAGTTTTGATTTCAAGTTTACTGATATGATGAGCATTTCAGTGGGGAAAAAAACATAACAAATCTCCTAGCACGTTGCTTTACAAATTTCAACCACTCTAATTGAACGGAGTCACGGTATTCGTGTAGTATTGTTTCTTTATACTTTGATCCTTTGTTGATTGAAGCAGTTTTTAATTCATTTCATTAATAATTAATCTTAGTCTATTTTCACAATTATACTTGATAATATGTAACCAACATAGATTCTTAGGAAGTTCTAGTATGCACTACCGGGTGCTGCTATAATTCTGTTTGTAACTGTGGATTTAAAGTTTTAAATCTTCGTCACATTTTTATAATAAATATATTAGTAATATATATATATATACTTATTAAAATTTATGTAAACTGTATCATTTATTAGTCATGAATAACTCAATTTGGATTCTGCACTGCACAACACAGAAACCAATCTCCAACTTAGATATAACTTGTTTTCTGTTATTTCTCAATTTTTTTATTTTAACATTTTAAATTTTGAAAAAAATATGTATGATAAAAATAAGTTTTAACTTTCATAAAATAACTTCAAGATATACTACTCCCTCCAATCCTATATATAGGATCTTTTGTTCTGGCCCTAAATATAAGATCTTTTATAATATACGAGGTAGTATTTGTTATATAATTCCAAAAAATACCCCTATTTAATGTATCCAAAGAGAAAGAGAAAGAGATTAAATAAGGGTAGTTTTGGAAAAATGTTGAGATTTTCGGAGAAATCAAGATAGTTAATTAGTTTAAATTTCAATTCCTAATCTGCGTGATTCGGTTAAAATGATCTTATATTAAGAACAAGAAGTAGTATCTTATATAACTTTTAATATTTCTGATTTATATATATTGTCAAATATTCCGCTGAGTGCAAATAATTTTTTTTATTTTTGGGGAAAGGGAAAAACAAAATTAGTACACACAAAAAATGGAGTAAATGTGAGACCACACTTATCAATCCATTGTCCTATAATAAATTGACATTCCAACAATGGTGATCATGGGCGGGCCCCTACTCATTGCCTGGCCTGATAATACTCGGTTTAAGTATTGGGTCGGCCTGATACTATATATTTTTTTAAAAAAAATTATTTAATAAAAAAATATACTTATTTATATCTAAAAATAGATTCTTTAAAAAATAATCTTAGAAAAAAATATTTTTAAAAATTTATGAATACTTAACCATTATACATTATTTTTACATAATATTAAATTAAAAAATTAATTCAAAATTTTTAAAAAATTAAAATATTAAAATCTTAAAATGTTTTTATAATATTTGTATTGTAAATGTATTATATTATATACATAAAGAATAAAAATTCTACAAAATTAATTAATATATATGAAATAATTGAAAAAAAAGAAAAACATATAGGTCGGGCCGGATAGGGCCAACGACACTTAGCCCTAACCCCGACTTGACTCGAAAATTACTCCGACTTAATTGGTCTGATGTGCTTGGGTTAGACCGGACCTTAGACAATGTTGGTTAGCTCTACCAACAACATGGATAGTCCATTGTGATATGAAAAACTAAAAAACCTGAATTTTTACGTATTGCAATGCCATAATGTTTTAAGTAACTCAACATATTTAAAAACATTTTTAATTATAAACGGTTTTGAAGTTAGTTCTATTTAAAAATTTCCTCGATAAATTTTTGGAGGGACCACCTAATTTGGAATAATATTAGACGCAAAAGTAAGTTACTGACTTACAGGCTAACCAAAAAAAAAAAAAAGAAAGGCAGAGCACTTATTACATGGTCGTGTAACTAAAGAAACTTTCAGGTACATTATTGAAGGGGTTCAACAGAAATTAGCCCAATGGAAATCGAACTCTCTTTCTCTTGCAGGGCGGATCACTCTTGCTAAGACTGTTCTTTCCAGGATTTCCTATTATGCTATGCAGTCATCCATGTTCCCTTCCTCATGTCTCCAAACTAAAGAAAAGATTATCAGAGCAAAATGGTGGTTGTGGCCTTAAGAGCCTTGCAGGACAGAATCATGCTTTCCTCTCTAAGCTGGCCTTTAGATTAGTGGCTAATCCAGACTCTCTTTGGGTCCAAGTCTTAGGCGCCAAATATAATTGGGACTTCTGTGATAGAAACATTTGTTTTCAAGACCAAGAATAGCTCTCACTTATGGGAAAGCCTAGCAAAGGTGTGGGAAGAAACTGAACTTGGCATTGGTTGGCATCCTGGGAATGGCAAGCAAATTAAGTTCTGGTTACATAATTGGATTGGGGATCTTGGACCTCTTAAGAATATTTCCCGTGCTGATCTTCCTGCACCACAGATTACTAAGGTCCTATCTGATTACTGGTGATTTTTCGGTCTCTACTACTGCCTAGGTGTCCAAGCATCAACTAGATTGGGACATAGCAAACGCCAACTGGTCTTTGAGCTCAGCGAATTAAGACCTTTCTGTGGCTTGTTGCCAAAAATCGACTCCTCACCAACGCTGAAAAATGCCCGGCCTCGCCATTTCTATCTCGCTTGAGTCCTCATGCCGTTTTGCAATGGTGTGGTGGAAGATTTGGACCATGTTTTAAGGAGATGCCCCACGGCTGCTTCAGTTTGAAAGCTTTTCGTTCCTAGGAGTGTCTTCCCAAATTTCATGAGTTTGCCAATCAATTCCTGGATTTTCAGCAATTTAAAGGCTGATACTACTTGGAGGCTCACCTTTGGTATTGCTTGCTGGTACCTCTGGCAGGTTAGGAATAAGAAGTTGTTCACGGCTGAAAAGTTCTCTACCGAAGCAATTGTCGCTGCTACCTGTTCTTATGTGAATCACACTAATACTGCCATGTCTGTTATCAAATTCGTGGACAAAGGGGTTTAATAATCCCTTCGTTGTCTTCTTGTTTTTATGCTGTTTCTTTGCTCTGTAAATAGTTTTGTACCTTTATCCTTTTCCATTGAATGAATTATCCTTTTCATTAAAAAAAAAAGCAGATCATAGACAAATAGTTATTATCCAAAGTCCAAGAACAAACGTTCGTGAAAAAGACAATTTTTACCTCGGTTGAAAAAGACAACCCGACATAAAAATTCAATTTCTAGATTACGTCGCATCTACAATTGATGTAAATGAGTAAAATTAACCAACCTAAAAAATGTTTTCTACACTAATGAGAACATTAACTAATTTTAATGGTCAAAAAGTGCTGTATACTTCAAATTGAGGAAATGAACTATAAATCAATAATATGGGTTATATTGATTAAGGGCATCAAATAAATATGGATAAAAGGAAAATAAGATTATCAGGCCTGTAATCTTTAATTTTTCAACAAACTAGAAAGAAAAGGAAAATAAAAATAAAAATACCAGTATATATATTATAATATACCAAGATAGGGTTAAAATTTGAGATGGTATTTTTGCAGAAAAGTTTAGCACTCCTTCCCAAAATTGCTGCACATGCCTTCATGCCAAAACATAACAAAAATGAAAATCAAAACAGCATATGAAATATTGGACAAAGCATATATTCCACTAAAGGTAAAATACCAAAATAAATGTCAAGCAGACTAAATAACTATTTAAATTTTTTAAACCTGATTTAGGTCACTTGCAAATAATCTCTCAATTTTCTGGCCAACAAGATATAATCTTTCAAACTTAAAAAAAAAATTATGCCCTTCAATTTTCACACTATAAGAAAAAGTTCTTTTACATTTTTCATCTTCACAACGTTAACTTTAATACCACCTCAAACAGTGCATAACAATCCCGTGATAGCTGAAAATAAATATGATATTATCAATTGGAAGAATCAATCTTATATATATCTCTTTAAAAAAAAACAAGATAAATTTTTTATCTCACTATGCTATGAATTCAAATTTTATCTTTAATATGTAAACTTTATTAGCAAATAATTTATAATTATCTTCATAAATATTAATATTTGAGTCACATATTTCTCTTAACTTTAATAGCTCCCTAATTTAACTAATGAAAACTTTTGTATACCAAAATATGTGACACCATTATGTTAATTATACAAAAGAATTTGATGTAATATTCAAAGTAATATATGTCATTACAAAATAGAGCAAAAGACTTATCATCAAGGTCTTGGTACAGTTGGTAGATGATTAGCTCTCATAAGCACGATATCCTGAATTTGATTCCTGGTCGTGTGTATGGAAAATGTCAATATTCTAAGAACTAGATCGAATTGATCGATTCAACTGATTAAATCGGGATCCGACCACGAGTCCGGTACTCATAAAAAGCTGGTCATTACAAGAACTGGTATAAACCTTTTAAATTAGGGACAACCAGTAAACCGAACGAAGAACTGAACAGTTTTATAATACAGCTGATTCTAATATCTATTATATATTATAAAGTTGATGTCGAAAGTATAATATGTCACGATTTTAGACCTTTATATGATCAAGCTAATTTAAAATTTTTTTAAAATGATTATGATATGTTTCCATTAATTCTAAAATTGATATATGATGACTTTTATTTTTTTTAATTGATTATGATATATTTTGATTGTGGTCAAAAGAAAAAAAAGATTATGATATATTTCATAATTTTTGAAATTTTCATATTAATGCATTCATATCTATTTATATCACTGATTGCTTTGAAGGCTCTCATTACTCTCAAGGTGACACTAGTGATATTAGTATCCTAATTTTTTATTCAATTATTTATAATTCATTTGATTCCATTATTTGATATCAATAATTTTGCATATTTTTTTTACAGCTATTCACATAATCACCTTCTTCATTATTAATCTAGATGAAGGTAATTAATTTAATTTTTCTCAATTAAGATGCTTGTGGTGTGAGATTCAACTAAATTTTTTGTTACTGTTAGTTAATTCATTGATAAAATGTTTGATTACTGGTATAATGTTTAATAATATTATTTAAATATTTGATGGTTTTCCCTTTGCATTTTTTATTGATATAGGGTGCTGGATTTGTTTTTTTGAAATAAAAATTTTGAAAAGAAAACTTTTATGAAGACCCGAACAACAAGTATATAATGTGTACAATCTATTTTATGAATATTATAGTGGAAACAAAAAGATAAATATGCAAAATATTATGCATATATGTTGAATTATTTTTTAAATTTATTTTATATTCGAATAATGCTTCAATATTTTCTTCGAATTATGTTGAGCTAATAATTAAATAATTTAGGAATATTTCATATATTTTGTGTTATGATAGATTTAGTGTAACAACCTTCAACATATTATCCCGAATCTAGCCTCAAGTTAATGAGAAATGTACTTGTTGTTTGTGCAGCATCAAAGGGTCCAAGACTGGAGAAAGAATCAAAGTCAAATAAAGTTTGAAAATGGAAACAAAAGGACAACATGATGCGGTGCAATGCACGACCATTGCGATGATTGAGTTGATGATTTCAAATTTATTTTGAGTTGATAAGTCTCATGTCACGGCAAGCTTGTTGGGGCCTTGGAGTGAGTCGCGGATTTTCTTTAAATCAGAAGGCGATTCAATCAACAAAATAAAAGAAAATGAAGAAGAAGGAGTTTTGCTCTGCTAGATTCGTGATTTCCGATCTTGGGAGATGATTTCTGACCTTGGGAAGCTTCAATATTGGTTGGTAAGTGGATTTTTATCCTTTCTCTTCTTTTTTTTGGTTGTGTTGCTATGAAATCCACTGAAGTGTGCTAGGTTTCAAAGTTGGGTGATGATTCTACCGATTAACATGGTTGCAGATGGGTTATTAAAGTGCTGTTTAGTGTCCTTAATGCGTGGGTATGAGTTTCGAATGGTTTGTGATTGATTTATATGAAACCTTAGCCTCAAATCCTTTGGGGTTATATGGAATCCGAATTGTATTTGGTTTGTGGTATAAATAAGTAATTGGGGCTCATTGGTGTGTGTTGGTGCTATTCAGATTATGGGTTACATTTGAATAGTTGAATTGTGGATTTTGGTTAATGTGTATAGTATGTTAACTGAAGGTATTATGGTATTGTAGTGTATAATTGGTTAATTGGACGTGTGTGGATCATGGTTGGTGTTTCGGAGGCTTGCTTAATTCCCCTCTGTGTGTTGTGCTAGCAATTTGAGGTAACTGGGTGTATATGTATATGTGTTAATCATTGGTTTTGTGTTTATGTATATATATATATACATGTTTCTTTTCATACCATGATATTGTTGCGTGTATGTGATTCCTTTTTCATATCATGGTATATACATAGCTAGTAGAGGTATATGAATTCTGTCCCTTGATACTCATGTGTGCTAATGATTATTATGATGATATATATATATATATATATATGCGATTCTATAGCATGCCCACATGATAACTGTAACATCCCTAAAATGTTATATAACTAAAAATGTATAGGAAATTTGTAAAAATGGACAGACACCGTTTTGCGTGAAATAGAGTAAAGAGGTCATTTTTTTAGATTGAACGGAAAAATAAAAAATTACATTTTTACCTCTAAGTATTATGGAAATGACAATTTTGTTCCCAGACAAGAATTCACGGGGGAAGGGAAGTTAAATATTTTGGTAAAAATTACACCTAGCTATCAAAAGTTTTAACAATTATAAATTTATCTCAAGTTAAGGGCATTTATGTAAATATAAAAAATTATAGTCAAAATGAAACTCTCAATGAGCTAAGACCAATAGAATATAGTATGAAATTTATTAAGATCAAAATAATATTTATTGAGTAATTAAGATTTAAAATTAATGTCTTACCCGATAAAGGTCAATCTGGACTGCAAGAAGATGCAGTATTCATTCAAGAAAAATATGTGGGCCCTATATTTGGACCAATTGGGATAAGAATATTGTGGTAATTTTATATCCTAATATAGTTAAAATATATGTCCTAATAATAGTAAAATATACTGCTAAAGTAGCTTTAATTGTCCAGATCGGTCCAGGATATATCTGAATAAGTAAATATCTAAAATTTTTGGACCAAAATGCCCTCAAATTCGTGCTCCATCTGCAGCACATGATAAAATTGCATTAAATTAATAATTTCCAAGGAAAATTCAAGAAGATTTGGTGGCAACTTTTTATTGGTCACAAAGTTTTATAAATTCTCCCTCCTTGGCTCATGTTGTGTGACATATTTGGGCAAGAAAAGGAGAGGAGAAGTTGCAGCAAGGTGATGGAGGAAGGAAGGCTACGTGAAGAAGATGAAAAGTGATGGAAAATAAGAAGAAAAATTCCAAGAAAATAGGTAAGTGTTTCTCTTGCAACACTTAAGTGTTCTATCCTAGTTTCTTGGGTGTAGGAGTTTGTTTCCATGAAATTTCTTCATCTCTAATCTCTGCACAGCTTTGGTCAAAGCATGTTTATGGAAGGGAAAGTGTTTCCAAACCACAAAATCATGAGGAAGCATAAGTAGTTGTGAAATAAAGCAAGTTTGTTAAGTCTTGAAGCAAGTAAATGAAAAATACATATTTTCTTAAGGGGATAGATTTCGGCCAGCCCTAGAAGTAATTTTTAGAGTGGAAATATCATTAATTTGATGCCAAAAATGGATTCCACATGGCCAAAAACCTCAAGAACAAGTGTTGGCTCAAAGATAGAGCTTAAGATAAATAGTTTGGGAATTTAAGGATTTCAAGAGTTTTATGAGAGTTTTTCGTGATTAGCCATGAAATCAGTGGCTTGAGCATGTGTTGAATGATGTTTAGGGACTTAAGGAAGTTTGGGAAAACTATAGGAAAGTCAAGTGTAAGCACCAAAGATAGCTAAGTTTCATATTTTTGCTTTATGTTTTTTCATTGTCTTTCTATGATTAAATTGTGTTGCCATATTGTAATTGTGATTTCTTTAATTGGTCTTGACTGTAAAATGAGGGGTTTTATTCCCCGGGATGTCCATTTTCTAAGCCGTTATGCTGCCGAATTTTTTTATGACCAATGTGGTAATTTATTGTTTAAATATGATTGATGTAATTAAATGTGATCAAATGTGAGTTATTTAACATGATTGACGTAATTGCATGAAATGTAATTTACTACTGAGATTGCCCTTAATCTCACCCCTCAAGTATCCCAAATGATAGGCACAAGCTATGGCAAATGAGTCCAAAGAAAAAGCAAGGAGAATGAAGAAGAGAATGATGCTTGATGGTGTTTTCAAGCTATGAGTGTATATTTTAAAATTATAGATAAAATCATGAATATGCTTTTAGATCTGTGCCATTATGCTATTATGTCCTTATGAGCGTTATGAAATGTTTGGAATGGATTTGAAACATGGAATGATCATGTGAACTTGTTATGAAGTCTACTTTGCCATGTTATATTGCTAGAAGTTCATTTTATAGCAATGAAAGTAAAGTTAAGACTGTTTGAATGAAACAGAGAAAGTAAGTGAAGTGTTATATATTTCCTGAAACTAGAGAGAACAAGCTTTATAATGAGATAAAGAATACATAATTTGGATATATGTACAATTTATAGTGTAATTTTAAAGTTCATGATCAAAATTGGACAGTGATGTGAAGGCTGGAATTTTATTGAATATATACTTCTCTTTGAAAAGTGATATAAAATTGTACAGAGCTCCAAAAATTCATTAGCTTACATTTATGAAAATATTTATCTTTTGAGGTTAATATACCACTGGTTTGAGTTCAATTGGAGCTGTACAATGAGAGATATACAAGTTTTCCCAAGACTATTCCAGAAAATGTGATGTTCTGATCCCTAGTGATTCAAATTGATGCTATACCTTGTCTAGACTAAATAAACATATAATAAAAATATGAAGGTAATTATACATATATATATTTCCAATGGCATATAGAATACATGATTTGGCTCAGTATAGAGTTAGATATGAATTTTTAAATTTATGACCAAAATTCTGAAAAAGAGAGAAATGACCATTTATATAGTGTAAGTTTGAGTAATAAACTGTATTAATTGGTTTGGTTAAATGAAATCTTCATATTTTTATCTTGTATATCATGTTTCTAGCTTCATTTAAAGACTTGAACCACATTGATATGATTTTTCTGGATTAAGTTATGATTTTTCAAATTTCGTCTAGAAAACTTGAGAACCGAATAAATAGTCCAACATTTTTTTTATTTAAATATTTGGTTCTATTAATGGTTCAAACTCTTAATATGAGTTAATTGGACATTGTACATACTATAATATATGAGAAAATATAGATAAAAGTAAGGTGTTACAATAACGTGCTAGCAGGACATTGAGGATGATTATGATAATCATGATGATTGCGATGATATTGATGATTGCATAGTAACATAGACATATGACATGGCATTGAACATCATTATCGTATTGAACATTGTGAGATATGGTGGACTGAGTGATGATGATGAGATGAGATATCATGATGATATGATGATACATCAATATTGTTAAATCCTTTCCTATGACCAGGAGAGACAGGTGGTAGTGGATTGCACCCTCTCTAAATTACCACCAATTTGGGTGGTTCAGGGAAAGAGAACCACGGTCCAAGTATTAGTATGACCTTTAGTCAGATTATACTAGTATGAAGTGAGCTTGGTGATGTCCCGGAAGCAATTTTTACTAGTTGTTGGAAGAAAATCACCTATTGGAGATGTCTTGTGGTGACATTAGCTTGTGATTCTAGCCGTATGTAAGGGACATATGCATACCACAACATTTGGTATTGCATTGCATCACAAGTATATATTGTTAGGTTGGCTGGTCACCTAAGAGGAGGGTGAATTGGGTGAAGCAAATTTTCGCCTCTTTTGAAGTGTAGCCCAATTTCACCAACTGTTGTAGCAAAACAGAGATGAACAGAGTATAATGAAGTAAATAGATAAAATAAAAAGATGAAGAGTAAGACACAAGAATTTATATTGGTTCAATGTAAACCATTTGGCCTAAATCCAATCCTTCAGTCACCACTTGAGATTTTTTACTATATCTACAGGATTCAATGGGCTCTTGCTGCCATAATACAAACCAAGATTCCTCTTGAGTCATCAACTCCTAGGTTCACTCTTCCCTTACAAGAGTAACCCAAATCCCCTCAATGATACCACACCTTGAGTAATATCTCAAAAAAGAATAAAGAAAATATCATGATTGAACACTCTCTAAGAGTGGATAGATACAATATAGCTCTAAAAACTTAAAGAATGTATATTTAGTAAGGATTAGCTCAAAATTTGTGTTTCTCTCCTTGTAAGAATCAAAATGACGTTTTGGATCACATTCTAGCTTGATATCTATTTAGAGAGATGTAAAAATGAGTTTGGAAAGTCATAGTTATAGGAAATGATGAAATATAACTGTTAGATATAAAAACTAGTCTTTACTAGCCGTTACAAGGTGTTTGCAATTACAAAATTCAAATTTTGGGTGTAGAAATTTGACTGTTGATCATTCCAGAGAGCATTTTCACATTCTAGAAATTCAAAATTTGAATTTTGGATGCGGAAATTCGACTGTTGGCTGTTCCAGAAGCATTTTCACATTTTGGAGATTTGAAATTCAAATTTTGGAAGACCAACATTCATCTATCAAACTTGAAATTTGAATTTTGGATGTGGAAATTTGACTATTAGCTATTCCAGAAGCATTTTCACATTCTGGAGATTCAAAATTTGAATTTTGAAAGCCAACATTCGTCTGTCAGAGGCGAAATCTCTGTAACTTCAAACTTTGCACCATAGATAATTTTGCAGAAGTTATAACTCTCTCATTTTAACTCCAAATTAAACAAATGACCTATGGTTGGAAAGCTCTCAATGTTTTCTTTCAAATACAACAAACTTCACTTAAAAAGGAACGTATGTTGTGAGATATGATCAAAACAATGATAAGAGGTTAAAACTGAAAATTCATATATCACTACTCAATTTTAAATGTCCATAACTTTTTCATATAACATTTATTTTGAGTGAAATAACCTTATTTGAAAATCTTATTAAGTATAGTTTCATAAGAAATAAGTTTTACTTCAAAACCATATGTATTTTGAGAGATATCTCAAAAGTACTAATCAAAGGTCAAATTTTAGATTATTGAAAACCAAATTTCACTATGTTTAAAAGTAAGGATGTATTACTTTGATAACAAAAAATTCTTGAGTCAATTAAATGCAATTGTAAATCATTGAGTTTCACATGAAAACTCTTAGCCTATGAAGTATATACCTATCAAAGTCCAAAGGTTATTTTAATGCAACCAAGCTTCCAAATCTTCAATTCTTTTACACTTAAATTCTTCACATCTTGGAGCATCATTTTCCTTCTTTTTCTTTGAGTGAGTCATGATATTGATTTTCTTTTCTTTATTCTAATACTCACTCTTCTTTCTTGGATAATCCTACTTTTAATGTATTACACTTACAAGTCAAGTAGTTTGTCCAATTTATATATCCAACTTGTATTATACAATATAAGAGCACAGTAGATATATTAGCACATTGTATGATATATATATATATATTATAAACACAATTAAACACATGCAAATGCACATTTTACTTATTTTAGAAACAATGTATATATTAAAAAAATATGATGCAGTTATCCTTTATTGCTTTATATTTATCATCATCAAAACTTATATTATACTAAACCTAACATATATGTATAGAACTATGAATATCTATTATATGTTGAGTGTTTTCCTGGTTACTGACATTACGCCAAAATAGGTCTTTCTTGGTGGTTATTTCAACTTTTCTTGGCGGTTATGACTCGCCAAGAATCCTAGTACCGAGAAAAGTTGAGAGTTTTATTGGCGGTTATTAACGACCAACGAAAGTAGACATTTGTTGACGGTTATATAACAAAACTACAAAGAAGATTTACTTTCCATTTGAAATATTTTTTTTATTTTGTTCACTTTCGTTGGCAATTATATTAAACAACCACCGACAAAAGTATATATATTTTAATTTAATTTGTAATTTTCACTCTTCATTGGCAGTTATACAAAATAACCACCAAGGAAAATCCTTACATTGGCGGTTATACCAAATAACAACCAACAAAAGTATTGATTTATTTATTTATTATTTTTACAATCCCAACAACCTACTTAAGTACCAAATATCTAAAATCGAATGGCTAAAAAATATTGAAAATCAAAGTCATCCGGAACCAAAAGTTTTATTATATATATCCAGCCATTATCCAAAATATACTCAATCAAAAGTTACAAAAATCAGTTATACCTAATTGACAAGAACAAAATATGTAACAGGCCTAATTAACATCATCCAATCATCCCTCCTTCCATGAAAGAGCCATCAAAGTTTATTTTAAAACCCCCACATTAAGCAGTGTGCACCTCTTGTAACTTTTCTTTAAACTTTTCTTCCAACATCTTAGCTTGGAGCAACCATCTCTTACAAGATTCTAAACTTGTATTCAATTTCCATACATAAAGGTGAGGTTATATATATATGTGATATATTCAAGAGAAAATAAATATTGTGGCAGATGAGAATATCAAATACGGAGATTACCTTCCTAATATACCTTAGTGGGTGGTAATAGAAACATGGAAAAAAGGGTTGGTGAGTGTGATGCAATGTAGTAGTGGACAAAAAAACAAAGAGACTAAAGGAGGAATAGAAGAAGAAGAAGTTGCATGTCATGATTTTACGGCTATTTCCATGGCATCAACAAGGAAAGAAAACAAGTTTTTCCAGCATTCTTCAAATCTATACATTCCAAACTGCAAGAGGAAGATCAAAAAGTCACTTTTGAAATTTTAAAAAGAATACATGAGTATATAAGGGTATGTTAGTTAATTTACAACCTTATGTTAGTGACAAACCACCCAGAATTGAAATTGACATAACAAAAAGTCTTAGAAACCCAAAATATAGAAAAAGCAATGTTAATCAATGAATGCAATAGAACATCCTGTACTTTTATTTACTTTGGATGTTAACTAATGGTTCCTTTACAAGACTACAACTATTATTTATTTATTTTATTTTATATGTGAGTTCCATTTTAGATTTTCTAGTAATCACAGATCAAGTCAATTTAAAAGTATGACTCGGATCAATTTGTTTTCACCAACTATACAAATTAGAGAAAATAAACAACCAAAACAAACTAAAAAACATGAGCTAAAAAAAAGTTATATCTCATGACTCGAATCAATTTGTTTTTACCAACTGTACAAACTAGGGCATACATGCCATCTTTGTATAACTTATCAAAATTTCGACAGATTTCCATTGCCATGTACAACTTTCCTTGAGAAAGGAGAAAAACAAAATTTAGTTTCAAATTCTTTATGAGCTTTGTTAGTATTCATGTTTAAGAAAAGCAATCAACTAAAAGAAGATAGAGGGTAAACATCAACTATCTTCCACAACTTAAGTTGGCATGTAATTAAAAAATCACAAGAAATATCTTACAATTTAAAACCATCTTTTTCAAGATCAAACATAGCAATTAAATAGATGGCAATTGCAAACATTTATTAGGTTTAGTTCACAAGAAATATCAAATTCTTCCAAAGTAAATTTTATCATTTGCCAAACTTCTTGCAAGTATTTTTCTGAGAAAAGAATTTAAAAAAAAAGATCAAATACCATTATATGCACAATTTTCATACATATATGCTTTCAAGAAGATTAGAGGAACTAAAATGTTCCAAGCATGATAGTTCATGTTGAAACCATTTTAATAAGCTCCTACTTATAACAAATTAAATAATCATCAACCAAAAGTTTTTGCAAAGTAAACCCATAAGAAGAGACCAAGAAACACAAAAGAGTAAGTTTACTTGGAGGCTCTAGTCAACTACCATGAAGAAATTTAATCTAGATGGGTGAGTTGATTGTTGTGACTCCAAAGACGTTGATAGCTATGATAATGCTTCCTTGGCAGAGCAACAGAACAACTTATTTGTCCACAATTTCCTCATTATCAAGACTTTATTTTTCAAAGTCCATTTAAAATGCTTCCTTGGTAGAGCTACAAAAAACCTTATTTATCCACTCAACTATGTAACTTATGCATATTTTGGACACGATGGCTGCAACACTTAAATATGTATCACGTGAAACCTTATTTATCTCTTGTATCATTTTAACTTAAAAAATATAAATCCGTAAGAGTTACATCAAACGAGAGATTTAGACCTTTTATGTCAGATGAGAAATTTATCAAGCATTGCCTAAATTGGATAAGACAGTATTTCATAAGAGTTCCACTCTTCTTCAAGGTATTTATTTTCCTCCCTCTATCTTGAACTACAGGTTCTAATCAAGCATTGCTTGAATTGAACATGATAATATTTCAAGTTCAATATTGAAACCTAAGATGACAGAGATGAAATTGTTATGCATTAAAGTTTCACAATAATAGGTCAGTTCTTCTAAGCTTTATGGAAGTGTTTAACCAGTACATTACCTCTTCCAACTAGTGTAAATATCATAAACATTGAATACATACCAATTTTTCTTTCTTTCTTTATTCAGCAACCTCCTACTTCTTCACATCCTCAACATTGGTTTCTGACATTGCTTGCTCTCAACTCAAACAGCAATTGCAACAGTGAACAAAATGGTTTCATGACAGCAACCAACACTAAACAAAGAATGTAACTTGATTGTAATTCTAAGAAAGATCCTTCTTGATTGTAACCTTTCTTTGTCATGATAAGAAGACAAATATGTAAAAATTAATCAATAAAAAGAAAAAGAAAAGAAACAGAAGATATAAAACAATGAAATGATTATTTACCCTCTCTACAAAAAGATCAATCAAAATAAACCCAAGAAGATAAGGACAATAGAAACCAGCAAGTCTAGATGACCTACAAAAATTTTAAAAGCTTTGTGAAGTTAACTTTCCAAATTCTTTAGTTAATGCTAGACATGTCTTGCCCACCACAATATTCTATCCAATAAGACTTCTCCAATAGTGGAAAAAATGGGAAAAAGGAGTAGTGGGCATGAGTGATCAAAAGCAATGATATATATATATATCTCTATTATTTTCAAGTCTATATATGAAAACTCAAATCCATCACCAATGCAATTTCCAGAAAATAAACTTTGCTAATTACAAGGCTTATGTCAAAGATATGATTCCCATATCACCTGTCCTTTTTAACCAGAAGAGAGAATGATTGACATTGAGCCAATAAGATGCAAATACACAAATCCATAATGCAGTCCTATAAATATTGAAAACAATTAAGGAAAGAAATTTGCATCAAAATTTAGGCATTTTGAAGGGGGGAAAAGTTAAATTGATAGGAAAACAGGACCCATGGAGATGAAGTACATGCAGAAGTCATAAATCAGCTTGCAAGAATTGACGCCTCTGAATATATTATAAATCTTATATTATAAATCATTTTGAAGGAATAATTAAAATTGACACATAAAAAGATAGATAAACTAAGTGAGACAATTTATATCCTATTAGATGTTCAAAGTAGTTATAGATTATCCTCAATTTTATAATTTATAAGGCATAATAGCATCATAAAAAGCTCTAAAAAAACGGAATAACATTACTGGAAAACCATATGGCAATCCATATTGTTCTTCAGATGAAGTTTCCCCAACTCATTATTGTTCATCATTGCAAGGAGCATCTATGCTCCATCCATTGCTATTCATATCTTAAGTCCCAAATCTACCTTTCAAGTTAACAAACAATAGAACAACACCAAAAAAAACAAAACAAAAAGATATGGTGGAAGATTAAAAGAGAAAAAAAAATCCACTCAAGTTTAGGTTTATAAAACTAAGAAGGTATTAGGGAGTCAATGAGTAACGAAATCAACAAAATACCTCAATGGTGAGATATTTGAGGATGGTCGTGAGATAGATCAGTGCTTCAATGCTTAAGTTATTAGAATAGCGACCATTCCTCATGTACTGGGTGATACGAGACACCGAAAAATGAAGCCCGACTTTCATGGACTTGGATATGGCCTTCTTCCTATTCCCTACTGTTCTTCCATCTGTACCCTAAATTTCCTCTACGAACTCCATTGCCAACGATATCAATGACCACTGACTCTCTTCTAAACAGCCTCATTTCAAAGCCACAGATTTCATGAAAATGATGGTTAGAGGGAGTGAACTTTGGATGATTGGAAGGAATTTGAAAGGATGCGAGAGGATCTACGACAAAAGAAGGAGAGAAGTGTGTTTGCGGCTTTGACAATTAGGGCTGAAATTAAATACACACATGTAATTTTGTTTTTCTTTTTAAAAAAAAAAGGAAATGAAGGCGGTTACTAAAAATAACTGCTTACATTGGTAATAATTTTTTTAATAAAAAGATAGAAACTTAGGCGATTTTTCAAAATAATACATTAGTTTTTCATTATTTTTTTTCCTAAATGTGAATACTTTTATAGGCGGTTGTTTAAATAATCGCCAATAAAAGTATGCTGCCTCACTTTTCTTTGCATTTTTTTATATAACTGCCTACGTGTACGCCCCAAGAAAGCCCTATTATGTAGTAGTCTCACACCTGTTGTGGTTAATATTTCAGGAAAAGGCTTTAGTATTAGTCTAGAGAAGGCTAAGAAGTCTTATTTCACTGTGACCTGGGAATACGTGCATTGGTACCTAGCATGTATAACGGTTTGTTTATGTTTCATTTTTGTACCAAGTAGTCTAGTTATGCATATCGCCTCTTCTGAGTATTCTTTGGAGTATTGTGTTGTATGTGATAGTGTGTAATTAATTAAGCGATGGTGAATGCTGTAGGAAATGGCAAGATGTCAATGTGTGTTGTGGTTATGAATATGCAATGATGATTGTTGTGTATACGACTTAAAACCCCGTTTGTGAATTATAGGTAGGTGGTGCGCATGTGATGTGATCTAGACCCCGGTGTGGGTCATTGTATGTTGGTGCATGTGGTTGTGAGTCTGGTAGGTCTTGTTTGATAGCCCAAAGTAGGATTCGGGCTTTGTATGTTTGAATTGGCTTATAACCCATTGTATTGATTTGGGGTTCAAATAGGTCAAAACTTGGAAGAATGATTTCTCTGGGATGAAGTCTCCCTGAATAAGCTGGTTGTGTCTTTAGTAACCAATGCAAAGGGTCCTAAGCTGCCAAATAACTATTGGTAGCAATTAGATGTGTTAATTTGTAAGTTTTGGGTTTAAAAGTGACCAAATTAGTCACGAGCGTCTAAAATCTCCATATAGAGATGAATTGATATAAAACAAGTGTCTACGATCAAATTATGATGAGAGTAACATATAGAAGTTGGATTTAGGTTAATAGGAGGTCGAAGCACAAAATTGCGTGTGTTGGAATTTGGCCCAAAAAATAAGCAAATTGCTGATATTGTACCAATAGGTGGTGCCACGACACTAGAACCAATTCTGCGGCACTATAGCAGGCGTTGACCCAACCCTATTTCATCCTATTTTGTCATGTTTGGCCACTTTTCGAGGTTTTTTGTGATGTTTGGGGTATTTTGGAATACGTTGTTATTTTTAGGTCCATGTTCGTTATGAATATTTTAGTGCTATTATTTTAAAAACTTTATTATCCTAAAAAAATATAAACTTAAAAAACCTACAATGATTTATTTCCTTATTTTCATTAAATTGTTAATTTAATTGTTACACTTTTTTAAGTAATTTAATTATTATATCATATTATTACTCGTTCTATTATACTTAAAACTTATATTTATATTCAAATTTATATAATTTAATTATATATATGTATAAATTTAATTTTATACATGGAGCTTCCGGGTTTCAAATTCTCATCTTAACTATATTCTTATGGACTAAATTTTTAATCATGTTCAAGGCAAGCTTTCGACCTAATGTCAGCCTTAGCTAGCCCATCCATTTCCATTTTATGAAGCATCGTATCCCTTTTGTTTCTAATCCTCATCAATGTGGGACTTGGTATATGACTTGGTATATGTACACAAGTCTTGCTTTATCCCTTGTTGCAACTTATAGAGAAGCGTCTCCACCACTTTGTTTTGACTTCCTTGATGATGAAGCATCATCTCAATAGCCCACACATACATACATTAAAAAAAAAAAAGCTAGTTACATCAATTAGAGTGACGCCCTTTAATTTCACAAAAAAAAAATCAAAGGCTTTATCGGGAAAAAATAATGATCAAGAAATTTTATTAAGTGCCCTATAGTATTTAGGACCAAAAACCATTTTAAGAAAGTGCTCTATATTAAGGATTTGAGGGAATATTTTGAAAAATCACAATCCAAAGTGACAATTTATGAATAAGATGGAGTATGTAGTATACCATTCAATCCATAATATAAATTATATTTCAAAAATTTCACATATAGCAAGAAAAAAGAGTTAAAAGTTTATTAACTCATTAAATTTGTGAAAAAAATTACACTCCTTTCCACTATTATTCTTTTTAAATGCATTAAATTATATTATAGTATTAATTAGAATAGAAATTGAAGACAAGGACAAAATAGGAGAAAAATCATTAATAGACTATATAGTATCTAAATATGACTTATATTTTGGATGAAAACAATTTTGAGAAACGTAACTTATATTATGATTTGGAGGGAGGCGTCTTTAATATTTTTCGTTTCATTCATTACCATTGAAAGGTAAAAGTGTTAAAAAGTAGTTAATACGATCTTAAAATTGTAAAATGAGAATTACTTGAAAACAAAATAAAATGTTGAAAGTGTCAATTTTTTTAAAATGGCGTGCATATTTTACTGCTCTTTCTGATATGAAATATAAGGTCTTTTTGCTTTGATTCTAAATATAGGATCTTTTCTAAAATGTAAAATAGTATTTACTATACATTACAAACAAAATGTTCCTATTTAATTCATGAAAGAAAAAAAGAGAAAGAAATTCAATAAGTGAAATTTTGGAAAGACATTGTGATTTTTTTTAAATAAGGTAGTTAACTAATTTAGCTACTATTATTAATTTATGTGGTTTGATAAGAAAAAGTCTTATACTCCCTCTAATTTTTAATAAAAGATTCTTTTAACCGAATCACGTGAATTAAAAATAGAAGTTAAAGTTAGTTAACTATTTTAATTTTTTTAAAAAATAAAAATATTTTTCTAAAATTACTTTTATTTAATTTCTTTCTCTCTCTTTGGGATGAATTAAATATTGGCATTTGTTGAAAAATGTGTAAGGAATATTATCTTGTATTTTACAAATGATCTTATATTTATGACTAAAATAAAATATTATATACTCCTTTTGGTCCAAAATATAAGTTTTCTTTAGAATTTTTTTTATTCACAATATAAGTCATATTTAGGTATAGTTAAAAGTATTAATTATTTTGTTTTCTATTATACCTTTGTCTTTAATTAACTTATAAAAATGAAAATTGTCTTAAAAATTATCTTTATTAAGGGTAATGTTGAAAAACAATATAAATTTTTGACAAATTTAATTGATTTAACTCCCTTCCTTGACCTATATGCAATTAGTTAAATACTCCTTCGTCCCATTTTATTTATCATTTTAAAAAGTTCAAATGTCCTAAATTATCTGTCATTTTACATTATCAATAAAATATTAATTATCTTCTTTACTATTTTACTCTTTATTAAAAATAATAATAAGTAGAATGTAAGTCTTTCTTAATATTTAAATTTAGGATATTTTAATAAAATATTATTAAATCTTACTATAATTTAGATTATTTAATATTTTTATTAGTATGTATAAAAAATTTTAAAACTGACACTTAAAATGAAATGAAGGGATATAGCTTATATTTTAAAATATATGGAGAGAGTATTTAACACCACAAGAGAGTATCAAGAATCAGAGTGCCTCACTTATTGAAACTTTGATTTTTATTTATTTATTTTTCATATTTGTTGTTTGGTATGCCAGCAAAGGCGATGTCCCAGAAGGCGAAATAGCTTTGAATGGTGTCTGCATATTTGGAAAAATGCTGCTTCCGCTTTTAACTTTAGGGCGTGCTGCTTCAGTTTCAGCCTCTGCGCCCCCCTACTTACTCCCTTCCCGTGGCTCTGATTCTGATGCAAACACAGAATGAGAGAGAGAGCGTGAATGAGTGAATGAATTAGTGATGAATGTTCGTTCGTATAGTATACTGTGTATGTGTGTGTCTCTGTCTGTGCGCTGCTCTGAGACGGTGTGAGAGGGACGACTGAGTCTCTCTCTCTGACTCATTCATTTACCCCATTCACTCTATTTTGGCACTGAAAAACATGCATCCTCCTTCCTTCTTTTTTTCTCTTCATTCGCATTTATAAACTCACCTCTATTACTACTACTACCTCTCTCTCTCTTCTTCATTGTGAGTATTCTGAAAGTTTTACAAGGCCTTTTTCCCTCTTTCCTTTTGTCAATATACCTTCAATGCTCGCGAGAACCAGTTTTCTCTCTCTTTCTCTCCCTCCATCTTGCTCTGACCAAACCTCCTTCATCTGCAACCAGTATCTTCAGTCTTCACATACTCCAAACACTACATCCAAACAACCAAAACTATAGCGCTCCTCCAATTTCACTGTCTTCTGACCCCATTCTTCATTGCACCACTGCCTCATCCTCATCAATCATCATGAAAAATATACCTACCTACTACTAGTATTTCATAAATGTATAGATCCTCTATTACAGTTACACACACCGAATATAATATTAAATATTTTATGACTTGAGTATGATTAATTTGTTTTCAGATTTTTACTTTGATAATTAATTGATAATTAACAAGTTAAGCAAATGGTTCAAAATATATCCAATAATTAAAATAACATTTCTTTATTTAATCTCTGTTATTTGCGGTTACATGTTACACTTGAAAGAAAAGAAAATAAAGGAGGAACAGGAAAAAGAAGAATTTTTTTTGGACAGGCTAGCATTTATACCAAATTTAATTAACAAATAAAGCATGGCACAACCTGCAAAAGTTACAAATAACACTCTTTCCCTCACTATATAAAATCATCCCCACTCACATAATCACGTGTCACTCACTTCGTATACCCATTTCACAAAGATATCTCAGAGAGAGTAAAGAAAAAAGTAGAGACTAGACAGATAAAGAGATAGTGTTTTTCTCATAATTATTTTTATTATTATTATAGTTCTCTTCTTCGCCACCTTCAGTTGTCAGGGCAGACGACATGTAGCTTACTACCAATGAGTTCTCGTCTGGCGGAGGCGGAGGAACTGCCACGGGCGTCTTCATCGTCTTTTGGTCTCCGAACTGTCGTTTGCAAGCATGGCAAGTGATCTGAAGCATGACGGAGTTGATCTGTTTGATCGCGTGTTCTTTGATGGCATAGGGTTTGTCCAGCTCTGCTTGTGCTTCTTGTCTGATTCTCTTCGCATTTGCAAATTCCTTCTCTGCTACTTCTATCTGCCACTTTGCTTGCTTCCTCGCCTCCTCTGCATACGCCTTCTCCGCCATGGCTAACCTCAACTGCTCTCGTGCTTGCTCTTGATGAAGAACCCTCGTCGCTCCACCTGCCACAGATTAATGAGAATAAAAAATTATTCATCACTTGCCATGTAATTAATTGTAGAGAGTGACAAAGAGAAATGAAACTGTATATATATATATATATATAAGATTACTTTCCACTTTATATTCATTCTAACTGTACATTTATATGCCATCAATTTGAGACCATTTAAACAATACCTCAACTCAAAGTATGTATAGGCGAATTTATATATGCATTTTTTCATACTTCGAACTCCAAGCACTTCCTCATGGAAAAGCTTGTTTCTTTGTTTGGTTGAGAAAAAGTAAGTTATTGGAATAAAAAATTAGACTAATCACCTTTGAACAAGGATTAGCTCAATATAGTAGTAGGATCAAAGTGTGTTTGACCAAAGGTTTTCTATATGATAACTCAAGTACCTTTGGATGAAGTCAAAAGGGATTAACATGAACCAGATTTTAATATTAGCTTTGAGTATAACAAGATTTCTGACCTTGCACTTAATTAATAGCTTACCTTCAGGTTTGTCGCTGCTGTTACAGCTCTCCTTGGGCGAATTCCTCCGATTATTGAAGCTGTTTGATTCATTTTTCTCGAGGATTTCCGACGACGCAATTGAGATCCGAAATTGATTTGAACGGGTTTCATCTCTCTTGGGTGATGCAGGATCAATGGGAATAATGGAACTGGAGGTGGAGAGCCGAAGATCCAAGTTTGGGCACAGTTTATACTTGTTCGATGAGGTTTCATGAGCCACAGTAGTAATAGTAGGGTTCGACAATGTGGGTTCGGTTGGCTTAGGCAACACCAGACCATGCCAGTTAGGACCAGTGCTGAAGTTGGTTTCGCTCGATGGACTCGGGCTCGAAGCGGTTCGCGACAAGCACACCGGCGGTGGCTGCTGTTGCGGCTGGGTTTCTGTCCGGAGCCGCCCCATGTTACAAGCATCTTGGTGTTCAATAAAGCTCTCCACCCTACACACAAAAAACGATGATCAACAACTTTATCCGTCTAATCGTAAGGTTCTAAAGGTGTTTTATTATTACTTTTTTTGCGTTGCTTTTGGTTATGAAGATGAGCATTATAAAGAGTAAGAGACAAGGACATCAATGGAGGATTGTGATTAGATGAGGAGGTTACGGAGTTTGAAAAAAAGAAGAAAAGAAAGAAAGTGCTGACAAAAGGTGTTTCTTCGAAAAAGCCGTATCCACTGGTTTTTTTTTTCAAAGGTGAAATGAGTTCCACTAAAGAAAGGACAAGAACTTGTGAAGCCAAGGACCAATGTTAATCACAACTCAAAGTTCATCATTGAATGGGGTAATTAATACTCAATGCAAGAGAATTGTGATCATCCCAGACATTAGAAACTGGAAAGAATTTGAGACGAAACAGTTATAATTGCGACCAAGGAAAACTGAGCTTTGGGAAATGTGTTCTCACCTGCGAATGAACAGTTCTTTTTTCTTTGAAAAATTTAGATCCAGGTTCCATAAGTCAAATGTTAAAAACTTTTAATATTCAAATTCCCTTTTTCTCCACTCACTTTATATTCCTCTCAGAAAATACATTCCCCTTTTGTTCAAGTCAAAACCAAAATCGATCATGATCATAAGATTTCAAACCAGATGAAATCAAATAAACAGATCGATACACACACACACTCATAGATCTGTATATTTGATGATTGGACGAACCTTGAGAAGACGCGACCACAATCGCAAGAGTGGCCTCTGGTGCCACAGGTTTTGAGATGAGCTTTGTAATCGGACTGCACTGCGTAGCCCTTGGAGCATCGTTCACAGATCCATTGTTTGTGGTTGCTGTGCTTTCTTCTGAAGTGCTTCTTTATTCCAACGAGATCGCCGAGCGCGTGGCAAGGGTCGTGGTGCAAGCACGTGGGCTCCGGGCACACAAACACTCTCTTCCTTGCCGCCGGCGTCTCCCTCTTGAGCAGCTTCCACGGCACCTTGTGCCGACGACGGTGCATCTGCAGGTTCTGGTCCCTCTGAAACCCCTGGTTACAGATCTCGCACACGTACCGGTCCGATTCCAGTAACGTCTTCCGCGACAGCGACACCACCTCCGCGTCCGGATCTGCATACACAACCAATTCCCTCATCAATGGTAAATTGACTCAAAATTTCATCACACAAATAGCTGAATCAAATTCATATTGTATTATGAGGATAAACTAATTAACAGTATCAGAATTGTGTGTATAATTTACCTGGAGTTCCAGCGGGTCTTCTCTTTCTTTTGTTAGTGGTGATAGTACCATTATCGCCGCAGGGAAAGGGCTCAGAAAAAGGAGCTGAAGAGGGAGAGTTATTCGCTAACATGATATATAATAACAATAACAATAATAATAGTACTGTGTATTTCTGTGGGTGGTTTTTCCTTCGTGGTGGTAGAATTAAAATTGAAGAAGAGATGGATGGATCTTTGAGAGAGATAATTAAGATGATAGTGGCGGTTGAAGAAGAAGGGCTAGCTAGGTATAGGGTAGCTAGAAAGGGATATAGATATAGGGAGGAAGAATAAAAAGGGAAGCAAATTTTCTTGCTTTTGGGATGGGTTCAGCTTCCTTTGAAATTGCTTTTGATGAAGTTTCAGCTTTTCTTGTTCATCTTCGTCTTCCTTCTTTTTATTCTCTCTCTTTCTTTCTCTTTCTTTTGCTTAATTTCAAGCCTCATCTTCAGCGAGTGTTGTCTCTAAATAGGTCTCTCTTGGCAATAAACTTTGCATAAGAGAGAGACACAGAGACCAATCACGAAGCTCGAGACTTGATCCCACAAGCTGCTCTTATGGGCTCCAGCAGAGGAAAGAAAAATATCATAGCAAAAAACAATAATTAAAAAAGAAAAACATATCCCCCACAAAGAAACAAAACCCTCTCATTATCTCATCGCACTGTAAAAGTTTCTAATTTGCATGCATAAATACTCCATGTACCCACACACGTAAGCTTCCATTTTTATCACTCTGGCTCTCTCTCTCTTAGATTTTTCTCCGGTCGGTACCTAATTTCACCCCATCACAGTTTGTCAGTTGAAAATTTATTTACAAATGAAAAAGAATCAATAATACAAGACAAATAACCTCTATTGCATTATTGATTGATCATGTTTAACACATAAATTAATTAAGTTAGAGATTTATGAGTATATGTATATATATTGACACACGTACATACATATAATTACTTGTAGAGAGTTCAAATTAATATGAGTTTGTTATGTTATAGTTAGGGCTAACGTTATCTTTATTAAGAAAAATTTTAATTTAATGTATTAAAATTTTAAAAATCATATGGCATAAAAAATAATTAACGACATGCATGGTGCATGTAATATCAGCTCAGAAGAGCGATCTGGCACCATTATTTTTTAATTATAGAATAATAATTTATTAAATAATTATTTAAAATGTTAGCATAATTACAAAATAAGTGATTAACAGTGCTTAATTAAATAGAATAATTAATATGATTATAACTACAAATATCTCAACATTCATAATAAAGAAATGTCATATATTTGTTTTAAAAAATATATGTATATAACATGATTACTCTTAATGAGAATGCCCGCTAGCGCTCACCAGCTTTCTTCTTTACTTCCTGTGGCTAATATGATTATAGAGAGAGCATAGCAGATACTACCCCATGCTTGCTTTGGATCACAGAGCGGGAAGGAGCTCCAATTAATTTCGGTGGAGTCAGCTTTTTTATAAAGGTGATAATGAGGATGTAAAGTCACCCTCAAGGGTATTTTAGTCAAACACTCTCCTTTTTCTCCACTCTAAGATGCCTTTGATTTTTTTTCTAATTTTTGGTAAAAATAAAATAACCAACATTGTCTTTTGCGGGTACGGTTCGTAATGTTGTCAATATTGTTGAATGCCCCGAGACATTTACTGTACGGCACTCTTCATCATTATTTTACCTTTGAAATCTTTTTAGGGTGACTTGAAATCAAAATACGGAACTAGAGACACCATTCCACTATATATAGTATGTGTATGCACAGAAATATCTATTTTATATATAAACTCATGTTGGTGTGACTCAGATTAGGGGAGGAAAGTAAAATTTTTTGAAAAATAAAATATTAGTTATTGCTTAGTCTAAAAAAATTATAGAATTTAATTTGCAGAAGTTATTTTTATCTCAGAAAATCCTACTTTTCAATTAAAACCTTGGGAGGTTTCCAGGTTGTTTATGATATATTATAAAAAAAAAACCTTTGACCACTTAATTTATTTATTTAATAAAAGGGTAATAGAAAAATCATAAACATTTCAAGAAATTAACTTTTTACTGAGGATACTTTTCTGGACATTATTTCCTGTGAAAAATTATAGAAATTAAATTTGCATACGTAACACTTTTTAATAGTATTTTTATAATTAAAAAATATTAATATACAAAATTATTTGAATATTTCTTTATATAGGACATGTGTTTCAGATTCTGTTTTTATGAGACAAAACCATGTAAAAGTACTTTAGATATTATTTAGAAACAAATCTGCCATTACCATGTATACATAGGCGTCAAATATTACTTCAAACACTATATATATATATTTCAAAACTTTCATAAATTACTTTTATTCTTTCTCTCACAAATGATCATGTTTAATCATCTTTTAATTACTTGTTTGTGTTTTTACTATATGGAAAAAATTCTCATAATGAATAAAATACATAATGTATAATACCATATATGCAGGAAAACGGAGTAAAAATGAACAAATTGTTTTACTATGTGATTGGGAATTGAAGGGTAGCTAGGTATTATACAGCGTACAATAATTAATGTGCAGAAAAACGGTGTGCCACATGCATGATTTCTTTTTGGGGTGTATAAAAGCCACATAGCCCAAATCATGTAGAGTAAGTCACGTCAAATCACAAGGATATTGTAAAGCTTTTAGTGATAATTTTTTTCATTAATTTTTTTTACACCAAGATGTGCTTCGTAAGAATATATTTAAGAGATTTAATTATTAATTAATTATATTATGATCTTATTAGTAATTTTTTTCTGAATTTATAATATTTGAATTTAATTTTTTTTAAAAATTTAATTTAATTTTTATTTCTTTTTTTAAAAATTATTGGTATAGCTACAAAAAAATGATAATTCATTAATTATTTTAAGAAAATTTATAGTTAATAAAAAGTTTAAACAATCAGTAGTATAATTAAAAGTATAAATTTATTTATTGACCATATTATTATCATTATTGGCCAATCATTATTATTATTATTTTTATTATTAGGGAAAAAATGAGTTTTGGTATCAAAAAATTAAAATATTTGTTTTTTGTACCAAAATTGGAAAAAATTCAATAATCACTTGAAAATTTTCGATTCTCACATGAGTTGGAAATTTAGTACCAAAAATTTGGATTCTGAGTTGGAAATTTTCAATTCTTACTTAAAAAAATTCAATTCAAAACCCAAAATAATATAAACTCTGGTCCTACTTTTCAAATATTTTGATTTTTTAGTCTTTTCTCTTTTCCAATTTTTCATTATTATTATTATTATTAAATAGAATTTTGACACACAAAAAATAAAAATATTGAGTCCTTTAAAACTAAATTTCAGGTGGGATCCCAGTCTGGCCTCGTTTTATTGGTTCTCTCTTTTTCAGTTCAAATGAATTTTAATTCGGAAGATTTAATTAGAAAATAAAAGATATCTAAAGCAATGGGCCCTATTTTTATCACACCTTACCTTAATTTTGCCCACCTCTCTTTTCCATCTTTACAGTTATTTTGATTAAATATACCCCATATATGACCAAACAAAGATGACCATAATATAATTAAGGTCAAAAAGTCACACTCCCTTAAATAATACAAGAAAATGACAATCTCATGAAGCTGAAACACAGAGAAAAACGAAATAAGAAAGATGTAGTTATACAATTTATCGGAACATATATAAACATCCGTTTACTTAATAAATGTATTTAAATTTTGAAAAAAAAATTGAAATTATGAAAGTAATCCGATATAGTTTAATGATTAGAACATTAAGTTGTTAGAAATTATAACCCACATGAAATCCAGATGACGCTTAGGTAATTAAATCTTTCTTTTGTCGAAAAACAAGTGAGTCCTTTTAATTTGAAACTTATTTTTTTTTTGGTATTTCATGAATCAGTCGATTGATTGATTGATTGCTGTGATAAGCCAATTAATTTTTTCTTAAAAATTACTCGATCGCATCATATGGACAGTTGGCTGATCTTTATAAAATACGTTAGATTAATCTTAGAGTTAAATTTACTAGTAAGAAAAATTACAATAATATTTAAATAAAAATTGAAGGAGAAAAATTCAAAATTCTAAATAGTCATGCCATCCAAAGCACAAGCCACAATATTCAATGGTTTGGTTAAGTTAATACAATCCCTATAAGTTAAATTACATGCTTATTGGTGGCTTTTTACATATTTTATTAACAGATACAGATATAGACATAGATAATGAATTTAAGTTGAAATTAAAAAAAATTAATCTATAAAGAGAGGTGAAAAGATGATTGAAAAACGATCATGTGCTTGAGAATCCAACACCCATGATTTCCCCAGTCAATACAAAATCTTATGAATGCTAATTAACTGAACATGTTTGAGTTCCACACCAACTTGATTAATTAATTAAGCAGCTTTACTTTTTGTATGTTTTAATCATTCTTATGTGTGCAAACATCTCTCTCCCTCTATAAAGATAGTGTGATATTAAAGTTTTAAATTTAAATCTAAATATAATTAATATTTTAGTTTGATATGTATATGATCAAGCCAAATCCAGGATTTATCTAAGTGACATCCACAAAATAAAAATAAGTTCCGTTTCTATTTTATTCCCTTTTTCAATTTAAGTCAAGTTCAATTTTTGTTTTCTTTTTTCTTTTTTGGCCAAAATCAAGTTCAATGGAAAAGATCCTTATCTATGTGAGAACACAAAAAGTCTGATTTTAAATGAAAGATCGTACGTTATTGTAAAAGTGTTGAAACTAGGCATTATTTTAAAAAGCAAGTTGAAAATTCTTTTAGTATATCACCTTTTATTGACAAACTGTTTGGTTTCCATAATAAAATAAAATTACTGAAAATATAATAAAAAATAATTTTGTCGATAAAAGATTAATTATCATTCTTAGTAAAAATAATAAAAAAAGAAATACTACATATTTCATTTTATATATAAAAAACAAAACACAGCGTGCTATAAGATAAGCAAATTTGAATGCGTACAATCGAATTGTGCTATAAAAAATAACTACAAATATGAAATGATATTATTTTGGACATAATTTCTATTTTTATTTTCATTAATTGTTGTCTAAATTAATGTAATAAAACTCAGTAAATGTGTTTACTATTTATCTAAGTTCAATTGAACAACCATGACATAAGGCTAATTTGGATCTGTAAATGCACACTGGATAATTAATTATTAATTAGTAGACTTTTCTTGAACTCCGAAATTTGTAAATACTACTTCACATAGCAATTAATGACGGTTTAATTTTAATTTAACAGTGTTGTTGCTTGGGAAGATAGTATAATTCCTCATGATTACCCTAGCAATCATCAATAATTAAATTAAATTAAATAAAATGGGAGAAGATACCTAAATTCATGAGATATGCATGCATGCCAATCTTAATTGAATAACTGATGATTAGTGTATATATCTTGTGTGATATTAATTTTCTTTTGAAGATGGCTTAATCGTGCATGGGTTATGCTTCTCTTTTCTTGTGATGTTCAAAATTAGTATTCGCAATAATTAATGTTTGATTGAACAAGCTGAAACGTATATCATAAGTAAAGTAAATAAAGAGTAATAATCATTCTGGTGCAACTTAATTATTGAAGTTTAATTTTTTAGAATATTATTAATTATAAATAAGAATAATAAAGCTTTTGCAACCTTGTTTGAATGATTATGACAGAGGCAGCAAGCAATAACACTGCATGATCATTCCAAGGTGACAATTAATTATTTTTTCTAACAACTTAAGCTAAGAGGGAGAGAGAGAGAGTAGACGAGTAAATTTACTTCAATTAAAATATTTATTTGACAAAATTAAAACTTAATCAATGCCAGATTTTAGAATACATAAAAAATTAAAAATAGTTTTATTCCGTTACGCCACTAACAAAATTGAAATTGAAACGTGTGGTATACAATTAACAATTGCAAATTATTCATAAAATATAAATATATAACCTGTAATCACACGCTCAAATCCAAACGAGACGTTAATTATACTGCTAATTTGCTACTTAGTGATATATATCCTCGAAGTTTAAATATGGCACATAATTATCATTAGTACAATCTGAAAAATGAAGATGATTAAAATATTTACATAGAAAGAAAATTTATTATATAAAAAAATAGATTAGGTATATATGTATATATTGAAGGAGATGGGGAGGGTATGAATGTTGGAGTGAATAATGTAACAGTATATGTGTCTGCTTAATAATTTGGTGATGGGTTCTTGGGGTATCCGAAGAAGAGAGGGTACCATTACCCACACTATTATATATATATATATATATATATATATTGGCGTGTGTGCGCGATCGCTCGATCTCCATTTGTCCTTTTTGTATTTGTTTTTATTTGTACATTTTTTTTTCACGCCGTTCATCAAACTCATGATATCTCTCTATCTTACTCATAATAATGCATATTTTGAATTATACTCACTCTATGTATGTATTCTCTATATATATATATATTATGCTGTAATTAATTGTACTATATATATACATATTATTGCCTTGGTAAATATTTGGCATGATACATGAGTTATTATATAATCTCTCCGTGTCACGTTGTAAGGTAATAAATGAAATTTCATGTATATTAAAAAATATATATAATATTATTAAATTTTTTAAAAAATTCAAAATTTCTTATTTTACTCATATTAAATATAATTAATCAACATAATTTATAATACTAGATATTATATTAATAAGGGGTAAAATTGACAAATAAAACCATATTACCTCGTAATATGGAATAAAAAAAATCTTACTTATTATCTTATAATACAATATAATAAGGTGAAGAAAGTATATAATTTGAAAATATATATTATGTAAATTTGTACTGAAAAACCCAGAAGACACAATATTCAAGGTTGATGTGTTTTTATTTTCTTTTGGTTAAAAAAATTCTTTATCATTAATATTGCTATATATATATATATTACTTTATGGCAAAGAAATTTTAGTTTTCATTGTTGTATGAAAACCAAAGAAAGGAACAAACAAAATTCATTGGCAACCATTAAAACATTATTGTAAGAAATCTTAAGGACTAACTGTTTAAAAGACTAAAATGATTAGTAGTTTTTGAGATTATAAATTGATTTTCGCGAAATTAATTAAATGAATGCTTTAGAGCATCAGTAACAAGCTTTTAAAATATTTGTAGCAAGTTGGTGACTTTGATTCTTTAAAGAAATTACAATTTTTAAGATTGTTTAGACTAATTATTACTTCATAAGGGCCCTAAATTAGAACTAGAATAATTTGATTACAACCAATAATAACAGGATTGAATAATAAAAGATTCAATAATTCTTAAGTAAACTCTCAAATTCAAATTTTCTGGACCAAACAAAAAAACAAAGCAATAACGTCGGGAGAGAAATCTCATTTAAATTTGACAATGTTTAAATATGATCCGATAATACCTGTCATCAGATAATTATATCTACTAAACAAGATATATATAGCAAAGTGAATGAAAGGAGACATGAAGAACATCACACGTGGGAGTGTAGCGTGCGTTTCCGACAGCCGTATCTTCGAACGCATGAAGTTGCATTATAGTTGTATCCTCTACACACTTGTATCTTTGTTTTTTCTCCCTCACCCTTTCTGCCTCCAAATCATATCCCACCCTTTTCGTTTTAATTTATTCCCCTTTTAATTAATTAATTAATCATATTGTAACTCATACACATATATCATTACATCACGCTACTGCAAACTTCATCCTTTTTTTCGTTTAAAAAAATAATAATAATATATTAGAGTATCTAAATTAAACCTCAGGCTAAATCACATACTACTTCCCGGAAGATCAATCAAACCCAATTAAAATAAAACTATTTTGTGAGCAAGTGTTCTAACTCATTTCGATTGATATCTATTTAATTTCATGCTCAATTATTTTAGATGAGCAACCATCCAAAACCTTGACGTTTCTACAAAAGTCATCCATATCTCACCCAGTGCTTTATTAAGAATTAATTAAAGCTGCATCACTCGTGGACAACATGTAATAACTATATAAAAACTTCCCCCCATATATTTAATTTTATCTTTTATAATTATTTGAGGCGTGTGGCAAGTTTTCGTCAAAAGTGAAAGCTACTTGTTCGATTGTGTCATTTTAGAGTTTTCACATCATTTAAAAAAGTTACTAATGATTTACATTAATTGTTATAAAGTTTAATAATATTTTATTAAAATATTCTTAAATGCCCTATTTCATATTATGAAAGCTAAAATAGTCAAAAAAAATTTATACTTTATTAAAATTCTAATGTAACAAATATTTTGAAAAATTACAAAACCTTCAAAGTGAATTTTTTTTTTCAATCGAAAGGAGTATATTTAGTGTAATAGCAACGGAAATCAATCTACCTGAACCTCAGCTTTGAGCATGGAAATGAATAAAACGCAAAAGAGAGTCTTTTTTTATTTTTAACAAATTACCCTGAAAGTTATATTGAACTCGATCGGACTAATCTAATGTAATTAATTATATAGTACATCACTTGGTAATGGAAGCGGCATACTTAGCTTTAATTAATTAGTCATTAATTTTTTATTGTTTAATGTTATTTTTTATATTTATCTTTGCATTGCACCTGCATACTTTAATTTTAAAAGTTACAAATTGAATATATTTTTATTTATTATCATATCACAATTTCATAGCAACGCCACGAGCTTATGTCACACTTATATGCGGGTTCCGTCCCTATCAATAAAATGAAAACTGTGGTCTAACTTGGAACCTAGAGTAGTTCTTTCTATATATAAAATAAAATATTTCTCTCCTCTTCCCAAAAAAGTTGATAAATTATTACTGATTTGAAGGGAAGAAAAAAGCAGGTAACCAATTAAGATATATAGATAGATAACCACTTGTGATTATATAATAACGTGGAGTTTCCATTTTCCGCATAAGCCAGATAATTTGATTAGCTAGTGATTATGTGCTAAAGCCAATAATAATAAAGGTGTCAGTTTTCACTTGGTATGGATTTTGTTGAATAGAATAATAATGCTAGATTTGTGGATGCATTAGGCTGAATAATAATAATAATGCACTTAATATGTCTTCTTCTTTTTGTTAGTTTTATATTTGGTTCTTCCTTTTGTCAATACAAAATCAAACGAAGATATGAATCTACAATTCCTATCTCTTTGGTGTGCCCACATGTTGCCAATTAAAACAACAGAGAGAAAAATAATCACTTTGAATATATATATATATATATCGTTCATAATTGACTGCTTAGGATTCTTGAGATTTTGAGACTTGCATCACATAAAGTGCTTATTTCTCTCTGTTTGCATGTGTTCCGATGCATGTGAACAGAGGAATGTGTATCCACTATAGCTTCTGGAATATTAATGGACGTTTGTGTTAGAGGAATGCAAAACCAAACAGACACTAATTTGGCTCAATTGGGATCGTTCTCCAAATGTGATTTTCTACATTTTCAAGATTCAAATCCTCATCTTTACTTAAGGGAAATTAAGGGTCTGTTTAGTAGTGTTTTCTGTTTTATTGTTCTGAGAACAGTTTTGTAAAACTGTTTTCGAGAATAAGTTTTAAAAATAAGAAAACAAAAAAATCTGTTTGAATAATTATTCTCAAAATCATAACTAGTAAGTGATAGATGAGTTATTCGAAATTTATAACTTTACCATTAATAAGGTGAATGTTTCTCACCTTTCCTTATGTTTTCCAAAACAAAAACTACAAAACACCTTAAAGGTGTTCTGAGTTTTTTGTTTTTTTGTTTTTCTGTTTTTCAGAACAGTTTATAAAAAACTAGTTTATCAAACAAGTTTTCTGAATTTTCTGTTTCTAAAAACAGAAAAATTATTTTTAGAAACAGAATCAAACAAGCCCTAACTCTCTTTTATTGGACCCAACTACTATTAGTTAACATTTGTTTTATATATTCATGTAGTATTAAGTATTAGTATTATTTGCATTGTATTTATCCATCATCGCATGGTTTTACATTTTAGTACAAGTCACGCAATGTAATTTTGAATTATTGATTGAGTTGAATTCGAAACTATAGAGAAAAATCACCTACTTATCAAAACATGAAAAAAAAAAGATCATGTATGGATACTAGAAGGAGAGATAGAAATAAAAAAACAATAATATTAGACTAAAAAGATGTATAGAGCGTAATGCAAATGGCTGACATTGTTCACATGTCTTGTGAATAATATATTATCAAGAAAAGTGGCACACTAATTATATATGCCTCATAAATAGTACAACTCTTATATAAAAAATTCTTATATTATTTTTTTGAATAATTTTTTTATTTTAAAACAAATGGAAATTGATAACCTAGGAGAGAAAGTGCAGTTACGATCCTTTATACTCATAAAAAACAAACTACGTGGTGCATTTGGTGTCTCTAATTAATTAATCAAAGAGAAATACTGAAATAGAGAAAAATAGTAGATGAGTGTAGTAATAAAATGTAAATCACGTTCTTTTCAATTTAAAAACAATATCTTTGAGAAGGTTATTCATAATTTCATGCATACATACTGACTTACATGTACATCAGATATTTATATGTATATACATATACATGAGTGAAGGAGAGGAGAGGATTACTGCGATACTACCAATAGGGGAAGGAGGCGGAGGGTAAGTCACATCAATGGAAGATGATGACAACCAATAGATGTATTCCACGTAATTAGCCGTCAAATGGGCAGTTTACGCCTACATCGGGGTGGGTCTGGCTTCCTTCTCTCCGCCTGTCACCATCGCCTACTTGTTTTCTTTCCTGTAAAACATTATTTAAATTAAATAATTTTATATTTTTATTTTTTAATGCATATATATATTTTTTACAACAAACTAATGAAGTATATATTCCATTGGATCTTTCTAAGTTATTTTCTAAAAGCATTTTATATTCCCATATATAATTCATTTTACAAGAATATGTGACGTATTAATTAATTTCTTTTATAAGTATTTTTTGTTAATTGTTTTATGGATCATTAATTGTTTTAAAAATTAGTAGATTTTTTAATAAATTTAAAATACTTATCAAGGACAAAAATAGAAACTAAAATATATTTTATTCAATTTTAATAATGTAATTAACTTTTTGTTTCGATAAGATAGTTAAAAATGACTTATATTAACTAATAAGGTCTTAACGTAATTGATAGATACTTAGGTTTCTTAAACATGTTATTCTGGGTTGGATCCCTAGCCTTATGTATGGGAAAAGCATTATTAGGAGAAACAAAATTTACTTCAATAATCTTTATATCTTACAGAAATTAGTTTTTAGTTATTGACTGAGAAATACCTTTGGTGCTCATAAAAAAATAATTTATATTAAAGATAAGAGGGAGCATGTATTAGTGACTATTTGAATTTGAATTGGAACGTATGTCCATGTGAAGCATGTGAAGCAGGGACTAATCTTCTTTGAAATATAAAGGGTAAAAAGTCAACCCTTTCTAGCTATATTTGATTTAGATACAAAAGTTAATAGTCCAACCTTTAACCACGAAGCTCTAATACTTATGTTAACATGAATTGATATTGAATTGATCACGACTAGTCTCATTATTTAATATTTATGTATATAACATAAAGCAAGTAAGGTTTAGAATGAACATCATAGGTTTTCTTATTTTATTATTCTTTCTCTTTGAATCTACAAAATGAATTACGATAAATAACTTTAGATCCTTTTCTATATATTCTTATGATGAATTCCTTTTTTTCTTTTCTTCTTGAAAGAGTGAATGTTCTATTTTAGAAAACAACGTATCAAGTAATCGATCATTATTATTCAGAAAAAAAGTTATTTGTACTTCTATAAAATATACATATATATACTATACTTTTTTTTGGGTGAAAAATACATATATATAATTTATAAATGTGTGAAAACTCAATCTTTTAATTTTACATAAATTATTGTTTTATTTGTGTGTGCGCGCGCGCTAGTTATTGATTCCAAGACCATATATAATATAGTAAAAGGCTAAGATGGATTAAGCTTGGATATACAACCAATACGGTGGTCGTCAATGGAATAATAGGAGCTTGAGAAGCCATTTAATTAACTTTTCATCACTTCCTACTTTACATCGTTTTTTTTTTTGCTTTGGCCAGTAAACAATGTACTACCTTTTTAATTAGATTTTACATCTTAAGAATATTAAAATTTATATATTTTTAATTGCAAGTTATTATTATATATTTTATCTACGCTTCAAAATGAATTGCAATTTTATTAGCATTTTCAATAAAACGTGACAAATATATATATTTTTATATAATAACATAGACACGACACTGTATGAAGAATTGAGAAACAAGAATTGACGTAAAACTAGAATCATTTTCCAAACTAATCCATTTGTATTTTCTTGGTGGCGTTTTCAATTTATATTTTTCTTACCAACAAATATAGGAAAACACACGGTTTCCAATGATTCAGACATGGAATATGAGAGTCTGATTTCATAGAATAGACCCGTGAATTGATTGTTGAACACATACACATATGTATATATATAATCCCAATTTAATTATATTTGCATGGGATCATCAAACTTCATGTCAGCATAAAACTAAAATTATTATAAGATCAAATTGATTTGGTAGACCATATCATGATTCTTCGGTTCGCCATCAATTAGTAATATATATATATATATATAGTAGCTCGTTATTTTAAGTTCAAATATAATTAGAAAAAGACAAATATATTAAGTATTAAAAGATGTGTTTAGATGAGAAAGACAATATAGTCTAATCATGTATAATTTGGCAGAGAGAAATGGATAATTTAATTTAGCTAACCCCACGAAAACCAATATTTGAATATTCAATTGACTTGCCCATATATAAAAATATATATTAATTAATATCACTTTAGGAGATCCAAATAGTTTAAGAGGCATCGTTAATTATATATATGATTTCTGTTATTGTTGAAATGGGTACTTAATTGTGATCATTGACGAAGAGACTATATATAATTATTAAATTGACTTTTTTAAATTTTTTTATTTATCATCATTTTAATTATTTAATTTTAATTTAGATAGTTTATATTTATTTTTTGAATTATTTAATAATATTTTTTTTATTTTAATAGACAAAGAATGCTAAACAAATTTTTTAACTGCCATATTTTAAAGAAATATTAAAATTATAAAAATTAGAAAATAAATTAAAACCATCTAAATAAATTTGAAACTATTTCAAAAAATAATTAACAAGAAAAAATTAGAGAAATAATTGTTCTATAGAGCATTAATTATTTTAAAGAGTATTGAATTTATGATATGTATTAGGAGTAAAGATGAAAATTAAAACAATTTTTAGATAATTTTGTTGATACAACTAATTTTTTTTTTATTTTAGTAAGATAGTTACAAGTGATTTATATAAAGGATTAAAGGGAGTAATCATTCTTTTTATATATATATATACGTGTGTGTGTGTGTGTGTGTGTGTGTGTGTGTGTGTGATAGAAAAGGGGGCATGTATTGATGTATATGCATGGACTTTGTTAATTTTTCTTTAGAGTTTAGCTTTTGATTACATGTATATGTTGGATTTCATCATTCTTTCTACCTTTGGGATTTGAAGAGTCATCATCAAGCTAGGTGAGAGATTGTAATCACCATAAAATGAAATGGGTAGAAATTAATAATGGTGTGGTACTTCCCAATGAATTTGAGTGAAGTTGGTGACATCATTTTCAAAGCCATTATATTCTTAAATTGTCTTTGTCTCCTAGAGGGGTCCAGCATTAATAATTAATAATTCAAGAATAATAGGGTACATGTGCGGTTGTATTCTACTCAATCTAATCTGATTCTTAATATAAGATTCTTTTAACTGAATCACACGGATTAATAATTAGAATTAAAACTAATTAACTATCTCAATTTCTTAAAAAATTCCAATATTTTTCTAAAACTACCCTTATTTAATCTTTTTCTCTTTCTCTTTGGATACATTAAATAGGGATAATTTTTGGAAATGTATAATAAATACTACTTCGTATATTATTAATGGTCTTATATTTAGGATTAGGATAAAAGATCATATATATAGGATCGGAGGGAGTATTATTAATCGTATACTCCCTCCGATCTATAATATATGGGCCTTTATATAGGAGTCTTTTTAACATTCCACAAAATATTAATATATGATTTGTAAAAATGCCTTTAATAATTTTAATTATCTCTTTTCAAGCATTAATTGGAATAAAGATTAATAATTTTTATTAAGGATATTATAGAAAGGTACGGTAATTTTTTTTATAAAATCAAAATTTCTAATTAATTTCAACTATCCATCTTAATTTATTTAATTTTAGTTAAAATACTCTTATAAAAAGAATGAGGAGGGAGGATATAATTTTCTTTAAACTCTGGTGTGTGTATTTTATTGTTGTACTATTAGCGGATGGATGAGCTGATTTGAAGCCATTATGTCTTCTCAAGTGGCCACATCCATAATACTGACACCCACTTGCCTCCTACCTTCTTTGTTCCATTCTTTCTTGTTTGAATTACATGGACAAACATATATCCCCAAAATAATCAACATACTCATTCTTTCTCTTTCACAAATCCCAACATTACAATGTGTTAATTTTAACAACATTTTTTTTTGTGGCAAATCATCCGGTATCCTAGACTTACCCATTACAATGTGTTAATTTCAACAATGTTTCATTTAACTGATTCAACACTTATTTTTCTTAAATAAGATTTTGGGTTCAAAAATTGTGAATGGAGAAAACAGGTATGTAAAGAGCTTTACACTTCTATGCGATTCGGCTAATGTTGACATGAACTAGTCATGCCCCCATTGTAATTTCTAAAAACTAATTGATATATTGAAATTGAAAAGGAAAAATATGTGTCAATTATTTTTCGAGAGAATCTTGTTTTAAATCACTTGTGAGAAAAATTTTTATTATCTATTTTGGTACTGTATTTGGCACCCACGCATCATGTTATTTAATTGAAATTTTAAAATAATATAATTTCATTTAATACAATAAGTTATGTAATACGAATGATAAAATATTTTCTAAAATAATTAGACTAAAACTCATATATTAATATATAAAATAAAAAAAATAATGAACTTACATCCTATCTCTGCCAATCCTAATATTTAAGTATATTTGAATGACTTTAGGAGAGACAGACATTGTGGATCATCATTGTATCACGTAACCCATGACAAGGCTGTGAAGGGAGGGACTTCATGTTGGGTATATATGTCTTTCCAGTTACTGCTGGCTGCTATATACCTGGGTATTTATTTATTTTTCTTTTAGATAATATGTATGCAGTTTTCAATGAAATTACCAACTATATATGAATATAGACGCACAGACAGACAAACGTGAATGAATGCATTGTTATTTTATATTTTGCCTTATTAATTAGTTAATTTGCTAGATCACAAATAGGTATATATTGTTCGAAAACATTAGATTAGATTGCTTTGTGGAATAAAAAAGTTAATATTGATCTAAATGGATTAAGAGAGTTAAATTTGTTTTTAATTAAATCGGAGTTTTACATTTTGTGATAGAGATCTAGGATATTAAACAAAATTTATGCAGTTTATTTTACATAGATTTGTTTTCATAAAAATATTTTAATTAATTCAAACACTTTCATACGTTATATTTTAGGTAATTTTTTTTATATATGACATATGCATATATAACTAATTTAATTATAAAATGTAATATATAAAGGGTTATAATCAAACTGTGAGAGCCCATGGTTTTAACTCATATCAATAAAAAAAAATCCATGTATACCAAGCTAGCTAAATGATACATACTTAGTGGCAATAAAATGTGGAATCCAGCATAGAAGAAAATGATACCAACTGGAGTCAAGGGAATTTCATATATTTTTTTTAAGTCATGTTTGCCTTATAAATAAAAAAAATCATGTTGTACTGGACATATAATTATATTAAGAGAAAAAAAAAACAAAATGGTGAAAATAACTAAACATCTTAATGGAAATGAATGCACAGTAATGAATTGTGCGTAATGGAGATGTTCCAAATAGAAAGAGACATTTATACATCAATCAGATCTCAGAATAATTCATTGGAAATGTTAATTTGTTCACTTGTTTCCAAAAGCTTCCCCACCTGTGACCTTTCCAATTATATCTATATATATCTATTTTGGTCTACTTGCTCAGTTCCATCCACTTGAAAATTTGGTATAGCCCAACTGATTTATAAATTAAAATAAATTTGTATTGCCATTAACAAAAATACACTTGACACTAATATTGTTAGTTTCGTAGGTATATATATTATAGAAATTAAATTACTAATTAGAAGAATATTTCACGTATCAAAGTGTTCAAGGTTTAATTACTTAGTTTAATTATATATATATATATGAATAAGATAATATCCCTTTCTATTATCTCTCTTTGTTTTTTTACATGATTATCTGATATTTAGTATTATTGGATTAAATTCGAACTTTGTTAGACCCAAATGAGGATAACTTTTTCAATGTGATTTCTTTTTAATCATAATATTTAAATTTAAGACCTTTCTTAAGGAGTATTAAGTCTCTTATATATCACTCAATCCAATTATTATGTTGGTCTATTAATTATATATATTTAATTTAATTTATATATCTACTTTGTCGGTGGCTAGTGAGATCGGGTAACAAAAATGTAAAGGCACAAGTGAGGAAATTAATAAAGTGGATTCCTTAGTGGTTGCAAGCTAAGGAAGACAAAAGAGAAAAAAGAAGAAAGAAACGGAAAGAGAGTGTTTAGAAGTAGCATAATATTGATCATATGTATGGAGGAACAAGGACAGAGGAGCGTGGGTTGTTTCTGCCTTTCTTTTCCCTCTTCTCTTCTTTTCAACCTTTTTCTCTTTATATATATCTTTTTGGTTGTAATGAATATATATATATATATACACACACACACACTTCTCTCTCTCTCTCTCACACACACACATACGCACACACACACACACACACTCACTCAGTGAGTCTCCATGTGCCTTTCCACCCCCTTCACCCCTCATGTATGAAAGACAAACACCCAAAAACTGTGGGCTTATTCTCACCCACAACTTCATCATTCAACTAGAGACTATAATTATCACTACAAAAAAAAAACCTCTAATAATGTGTGCCAAATATATATATATATATATCTATATCATAAATGATTTTTCTCTCTTTCTTCTTTTCATAAAATTCTTTTCGTGCCACCAAAAATGGCTTATATAGAAAAATATGGAATAGTACTATTTTTAAGTATTTACTATATGATTCTTGAAGAATTTGATAACAAAATGATTGAAGAAATTTACGTAAACCTTGTCTTATAATATGAAAATTCCACGCTACTTAAAGTAAAACAAACAAAAAGTGACCAGAAAGAAGTTATAATTAAATGGTAACATGTCACACACACACAAGAAAAAAAAAAGAAATAAAAAGAAGGTGTACGTAATTGCAACACAAAAAAAGTTTTGCATGAATTGACATATGCTTTGCAAGGAAGGATCGAAGGGTCCATGCATGAATGTGCATGTTCACTTTTCCTTTATATTCTTTTGCAGAAATTTTGGTATGGTAACTAAAGTGACGAACTAAATGAGAAAAAGTATGGCCAACAAACCCTAATTATCAGTTTGGAGGAGGACCCTCTTTAGAATTCTGGGGCATCTTTTTTAATTATTTTCTTTGTAATTTAATTAATTATAAAGAAGTTAATTTTGGGAAGCAAAGTTGAAGAGTGATAAGTCGAGAAACAAACCATGTGGGTGGGGATGACCTATATCTTTAAATCCAAAAAGAGCAGTTTGCTTGTGAAAATCCAAAAAGTCAAAGCATCAAATCCAAAAGATCAAAAAAGCCCCTTCCTTTTGCAAAAGCAAAAACCAAATAATGTTCAAATTATTATTATTATTATTATTATTATTAAATAAAAACCAAATAATAATAAATGTTCATATATCATTGGGTTTTGCCTTCGTTTTGCGTAGACAGTAAAAATAAGATGAAACTCACCTTTCATTCATGGACCCTTAATTTCTTAGTTTGGAGATTAATATGCAGCACCTATCTTCTTCTTCAGTTACCCTCTTGTACATTTTCACACACACATCATTAAAGAACTATAAATACTGACAAAGACCTTTAATTATTAGCTTTAATTCGATCACTAGTTTTTCGATAATCTTTTAACCAGTTCATGAATGTATTGTGTACATAACTACGTACATATGGTATTTCTGTAAATAGTGTTCTCCGGTTTTGTTCAAGTCCAAATCAGATTCTCTAACGTGCAGCTATGAAACTAAAAGGAAAATAAATAACATATACAGGTTGATATGAGTGGTAGGAGCTTTCATCCTTTAAACAAATAGTTGGAGATTTGATTATTAGAAATTATATTGTTCTCTCCTATATGAAATTTGATCCGATGGTTGGGAGAGGGATTTGATCTGACGATTAGCATAAGTAATGCAAATACACTGCACAATACGTTGGACTAAATTCTTTTCTCAACTGTTGGATCAAGTCAATGGACTAGATTTGGAACCTAGAGGACAACGCAATTCACGATCAATAAGGTTTTTTTTTTCTTTTTTCTGTTTTTGTATGACCCACTTTTTCTCCTAATAATAACTTTTTTTTCGTTTCCCTCTGCTTTTTAATGCATTTTATATGATCACTTTTATAATTACAAAGAATTCGAATTGTGTCATCAAGCAAAAATGAATTCTGAACATTAATCAAGTCTCTGAATTAATCTTCTCTATCTAAAGAATGTTAAGGGAATAGTTTTTTATTCTTTTGGAGTTCTTATATATTATTGCGTCGACTCAAATTTAATTTACTTAATTCTTAAATGCTTTTAATTACGAAGGTACGTGTTTGAGTTGTGTATAATCTTATATTGGCTTAATATATATATCTAAGATTTTATTCTGAAATGCTCTTTATAGACATAAAACTTAGATGGATATGAAAGATACCATTTATTGTTGCTAATATAATTGTGGAGGAATGAAGAAATAGAATTATTTGGATGGAGTCACCATCAGAAAAGGACCAAGAGAAGTAAAGAAAAGGATATGAAACGCACTATTTGGTTAGCTTCACATGTTTTTCTTTTTCATTTGTTAGGTTTCTGCCTTGAGATCCCCTTTTTATGTAGGTTTAGTTATTATTTCTGTAGCCATCTCAATCACTATAATTTAAAAAAAATTATGATAATTTTATCTATATATGAATTTTTAATCACTTTAGCAATAGCTTTAATCGTTGCTAAACCTGTCGGTGATTCATATGTCATCAAATATTTAATCATAATTTATTATTATTCCCTTTCTGCCAAATCGCTCCAACTTCAACTTTTTTTTTTAATGAAATTTGCAATATTCTCATAGAATTCTTATGCAAAAACGTTAGAAATTAGAATTTTTTTTCCTTTTCCCTCAAAGTTCTCTTGAAAAAGTTTTGCTAGAAGAATAAAAAAAATGTTTTCTTAAATTTTTACAATTGACTCCTTTTAGAACGTCGAAAAACAAGGATCACTTATCACGTATATTTTTCATGAGAAAAATTCCCAACGTTATCTCGAATTTTCAAAGCAACAATTCATTAATTGGGCGTTTTTGTTATGGTGGCAATCCGTGAGAATTAAATTCTCATAGGAAATTTTGAGGATGGAATTCTTTTGGACTATTTAACAATGATATAACCTCGATGTGCTGTAGTCAATACACAAACACATTAGATTTGAACTTTTCAAATTATATATATATATATATATATTTAAAAATATTTAATATCTAATTATTATTTTTTTAAAACTTGTAATTAGAAGATTATTTTTATTTGAAATAATATATCTTTTAAAATAAACAATATTAATTTTTTAGTCAAAATTATAGACGGTTCAAACCTATTGCTTCACAACAGCACTGGGTGCTACTGCCGTAAAGAAGTAGAGAAACTAGGTCCCCCATAGACAGTCGAGCACACAAAATTTTAATTTTAGTTAATTTTTTAAAAAATTTGGACCACCAGGTAAATGGGCTGTGAACTGTGATGATCTAATTCATTGGCAATACGACATTTGGGCTATACTCTATATAAAGGGCTTCTAAATTTAGTGGGTCCAATTCTTTGATTGGTTTTCAGTCCCACATGTTTCGAAGCCCATAATCAATAATTTTTTCCTTATGGTGGCCCATTTCTTGTATTGAAGAAAACCTTTTTGTTTAAATAACATTTGTTATGTTGTTGTTGTTATTTCTTTTTTTTTTTGTTATTTTTAAAAATCCCTTTTTAAAAAATTTACTTTGTATAGTTATTTAAATTCATCATGATAGAGTGAGTATTGTTTGTGCGTAAATACAACATTTAATATTTGAATTAACGGGAGAAAATTCAGAAATAGTTCTAAAAAATTGCTTCCAATTCTTTTTCCCCTAAAATTTGGTGTTTGAATTTGTTGCCTCGTATGACTTTCCATAATATTAGACTGTGGGCTTTTTACACGAAGGCTAAGATAAATCACATTATTTATGAATTATAAATTGTGATGTTTTTTATCAATAATTTCCTGCCTATATGTTTTCTAGTATGAAGGGTTGGCTGCCTTTTTTGTTGCCGTCTTGCTGCTACGATGTGATCAGCTTGAGACAATTTGAGATGCTTCATTGCTATATGGTTAAAGTGAAAACTGTTAAATGCGTTTTATCACTCATCCAAAACGAAAATAAATAATCTTCAAATATTTGATGTGGGAGGTGAGAGTGGGATTCATTTGGAGAAGATGGAGCAAATTCTACAACGTAGGGCTGCTACAGCACAATAATTGGTCTCTGAAAATCGACCTTAATTACAAAACCCTAGAGGATCTGTGGGATGGCGAGCTATGATTAATTTTGTAAGAGCATTTCCAAACACGCCTTATACGGCAGTTGTTCATTAGTCATCAAGTGCCTTTATCGCATGATCTATGTAACTAATAAAATTTGTTATTGTGCATCGCATCTTTATAATCATTGTTCAATATTTTTTTATTAAATTTTAAAATAAGAATGAGAGTCATATTTTTTAAATAGCAAAGGCATGTTTGTGTGAAGTTTTTGTAGCAATTTGATCTGCGAATATGTTCATATATGTTTATATCTTAAGAACATTAAATTTAAAATTTATAAGCTACTGGAAGTCACACCTCAACTATGGGGTTCAAGTTTCCTAGAGTCTTATTTTAAGATTGTGATGTAATGAAGTACAAGTAATCAAAATTTGAAGTTCCTAGTTTGAGGGAGATGGTGCGGTTAAAAACAAAAAGTTAAGTTTGAGAGTGATATACCAACAACTTGATAGGAATAGCAGCACCAGAAATAAATTTCTCATATTTTGTAAGAATTTATAAGGATCTATCAAATAAATATGTGATAAAAAATACATTACAAACACATCGAAAGGTATCAAAATTTTTAACGTAAAAAAACTCTCAAAATAAGGGTAAAAATCACGAATTGTCCATACCAATAAATGCAGCTTTATTATGATCAAAATAGGAGTACAAAAGAATCACAATTAAGTGTTCAAATCAATGTTAACAACACTTCTAACAACCAAAGAAACAAGTTTACAATAAGAAATTAAGAAGATAAAAAAACCTAAAAACTATTGTTTCAATGCGTACTAAATTCTCTCATATTAAGCAATAAAACAATGATCCAACTATTGAAAATAAAGATCCAGATGTCTCAAAGCTGCTGACAAAATTTTTTTCCGTGACTACTCTACTGAGGCATGAAAATAACTTTTGTTCTTCTCTCTCAAAGGTTATTTTAACTTAAATATAACATCACTTTTATATCCTAATATGATATATCTTCACTTTAATAAAGAAAACACATAATGAGTTTTCAACCTTGGGTATTTATGAAGAAAACCCATGAGGGGAGGAGGAGGAATGAGTGGTGATTGTTGGAATAGTGACTGTAAAGATTATAGTGCCCTTGGAATGACTTTTTGACCCGGATGCAACAAATAAAAAATGAAATTATCAAAATACTATAAGTTAAATATTATTTCTCAATATATTATAAATTTTGCTTCTCGGTACTATTGGTACCGAGATAAAAATTACATTTTTACATATCTCAGTTTGTATCAAACTGAGATGTGTGTTATTTTTTTTTTAACTCCCCTCCCCCAAAATATAATTATATAATTATAATTATAATATATATTATTTATACTTATAATTATAATATATTATATATTAAAAAAAATTTTATTTGGATTTTTAAAATATAATAAAAATTTTAAAATTTTATTTAATTCAATTAAAGAGATAAATATTTTAAAAGACCTCTATAAAATTATTTTTAGCTTAAAAGATATTAAAAATTCTAATTAATCTCATTTAACCTACGTATAAGATATTTTACTTTGATTATAAATATAAAATTATTTTTAAGATATGAAATAATATTTATTACGTATTTTAAAAAAATATTTATATGTAATTTATTCCAAAGAGAGAGAGAAATTAAATAAGAACAGTTTTGGAATAATGACTTTGAGTTTTGAAAAAATTAATGTAGTTAACTAATTTTAACTCGCATTCTTAATCTATATAATTCGATTAAAATGATCTTATATTAAGTACCAAAGAATTCTATATTAAGAAATTGAAAATCTCGATACCAATTGAGATAGATGATCAGATTCTTAATATAATAAAATTTTTAGAATGATCTCCCTCTAAAAATTTATAGTATATTAGAAAATAATGTTTGACTTATAGTATTTTGATAATTTTATTTTTTATTTCTTGTATCTGGGTATTATTTTCCCTTGGAATGGTAATTCTTAGAACGGGGCTTCGAACCTCCGAACGCCATAAGGGTAAAAATATCTTATAACATACACAGAGCCAATAATGCATTCCCCTTAATATATATAGTATTTTTTTGAACAGACAATATTAAAAATATTTAATAATTAAAAATTAAAATAAATATTTTAATATATTTTTATAGTAGGAGTGTTATTATCAAACAAAATATAAAAAAATAAAAATAAATATTTTAATATATTTTTTTATTAAGAGTGTTATTATCCAACAAAATATAAATGTTGATTTCTTTCCACGATAAACTAAAATTCCCATTTAGTTAAAAAACCTTGTATTGTTGAGCACGTGTAAAATCTTCTCTTATTTATTATTTTCTGGGTTTTTCTTTTTCTTTCTTATTCTCTTATTTATTATTTTCAGCTAATTGATCTTGATATTACTCAGCTAAGGGGTAATCAACTAATCATTATATTTAGAGTCAACTTATATTATCAGTTGAGAACATCTTTTACCCTTCATAACGGCTAAAGATCTAAGATAAAAGAAAATTATTGAGGAATTTTAAATACATTTTATAAATATTTTTTATGATAAGCGTAACAAGTAATTATCTTTTAAAAATATGTGACGTTAAAAGGTTATAGAGAACATAAAAAATAAAAAAATTCCAAATAAATATCAATGAAATAAAATATTTTCAAAAGGCAACTCCAATTCACCTAATTTAAAAAAAACTATCAAGGTTCGTAATTAAAATTAAAATTGAAAGGTAAAAAATGAAAATATCTTTTTTATGCAAATAATCCATTTACAAGTGACACAGATTTATTTGTAAGTAATCATAGTGTATTTGTAAGTGACATAAGCTCATTTGTAAATGATACTATTAGGATTTACAAATAAGTATGCATCACTTGTAAATATACTATTACTACTTACAAATGAACTTGTATCACTTGTAAATATATTATTAACATATGAATGGTGTTTTCATCTTTTATTTTCTAATTTTAATTATAATTACAAACTTTGAAGTTTTAAAGAATTAGGGTAAATTGGAGTTGCTTTTTAGAAACATCTAATTTTCTTTGTATTTATTTGAAATTTTTCCTAAAAAAAATTTTAGGCAGGTGAAGTTAAAGATTTTAATTAGAGCAAATTTATTTTTAAAAAACTACAATGTTATTTATATGCATAATAAATATAAAGGATTTTTTATATAATAATCCATAAAAATACAATGTACTCCCTCCATTTTCATATATGTAAAATATAGATAACTAATTCGCATGATCAAGGAAAATAATTAAAAATATTAAATTTGTCAAAAATTCAAAATAATTTCCTAAAATGTCTTCATTTAATGTTTTATACTTCTATTTTGTAATTAATGAAAATTAATTGTATTCACTTATTTAATGGAGAGTGAAATTAAAAAAAATAAATGTATAAGTCAATCCATTTCTATATCTTGTATTTTGAAAAAAAAAATCTCATTTATATCTTCTATAGAGAAATGAAAGAAGTACTATTTAATTATAGTTCAACAAAAAATATAAATCTAATTATAGCTATTTAAAAGCACAAAGAACTTTCAATGCTTTTCTAAATCTGCCCTAAAATTCTGTTTAAAAGTTTTTTTTAGGGTGAAAGGGGATGAAGTGGAATGACTTTATGAGTTCGGCCATTATTTGGAAGATATTTTTAAAAGGGAGTGGGGTGGCAAGGGATGATCTCTCAAACCATCATTGACCATCCTAAATCCAATTTTTCTTGTCCCCCAAATTGGAGGATTAAGGATGAAGTGACCAAGGATAATTATTTTAATTACAAAATTATCCTTTAAATCAATAAAAAATATATGTATACCCCACGACATTTTTTCACGTTTCCCATCACACTATCAAAGATAAGCCCACCGTCGAATGCTTACTAAGCTTGCTTTAGTTGTTTTCATCGCATAATAGTTATCACACACCCTAAACATGTCCAGGTATAATTTCTTCCAAATCCTTTACCATGCATTTGTTGATACTATCTATATTAGTTGTTGTGTGTTCTTTTGGTGGTCATTAATAGATTTCGTAGCAGCAACGTTATAATAACTTAATGGTAGTTATTGTGATGAGGGCTTCAACATTAATTTTAAATTATTGTTTAGTTACTTTTGTTATTTGATAAAATTTTCACTTCCTTACTAATATTATTATTAGAAGAACATATTATTATTGTTGTTGTTGGAAGATATTCTTATTAGAAAATAAAAACAATAAAAAAATTTATGTGAAAAAAATTTATTCACACATTTTTTTATTTAAATTTATCAATAAGGGTAATATTAGAAAAAAAAAATAGTTATAATCTATTCCATTCTATTCATTTTATAGTAACTTCTAAATAATTGTCAAATGAAGTCATTCTTTCCTCCCTATAAAACTCCCATGCAGTGAAAAGTTTCATTCTATTTCACTTTATTATATTTCATTAATGACCATTCTATTCCGTTCCGTCCTAAATTTCTAAACATAAGCTAAGTGTCCAATTAAAATTGGATTTTTTCGGGAAGAAAATTAACAAGATGATGGGGATATCTCCTCTTCTGTACTCTAATGATGTAACCCTAGACATTTAACTTATATGAAATAATGGGTGATTAACCCACTCGTTTACCATGAGAAAAATTAACACTAATACTGAGTTCGGTATGACAGAAGTCTCACTGCGAAAGTGGAAGTGGCAATAAAAATAAAAAATTAAGACATATGGTATGCATCATCACTCTTCCCTACCGAAGCTACTTCCATAGAAAACGGTGAAAGTGACTTCCTTGGCTTAGACCATGGATGGAACTCTATTATCTGGACTCTTTTACCCTTATTGTCACTTTCCCCATCCCGATTCTTTAGGGTTTGTTTGGTTGGAGGGAAATGGGGGGAAGGGAAAGGAAGGGGAGGGAAAATGTCATTAAAATTTTCCCTCCCCTTGTTTGGCAATCAGGAGGGGAGGAAAAATGTTATTAAAATTTTTCCTCCCCTCCCCTTATATATTTTCCCCCCAAATTGGGGTAATTTGGGGGGGAAATGTGTTATTGTGTGCAAAATGACCAAAATATCCTTCATTTTTTCATTACTCGGTCACACAATATACTGATCAGTCTTGTCCTTATATTAACTTAAATAAATTAAGGGTATAATAGTCAAATTATAATTATTTTTCCTCATTTCCCCTCCTAACCCAAACAAGGTAAAATTAAAATCCTTCCATTAAAATCCCTTCTTTTCCTTCCAAACGAGGTAAAATTAAAATCCCTTCTTTTCCCTCCCCTTCCTTTCTCTCCATTAAAATCCCTTCCCTCCCTTTCCCTCCGTTGAACCAAACAGACCCTTAAGTCCAACGACAGTGCAACCTTCCACCCAAGCAATGGCATTCACCTTCTCATGACAGCAACATCAGTACCCAACGACGGTGACAACGAAGGCTTCTCTCCCTAGCAACAACATTTGATCTTCTCCCTCTAATAGAGGCAACAACGATGGCTTCTCAGTCCAGCATCGATGTTCATTCTTCTCCCTCTGGCAACGACAACGGCGATGACAACAGCTTCTTACTCTAGTGGTGATGATCGATCTTCTCCCTCCAGTAGTGGCAGTGACGATTGCTTCTCACTCTAGCATCAACATTCGATCCTCACCCCTCCAAATGATCTAGAGATTTACTTGGGTCTCGGCAAATCTACTTCTTCAATGACATTAGTGCTTCCTTCATCAATGGTTTTCAACAATGGTGGATGCTGGTGTTTTCTTTTTTTGGGTCTCGAGTAGTTGTTGCAGTTCAAAAATGGTAGTTTTTGGCTGCTTCTAGGTGGTTTCTGCCTTTCTACAAGTCAAAGATGGAGGTCCATGGTGATGGTTCACGGTGGTCAAATGTTGGTGGCTGCGGTGCCCGAACCCTGGATGTGGATTTAGGTTATTTTTATTTTAAGTTGAGGGGTATTTTGGTATTTTTATGATATAAATAATAACACCATAAAAATTATACACAATTTTTATTATTATACCAAACATACTTTTAAATTTCTGTTCTATTTCTACTTTCACTTTTATTTCCTTCAAAATCACTTCTACAATCCAAACCAGGTATTATTGTTACCCTTCTTGGCACCTTTGTGGTAGATTTTTCTCAATCTTTTCTTCCACATGGTAGATTAGATATATTTGAAATATTGCTAAACTTCAATGATTATCCCCGACGAAGCATCATTAAGGCATTGAAATTATTGCTCAACTTCAATAAATGAACAAAGCAAAAACATCATTAAGAGGAATATGGGTCTCTCACTCTCTCTTTATGTAGGTTTTCTTTTTGTCCTCTATTTATTTATAGTTTTTTTATTGAAATATCTATGCATTTCTTCTTATCTTAAATATAAGTGATTTGTAACTGCCTCATAGATACTCTTTCTATCCTTTTTATAAAGGTCCTTTTAGAATGTATTTATGATCCTTAATATAAAATTTTTTTAAAATTATATGAATCATTAAAAATTTTTACCCAAAGTGCCATTTTTCTAGTAGCCAGTATTTACTATTAGTGTGGATAATTACTCCATTAATTAGTAAGATATTCTTCATATTCTCTATTATAAGTCATATTTATTTACATTACACATATCTTGAAAATTGTTATTAGCCTTGATGTTTTTGAAAATTAACATAATTTTTAAAAATTATCTTTATTAAATTATAACTTATCTTAATTATATCTTTTTTAATCCCTCTCCACTATTACTCTTTTGTATATTCTCAAGAAGGGTAAAAATTGAAAATAAATATTAAATAATCCATAAATTTCATGAAATGATTTATATTTTAAAACCTTAATTATCTAAAAATATGTCTTATAATAGGAACCGATGGAGTATTACTCATGTGTCATTCTCTTCAAGAGAGTAAATAGTAATATTAATGAACTTTAATAAATGAGGATAATTTTAAAAAAAATAATTAAAATTTTAGATAAATTTAATGACGAGTTAAGCACTTTTAACTAAATTTTTAATATGTTTGGATTTAGTTAAAAAATCCTTACAAAATGGACTGAAATGAGTATTAAAAAAAGTTGTTAAACTCATCAAGTTTATGTCAAATTTAATATATTTTTTAAATTTATCCCTAATTAAATACTATATCTTTTCAATTATAAATTGCATTATTTTTATTTAACTTATTTAATAAGAGGTATGGAGGGAAAAATTATTTAATGGTTCATATATAATTTTTATTTTGAACCATAAAAACTTTTTTTTCAACAACTTATATTTAAGATTGAGGGGAATATAGTAATAGTATGCTTCATTTGGTCCAAATTATAAATCATTTTTAGGGGTATATCTTGGTCAAAAGTGTAAGTCATTTTGGGAGATTGACTAGTGTATTATTTTTTTTATTTATACTCTTGATCTACAGTTAATAGGTGATAAATGAAGATTTTGAAAAATGTAAGAGATGATGTCATTAATAAAGGTAACTTGTAAAAAATATTAATTTTTTTTAATAAATTTAATAATCTAACTCGTTTTGTTTAAATGTGTAAACTAGTTAAAAATTAGTTATAATATGAATTAGAGGAAGGATTATGCAAATGAATATAGTTATAGATCTCATTTATTACATTCATGACTCAACTCACAAAATTTTTTTGAATTTTTACTTTTATTTTACATTCATGAATCTAAGTCATAGACTTTTTTCTAAGAAGCATAATCACCAAATACTTTAAAAAAGCATTAGTTTGTGATAAAGTAAATCCTAATATTTAATGGGGTAGATCATAACTTTTAAATTAGTCTTTAAATGATTGGAGGCCAATACACAAAGTATCATATTTTTTCTTTAAAATTGTCTTTTACTATTATCAAGTTATTTATAGTAATGCATTCTTAGTTAGTGTCTTTATCATTAAAAGTACTATATAAAATATAAATGCACCATGAGGTTATAAAAAATTAAATTCAAAATATAAATAAAAATAAAAATAACTAATTAATTAGTTTATACTTATACTTAAATCAAAATTATTATAATTCCAAAACATAGCTCACCTTATAATTAGAAAAAAAAATAGCTGACCTGAATTCTTTTTGGAAAATTGAGTTTTGATATTAAAAAATCAAAATATTTACCAAATTTAAAATTTTTCATTCTGACTTTGAGATCTTTTATTATCACTTGAAAATATTTCCTTCTTATATATTATCAAAACAAATTTTATCATGGTTTAAAAATTTTCTATCCTCTGATTTAAAAAATTTTTATCCTTGATCGCAAAGTAAGATGAAGTTTGATTTCATCCACCAAATATTTTGATTTTTTATCCTAATTCTCCCATTTTCTTTTTCTATTTGGCACAAGAATTGAGGTGCATGAACCTTATCATCCTCCCCATCATACATTATGAACCACATAAAAGGTTACATAAAAAGCGAGAAACTGTTACGTCACGTCTCTTTTGGTTCTCCATTATTATTCTTCCTTTTTTTCTTTTTTGCCAACCTCCATTATTATTCTTCACTCATCTCTTTCTGACGCTCTCATCGATCACCCTTCTCTTGGTCGTCGCACGATGGTATCATCTTCTCTCTCTGTTTCGCCGCCGCCGCCACAGCCACAGACCCAATACCTCCAAACCCTCTTAGACTCAGCTCGTCCTTTCCTACGCGATGAGCTCCACCACATCGACCCCAACTTACCGTCGCTTACAGCCGTCCTTCGTTCTGTCGGCGCCGGTGAGTGCTGGCACAAGCACGGCACCTTCCTTCAACACCTCATCGAAATCTACCGCATTCTCCACCTCTGGAAAGCCCCTTCTTCCGTCTCCCTCTGCGGCCTCTTCCACTCTGCTTACTCCAACTCCTACGTCAACCTCGCCATCTTCGACCCCTCTACCGGCCGCGAAACTGTTCGCTCTCTCGTCGGAGACGAAGCGGAGCATCTGATTCACTTGTTTTGCATCATCCCAAGGCAGCCACTCATTCACGACGATCTCTTGTTCCACTACTGCGATTCCGAGCTCGTCGAGCACCTCAAGTTCTCCGAGTCATCGCTCCGGAGTGCGAAGGAGAAGGGGCTCGTTAACGGGGAAGAAGGTTGGAGGAAGAAACTGCAGACTCTGCTTCCTGCTGATGGTGTAACTGTGAAGCACATTCGGACTGGCGAAGATGTCCGTGTTTCCCGAAGAGTGGTGGCAGTGTTCCTGATGATGACTATCGCGGATTTCAGTGACCAACTGTTTGGTTTCCAGGATACGCTGTTCGATAACTCCAACGGCCGCCTCGAGTTCTCGGGCAACAACTTCCGGGCTCTCTGGCCGGGAGATGGGAAGCCAGGACTATGGTTGAATTCGATTTCGAGGATGGCGGCTTTGTACAGTTTGATAGTGAGAGAGGAAGAGATATTCTTGGAAGAGAAGAAGAGGAGAGGGGATAGCAATATTGATAGTGATAGAGATGAAGATATAGAGTTGGTGGTGCCACCCGTGATGGAGAAGTGCACAAGAGTTTTAGATGGGAAGGATCAAATAATTGCAAGGGATATGTACTGGGAAGCCGTGTGTGGGAATGAGAACGCTGAGGAGCTTTTGGTGGGATGTATAGAGAAGAACCCGTATGTGGGAGAGCCGCATGTAGTGTTAAGTCAGGTTTATTTGAGCGAAGGGAGATTTGAGGAGGCTGTGAAAGAAGCAGAGAGAGGACTTACACTTTTGCTGGAATGGGGAAGCCCATGGGACAAGCGAAATTCTTGGGAAGGATGGATTGCTTGGGCCAGAGTGTTGTTGATGAAGGCAAAGGACGAGTCTTGGCCTAACACTTCTTGGGGCATCCTCAATTTGGGGCTTGTAAGGTAATCAGGGCAAGAATTTAATCCTCTCAAGTAGAGGAAAGGCTAGGGAGAGATAGAAATTAAATGCTGGGCATAGTGAGTCCTACCTATGTGCATGTGAGTCGCACAAGAGTCTATCATTAAGGGAAAAAAAACATCTATCAATCAAATCTCTCTTATATGTCTTGTGGCGTTATGTGCATCTTCCCGTGTAGACTACGATGTTTTTGGATTTTTCTTCGAGTAATCCTATCGACACCTATGGAAGAATTAATTAGAACAAGTGACTACTTTTGGTGGCACTTGGTTTGTGATTTTACATGAAGGTTGAGCATGACCAGAGAATTACACAGGTCGGGGCATATGAGTAGCACGAATATATTGAAAATCTTAGGCCACACGTAACAAAGGTTACGTGCTACAGTATGTTTTGTATCTTTTCTGGATGGGTCATCATACCACCAGTTCATGTACAGGGTCATTAGGGTTCATGTTTCTTACAAAGACTTATTTTAATAAAAAAGATTAAAGTTTCATACAGATGATATAATGAAGCAACACAACACACGTTAAAATTAAGTTCCGATCGACGTAGAAAAGGATTAGTATTATGAACTATAAAATTGATAAGTTCCTGTTCAACTTGGAAATATCTTCTACAACACCCAAAATGAGGAAAGCCAGTGGTAGAAATGTAAGAGTTGACGTATAGACAGAGACATATTTTCTATTTACACCGTTCTTCGAGCATCTCTCTTCTTCATTTGAAACAGTTATCCAGAAACACGACATTCCTTCAGAGGCATCGACTGGGCTCAAAATCCAATAGAATCTCTAACCATAAGTCAGAGAAATGAGCATCGCATGCTACTCTTCGGAAGCATCATCAGATAATAGCCTATATGTACGGGTCACTCGAATCTGAAGCAAAAGCAACCAAGTATAAATAAGAAAACTATAGGCCAATGCTTCATTAAAATAACAACTTTAACTTCAATGAAAATATTCCTGGTAAAAAAAAAAAAAAAGAACTTGGATGAAAATATCACTTGTATAAACTTTAGATGAAAACTCAATAGAGGTTCATTACAACAAGATTATAATTATGCACAAAACTTTATAATACAACACTGTCCATATTCCATAGCACTCTGCGAGATACATTATGATGCCAATGATCAAAAGATAAATTGTGCAAACCTAGATGAAACTCCATAGAGGTACATCCCTAACAGTATTTAATTGTCCACAAAATACGATAAGCACAACAATCATTTCAAGATGGGCACATGGCTAGCCTGGGATCTCGTGAGGTTACTAGCCTAAAACGGAAGAACTTGAGCATATATGTTACCTGTGCCAAAGCATAAATTGCTCGCAAGATTCTAGCGTAATCAGTTCCAAGCATTTGAATGACAAGATCTGCTAGAAAGGTTCCCCAAAGCCTATGCAATATAACATTAGGCGTAACATTATCAGCACCTAGCACTAGATGTGCTTTAGAAATACCAAAATCTGAAAGCAAACAGGTGAGTAGTAACGTTATAGTTATCAATGCTGATTAGATAGAAAGCTGTTTGATCTATAGTGTATCTGAATCTAATGCTAGGAAAAATATATACATACACCAGAGCCAAAAGGAAGAATTGGCTGAGTAAAAAACGGCAAAAAGGAAGATGGAATAGAGAAACTGAGAAGTATAATTATCCACAAAAGACCATGATGACTTTGGAAAAGTTGTCAATGTATCTTCAATCAGGTATATCCGATTTGACTAGGGGTTTTGCAACAGAACCAAGAATAACATCCAATGAGATAAAGAAATGACATTTGCCTCATTCCAAGCCCCTTTCTATATCAAACAATGTCACTCACAGGCAAATTGTAACAATACAGTGAAGTATAAAATTTATTCCCCACAGCTCTATGACCACTAGCCCTTAAAACTTTTCCTCAAATTTGCAGCAATTAAATTCTCATCTTTCAATGCCAGAAAGAGTTAGTAAGAGAGAGGAAGGAAAAGTTGTCAGTTGTCCCAATTAGAGCACTAATATGTCTTATAGAAGAAATTTAGGGGAAATTATCATATTCCTCCAAACACGGACTTCATATAAATTTCTGAGGGGAGAACAATCTTTCCCAACTAAGGAAGCTGTGAAAGGACTTAAAAGTTCTAATAAACCACACTTCAAGAGATTACTCCATCTCAGAATGTAAGAAAACTGTGAAGCTGATATCAATATGTGGATAAATCTTTCATTATTAACGGAAATTTTTACCATATAGAAGAGTTTTTAAAATTTTATCTGTAATATAAATATATACATAAATATACATTTAAGAGGAAAATAGGAAGGCAAGTTATAACGAAAATATAAAGCTTCGAGGAATTTTAGTTATAAGATGAGATGAGGTGCAGAAGATACACAGGTCCAAGTAGCGTCATCATGCTTCTGATACCCACATATCTTGATGCAGCGCCAAGAAAACCCTGGAATAGTTCAAATTTCAGATGAGAAACAATACTATAAAATTCAAAATATGAATGCAACTTCCTTTTTGCACCAAATCTATTATCTATGTATGCAAGAGATGAAAAAATTACAGTAACAGCATTCTGCTCAAAGCTATTTCAAAACGTATATATAAACTGGCTGAACCAGGGAGTTACCTACTTAGTTATAAAATTGAAGCACAGGTAAGTTTTTTTTTTTTTTTGGGGGGGGGGGGGTGGGGGGTGGTGTGTTTGCGTGGGGCAGGGCGGGGTGTAAACAAAGATGGGCAAAGCCCACAAGAAAACAAATTACATCAAGAGGGTTTAACCCCAAGAAATACTTAGCAACAAGACCACCTATCAAATCTGGTGGACATAGCAAAGTGAGCTAAGTTGAAGTTTCAAAGTATTATAACAACATGATACATTAGGAAAAGGAAGTATACAGGATATTTTTTAATTTTGTAATTATAATACATTAGATCCTGTGCATTACAGAGAGTTTGAGAAATGAGTTACACAATTTATGGTTCATAAACAGTGTGGCTTGTTAAAGTTTTTATATTATATGTAGATATATTAACAAATTCCTTCAGGGATCACTTAAATGCTATCCTATGAATAAATCAAATTTTAAATTTTAAATGTATAAATGGCCAATGTCTCACCTGTTTTGCAGCAAGCAAGGCTGCCCTAGATTCTACATTAATAATGGCCAACTGTCCACCCTGGAAATCATGGAGAACAGAGTGCATGTCAATGGTCAGGAGAAACAGTTTTTCTTGCTACCAAACCCCAGTCACTGACAATACATACCTTTTTCAATAACTCTTTCTTAATCTGGTAGTTAGCAGCTTCTAAAAGAACTTTCCCAGATAATTTTCTTGTTAACTACAAGACATCATCTAGTTATGAAATGAAATCAAAGACCAAATGCTTTCTATTGGAGACACACTTAAAATAAAAATAAAACAAAGATATAATTCTCTTACCAATTGATATAATGTTGTGAATGTAAATATACCACCACCCTAAAGAAGACAAGGGAAAGAAAACCTTATATTGAACCAAATTATTATGAATAAAAGAAAGTCCCATTTGAAGTATTTTTATTGACAATTCAAGATACCTTCAAAATCATTGATTGAAACTCTCCTGCTCCAACTTTTATAGCTGCAAGAACTTGTGCTTTCCATTGACTGAGCTGGCCACCCTGAACATTATATGTCGTGCCAAGATCCAGTGAGTCTAGGAAAGTTTCTGATTTTTCACTACAGAAATATGCAAGATTTAGATAATCACTGTACAACTGGAAAAAAAAAGAAAAAACAAATGAATATTCAATTAAGCATTGCAAACATATATGACTATTAGAAGAAGATAAATTGCTTCCTAATAATGTCATCATAAAAAGGAAAACATGATGCTGGTGCAGAATCCATGTAGCATTAATTGGATTGCTATTAAGAAAAATTAAGTGCACCATCTAACCAAACTTGATTTGAATAGTTGTTGGCAAAAAACTTGACTTGAATAGTCTCACATCAAGAGTAAAAAAGAATTGGCTACCCTAGCAGCTAATTACTAGGCTATTTTAAAATTCATCCCAAGAAACTCACGCATCCCTCCATAAAGTTAAACAAGCCTCTGTTCTGCACAAGGAACAAAGGAGAAAAAGAGAAGAATGCCAACATTGCACCAAAAAGATGCTTCTCATTGCTCATAAATTTACAAGAAAAAAGTGTGGGAAAAAATAAAATAAGAACTTCTCTTCATAGTTGTGAGTCTTGTACAACTAGTACAAAAGCTCCCTCTAGGGTTTAACCAGTAATATTTGATTTTCATACTCCTATTATAAAACCATCGTCATCTTAGAGGTTCTGTAGGCCAGTCATGATCAGAAGACAAGATTTGGCGCCATTGCGTGGGGTGGTGGGTCAAATTGGCATCATATTTCAATAAAGCTAATGAGCAATGGTCAATGAAGTTGAAAAGATGGCCCGCTTTTAGAGCCATACAGCATAGCATGGTTTCTGTTGCTGACCTGGATTTTTATTTGGAAAGTTAAAAGGCCTCTTGTGTCTTTGCCATGTCACACACACCGTTTATCATTTCCCCCACTGATTGCACAAATTTAGATCTCAATATAAAGTGATTCCAGAGCGCCACTGACTCTCTCTCTCTCTCTCTCTCACACACACACACACACAATAGAAACTATATTAAAATTCCAAGTCAAACCTTGGGCACCCCCTCCACTGATTCACCGTCGGTACAAAACTGAGATAGATGCCACATTCGACATCCTTAAGTTTCTCAAAATTTTATTTTTATGAATAGATAAAAATGAAGGAACAATCATAAATTTCTACTTATACTCCCTGCAATCCTAATTACTCCCATCACATGAACAATGATTCAAAAATCTATCGATAAAAAAATTGCCCCAAAATCTGAAATAGATAATAATCAAACTTAATAATGCATAACATGCTAAACTCTGTATCTTCTTAAATGAATTCAACAAAGATGAAAAATATTCTGTGGCGTTTTATTTATAGCACTTTTTCAAATGTCAATGACAACAAACCTTTCATCTTTTCCTTCAAATCAGCTGTACAGCCAATTCATAAACTGAGTGCCATTTAATCCAAAAATATACATATATAGATTGAGTAGAAAGAATTGTACCTAGAGGCATCCTGTAATAGGTGGAGGAAAATTTCTACTTCAAGGTCTTCAGTTGACAGTTTGCTCGAGCAAGGGATGTTCAACCTTTTTCTCACTTCAAGCAAAACATTTCTATAAGATGGCCTCCAACCCCTATCAAGAATTAACCAAACAAAACAATTTACCACAATCAAGTATTTCAACAATATATCCAATAATAACACAACTAAGCATTCCTTCATAAGTTAGACAACAAAATGAATGCTATATGATTAATTCTTAGCTAAAGATTCGGAAGAGTTGAATATATATATATATATAATCATGCATTCAATAACCTTAACGTAGACTTGGCATCAGCTGCAAGAAATAAAAATCGCGACTCAAGTGCAGCTATATATTCTTCTCGTTCTTTAAGGTCCACACCAATCATTGCCCGGTCAACCTCAGCTCTACTCGTGATTGATTTTAGCAAAGGGCTGAAGTAGCTGATACATGTAAAACAACATTTATCAATGTTCAGAAACTTAGAATTACATAAATTATGATCCCACACATTACTCTGCAGGAAATTAAAACACGATTTTCACAAGCACAGAAGATTTTATCCACCTTGGGCCAAAAAGGATTGTTTCAAGCTCATATAACTCGTTGTCCGCGGCGAGTTCAAGCACTGCGCGCAGCTCCGGATCATATGCACCTGTAAACTTCATCAGTTACCTTAACACCTCAAAATGAAATTAAAGCACCCATACGAGGGACAACAAAAATATAACAAAAGAAAAGGCGAGCCACCTCGACTATCGCTCGAAATTGCAGCTTGAGCACAAATTTTCAGCCTCGGACCATTTATACGCGCCGGCAAAACAAAAATCTGAAAAACAACAACAAATTGAATGTGTAATTCAGATTTCACATTGATTATATTACACCTCCTTTTCACTTGTCTCGTAAAAATGTTGACGCATAGCGACAATTCAGTTAAGTGAACTCAATCCAGAAATAGCATTTTCTGTTCCGTTTCTTTCCTTAAATTTTCCCAGGAAAAAAGAAAAGTACAAATGCGAAAAGTTGTAAAGAATAATGAGAACGCGAAGAAGCTTACAGGGGAGGAGAGTTTGGAAGAGGAGGAAAGGAAGGAGACGGAGAGGTTCGGGCCCAGAGAAGTTGCAGAAGTCATTTGCTCCCCCAAGAAGCCGAGGCTAGCAGCGTCGCACTAACCAAGTCTCACTTCCACATCCAACTGTCGAGACTGTCGAGTGAACCCCGTGCTTGCTCGCTCATTTTGGACTGAATTGGGTCAGATTAAAATTAAAGCGGGCCCAAAATCAGACCAACAAAGTTGAACCTGAAATCGGGCCAGGCATACAGGTTGGCCCAACACAAACACACATCTGTGTGCAAGTTATTTTTGTTAAGACTTAAATAAAAAGAGTTTGAAATATATTAGTTAATAGTTAATTAGCTCTAAGAATATGTATGAATCTTTAGAAGTGATCTCATTTTTCTGTTCAAGCTTTACGTTTTAAGTGGGTATATCATAAGATCCTTCTTTTATAGATTCTTAACCAAACCAACTATATGTTAATTAATCTAGAGTATTGCTGCTTGGAGTCCCAAGTTCTTGCTTTTATCTTTTATTGCTGTTGGAGTACTGATCAACGCATACATATTTTTGTTCTTTGTCCAAGTCATTTATTTCATGGATAAACTCACTGCGAACCTCGATCTTTAACAATATTTAAAGGGCTCTTGTAGAATGAAGTGAAAGTCTAGAGGCCATTTTAGTCCATCTCCATCAAAAGGACTAATTTGATCTAAATTCTTCTATACTCAGCAAGGATCTCGATCATCTGCTATAAATTTACAAGTTTAGTTTTCCCACAAATCGTGAGGTATAACGGTAGTAATGCCTCATTTGAAATTGCTGAAAGCTTCTTTACAAAGCATATCATAAATATTCACTAATGTAGAAGCATTAATCTCCACATAGAACTACAAAATTACTTTAATTCTCTACACAGTACCCAGAGTGAAGATAATAGCTCCATATTTGTGAGGACAAAATGCCTAATCACACTTAATGGAGCAATATATGTGACGGACAAAGAACAAAGCTGCATGAAATCCAATAGTTCCAAGCATCAAAAATAAACCATAGCATATACAGGCTGTGTATCCAAAGAGAAATGAGATCTGCAAGAATCCAGACATATTAGAGCGGGCATGGTAGTAGTATAAACAGTAGGCATAAAGATATAATCCTGCTGATCCACCATACAGAAATGATCTGCAAGAAAAGAACACACAGGTCAAACCCAGTGAAAACATAATGAATTTCTCTTTAACAGAAGTTTCGTGGAACTTCATGAAATGGAACTCAGTTTAGGTGAGGATTTTAACAATCAAGGCTAAAATATATGGGAATGGGTGAAATGAATAAACCATGCTGACCTCAACATAAACAGAAGATACCCCAAAACTCAAAAGAATAATGCAAACGGTCAAAAACAAGATGATAAAGTACATTGAAATGCATCAATAAATCAACAAAGTGTGCATTCTTGACACTCTTTTCTTCACAGTGTACTGGCAGCTTACGGGAATATTTACTAAAATAATATAGGCTAGTTTATACGGATATCATTCCTCTCTAATCAGCGTAACAAATTCACACAAAAGGCATATGAAATATAAGTTAAACCAAATAGCAATATTCATTAGCCATCAATCCAAGGCTTAAATTAGCATGAAAAAGTAGTGATGCAGTAGCTACATACCTCCACCACCACTCATAGTCCTCAGCAGCAAGCTGGAAGTATGTCAATGCCACAGTAATAGTAGCAGTAACAATCAAGAGAATGATGAAGACAATGAACAGGATATTGTAGGAGGTATAAGTCCAGTGACCCCAAACACTGGCAAATGCGTAGTAAAGTTCCATGCATATCACACCAAAAGGCAGAAACCCTGCCGTTGCCACCTGAAAAATTGCTCTGCGATACCATGGTAAAGGTGGAATCTCTCTTGGATATTTAGATGTGCGGCAAGGAGCTTGGAATTCTGCCTTGTTCTTCTTCCCAACAATCCCACCCAACACAAGTAGGGGCAATGCTACAAGAGTCCATACTAGAACTATCACCATAACTGTACCAAATGGGAGGGCAGCAGTGGCGTTGTAAGCAATTGCAACAGAATTTAGAAAGCAAAATGTGAGAAATAGAGGTCCAGAGAAAAGGCATCCAGTCAATAGTAGATTCCTAACCTGTCATAAGCAAGCAGAAGTATGCAATGATCAATAATTGAAAATGAAAACAAAAGCAAGCTCAATGATTACTGGATCTAATTGAAGAAGAAACTCGTAAGTGCATACCCATTTTGTTCCCTCTAGCTGACGATAAAATGTGGCTGCAGTATAACCAGCAACCCCCGAAGTTAGTGCATAAATGACAATAAATGCTGTGAATAGAGCCCCTCGATTGTATGGATAAAATACACCAAAAAAGGCCAAAATGAATAGGAGCACAGTGCTGCATATTATGCATAAGTACGATTTATTAACACAAAAACAATAATGAATATACACACACACAGGGTCAGAACTCAGGAAATTTACAGGGTAAACAGTTGGGCACCAGATCCAAGGGCAGCTGCAAATAGAGACTTATACTTGGGAAACCTAAATACATCTCCATGGAGATACTTCCAACCAGTCTCTTCCTCATCCTCGGCAGATTCCTCATCATGGGCATACCTATTTTGAAGACAAGTAAGTGTAACATCAACATTATAGCTCAACAGGTTGACCCTAAAATAGATAATGCAGAAAGTGGAAAGGTTCTTACTTAACAAAATCATTCTTTAGGACCCGCATCATAATAGTTGCAAGAAACCCAGTTAGAAGCAGAATTGGTACACATGAGTTTATGATTGAGAACCAATGGGACGATGAGTATGGTTGATAGTACTCGTCCATCCGCTTTTCAAATGAAGTGTCAATCTCTTTCCATTTTGCAGAATACAGAAACTCTACATCAATTTCTTTATCCTCTGTAAGGTCTGCAAGGGTATCGTGCATCATCAATAGATGGATTCCAATTACACGGTCCTTGTTATAGAAGATGTCAAAGTGAATACGCCTGTACATGTAGTACTTGTAGTCACTTGGGTCTTTTCCTTCCCGATGAATTTCTCCTATGAAACCCCAGATAGGTAAGTCATCATAATACATTTCATAGTAGTAGTCCTTGTGGATAACAGATCGAAACTGGGCCACTTCTTCCTTCTTGAGTGTCTTTTTGCAAAGTACTTCAGAATGTTTATCCTGTCGGAATTCAAGTTGGTAAGCAGCACTAACTAATCGATTTCCAATTAAGACTTCACCAAGAGCTTCCTTTTTTTCTTTGACATGATCTGCAATCAAGATCAAACGAAGAAAATAATTGTACTCACACAGATGGAAAATGAATAAAAAAGGATGAATGATAAAAGACTTAAACCAACCTGGTTTACAGAATGGAAGATCATAATAGCGATAGGTTTCACTGAAAGGTAAGAGATTTTTATTATACGTGAAGAAATTATACATAAAGCTGCTATAAACTCAAACAGTAACTAAATGTTCAACATGATTATTATACCTCCTGTCAGCAGGAGATACACACACAAAGACCAACTAGCGTCAAATTTTTAAATAATTCTAATTCTAATTGGTTGATCATTCATCAGGTGTCTATCAATGATTCTGAAATCAGAATACATCAAATACTACCAAAGTGTTTACTGCTGCAGACAAAGATGCAGCAAGTTTCTCATACATATATAAGCCCCGTGATTTCTGCCTCAGGCATATTAGCAAATACCAAAGGGCCCAAGAGACAATGAAACGATGAATAACTCACCTATCAATATCAAACTAGAAACTTCGAGACGAGAAAGAACTGGTGTCTTTCAGCAAGAGAAATTGATTAATTACCTGGGATTACTATATGGCCCAACCTTTGCAACATAAAAGGGGACCATATCTCCTTCTTTGTAACGATGATCCGACGCACCCGATTTCACACGGCTGATACCACAAAGAGCAACGAAGGCAATGAACAATATGGCCACCACCTTCCCCATTGTTCACCTCCCCCTTTCTCTCCCGGAAGAAGCACGCAGAATGAGAGAGAATGGAAGCTATGAAAGAGGTCTAAACAGAGGCGAATAAAACAAATTAAGCGGGTTAGCAAACGGAAGTGGAAGAAGAAGAATGTCGTGAAATCATGAATGAAATAGAAAATTGCCAACAATTGAGTGAGATTATACTATTCAAAGAGACTACTAGTCAAGCTAGCCTAGAGAGTCAATGTTGGCTCCCAACCTTTAGTAATCCGAGAGACTGCTTACTGTTGTTGACCATTCTCTTGATTAGTCCAAGGAGAACCGAAGAGAGGCTTCGTTACTTCATCTTAGATATCTTAGAAAAATTTGTAATATTTTATCTGTAACCCTCACATTAATTACGTTATGTTTTATAAAATAAGTCAGTGATTCATTAAAATTTTGAAATCTAACAGTATTTTATTATCATGAGGATTAATGATAAGGCATACAATTTAATTTTAAATTTAATAGATAATAAAATGTACGAGTCATTATATTTTATTAAAATTTATAATAAAAATTTTAGGAATATTATTTTTTTGAGGAAATAACAACACCAAACTCTTAATTATTCGCTACATTAAACCTGCTAGACTCCAACGCAATGCTATGCATGATAGACTCAATTGGGAATGTAAGCTCATACAGCAAGGACCCATTCTCACATGACTCACTAGATTCATTTTGTAAGGCTTCCACGAGGTCCATACAATCCGTCTCCAAGATCACAGAGGGTGCACAAATATCCCAAACAATCTTGAGATCCCAAATTTCAGCACTGAAATTGCTACCCATACCTATATTGAAATAAACCCTCGCAACAACTTGCCATTATGATTCCATATAACGCCTCCGCATGCTGCAACACCATTCCAAGTATCAAAAGCCCCATCGAGATTAATCTTCAGCAACCCCACAGGAGGAGGTTTCCAAACAATACTTCTATCTTTAGTAATGTCAAGAGACCGCATATTAACTCCAGACCATTTAATACATGCTCGTGCTTTTGCCACAATAGTATTAGCTTTAGACTCTGTAGCATCAAAGACCCTACTATTTCAAGCCAACCATATTTGTCTGCAAACAATAGTAAACCAGGTGTCCCACTTGACTTCCTCCACTCGTTCCCTTTGATGCAAATTCCAATCAATCCACCTAGTTGGTTCCGCACCATAAAAAAATTGTTCCTAAAGCCTACTTGGAACCATTCTCCTCCAAACCTCCTGAGCATTGTCATGGTCCCTTAGAACATGCATAACAAATTCCCTTACAACTGCACACACACTACAATCTTCAAGAGATCCTCATTAGTTAAAAGCCTATTCCTAGCACATAACCACATAAAGACCTTGCAATGTTACGAAACTTTCACTTTCCAAATATTTCTCCAAAGCCCTTGTCTTCTACCCTCAACACCCGAATCCAGGTTGCAATATGCTGACTTTGTTGAAAACTCCACCGTATTAGACCATTTCCATATCGGCATATCATCTCTGTGAATACTCAAGCTACATTCTATCTGGCCAATCATATAAAGCATTAAGACAGGGAGCAGACGAGCAAAAAGATCTCACTTCCAACCCCCTGAATCCGAGATAAAGTTAGAAACATTCATCTAAAGATCTCCCTCAGGAACAACCCGTATAGCATAATTTTCTAAAGCTTCATGATACAGGACCCAGCAATCCTTCCAAAACCTAGCATGGATATCGTTACCAACATTCCATGCTATTCCATGAACTGTATCATCCCACATGTTCTTTATCCCCTGCCAAGCTCGGGAACCTCCCTTACGCTTATCAATTTTTGGAATGATATCCTCCCTACACTTATATTTTTCTCTCATAAATTTGACCCAAAGAGCGTCTCTCCGCCTCACTAGACCCCATCCCAGCTTCATCATGAATGCATCATTTTGTATTCAGGCCTGACGTAAGCCAAGGCCTCCTACATCCTTCCTCTTGCAAACATCATTCCACGAAACTAGATGAATCTTCTTTCTCAATTCATTACTACCCCACAGAAAATTACAACATTTCTTATCAATCTCTTTACAACAATCCACAGGTAGCAAAGCTGATTGCATGGTGTAGGCAAGAACAGCGGTCATAATTGATGCAATCAAGGTGTGCCTAGCTGCAATAGATAGGGTCTTGGCTTTCCAATTCGACAATCAACCATCCATCTTCTATAAAATATACTTATACATACCCCTCGACACTCTTTTATGATGGAGAGGCACCCTGAGATATTTCCTTAATGGTGTGTTTGGAAGTTTATTTTAAGGGGGAGTGGAATAGAGTGGGATGGAAATATGGGTTGGGCCATTGTTTGAGAGATTTTTTTATGAAGGAGTGTGATGGCAAGAGATGGCCTCTCAAGCCATCCTTAGCCATCTTAGATCCAATTTTTCTTAACCCCCCAATTTGGAGGGTCAGTGATGAAATGGTCAGGAGTAAATTATTGAAATACATAATTATCCTTATTAAAACCCATACCCCTTTAAAACCTAGCGCTTTCTTCCCTCGTTGAAAACCAATTTTCTTTTACAAAGCCCGAGAAAAACCTACTGAAGTTCGTTTCTGAACTCGTCATCCAACGCTGCCATCGAAGTCGTCACCTAGCGAGGTCCGTTTATCTATCGTCTCTTCCATTCATCGTTCTTGCTGATTGTCGTGATTTTTCAGTGTGCTGATTTTTTGAATACCCATTTGTTTTGTTTTGCCATAATTGCTGATATGCACAATTCTCAAAGATACATGTAGGGAAGAGGAAAGGAACCTAAGCTAGTGATACAAACTGAAATTTTGGTCACTGAATCTACCGTACTCATCCCCACCATGCTGCCTCATAATGACAATAATTTACTATCACTATGCCCTCACTGTGAACCAATGGTTGCCATGACTTGGTCGTTTGGATGTACAGTCATCATTTATTTCTTATTGTGCTTGTTGTTTTCAGACATTACACTAGATGTTTATTGTTAATGCTGGTAGTGGCTTCAAGCTATTATGGAGCACAGCAAAAGGCTTTCGTGGCCAAAAAATTGTAGTAGATATTATTATTATTATTATTATTATTATCAAACAATGGTCAAAAAGTTTTATATTCCTAAACTTTTTTATCTCAATTTGCTTATAAGGGTAATATTGAAAAAACTAATTATAATTCATTCCATTCCATCTATTTTTATAATAACTTCCAAATAATGGTCAAATAAAACCGCTCCTTTCCTCCATAGAACTCACAAACAATGGAACATTTTATTCCACTCCACTCCATTCCATTCCATTCTATTATATTCCATTAATGAACATTCCATTCCCTTCCATCCTAAACTCGCAAACATAGCCTAAGTCCGAAGTAGGGGTGAACTCAAGGAAACTACTAATCTCCTTGCATCTATTGTGATTGACATTCTTTGAAAAGAAAATTCTTGACTTAGCATTACTAACTTTTTCCCCCCGAGGTTGCATAGAAATCGTCTAAACAAGCCTTCACCAGGCCAGCTTATTCGAAGCTAGCTTCTGCAAATAAAATAAGGTCATCAATAAAAAAGAGATGAGATACCTCTGTGCCATGTTTCTTGAGCATGAAAGGTACCCAATTACCATCCTTGACTTCATTTTGAATCAAATGGGAGAGTTTCTCCACAACTAAAACAAACAGGTAAAGAGAAAGACTCGTACATGTTACAGGCTATTATCAAAGATACACATTTATTTATTTTATTATTTATTTTATTCATATTCATTTGTTATTTTAGATATTTAAAACTCATATGTGTTATGAAATTACAGCCTGGTTTTTTTTTCTGATATGTCGAGTTCCGCATTTCACATCTTGAATTATTATAAAAGAAAATTACAAACATCACCACGACAGATCCTGAGAGGCAGGGCGACTACGCGTTGCCAAGATCCCTCCGCCGTGAGAAAGTTTGTTTGCTTCCGCGTTGCTGCTGAAAAAAGTTGTGTTTCAGGAACTGTTGGTGGCAATTCTGGTAAATTAGATGATTTTTTCTGGTTATTTGGTAATTAAATATTGATTTTCGTATTTAATTTTATGGAGGCTGATGTCATGATGACGTCATCAAGGAAATTACGTGGCTGACTTAGGTTTAACGGCGGTATTTTTTGGGAAAATTGCGCTTCCGTACCCACACTTTTTTATAATTATATTTTTGTCCTAAAGTTTGTTAATTATACTTTAACCCCAGATTTTTTCTGAATTTCACTTTTATCTCATATTTCTCCATAATTATATTATGGCCATAAGTCTTTGTTAAGTACACTTTAAACCCAGTATTTTTTTGGAATTTTACTTATGCCTTCCTTTATTTTGTCATCCCTGGACAATATTTTCAAAATTAAAATAATATAGTTAAATGATTTATTATTTACATTTAATAGCAACTATGGATTATTTTTTAATTTTTCTAGTTTGAGAATTTTGTTTTACATGCTTGATGATGTTTATCACCATGGTCATTCATTTATTAGGATTATAAGACCATTTAATTCCCTTGTTGATAGAAAAATGAGGCAATTTTATTCCAGCCTAGGAATATTGTTTTGTAAATTGTTGCAAAATCATTTATTTCCCTTGTTGATGGAATTGTTTGAATTTTATATGCAGTTACTTGCACAAAAGGGCTGATTATATATATTAATTTCCGAATTGTATGAGGCATATGAATAGGAAATGTGATTAAGAAGGCACATTCACCTAAAGAAGATGGTTCCTTTATTATCACAAGGCATAGAATTTGATTAATTTATCTACCCAAAGTGGATAAATTTTTCAAATTAATTTTGGTTAGCCTCATGCAAGTGGGGCCAATTGCATATCGTGTTCTCTACCCAAAAGGGAGTCCATGATGATGCATATGGTGCCCTTGGAGATAGATTTATTTTTCGCTATCTTTGTAATTGTCTTGTACACAGACCATGTTGCATTTTAAGAACTAGTTTCTTTTGTTGTAAACAACAATACTGCTACCATTGAGGTCCTGACCGATTCCAATTACAAAATCTGGAAACAAGATGCGGAATTTTTCTTGGGCATAGTCGATATAGATATGGCACTACAAGTTGATGAACCCTTATATCCGACTAGTAAAAGCAGTGCTAAGGACAAGAAGTGTTATGCTAAGTGGGAAAGATCTAATCATATTTGCATCATAGCAATGAAGAGATCAATTGCTGAACACTTGATGAGTGGTTTGTCAGATACTAATAATGCGAAAGAATTCCTTAATGCTATTGGGGAAATATATCAATTGTCTGACAATGCCAAAGCTGGTAGATTGAGGAGTGAGCTAACATCCATGAAGTATGATAGTACCAAGGGAGTTAAGGAATATATTATGAGGATAGTGCATACACAAACTAAGCTCAAAGTTTACAAGACTCCTCTTCTAGGAAATGGTAGCACTGGCTAGCATAAACACATAACCTGAATTAGATTTAGATCATTTGGACAACCAGCATAATCAGAGTCTGAATACCCCACCAATTCTATATTATCAACCCTCTTGTGAACAAGCATGGAATCTTTTGTTCTCTACAAATACCTCATAACTTTCTTGGAAGCAACCCAATGATCATGCCCGGGATTTGAAAGATATCGACCAAGAACATTCACAATAAATGCAATGTCAAGTTGAGTGCATACATGAGCATACATTAAGCTGCCAACTACGCTGGCATATTGTAATATCTCTATTTTTATGAGATGTTATAAAATGAATAAAAGATGAGGAATGAAGCGAGACAAAAAGGCTCTATATAATTGGACTTTAGAAGGAATTAATTTCTCATCTAATTTTGTGAAGAAATTATGTTTAGTTCTTAATTAGAATTAATTTTTCATAAGGTGTTTAGCAGAAATTAATTATAAAACTTACCCCCGGAAAATATGTAATACACCACTTGAATGAAAGTTAGCTCCAAGTTGAGCGCAATAGTATAAGTATTGTATTCCTGGGAGGTCCAAGTTAAGAGATAGACCAATTTGAAGTTAATGTGAATAGTAAAAAAAATAAAAAATTGATCTTTGGGTAAAATTACAAGAAAATACCCGAAAGAATAAATAATTACATTTTTACTGAACTTAAGGGTAAAACGATCATTTCCTAAATTAGAAGTAAAATGTGAATAACGAATTAAATGTCCAAAAATAAAAAAATTGATATTGTAAAATACAAAAGAAATTGAAAAAAATAGAGAGACATTATTAAGTGTGAAGAATGGCAAAGAGATATCTTTCTGTTAAATGAAAAAATGATAAAGTTATATTTTGGCCTCAAGAATCAAAAATTAAGAATCTTTATAATTTAGTCCCTAGGGGGAAATGGGGAAATGAAAAGGTTTGGAGAAAATTACAGTTAATGACCTAAAAATTCTAAAAATTATAAATTTACCCCGAGTTGAAGGCATTTTTGTAAATATGAAAAATTATAGTCAAAATGAAGCTTCTAATGAGCTAAACCCAATGGAATGTTGATTGATATTTAATAAAGTCAGTATGAATTTATTATGGGCATTTAGAATAAAAAGTCAGTATTATAACAATAGAGGTTATTTGGACTGCCGAAAAAGCAATACCAGGTCAAGGACAGTAAATGGACCTCTTCCAAAAATAGTTTGGGATAAGATGATTATTTTAATGTAAAAATAATTTTTGGATGATCCTATACCAATTTAATGACGATTACGATAAAAGTATTTATTCGGTACAAGTAAAATTTATCGATAAAAGGGTATTTTGGTCCAGGAAAATTCATGAAATAATTTTGGACAAAATTACCCTTAATGTGGCTTAATTTACAGTTGAATGGACATGGATGGAATTTATATAAATGATTTTTGTAAAACTTCTTGGAGAAGGCATGATTTTTGGACCAAAAAATAATCTTGATTAGTTGGATGATTAACACGTTCATGAAGTAACCTAATCTCCCTCTCCCCTCCCATTTTAGTGTGAGTGGCAGCTACACCCATGTGATGAAAGTCAATTTTAAATAATATATGGGAAATACTTCTTCAAAAAGTATTGAAAAAAAAAAAGAAAGAAAGATAGTCCAAGTTGAGGTGGCAAGTGACTACCTTTATCTCATTTCTTTTCGGGCATCCATGAGCTGCACAAGTGAGAGAGAGAAAGAGAGAGAGCCTCTGAACAGAAAATGAAAAGAGCAAAACGTGAAAGGAAGAGAAGGAAAAGGGAAAGGAGAAAAGAGAAGCAAAACTTGAAGGTTGAAGAATAAGTTGCAAGGTAAGGTCCCTACTACCTCAAGTTTAAAGTTTTAAGTAGTTTAAGGTTGTATCATGAAGTAATTTTTCTCCTCCCACATCTCTAAGATTTCAGCCATGGAGTTTTAGTGATAGAAAGTGGAGCTTTAATCAATAAATCTAGGGAAAAACTTAGACAAGTTCTAAGAAGTAAGAATCTATAAGTTATTACAAGTTTCATGAAGTAGTATTTTTTTTTCTCCAATTTTCTCCACAAGTTTGGTCAGACTAGGGTTATAAATAGAGATGGAATTTCAAACTTTTAACCCCAAAAATGACCTCCCCATGGCCCAAAATCTTAAGAACAGCCATTGGTTCAAAGAAAAACCAAGAAGAAAGCAAAGAGAAAATTTATGGGTTTAGTGAGCATTATGTGAAGTTGGACTAAGAACCAGTGGCTTATATAATTCATTGGTGTTATGTTTTGGTCCAAGGAAGCTTAAGGAAGTATTTAGAAGAAGTACAACTCAAAGGAAAAGAGAGTGAGAGCATTGGAATCAAGTTGGAAGGCAAAGGAAAGCAATAATGGTAGTATAGTCTATTTCTTAATTTATGTTATTGTATATTATTTCTATGTTATAATCTCATTGCCATATTGTTGTTATGATGTTGTGAGATTGGTTTGGCTATTTTTATGAAAGGGTCTTAACCCTTGGATGTCCATTTTATAAAGAGAGACTATGCTAAAATTTTTATAAACCATTATGACTTATTATATGCTTGAATGGGTGAATTGTTATGATTTAAGTTTTTATGCATATATGATAATGTAATTGCATGACATATGACTTGCTGCTGAGATTTTATAATCTCACCATTCCAAACACTAATCATGCTAGGGTAAGGATGTGGAGGTAACCAAGGAAGAAGGCAAGAAGAATGAAGAAGCATGATATTTATGTGATTTATGGGTATTTTAATGTATTGTTATGGCATCATATATAAAATTGTATGAGAATTAATGAGGCTTGTATTTCTGTAACTATATCCCTTTGAGCATTATTGAGTGATATGTATGGATTTGGTACAAGGAATGATGATGTAATCATGTTATGAAGCTCATTTTGCCAATATAAGAATGGAAATGCTCAATTAGAAACACTTTGGGAACAATGAAGGTATTGATCATATGAAATAGGGTATAATGCATGAGCATTATATATGCTCAAAAATTATGTAGAATGAGACTTTTATAAAGCCAAAGATCACTTAAATTGGATAAGTGTGTAATTTATAATGAATTTTAGAAGTTAGGATTCAGAACAGGACAATGTAGAGAAAAACTGGAACTTTTGCCATGAACACTGGAAAATTAAAAATGCGATATAAAATTGTAAAAAGCTCCAAAATTCAGTGGCTTGAATTTATAGAAAGGCCTATGTTTTGAGTTTCATATGCCACTGATTTGGAGGTAATTGGAGCTATATGATAGGAGCTATGGAGGTTTTCCTAAAATTGTTTCAGCAAAAATGGAAACCCTTTATGATTTAAGTTAATACCATGCCCTGTGCAAGTAAAATAAATATACAAGAAAAATATTTCTAAAAATTTTACATTTAGGGCTTTCATATGACATAAAGAATGTATGATTTGGATCAGGATATAATGAGATATGAATTTTTAAATATAAGGTCAAAATCCTAGGAAAGAGAAAATGACCAAATGTATAGTAAATATTTGAGAAATAAACTATATGAATTGGTCAAGATAATGCTCTGTTTCATATTTTTTCTATGTAGAGAAGGTTTTTATCTATTTTTAGAGATTTAAATCACTATGAAATAATTTTTCTATAATTAGTTATGAATTTTTAAAATTTATCAGGTAAAATGGAAATGACACAATGAACAATACTCGAAATAAAGAAAATTCTGTTTTAATGTTCTTATGCAATCAAGTCTCTAATCATGTAATAACAGATATAATTGGAGTCTAATACATGGGAAATGGATATAAGTTTAAGGTGTTACACATATGGTATATCCTCCATCAATTTTTTCTCTAACTCATTCTTTGGGGATTGTTCTTTACTAAATTTATCACCCTTTATTACCGATACATCTCCATACTTGCAATTATGCATATTGAATCTCTTCAACACACATTCTACATATGCTTTCTAAGATAACCCTAGAACACCACGAAATCGGTCACGATAAATTTCAATACCCAGAATAAAAGAAGCTTCTTCAAGATTTTTCATATCGAAAGCACTTGATAGGAAGGATTTTGTTTCATGAAGTAGACTCAAATCACTACTCACAAGCAAAATATCATTCACATAAAGTACCATGAGAATAAATTTACTTCCATAAGCCTTTATGTATATACACTAATTAAACTTATTTTCAACAAACCCAAAAGATGTTACTACCTCGTCAAACTTCAAATACCATTGATAGGAGGCTTGCTTGAAACCATATATTGACCTTTTCAACTTGCATACCATGTGCTCTTTGCCATTTTTTTCAACTTGCATACCATGTGCTCTTTGCCATTTTCTACAAAACCTTCTGGCTATAGCATATAAACTTCTTTATTAAGATCCACATTTAAGAAAGTCATGTTCACATCTATCTAGTGAAGTTCTAAGTCAAAATGAGCTAAGGCCATAATGATTCTAAAAGAATATTTGGTGGACACTGGAGACAAAGTTTCAGTAAAATTAATTCCTTCTTTCTGCAAATAACCTTTTGCTACTAGCTTGGCTTTGAATATTTCAATTTCCTAGAAGAGTGTAAAACAGAGTTTAACTACATCTTCGACTATGTATGCAAAATTTGTTGCATGTTATGGCGCAGCCCAACAAGCTGTGTGGCTTCGAAATTTCATATTGAAGCTTCATATCATTAATTCTATTTCTAGACCACTCACTATTTTTTTTTATTCTAAGAATAATAAGATAAGCAGTGGGGTTAAGCATTTTAAAGTGAAGTATCTTATATTGTCATAGAATATTTGGATATAGAATCCATGTTAGCTGATCTTCTAACCAAAGGACTTAGACCCATTAAGTTTAAGAAACATATTGAAAACATGAGTATTTTGGGATCTTTTGATCTTTTGGGCTAATGGAAGTTTGGTGCATTTTTCTTTTTGACATTTTGAATTTCTTTTGTTATGAAATGTTATTTATTGCACCATTAATAAAATATGTTCTTTGATTATTATTAATCATTATCTTATTTAATAGACTGCGCTTTGCGTAGCTAAAGTTTAAGTTCTTTATGTAGGTAAAGAATAAATACAACATGTATCTTAAGAGGTAATGACTAGTTTAAGATGACTATTATATTTGATATTGTATGTCTCTGTGTATATAAAGCTCTTATCTCGAGATAAAATTATTTGAGACATACAGGCTTATTTAAGCTAAATGATTTCTCAAACTACGATTTTGCATAAGGAATATTGAAAAATCAGAGGACTAATAAGAAATAGTACATATAATATATTTGATCATATAAGGGTACTATTTCTTACCACACTTCTAGACTTATAATCCATGTCGATATTATTATCAATATGTGTGGCTATGATTGAAAGTATGTCTATTAAACAATATACAATTGCCATAATCCTATATTGATGACTTTGTTGGACCGGATTGATTTCGTGTATTATCGTATGGACTGTTTTATTTGAAAGAGTGTGTACACGTGAAAGTTTTAGTTGTTAACCCAAAAGTCGTCTTACAAAATAAAATGAATTTTCAAAATTAAAATGAATGTGGTCCAAGTGGGAAAAAGTTAAAAAAATTTGTAATATTTTATTTGTGAGCTTATATTAATTATTTTGTGTTTTCTAAAACGGATTAACAGTGGTCTATTAAGATGTTAAAATCCAATATTATTTTGTGATCATAAGAATTAACGGGTTATACATACAATTTAATTTTAAATCTAATAGGTAGCAAAAAGTATGGGTTATTATATTTTACTAAAACCTATAGTGGATGTGCCTGATAAATCCATTTATTTAAAAAAGGCTGAGTCCTCTCTCTAACCCTATCCTAGTATGTTTTCCCACTGAAAACTGCTAAAACTTTAGAGATTTAGGGAGGAAGACTTATAAATGTCATAAAAGGTACGTAATTATTTATCTAATTATTTATTTTATTCATATTCATCCACATATATATATATATATATATAGATGTTGTTGTTTTAGATATTTAAATCTTACAAGATATCGACTCTCTCGCGTGGCCATGCCTGTTGTTCAAAAACAACGTGGATAAGCCAAATCGTGCTACGAAGAAAGCTGTGCTGTTCATTTTAACCATTGGAACTATTCAGATAGATTTGCAGTCTTTTTGGTGGGCAGTGGCCACGACTCGCGGTTTCGGTCCTAGCGCGGTGAAACAACGAATACGTTTGCCAAAATGGAAAAAAGATAAAAAGAAAAAGGAAAAGAAAAACAATGGTTGTGTGGGTTAAGGTGGCTTAACCATAGTAGACCATGTTTCAAGTTCAAGTTCAAGTTCAAGTTCAAGTTCAAGACTGCGTGGGAAGTTTTCTTTGGGGATAAGGGGAGCCCAAAGTGGCGACATACTGGACAAGGTTACCAGTTAAAAAAGTAAAGACAGAGAACAGAAAGGGAATGAATCCTAGCCCAAAAAATAAAAGGCTGCAATCTAATTTTTTTCAGAAGACGGATGAATATAAAATATAAGTTGTACATATTTTTATCTTTTCGTGTTATTTATTCTTATGATAAAAATAAAAAATATATGTATTTCACTTGTTTATGATTCATGTTTTGTATTGAAAAAAAATGAGCCACATGATTTTATTTTCAAAATATATAAGAATTGATCACGAACATTTTTACAATACATAGTAATTTTCATTGTCGTGGGATTTCTCATATATATATATAATTATTCTTTTAAAAATGATTTTGTTTAAATGAATATCATATAATTGCATTTTTATAAAAATATATTAATAAATTTTCTATTTATATATATTATAAAATTATTTCTTGAAAAATATAAACTTTAAATTCAAATCTTATAAATCAAAAAAATCATATTGGTACCTTGAGGTTTGATATTGTTTGAATATGAATTAGCTTGAGGACTAGATTTTAAATTATTGTAATATATATAAACTTGATTTTTTATAATTTAATATTTTTTTTAATTATAGATATAATGTCCTTTTAATTGAATGGGGATGAGAGTTCAAATAAACTAATTATTTTAATTTTTATAAAAAATCACAATATTTTTTAAAAATTATCTTTACTAAATTTCTTTATCTTTCTTAATCTCATAAATTGAATAGGGATATTTTTTAATAATACATAATAAATATTATTTTATATTTTATAATGGGTCCTGTATGTATTTAGAAAAAAATAAAAAATTATATATTTAGAAGTGGAGTATTATTTTTATTAACACTTACTAGAAACCTAAAAGGTGTCTGCTATTGTATAATCTGATATTGGAATCGGAGCCAAAGAAATCATCACTCATATGTAGTACTATTATTTTAATACTTTTCATACTTCTTTTTATTTGTTACTTTTTTTAAAATATAAATAATGTGACACTTACTAGAAACCTAAAAGGTGTCTGCTATTGTATAATCTGATATTGGAATCGGAGCCAAAGAAATCATCACTCATATGTAGTACTATTATTTTAATATTTTTTATATTTTTTTTTATTTGTTACTTTTTTTAAAAAAAATTTATTTCTATTTATTTTTATATATTTATTTCAGATTTCAAGATAATATTAAGTATTATTTTTTTATTTATACTCTTATCTATTTGTTTAAAAGTAAAAAATAATGTTAATTATTTTTTATCTTTTTATTTATTAAAGGCTATATTAGAAAATTTAAAATATATTTTAACACATTAATTATATTTCTTAATCTATGTACTAAAACTTTAAATGACACATAAAAAGAAATGAACGATAGTATTTGTGTTCATGCTCCAACAATTGCTTTAGAATAATCATTTGTGTTGAACTATGAGTTATTGTCATCAATTAGGTCAAAGAAAGTCAAATATTACCAAAATGAGACTTAGAATAAAATAGTTTAGAAAGAGTTTATTTCTACTCAACTTTGGAAATAAAAGTCGACACTTGATCATAGATAGATCAGTGTTTCGAAACCCGGACCAGATCGAACGGTCAGACCGCTACCCGGAGACTATACCGGCTTGTTTTGAAGGTTTGAATCGTTTTTGTGGTTGAACCAGATTGAACCGGATCGAACCGGTGATTGAGCCGGAAACCGGAACGATTCCATGTGAACCGGCCGGTTTTTTAATTATGATTTTTTTATTTTATAAATTAATTAAATATTATTATTTTATAATATTAAAAATATTTTTTAAAAAAAACTTTTTTATTCCTATTAAATACTATTAATACTCCTTATTTTTATTATTTAAACATAATCTACATTTTTAGATATTAAAAAAAATTTGTCCCTATTAAACATTATTAATATTCCTCATTTTCATTGCTTAAAAAAAATCCCTTTTAGACATTAAATTAATGAAAAATGAAAATGACAAATAAGTTCATATTACCTTATAATGTGAAATAAAAAGATTCTACTAATTACCTTATAATATGGAATTGAAAGAGTATAAATTAATATAATATATTATAAACTTATGAAGCATTTGACAAATTTAATGTAATGTATAAGTTTATACATTATGATTCCTTTATATATCAAACTTTTATATAATATTAATCAATTAATGTTGTTATATAATTGAAGATATGATTTTATTTATTATATATCTTTTTTATTACATATAATATGATTTTTCACATAATTATTATATCACCAGTTCGACCACCGGTTCAACCGGTTGAACTGTAAAAATCGTGACCCGGTGATATTTTCGATTTGATGTTAGGTCCGGTTTTTAAAACATTGAGATAGATATTGATAATATTTGACATCATAAAGTTTGCTTTATAACTAGGGGTGAGGGTTAAAAACCCAGACCCAACCAACTTGATCTAACCCGAGATGACCCAGTATGGTATTAACCTAGTCTTACCAACCTGAAGAAAAAAACCTGGTGTCTAGATTGGGTTGACGCACTAGATTAGATTGAGCGTCAAGTTGCATATTTAAACCAATTGATTTGGCCTGGCTAAAGGTGTTTTTTTTTATAAATATGAAACAATGTCATTTAAGAACTCTTATAAAATAAAGAAAAGCCCTACCCTTACCCATCTCTTCCACACTTGTTATCTTCCTCTCATTTCCTCTCATATCTTTCCTTTAAAATCCATTGTTGTCATCTCACTATGCCACCATTGTCTTCAATCCTCACCGTCACCATTTAGACAGGATCGCACCATTATTGTCGGCGAGATCCTACAAGCTGGTATTTGGAGTTTGACCTTCGTAGCTCCCTCATCCTCTCCCTATCGTCTCTGCAGTTACCTCCTTCCATATCTACATTTACTTTGATGACCACTGTCACCTCCACCTTCTAGATTTGTCAACATCTCCACCTCTACCAAGTACCACCAATCTATCCTTTGAGATTCTTCCGTGCTCCCTTCGTCATGCTTCCTATTGGCCATCAATGTCCTCAGCGTCGCTGGTGTTCTTCTAAGTATTGTTGTTCATCGAACCCTTCTATTGTGCTAGATCCACAACTTCTTCTGGTTTTCGATTTTCTTTTTAAATTGGTGTTTGTTTTGATTTGGTCTTTGAATTTGGTTTGTTGTCCTTTGATTTCTGGTGAGAGAGTTGCAGGGGAGGTAGATGGCAACTACTAATCTGCTGGTGTTCTTTCTTTTTTTGATGCATGTATATTTTTCAGATCATTTTTTTTTTGGTATGTTGTTTTCTAGATCTTTTAGGTGTATTATGCATGTATATTTTGCAAGTTCTAGATTTTTTTGGATGTATTATATGGACATTAGTTTAAGGGAAATAAAAACAAGTGCTACACAAATTTAGGCTACATTTTCCATTTGAAGCAAAGTTTTTGTTGAAAAGAATTGCCAACAATTTTTCTATTTGGGCCAAATTGACTAAGAAAATGGTATAAGGTCCTAAACCCGATCTAGCCCAAGCTAGACTAATTTGGCTTAGTTTGGCCTATCAACCTGGTTAGATCAAACTAGACCACATGCTCTTGGACTAAACCTAATGCCTCTATGAGACCAAACCATGGGTTGATAATAAACTTGGTCTCTCCCCACCCATATTTATAAGAATAAGCATGGCAATGATTTGCTTTTATTTTCTTGCTCGTGACTATGTTTTTAATATTTTATAATTATTTTGTGAATATCTTTATTAATATAATTTATTATAAATTGATATTGATGATCAATGATTTATGCATCGTTTCCAAAGAATATATTTATATTTGAGAACTAATAATTTATTATTTGTTTAAAAAAATTATATAAATTTGGAAATTTAAAAATACAACAATTTATGTACTTTTAATAAAATTTAGAAGAATCTATGAAGGAATTCTTGATATAATTAGTAGGTAGCTATTCTTTTCAAAATATCATCTTAGGATTGGTTTCTGTTACCCTTGAAGCTCATCAAAAATAAAAAAATTTATAAGAAATTATATCAATTAAAGATTTTTATACTTTGAACAATTTTTTTTTTAAAAGAGAGCTTCCAACTTGCATTAGGGTTTATTAGGTTTATTTTTTTTAAAAAAAATCATGGTTATTAACCATAATTTTTTAAGAAAATGTATTTGGTCAAATACAAACTATCTTTTTAAAAAATGAAAAATGAGTTAAATTATAATTTTAAAAAATGAGAAAGATAGATATTTTTTTTTTCAAAATCATAGTTTTAAAAAAAAGAGGTTGATACTGATTTTATATTATACATTTAAAAATATTTTTAATTTTTATTATCTAAACATATTTTTTTATTAAACTATGATTTTATAAAAAAAATCTAAATATAATAATTTATAATAAACTTATTTTTATTAAATTTTATTTATTCTCACTTATTTTTTACTTTTGCAAAACTGAACATCAAACGGCCCTTAATATAATTGAGCTAACGAATATATATCACAAGCTTTGGTCTCCCACCCCATGTTCAGTAGAGCAGCACGCAGGGAAGGAAGAAGGGACGACCCGTGACCCTACCCATAAAGCCTTTACAAGCAAGCAGCGACACTCTCACTACCCCCAACGGGTCTCTGTTTTCCCTCTTTCTTCCTCCTTTCTCCGCGTGTTTGTGTTTTTCGTTTTTCTTTTTCATTTAAATCATATTTTCAAATTAATCTGAACGATCATTTGCCAACCCAAATGTCTCTCCTCTGCGCCTCTTTCATCACCTAATGCGAGATCTTGATTTTCTTCCATTTCCCATGGAAATTTTGGTTCCCGCTTTCATGAGGAACGGGACCATTGTGGAAAAATAAATCCCACTTCCGAAATCCTTTGGGTTTAGTGGAGAGGTGGCGGAAGGGCAAAAGCTATGCTGCTTCGATTGGCGTTCTGGGGATTTTCGAGTTGCAATTTCTGCAGTCGTGTCGGATCGTTGTCGGGAGGAGGCGATTTTCACCCTTAACGTTTGGCCGGTACGTCTTATTGGCCAATTTTGGACTGTAGGTTCCGTCATTTTCAAGAAACGAATTGAATAATTTCAAGTTGTTTACTGCTAAGAAATTTATTTATAAAATAAGCTAGCGTATGAAGTTCTGACCTTTATATTATTTTCCGCTTGATTAGGATACAAGGGGACAAAATGCCGCCATATGGTGATACCTAATACAAGGTAAGCTTTTGAACTTTATTGAACCGAAATGACTCGATGATCTCAACATTTTCCGTTTTTGTTCAATTGTATCAGTGGAGAATGGTGTGATAAGAATTTGTATGTATTCTTCTTCTATATTTGGAATGAGCTTTTAGTTCTGGTGTATGCTTCATCATGGTTTGACTTTGGTTTGCAGGGCTTGAAAATGGCAGACGCAAACTCAGTTGGAGTAATTCTGGACTTTCTAAGGAGGAATCGGTTTACTAGAGCTGAGGCAGCTTTGCGCAGTGAACTCAATAATCGTCATGATTTGAATGGCTTTCTTGAGAAGCTTACCCTGGAAGACAAAGCTGCGCATGAGTCAGAAAAGGATAAAGGGAAACCTGTGCTTGACCATCAGGGATTGGATTTTCATGATAATGTCGAAGTTTCTAAAGAACTGATTGTGAAGGAAATAGAGTGTGGGACTGGTGGAAATGCAACAGAAGGCAAATGTAGAAGTACTTATTCTATTGGGGAATGGAAAAAATCTAATGAAGTGGTTGGGGCAAGCAACAAAAACTTAACTTTCCCTAAGAGTTCAGAGGATAGCATGCTTGATCTATACTCAAGGAAGTTAAATTCTAGTAATGGTCCAGTGGAGCCTTACCAAAATGGTGGTGGTGGTAGTGCCAATAATACTTTGAAGGCCCTGGTTTCTCAGCAATCAAAACATCAAACAAGTGAAGCTCTTGATATGGCCAACAATAACGCAAAATCTGGAGAGGAAAATACTGTGCCTGCTGATAAACAGTTCTCGTGGCCTGGAAGTAATAGTAGAGCCTCTGTGGGACAAATATATAGCAGTATGCAAACCAAAGGACCTAGAGAAAATGATTGCCAATCTAACTTTAAAAACTCATCTCTTAAAGAGAACTATGCAGATAATCCCTGGTCAAGAACGGATAAGAATGAGAATTCATCTTCAGACCTGTGGAAAGATTGTTCTGTCAAGGTTGTTTTTCCCTTCTCCAAGGGAGATATATCTACAAGACATGATAGTTCAACTTTCTCAGAAAGAAAAGAGGGAAGAAGGACAGAAATAATTGATATCAGGGAAGCAATGAAAATGCAGGTGGATGAAGTAGGGAGAGCTATTTATGTAGTCAATTCGCAAGGCAGTTCTGAACAGAAGACTATTGGCAGCTTAAATCTGCCTGTTGCTCCTGAGAATCGACAGCAAGAGTTACCTATGCTTCCTCTTGTTAAACTCAAGTCAGAGGACAAGCTCTTGGCTGTTAATTGGGAGGAGAAATTTGAGCAGGATAAACCTGCTTCAAAAGTTGATGCTGTTGATAACAATTTACTTATAGGTTCATATTTGGATGTGCCTGTTGGACAAGAAATTAACCTTTCAGGTTAGCTTATGAATGAATATTATTAATGGCATCATGCAAGTGAAATATGTGATGAAGAAATTATCATTAATTTTCTTGTATTATGATGTTTAGTTGGGATTAGGGTTTGCAACTATTGGAATTCCTAAAACAATGATAAAAACTCTAATGTAGGATAATTGGATAGCATATGATATATTCCCTAGGCCCAATACCTTTATTGAACTCCTTAATGATAAATTAACTCCCTAGTTACCCCAATTTTCCAATTACAAACAGTGACCTCAGTTTAATAATTATATCATAAATCAAAATAATAAATGATAATTTCTTCATCATATATACTACATTACACATGCTCACAAAAATTCCCTGCATTTCAATCAGCTGTCTTTAATTTGGGTCTAAATTAGTAGTTGGATTTCTTGGCCAGTCATGATGATAAGTTATTTTGTGTGCTCAATGCAAATTTGGCTTCTTCCTAGGCTTGAGACGTAGTTGTTATTTGTCCTTTTTGTTTATTCTTTTATCCTTAATATTTGTTCAACTTGTTAAAATCATCTTAATGGAAAATATTACAATATTTTTATATTTTATTTTGTATAAAATATTTTTAAATGTGAGTTTTATACAAAATTAATTAGTACAACACCATGCAACAAGTGAACATGGGCAACTGTGCTCTTTTTTTTTTTTTTTTCACTGCCAGGAATGCAGCTGATTTTATGAGCGTATTGTGGGAATGTGATTCCTACAGAATGTGGGAATTCCAACACTCATGAATGAGATTCTTTCTAACTAAACAAAGTTGAACATGGTAAATCAATTACCGCTCTCTCTCTCAAGTCTTACTGACCAAACATGCACTAACAGATTTTCAATAGTGAAGGAAACTATAAGTGAAGATTGTTTCTTGGTTGTGGACTTACTGTTCAATCTATATATATTGTAAGATAAAAAATGACAAAATATTTCGAATATATATGTGTGCGTGCATGTGTGTGTATTTATGTATGTATGAAATGCGGGCAACTTTTTCTCATGTGTTGTGCCCTCTATCTAGAACTGATCTTAAATTTGGCCTTATTAGATTAAACTTTCTTTGATTCTTGCTAATAAGTGACTTCAGTGCTGTGTTATATTTATTTCCGATTATTGTACCAATTATACACACTACATTATCTGGTTGATCTCTTAATTCTGAATACTAGCTTTGACTTATACACATGTGCTTCAGGTATGAGGAGAGCTGCAGGAGGCAGTTGGCTGTCTATAAGTCAAGGGGTTACAGAGGATACGTCCGATCTTGTATCTGGTTTTGCCACAGTTGGGGATGGGTTGAGTGAATCTGTTGACTATACAAATGAATATTGGGACTCTGATGAATATGATGATGATGATGATGTTGGCTACATGAGACAACCTATTGAGGATGAGGCTTGGTTTTTGGCACATGAAATTGATTATCCGAGTGACAATGAAAAGGCAACTGGGCATGAAAGCGTTCCGGATCCTCAGGACAGAGGTCCTGTCAAACATGAAGATGATGATCAATCTTTTGGTGAAGAAGATTCTTACTTCACCAGAGAGCAATTTGTTCAACAAAAAAATGTTGAACCGGTCATAATGTCAGATAATTCAATTGGTTTGACGATAACTGAAATGTATGGAAGGACTAGTGAGAATGGATTAATGGTACGATATGATGGACAATTGATGGATGAAGAATTGAATCTAATGCATGCAAAACCTGTCTGGCAGGGCTTTGTCCCACAGACTAATGACCTGGTCCTGCTAGGAGATGGGAAGTCTCTGAATGACAGGGAAAGATCACAACTTGAAGATATATGCATTGATGATAATCAGCACGGTCCAGTTAGGTCAATTGGGGTGGGGATCAACAGTGATGCTACTGACATTGGCTGTGAAGTGCATGAAAGTTTGGTTGGTGGTAGTCGTGAAGGGTATTTAGAGGATCCCTGTGATTATAATGTAGGACTCGGTTGTTCCAGGCACTCTCAGCATGATTTGGATAAGAAGGCCATTAATAAATTGAACAAAAATAAGAAGAAAAATAGCAAGCGTGAGTCAAATAAGTATGTCACTGGGGTTGATAATGGCACATTCTTGCAGACTAATGCTCACACTGATGGAAGCTTCTCATTTGCCCAATCACTGAAAGATGGCCAGATAATCCAGGCTTGCTCCAGTAAGCCCCTATGGTCAAATAACTGCAATGCTAATGAAAATGATGACTGTCTTAATGCATTTGTGAGATCTGATGACATGCTTATTTCATGGGGGCAAAAAAGCAGTGATTCTTCACCCATTAAAAGTTCTAGGGATGAGAGTAATGTTATTGCTGTAAGATCCACTAACTCTTCTCCAACAGCAGTCTCTAATTATGGATATACTGAAAGAGCACATGTTGAGCTAGAAGAAGATGAACAAGCTAGCATTGCAGGGGAAGAGGATATAGGGGCATTACTGGAGGATGAAGATGATGATGCTGTTCAAGAGCAAATAAGGCAACTAAAGGCCCAGGAAGAGGAGTTTCAAACCTTCGATCTAAAGATTGTGCATAGGAAAAACAGGTATGTCTTCATATTTATGTTGATCTAAGCTATAGATTACTAAGCATGTTTCAAGGTTCTTTTGAGGTCAAGATATACATCTCTATTAACAATCCCTACTATTTTAATGTATCTAAAAGTTCCTCATAGAAATTAGTATGTTTGAACTTTTTTTATTGATACTGTTGTTTTCTGCAGCTGGACTTCCTTTCTTGCACTTGTGTATTTAGAAAAATTATCTTTTTTATTTATTGTGTCTCTCCTCTTCACTTATGAATTCCAAATATGGTAAGTGGTTGCATGCATATTGGCTTATAAAAACAGTAATTTTTTTTTCAGTATTTAGATAATTGTTTGAGAGATTATAGTAGTGTAAAGAACATTTCAGAGACTTTTGGACCTGTTAATTCAATAGAAACTTAGAGTCTAAGATAACGACTACAAATGAATTGTTGTCTTAAGTTTGGAAAATCACCATCATTTTAAGTTGATTGCATGCTCAGTCATGTGATTGGGAGTATTCCTATGCCCTGGACTAGTTTATGGTTGTTTCAAATTCATAAATTTGTTTCATTTGTCGATTAGGTTTTATTCCTTATAGCAACTCCAGAATTAAAGATGCAACTGTACTGAGACAATATAGCATATACATATTTGTCATGATAATTTTTTTTAAAGATACTGTTTAAATAGTGAGATTTTCCTCCTTCGTTGGAAAGGTATGAACTGATGTCTGGAGTTTTTTTTGGGTCCTCTGTCAAAATATTATCTTGTTTCTTTTTTCTTCTTCTTTAAGTTATGCCTTGATATTATATGTGAACCCTTGTTTTGTTGCTCAGAACTGGCTTTGAGGAGGACAAGAATTTCCATGTTGCTTTAAGTTCTGTTATAGCTGGGCGCTATCATGTTACTGAGTATCTGGGATCTGCAGCATTCAGCAAAGCCATACAGGCTCATGATCTGCATACAGGCATGGATGTTTGTATTAAAATAATAAAGAACAACAAGGACTTCTTTGATCAAAGACTTGATGAGATCAAGCTTCTCAAGTATGTCAACAGACATGATCCTGCAGACAAGTATCATATTCTTCGATTGTATGATTATTTCTATTATCGAGTAAGTGATTGTTGAAGGTGCTACTGCTTTTTTTGTACTGTTAAGTTTTTACTTTCAATTAGTTGTTGTTTCAGGTGTGTGTGTTTGGATGTTCTATTTCCTATGCCATCCATCATCTGGATATGGGGTCCCACTTTTGTTCATTGACTTGTTGGTAGCATTATTTTCTTTATTGAACATCTAAAGAATGCTCTGTTGAAAGTTAAAGCTCATATTTTTCTCTGGCCCAAAGCTTTTGTGGTGCATGAGTTGTTTGGATTCCCTGCAGTAGGGGATCCTACTGCACAAGGGGCAGCAACTGTTTTTAGGCTTTTTTATGAACTTAAAAAATTAGTGGGAAAGATAAAAATTGTAATTGTGAAGACCAGAATTGTTACAATGATAGAAAATTACATTTTAAAAATATGAATTGTGCAGTCCTGTTAAAATTTTAAGTATACTTTTTTCTCAGTTACCATTTTCATCTTCCCCACAAGATTCTTTTGTTCCTAATTTTTTTTTAAAAAAAAAAAGCTTCCAAAGTGGTTACTTAGGAGTTACCCAACTTTTCGTCCCAACTAGTCAATAAGTTGTAGCTGAATATGAAATTAAGCTGTAGCTGAAATTATTCCGTAGGAAGATACGCTTGGTATACCTGGAATGGAGTTTTATCTATATCTATTTGTATCTACTGAATGTTCATCCATAGTCTTGTCTCCAAATTGACATGAATTATGTTGGATACTTAGCTAGTTAGCTACACTATTTGCTTAATTATTCTTTTGCATTTATTCGTGCTGGAAGCTGCAACTAAAGCCTACTTCTAATGTGTCCACCTTGTGTTGGACAGGGACATCACTTATTTTTGAAGTGTTTGTGCCTCATGAATTGCAGCATATGGTATAGGATAGCTATAAAGTATAAACACTGGTGCTTAATTTCAAAATAAATTCAATCATATTATCACTTATCTAGGCTTTGTTGTTATGTTGGGAAAAAATATATGTCAACTGTTAGTCATCTGACTTTGTAGTATGCCTTATATGTATGATTGAATTTATTTTGAAATGATTGTATACAAAAAAAAATCGGAGTGACACCTATCAAGGAGAAAATGATGGGCATGTACAAAGAAGAGGATAAGAGGAGTCAGTAAGGAGAGTTGATCAAATGGCTTGGAGTTCTATTAAAAAGCATAAAGGAAGACCAAGAATGATACTAAGAGAAGTTATAAGACGTGATCTCTTAATAAATAATTTATCTGAAGAGATGGTGTTTGATAGAGCTCATTAGCGTCATATGATCCATGTAACCAATTCCACTTAGTGGGATAAGGCTAATGTTGTTGTTGTTGTTAGTCATCTGACTTTGTAGTATGTCTTATATGTATGCTTTTACATATTTACTGACTACTGATTCCCTATATTATTGATAGTTGAACTCTTTCTTTGGTTAGCTGATTGACTGCTCTCTTGTTCTTTTTTTCCTGTTATACTGTAGGAACATTTGTTAATAGTATGTGAACTACTTAAAGCCAACTTATATGAATTTCATAAATTTAATAGAGAATCAGGGGGGGAAGTATACTTCACAATGCCAAGATTGCAGGTTTGTGGTGTTCCATCTACTTCATAAATCATGATGTGTTATTTTCATCTTATCTGCCATTATTGAAACTTCTCTAAATCTATCTGTGCAGTCAATTACAATTCAGTGTTTGGAAGCACTGCAGTTTTTGCACAGCCTTGGACTAATACATTGTGACCTGAAGCCTGAGAATATTTTGGTGAAAAGCTATAGTAGATGTGAGGTGAAGGTCATTGATCTTGGAAGTAGTTGTTATGAGACCGATCACCTTTGCCTGTATGTTCAGTCCAGGTCCTATCGTGCTCCAGAAGTTATCTTGGGACTTCCATATGACAAGAAGATTGATATCTGGTCACTTGGCTGCATTTTGGCTGAACTTTGTACTGGCAATGTAAGTAGAATGGATGGCCAATGCCCTTCAAAATATCAGAGTTTAATATCTTGTTTGATTTTTTTTTTTTACCAATGATTTATCTCTTAAGCCATCAAATTCTCACCCTACGTGAGTCCTTGATAAAGGTCTAAAATGTTATCCACTCCCTCAGTTCTAAAGTAAGTTTTCCTGAAGTTAAGGTCACTAGTTAAGCCTTTCTAAGCAATACTATCTATGTTTCCTTGATAATTGTTCCTTGTAGAAACTAGAGTCTCATGGTTAAATAAACTTAGATTTGCTCTGCATCAGTGACTTCATACCCCACAGTGCTTGACTGAGAATAGTGTTTTGGCTTTGGCTTATTTTGGTTAATGATCTGCACGGATGCCAAAAGTTTGTGTTGGACCATGAAAGATGCAGTTGTGATTAACAAGAATGGCATTCCGTTATAAAAGTTGGTGAGACTGTTCTTTTTTTTTTTTTTTTTTTGGGGGGGGGGGTTACTAAATATACATCACAATATTAGTACAAGTATTAAACCAATAAAAATTTCTATATCTATATTAACCAAAAAGAAGCTTCTAAGAGCTCAATAACTTCGCAAGTGCACCTCATGAGAATTTAAAAGTGGGACATTCATTGGCCAAATTTCTTTTTTTTTTTATTTCCTTTTTCTTTTTGGGGTGTGGGGTGTGGGGGGGGGGGTCCTATTAAGGTCGTCTTCCCTTTTGTATGATGATACAATCAGGATGCACTATCTTTCTATGATCATGCAGTGGCTTGATGTTGATATTTGCTTCTCAGGTCCTCTTTCAAAATGATTCACCTTCAACATTACTTGCTCGGCTGATTGGCATCATTGGTCCAATCAATCAAAGTATGCTTGCAAAAGGAAGGGATACTTTTAAGTATTTCACCAAAAATCATATGCTTTATGAACGGAATCAGGTTAGAATTGTATTTTCCATTTACTATGCAAACAAAATGGACTGGCCAGCAATCTGGAAGCTTGATATTTGTTATTCTTGTCTGATTTTTATATGCAGTATTATAATATTAGATGTTTGGTATCTGGCCCAGACTAAAGGTCTCTTTTTTAATTGTAAATTTCTCTCTTTTTGATGCACTCTGAAGAAACCATTGAGAAAACCCTTGCTGACAAACCTGTTGGTTTCACACCACCTGGGTAGAAAATAACAGAAGATACACATTCAACTGACCTGTGTGAATTTGAGGATTTTTTTTTTTTTTTTGTGATCAGGAGTATCTCCCACTGGTAGGCAATAGTAGCTAATCTCCCTTGGTGTACGGAGGGCAAAGAGTCAACCTTTCCCAACTAGGTTTGCTTTATACACAAAGGCTAAGTACTGAACCTCCAACAATTTGCTTAAAGGACAAGAGCCCCTAGCACTTATGTCAACTTTTGCTTAAGGGACAAAAGCCCCTAACACTTATGTCAATTTGAGTTGGTGTGAATTTGAGGAACTTTAGATAGACTAAACATAAGCACAGGATGCTGTTATGCACATTTATCACATTCCTGCACTTCTTGCTGCCTTCTTCTCAACAGTTGAAAATACGGAACTTTATTTTGTTAATTTAGTGAAATTAAAGAACAAACCTTCCTAACCAAATGATTGTTCACTAAGCCAGGTAGAAACAACAGAAATACGCATACAATTGAACTAATTGATCATCAGAATAATCTTTAATTATACCTGCATTAGACTTGATTTATTTTAAAGATTAGAGAGTCTGAAACTTCCTCCTGGCACGAGTTCACTAAGGTCCAAGTGGCAGATTTGCTGTTACACTCATGCAAAACCAGTAAACCAGAAAATATTACCTTTTCAGGACATCCTATTGATGTACTCTGGGTGATCACACTACAACTTTGTATTTCCTGTTAAATATGTTACTTCTACTGTTGTATGGATATTCCATATATTTGTCACCCGTCTACCTTATAATGTGCGTTGTGCGTCTGAATATCTGTAGTGAAGAAATTGAACTTTGAAGACCTACCCAAATTAAGTTTTGATTATGGGTGCATGAGAGAATAGAAGAATAGGTGCTAAGTAGTCATCCCCATTGCTCAGCTTGAATGTCTTGCTGATTATGGGTACATTCTTGACAATATCATGATTGACTGGAATTGAATCGAGGAACAGCAAGCCAAGTAATAGAGAATCACTTTAGTGGAACCTCTTAAAGATGCCTGATACTTTTCAAAGAGAATGCCATCATGTTTGGTCATTTCATTGTGATTTTTTACTGGGTTTGCCAAATAGAAACGGTTCTGAACACCTGAGCCCATGATAGCAAAAGTTGAGGATATTTATTTTTTATTACAATATTTATTCCTCCACCTCCTCTTTAAAAGAAGATAATCAAAGAATACTGTGACTAATGGTTTAGAAATCCTTCCTCTCAATATTTTAGTTCTTGCAATGTCATTTTGTAATTGCAATTGTTGCATCTTCATTTTTCTTGAGAAATTTACGGTAAAGTTAATGTCTTCTACAGGAAACCAACAGGTTAGAATACCTGATTCCCAAAAAGACATCTTTGAGGCATAGATTGCCAATGGGAGACCAAGGCTTCATTGACTTTGTTGCTCATTTGCTTGAGATTAACCCAAAGAAGCGGCCTTCTGCATCTGAGGCCCTTAAGCACCCATGGTTATCATACCCTTATGAACCCATATCATCTTGATGCATTTGAAGGTTTTTTCCCCCTATGTGGGTTTAACAATGTCATAACCTGTAAATTGGATTTGGCTTCTCATTGAGGGAAGGGCGGCTGCATTATCTGTAGATCCTGGGTGCTTTTCATGATCTATTTTAAAGATGATATGGGAAGGAGCACTTCCACATTCCTGCATAATGGCATCAAAGGCGTGTTGGTTCTATGGGTAATACTTGTCTTTAATCAAAGGCGTGTTGGTTCTGTGGGTAATACTTGTCTTTACTTGCCCCTACTAGTATGTATTCCAAAGAACCCCGATTTAGGATGTAATTTTGCACGTTTGATGTATTGATAGGGTTTTTCTTTGTTTTGGCGGTTCTGTCAAAAAGGGAGATCTCAATCTTCTTGTATGCGATGTGAGATTATTCTTTTAGGGTACTTAGTAATATGTTGTGGAGCATTTATCCCTTTTCTCCGTGGGTGTGTAACAACCATTTGCTGCACCAATCAAGATAAAAGTAGAGCTGGTGACAGTGTGGGTGGAGCCTGGGACTGAATTGCCTTTCCTTTTCAGTTTGGAGCAACCTGATTGTATTTTGATGGTGTGAAGGAAGCTTCCCTTTGTTATACTTATGGTACTGGGGATTTGGTAAGAGTCTAGCAAATGGATTCAACCAAGATTGTGGACTACAGAAAGCTTTTTGCCCCCATTGGGTGGTCCCTAGTCATTAACTAAGTCTGTATGCTGCTTTAGGCCAGTAGAAATTTCTGAATATGTTGCTGGCTTGCTGATCTGTTCCCAGATCCCAGTTTTTGCAACTTTAAGAGGTAATTGTTTTTCTTAATTAACGTTATGTTTCATGTAAATATTTTATCATTTATCTAAATATTTTTATCATGGCAGTTCTACTTCCACTGGTTTTTATAAAATTATGCACTTTTTCCTAAAATAGAAGTGAGCTGATATTATGATGTTATTGATAAATGATGTGCACTATAAATCCTCTAAGTTGTAGTTATGATGCATTTGACAGATGCATTTGAGTGATGATAATAAAAGGATCAATTCAATTCCATACTTTTTGAATGTATGATAATAAATTCAATGTGAAATAATAAACGCAAGAAAGCAATGGAAAGATGCTTTTTTCCCTTGTGAACCTTGTGGGATCACCTCCAAAATTGGTTGGAAGGTAGAATTGATCTTTTGAACTTAAAAATATCTCTGAAATAAATGAGAGGGTGAGTGAGTGTGTGTATATATAATTTATTTATTTATTTACTTACTTTTAATTCTCTCATTCTACAGATATTTTTACAGGTTTATCTTCAGAAAATTCAAATCCAAATAAATAGAAAGAAGAAAAAAATTTTCAAATCCAAATAAACAGAAAGAAAAGAAAAGTTTGTATTAACTCTTTCATGTTGTTTTATATTTTCCTCGTAAGTTAAATTAAAAAAGAGAAACTTAAGGGTAAGACAATATGACAGTCTCCTCTTCTAAAATTAAGTTGTGTAATTATTAGAGTAACACTAACAAACAAGATAATTATATTTATTTTGATCAAAATTTTTATATTTATTACTTATGTAATATGATAAATATAAAATATATACTTGATAAATGCAAAATAAGTATTATAATATCATGAAAGTAAAAGCAAGGATAAAGTACAGATTATGTGAAAAATTGTGCTTCTCATGGTGTATTGTTCTTTCTTCTCAAACTGAGACTGTCTATTTAATCACATCAACAACTCCAGAAAATTGTGAAAATATTCAAAATATAAATGAACCACATATTTAACCATAAAATTATTTTTGGTAAAAAAAAACATTAAATTATACTCCTCTTATCCTTATTAAATACTCCTTTCTAAAAGTTTTGAATGGTTCTTATTATAGGATCTTACATAGTTTACAAAACACTTTTTTCCCTTAAATTCCCTTTATTTGATACTCTCCCATTTGTTATATTTGACACTCCCTCATGAGTATATTAAGAGTTTATTAAAGATAAATTGGGAAAGTTTTTTTAAATTGTTTACGAATTTATTAACTTCAACTAATTTTAGTTGATTTTCTTGATATCTGTAATTTAATTAAAAGATTATAGTAAAGGGAGTATTTTGTTAACATTCATAAGTTATCTAAGTTTTGTCTTTTTTTTTTTGTGTGTATTACAACATGCCCTTTTTTGTCTTGAACAGAGGATCAAGAGTCACTTACAAATTAAAATTAAAAGTATTATTTTAACGTATAGAGACTTGTTTTCAGAAAGGGCAGGAAACTTTATAGATCAACAATTCAAATAATTTTTTCAAAGATGTATTAATTCGTCTTACAAGGTAAACTCTGAATGTATTCGAATAATTTTGCAGGATAATTGTCAAGAGATTCACAGTTGATGATTAGTTGAGAAAAGTAATTACAAAGAAAGACTTGTAATTAATAAGAAGTAGTAAAAACTAAAAACTTAAAGATGGAGTAGTAAAACTGGGGAAAAAATAATAATAACAAAGCCTTACTTTATAATTAATTTGCTATTTTGGTCTTAAAATGCGATTCTCCCCAAATTACCTATTGACGTTGTCATTTTAAACTAAAAGAGCATAAACATAAGCACAAATTCCTTGGAAATTCATCTCATCTCTTAAAAGTGCCATACTTATACACTGAACTTATGATTTCAAGAACATTTTGTCAAACAAACAAGGAAAAAAGGGCTAATTGGGTTTAGGGGAAAAAAAAGATATTTAGTTTTTAGTATCAATTTTATTTGTGAGAATTGAATTCTTTGAACCAAGAATCAATTTTTCTTTAAAAAAAACTTTGGTACCAAAAATTAAATATCTTTATTTGCTGGTTCCAAAACCTAACTATCCCAAAAAAAAAGTTATGGAAAATTTACCCTTTAAATCAATTGTTGCACAATCTCAGCCATTGAATTAAATTCTAAACCTAAAGCTGATTTTAAAAAGTATGTTTTGATTTCTTTTAGACGAAAAAAAGGTACAATAGGAATATATTTTAGTGCATGTGGCATCATTGATCGATGTCAAAATCATATACCCATAGGATAAAAGAGTGAGAGAATCATTACATGATTTTCTAACCTTGCTGCTTTTGTGTCTGCTAAACAATTTAAAAAATACTACACATGTACATGTTCCTTTGGATTCCAGTTTGGATCCTGTTAATTTCTTGTCGTTTTTCAAGAGAGATTCATTTAAATGATGTGGCTAATTTAAATTATAAAATTCATTTGAATAATGGATGCCTCCCTATCTCCCTTTGAAATTGATAAGAAAAAATGCAAATAAAAAATATAGAAAATCCAAATCCTTAGATTGAACCTATCATGATATGACTCTAATTTTATTAAGTTAGATTTCACTGATCCATCATACTTGATTTATAAGTTTATTTATACAAGCTCATAAAGTATCAATAAACTACTACAAGCCAAAATTTATTTCACAATGCAGAGCTTAGACATTTAAATTGGATTCTCTTCACAGAGAGAGAGTAACATAATATAATGTTGCTATGTATGGAATCCGAAAATAATAATTATATTTATATATATATATATATATATTTTGTCTTTATCCCAATAGGAATGTATGAATGTATTGTTTATATTTGTTTTTGTAAATATAGAGGATCCGAAAAAAAAATGCATGTGTTTGTTCATATGACTATATATATATATATATAACATGCTTTAATTTATCGTGTCATATCTAAAGGTATAAAATTATTGAAGGGATTCATTGAAGATTAAAGCGCATAACATAAAGTTGATGCTGATGATGGAAATCTAGTCTGATTTCTTCTTATGATTCTTTTTGTCGCCATTAATATACACACTATTACAAGGTTCTCATTCGTAGCGTTACAAATAATATTAGGAAACTTTTTTTTTTAAAGTACCTTAATTTATTTGTTTGGTATTTTTTTAATATAAAGTATTTGATAGGTTGTTGATTAGTAATGTGTTATAGAATGATATTTATGAGTTTTATTTTAATACTTTTTTTCCCTGTTTTTATTATCAATTTTTGTTTATACAATGTTTTCACTACCAATTTTAAAGCATCATTCTTACTTAATTCAGGCGTCGAAGGAACTTGATTCCTATTGATGAATTCAGAATGATTTTTGTAACATTTGAGGTAACAAAAAAATAAATATTAGAAATTTGATGGGCAATTAGTGAAATATTTAAATAGTTTATATGACATTCTTGCCTATCATTAAAATTAAAGTGAGGATATAGGTTCAAATTTTGTTACCAATGTCAGTCTTTTTAAGTGATTTTTGAATTGGAAGACCTGCTCTAATCTTAATAAATTTTTAGGATCTAAGTCAGCTAAATTTTTATTTATAAAAAAAATTAATGTGAGCTCAAATTGGATCAAGAAACTCTCTCCACTGCTTGGAAGTCTTAGGACTAAGGAGTATCTTCCATAGCTATTTTGATTAAAGATCACGCGAATGTCCATTTTGTTTTTAAAACAAAGAAAATTTTTTAAAAAATAAAAAAAATTATTAAATATTTTTCTTCTGGCATTCGAAATGAAGTCTGTATAATTTCAATAGACAATAAAGTTTAAAGAAGTCTGTGTACTTTATTTCTATTTTTGGGAGAAAAAATTATTAAGTCTTAAAAATAGAAAAGATATTTGTATAATTTTAATATAAAATTTATGAGAAGATCGTATAATTTTTTTTTTTATTTTCAGAAAAAAATATCTGCATAAACTTAATAAAAAATAAATTTATACAATTTTAATAAAATTTCAGAAATATTTCTGTAATTTATTTTTAATTTTACATTTTTATATCAAAACTTGAAAACTTTGAATTCAATATGCCTGACATTGAAGAGAGAATCCCTTTTTGTTTTCTGAATATGTGGAAACAAATAGAGAAAATGAAGAGGCAAACGTATAGTTTGCTATAAAATGCTTTTCCGCATGCTCTCTTTCCACTGCTTTTCTTCTCACTGAAAAGCTTCTCACCAGAGAAGAATGGAAACGAGGATGATGAGAAGAGAAGACGACGATGACGACGACGAAGAGTGCCACAGCACCAGGAACACCACCACGCAAGGAAGCCGATGGTTCAGGCCCCGCTTCGATTTGTGTTTCACCGATCCCGACTCAATTTGGCGAACCGGAATCCCCGCACACGGCCGAGCAACCACTGTTCTCCGCCGCCGATTCCTGATTCATCCTGAAAACCGGTACATCTCTCCCTCCCTCTCTCTTCCGCCGATAAACAGCTCTTCAACTTTCCGAAACCGTTTCCTTTAATTTAGACAGATGAAGTGGATCTCTTTCCTTAATTTAGTTCTAACTTAAGACGTTAAAAAAAAAAACTTATAACAATTATCAAAATTGATATATATATATATATATTATAAAATTTATATCAAAACACACTTTTCTTTTTTTTAACAATTAGTGTGAGTGTACTCAATTTTGTTTTTTTTTTTGACAAATTTTGTTTAACTAGATAAAATTGTTAAGAAAATATTGCAAATGTAAATATATAGTGATTGTACATGGTTTATTATTTTAATTTTAGATATATGATGATAATGGGTTTCAATACACATTTTTTTTATTAATTTAAAAATTTATTTTTGTAAATGACGTTCATTCATGATTTAAACAAGTGTAATTTTTAATGAACTACGTAAGTATTAGTTCTCTTTTTTGAAAATTAAATTATATTTTTTAATTTTTATTTTCTCCTTTTTCATCCAAATGGCTTTTCAGTAAACTTCTCTACTTTTATCCAAATTTTATTTTTATAAATTATGGTTATTCTAAAAATACTTTTATAAAAAGATAAACGAAATGGGCACTTAACGTTTAATAATGAGTTTTAAAGTTTGTCTCACGAGTCAAGAAAAGTTAAAATAATAATAATAATAATAATTAATTTTTATTATTCATAGCCGTCGGATAAGAGCTGAATTTGTGATTTTTGGTCGTTTTCTTTCAATTTCTACCACGATTTAATTACAGATATTTGAAGTGGAGGGGAGAGAGGCAAAAAAAAAATTTCATCTTTTTTTTTTTAATCCAAAAAGAAAAATTGAGCATTTTCTCTTCATGTCTCTTCTCCTTCCTTTTGTCTAAAAATAAGAGAAAAAGTGCCCAATTTCTTTATTTGATTTTAAAAAAATACCTTTCATCCCCTCCCTCCAAATAAGTAAACAGAGGGTACAAATTCAAACTTAAATCAATATTCTCAAACAATTAATATTGAAAAAAATGTGAGAATGTTATTAATCTGCAGACGATAGAATACATGATAAGATAGAATGGACGTGCATGCATGTGTTAGTGTCTCGTTAAATTATTAATTCATGGAAGCTGCCACGCGTATTGTGATAAAGACTGAGAGAGAGAGAGAGGAGTTGGGGATTCTAATTTTTGTTGATAACTATTGTTCTTTCACCAAAAAAATTTTGATATTCTCATAATTTTTTTTTGGGGAAATTTTCGATTAAGGATCTAAACTGAACATATATATACATAAATACATACACACAAATATATATAGGACGAATCCCAATCTAGTTATAATTATTTCTAAATTTATTATTTTTAACAGATTTATCACCAGACCTTTATGAAAGTTATTGTTATTGTAATTTTTTCAAAAAATTTGAAGTTTTAAGTAATTTTGTAATATCGCAGAAAAAAGTAATTTTGTAAATTGAAAAATTAGTAATAATTTAAAAAAAATATATAAGTGAATAGTGATTTTAATATTTTATATTAATTATTATTATAATTTTTGAAATTTCAACATAAATTGATTAATGTGGATTCTTAAATGATTTATTTATTTATTTGTTGGTCCCGACAGTTATATATATATATATATATATGCATATTTTTTTTATAATATAATGAAAGGCCTAAGATTAAACTCTAGAAGTTGGCCCAAAAAAAACTCCATAGGACTTATCTAAAATTAAGGTCCAAAGGCCTTGTCATGGCCCAAATGTTCGTTTGGTCCTAATCCATTAAATCCAAAAAAGCCCACCCACTCTGTGACAGACTTTTGGCGCCGAGTAGCCTTCCGTTTCGTTGTTTCTCATTCACTGCACCCTGAAGCTGTGAGGTGTCGTAGTCGCAAGCAAGTTCTCTTTACTCAGACATGGCGGCAATTTTACTGGGAAATTTGCAGGTGGTACGTCGTGTGGAAGCATTTCATTCTGATATGGGCAGTATACTCTTCCTTCTTCACTCCTCTGGAGTTTGCATTCTTCAGAGGGTTGCCGGAGGAAGTCTTCCTCCTTGACATTGCCGGCCAGTTCGCTTTCCTCATTGACATCGTCGCCCGGTTCTTTGTTGCCTACCGTGACGTCCACTCCTATTGCATGGTCTACGATCGCAATCTAATTGCCATGAGGTACCCCTTGTATTCTCCCAATTCCAGTTTCATCTTTCAATAATTTGTTTTGAAAGTATTTTGTTGATATTTGTAATTGTTGTTTTCGTCATTGATTTCAATTGTAGGTACCTGAAATCGCGGTTCTCAGTTGACTTGCTTAGTTGTTTTCCGTGGGATTATATTTACAAGGTATTTATTTATTCGATGATCAGGCGACACGCCAAGTTCTGTTTTGGTTTTGTTATGGTTCCATTGAAGAACTTGCCCTGAGAGTTGAAAAGCATTTGGTTTTGGATGCCGATTCTCTCTGTAAAAAGGAGAGAGATTCTATCGTTGAGGACCTTAGTGTACGATAATTCTACAAATATTAATGCCTCCAAAATATTTTTTTTAATAATATTTTAAACAATCAGACCTGTTTAATAGACACTTGCATCTTATCAAGGGTTAAGGAAGCTGGACTCTTTCAGCTGCACCTGTTAAAAAACACAGTGAGATGGATTGATTACTGGAATATGTGAAAAGAAATACTTTACATAAAGGAGTACATGTTTTGTTTGGTGGAATGTACCAGCAGAGGAAGCAGAGGCTAAGGAAGAATGCTTTCTTCTGCCAAAGACTTGGACAAGTTGTCCAGAAACAAATCTATCAACTGAAATCTTTTAAAGGACTTAAAGATTGCTCTGGACTCCATGGTTTGTAAGAAACATTGAATTGCCGAAAAAAGATTGCTCATCTGCCTTCGAAAAGAACAAACCTTGAATCCTGGACCCAATTGAATACTACTTGGGATGCCCATGTGTCTTCACATAGTTACTAGAATGGGCAACCGTATTAGGATAAAGATTCTCTAAAGTGCTGGTTGCACTTTAAAGAGTAAAATGTAGGATGGGCAACCGTCAATAAAATAACCAATTAACAAAGATTTTTTCATTTTTTTAACAAAATTACAATCCAAGAAGTTAATTAACATTTCATGGATATGTGAGAATCCACTTCCTTGATTTTCTCATCAAGGGTAGCTAACAGCACTTAATTCTCTAAGGGCACCCCATAGTCCCATAATTTAGAGGAGCTAAATCCCCATATATTAATGTCTATATTTTGTTTCTCAGCATAACTTATTACTGCATAACCGTAATATCTACTATAGGTTAATTTTAACATTTATTTCTGATAAAAAATAGTCTATATCCTTTGTTATAGATTGTTGGGTGCAGACAAATTTAAACCTAAAATTCAATTATCTTTAATACTTGAGTTTTATTTGTGCCCTGAAATGTTGTTATAATTTACTTTTATTGCACAGAAAGGGAAAGAAAAGTAGCTGCTAAATTAAACTTCAGCAAAAAACAGAATAGTTGTGCTGCTGATTCTGTTAGAAAATCTAGAGGTTGAAGTAATTCTAGAGTCTTTATGGAAGAAAGAATCAAAGAAAAGCATCAGGATATTGCATGCCATAAATTAAAGAAGCTGTCAAGCCAATGGCTGTATTTCTTTTATCAGATTACTGTATGTTTAGAATCTTCAGCGTCCTCCAACAAAAAAAAAAAACTCAGTATTTGCAGTTCATTACCGCAATGAACCTCTCTTCGTTGACATTATGTTATTAAATCCTGTAAAATTTTATGGTTCTGAATTCCTTTAAGGATCTTTCATGTGAGCCTTCAGCCATCTCTGTTTAGAGCTTGTATGAATTGTTTTATTTATTAAAATATCTTTTAATATTATATTGTTGCTTCTTTTAATGATTTCTGATATATGTTGTTTCTTTGATTAAACCTCTTGAATGAGATCTTATAACACTTGAGGCCCCACATTTTAATTTCCTAAGCATGGATTTATTTGTGAAAGACCTGCTTGATGTATGTTGTCGTTGATTCTCTTGAGCAATCTATTTGCAACTTAGCTTTATTTCTGTTTGTTGTGATACAAATTTACTTCTTTTGTCAGGCCACTGGCAGAAAAGAGGGAGTCAGGTATTTTTTATGGATTAGGCTAAGTCGGGCATGTAGGGTGACTGAGTATTTTGAGAGGCTGGAGAAAAATATTAGGATCAATTACCCCTTTACAAGAATTGTGAAACTTCTTGTTGTTGAACTTTATTGCACACATACAGCTGCCTGCATCTTCTACTATCTTGCTACCACTTTGCCTCCTTCCAAGGAAGGTTATACATGGATAGGCAGCTTAAAGATGGGTGATTATAGCTATTCAGACTTTAGACATATTAATCTTTGGAAGCGATATGTGACATCACTCTACTTTGCAATCGTTACCATGGCAACTGTTGGTAATATTCTTGCTTATCAACTAAATTGTAGGAATCATTATAGTAAAATAAAGATGGGCGATTATAGCTATTCAGACTTCAGACGTATTAATCTTTGGAAGTGATAATGTGAAATCGCTCTACTTTGCAATTGTTACCATGGCAAATGTCAGTAAGATTCTTGCTTATCTTTTAACTATAACTTATTACAAGATTTATTTATTATTTACTCCTTATCAATATATCAGTATCTATAACAAAATACAGAGAAAATTCGAAGACTAAAAAAATTACTAAATCAAGTTTCAAATGTCTATTCATGAATGAATTGCCATAAGCTGTATTTTTTCTTTTTTTGGAGCAACGATTTTAAATTGAAATTTGTTTTCAATCTTAAAAAGCATTCCCATGCATTTCGTGGGCCACACTATTTCACACAGAATGGTACTACTGCAATGATGTCTGTGTTGATTTCAGTTGGTGTAATTAAATCTAGTCATTTGTTTCTGCTTCCTTCTCTTTAGGCCATTCAATCTAAAGTCTAAACTGCTAAGCCTTTGTGCTATGAAATGAAAATAGCAGTGCATATATTTGTCAAAGTTATCAACTTATGAATTCATATTGAATTCAGTAACTTCATTTTGTCTGAGTTCTTCTAACTAGATTTCCTGGTAATGATTTCTTTATACTGTCAGCATTGATCTCCCTTTGTGTGTTTATTCAATATTTAGGTACAAACACACTTGCCCATAGTTGAATTTCCTCACTATATACTGTGATGGTATAACTTTTGTTGTCTTATCATGTGTTCTGATGCATTGTTTTATTATTTTGCAGGCTATGGAGACATTCATGCAGTCAATGTCAGGGAAATGATATTTGTCATGATTTATGTCTCCTTTGATATGATTCTTGGTGCCTACCTTCTTGGTAATATGACAGCATTGATCGTGAAAGGATCAAAAACCGAGAGATTTAGGGATAAAATGACTGATATTATTAAGTACATGAATAAAAACAATTTGGACAAGCAGATAACTAAAGCAATAAAAGGCCATTTGCGCTTACAGTATGATCGCAGTTACACTGAGGCTGCTGTGCTTCAGGATATTCCAGCCTCTATTCGCACAAAGGTTTTTGTAACAGTGAAATTTGCTGCAATTATTTTGCTGGCATTAGTTAGTCATATGTTCCTTCTTATTGGTTGAGCTTTTCCGTACTGATATTTCCCAAAATAGTTATTGACTGTAGGAAAGGTTTCAGAGTCTACTTAGATATTTGTTTTTTAAATTGTTCTCCCTTCTCTTTCGAGATGCTCAAATTACACAGCCCTCGCCCACTATTATGAAAATATACAAAGAGCCCTTTGAAGATAAAATATGACTAAAATAACCTCAAGAAAAATATTGATTTCTTTTAATAATATATATTTTATTGTTATTATTTTTGTGTTGAAAATTATTAATTTAATTTATTCTAAATTTAGAAAATTGGCTAATGGCTATTGTTGTATTGGTCAAGACATATCTAATGCTTGTTATATTAGACAAAACAGTAAATATAAGGGGGTTTTGGTCAAAATAGGTGTAATTTTAGCTCACTATAGTGCTTTTTTTTATTTCAAGAAAGGGATGTGTAAATTTTCCAAATATAGAAGAGGGCCATGTAATTTAGACATCTTTCGAGTGTAATTTACACATTTTTTTCACATATCAGACAAAATTTTGCCTATCTTTTGTCTTCTCTGAAGAGGAAGTATGTGCTGATGTTTTAATTTTTAATGCCTTGTCACCAAAGTGTAGAACTACTGGTGTTTTTTCATCTCAATTTTGAAACAAGAAATGATCACTGAGGAACTGTGTAATTTCCTTTAGATCAGATGCATACTACCTAAGATTATGGCACAGAATCAAAATATGTTGAGTATAAGGGAAGAGAGAACCAAATCAACCATGTCTAAGTAATGAGATGTCATTTTGACTCACTCATTTACCTCACACTTTTATGACTGTTTATGCTTGTTTGCAGATTTCAGTGAATTTGTATGAGCAGTTTATACAAAAGGTTTCTCTTTTCAAGGGATGCTCTGGGGGGTTCATTAAGCAAATTGTAAGACATTATCCACACATTATCTTCTTGGATCAGAATTGTTTTCTTTTGAGTTTAGATTTGTCTGTTTACACCTGCCAAATCTGACATCTTAATTTCTTGAGATACGAATATGTTTCTATGAGTTCCAATGTTGAACATTTGACTTACTAGTTGCAAATCTCAAAACTTCAGGTGTTTACTTTAATGACAAGCAACCCCTTGCTTATCTGATTCCATATTTTATGGCAATTATAGAATTTTTTTCCTCTTAATTATATTGGAATATACTAGATATATTTCTTTATTTGATATAAGTTTCTGATCAGTGTTGTCGAAGGCGAGCGCCCTAGCGCCTAAGGCGCAAAGGCGAGGCGCAAAACAGACCTATCGCCTTGCGTGCGCCTTTTGGCGCCTAGAACAAAGAAGCATGCCTTTAGCATGCTCTGGCTTTACTATGCTTTGTTTTTGTTGTCATGGAGTTTGCTCATTATGCCACCACATTGCTTTTGCTTCTGTTTGTATTTGTCGATTTTGTTTCTTTCATCGACTTAAGAATTAAGATATTATCTTACAAGAATTAAGATTTAAGATTGTTAAATGTTATAAAATTTAATGCAAGATAGAAAAGTTTTATATTTAAGAAATTATATAGGCTAACAATAGGAAATTTTATATTATATTCTACGTATCATCCTTTTTTATTGTTGCATCTCGCCTCATTCGGGCGCGCACCTTTCTAGCGCCTCTCGCCTCAGGCGTTTTATAGGCCTTGCGCCTTGAATACGCCTTTCGCCTTTGACTACCTTGTTTCTGATAACTAAATTCATCTAAAAGCTGCATGAGCTAGTGAAGTTTCCAAACATATGGGGTATTAGGGCACATATAAAACAAGTTTGTCGATCCAAAAATTTCTTACAAGGCATTTAAGCCAGATCAATGCTTGTCTTAAATAGAATGTCCTTTTTGTATTTCATCTTAGTTTATGTCCTCACTTAGAGCTACCATTATCTGATAGATCATATTAGGGTTACACACAAACAGAAACGTTATAGAAGCTTGTCCTTTTTCTAGCAGAAATTTCTAATTGAACTTCTGGTTAGGCAATCAGAGTACATGAAGAATTTTTCCTCCCAGGAGAAGTGATTATGGAGCAAGGAAATGTAGCCCATCAACTTTACCTTGTATGTGATGGTGAGCTGGTACGTGTTTCTGGTTACTCAGTATATTTTTTTGGCATATATTTGCAAAGTTGCTCTTTATTGTCACTCTCATGTTCGCTTGGTTCCAGTAGTTCGTAATATGTTCCAAATTTTTGGATCTTGATTCTTGCAATGTATAACAATATTTGTGCTTGATTTCTGCTTAATAGATACTGGATAGGAAAGATATCGGCATAGATTTGTCAAAAGTTTTTAAGGCAATGAAAACTACTTCAAACCTAAGTTGACTTCTTTTTATACCCTACGTATTTTTTATTAGAAACAATGGTCTCTTTCAGTGTCCACTGTTTGGACATAACATTGACAATGTGTAGTTGAGAAAAGCATCAGAACCGCCCTTTATGTGCAGCCTTAACTGCACCTGGCTCAAAAGGGAATGTCATAGAAGATGAAGAACATGAATATCTTACTAACCAAAGAAATTTGAACAAATTTGAGTCAGAGTTTCAATAAATATTCAACCTGCTACTCCCTGGATATAAGAATAATTCAAGCATGCATTTTGCACATTTAACTATTGAAATATTCATTTGCCAAAAAAAAAATATTGAAATACTCAATCAGAACAAGGAATTTAAGTCAATATATGTGAAAAAGCATTCTTAATGCTGATTGCTGAATTTTTTATGTTTTAACCATTTTGCTTCTATATTTGAGAAATCAGTATATGAGCGCCACTCCAGGTTCCAATTTGTATAAGTTCATAACTGAGTTGCGCCTGACAGCATTTCATCTTCTCTATAGGCTGAGATAAGGACAGAAGATGTTGATAAAGAAGTGTTAATAAAGCATTTGCAAAACTACTGTTCCTTTGGCGAGGTTTCTTTTCTTGGAGACATGCCTCAACCTTCAACAATACGAGCCTGTGAATTTTGCAAGGTTTTGCGACTTGATAAGCATTCCTTTATAGAAACACTGAAGATATATTTTGCAGATGGTCGAGTTATATTGAACAATCTCCTTGAGGTATGTTTAGTGTGGAGAATTGTTTTTTTTTTTCTTTTGATTTCTTATTTCCTGTTGAAAATTGCATCTATAACTTAAAATATTACATCTTAGATATATTGGTTGCAGCAATTCCCTGTTTGTCCACCATTATTTGGGACCCAGAAGATGTCTGTGCTGGGGATTTTTCTTCTATCTGTGGTTTCGCTAGTCCCAGGAAACATCATCTAGTTGTCAGTGCATCTAGAAAGATTAGCATAATGTTGATGTCAGGATTTGATTTCAAATGTCTGAGCTTTATGTAACATAGCACACTGGCACATAGCACAGCAGCAGAGTGTTGCATCATGCAAGTATGCAAACTTGGCATTACTAATTTAAATGTGGCAATTACTCCCACACAACACTTGTGCCTTCCTCTCTCGTTCTTTCTCTGCATTTTCTCTGTTTCATGATTTCTTCTGAAAAATTTTCCACTGAACCCATTTGTGTTGGCACCTTTCCTCATGTTTCTGAACTCCTAAGCTACTTCAACATTGGCATGTACATAATTTTTGTTAAATATTTTATGCTTGATGTATATGGGAAATTTTGAAGATTGTTAGAGTTAGTATGAATTATGTTTTTAGTTGGAGTTAATTTTTTTTGTATAAATTAGTTGTTTTATTTGTGTATTGCCAACATTTTGAATAATACTAAATACTCCCTCCGTTTCAAAATATAAATCCATTTTAGAAGGAAATTTTTGTTTCATTTTACACGTCTATTTTGAAGTACAATGCAACATTTATTGATTTTTTCACATTATACCCTTATTTTACATGATATTTTAAAAGTTCAATGTAGTATTTAAAAGTTCAAGACAACAATTATTTAGGGCAAATTTGAAAATGTGAAAAATTATATACTAATTGTATTTTTTAATATGTGTGCCAAAACTTTAAAGGGATTTTATATTTTGAAACGGAGGAAGAAGTATATTTATAGGTGCACCTCACTTTGATGTTGAAATGCACAACATTGTGCACTGCATGCCAGTATAAACTATGACAATAACCATGATGACGTGCATTAAACTTTTTAAAAAAATAAGTAACTAATGCTTGCCTTCAGCAGTTTTTCGATGATTTGGGCAACTAAAACTTTTTGAAATAATTACTTCACTACGCTTATGTTTATTGCTAATATGGTACTATAAATTTTGACATTAGATGTTTTGCAAGAGAATAATAATATGGTGGTCCGTTTACTAAAAGAATTCCTTAATCTAAATTTTGTACCACTGCCTTCAGATTTTTTCTTGGTATTTCCGTATTTTATGGTTTCTGTTGACCAACAGGGAAAAGACTCCAGTCTTAAGCAGAAGCTCTTGAAATCGAACTTCTACTTGACTCTTGAAAACCATGAAATAGAGATGGTTATGAGAATGAATTGTGCTGCATATGAGGGGGACATTCACTTTTTGAAACGTTTGATTGAATCAGGAGCAGATCCCAATAAGACTGATTATGATGGCAGATCACCCTTGGTATGAACTCTCTGCATCCAACCTATTCTTCCATGATTCTATGATAATGAAACTTCCTGTGCTGTCACTCTCTTCATTGTACATGTGAAACTGTCCTGTACTTTCTCTCATTCCTCTACATTAAGTTGTCTCTATGGTATGAGTGGGTGAAGCTTATCCTTGGAATGACAACTTAAGTAATTTGTGGGTGGTAATGGTCTCGCCAAACAGATACCAGTCTAAGATTCACAAGTTGATACCAGGCCTTCAGTTCTGGATTCATATTTCCTTAATGCTTCCTTTTATATGAAAATATAAGTAGTAAATGAAGAAGAAGAGATATTGGTAATAGAGAAATCATATTGATCAAGTAAACACTTGATAGAAAAATTGATGGCTCAAAGAGAAAAATTGATAACATTGTATTAACTTGTCCTTGTGTTCGTTTTTCAGCTTGTTTCTGCATCTAAAGGATGTGAAGAAATTGTTCGCTTTCTTATTGATCATGGAGTAATTATCAATTTCTCTGGTTAGCTTTTGAACTTACCTCTAATTTAAATTGAGTCATTGCGGACAAATTTTTTCAGTATTGAAAATTCCGTTGCTAGGCATAAACATAATGTTACACTTTAATTAACCATTGTGTCTTAGATAAATTTGGGAATTCTCCCTTGCTTGAAGCCATCAAGAATGGACACGAAGAAGTAGCTTCTTTACTTGTGGATGCGGGGGCTACTCTTACCATTGATCATGCTGGAAATTTTCTCTGCATGACTGTTGCAAAGAAGGAGTTGAGCATTCTAAGACAGGTTTTGGCTTGCGGTATTAATCCAAATGCCAGAAATTATGATCAGCGCACACCTCTCCACATATCTTCCTCTGAAGGTTTGTGTAAAATGGCTGAGTTGCTTCTAGAGGCAGGAGCAAGTGTTTTATCGAAGGACAGGTATGATTTAAGCATCAAATATTTATTTTGTCAGACAATGACTATGTTTTTCTTCGTGCCTTGTATGATTCTAATGCAAAATTAAATTATTGTTGAACATTGGTAGCTCCCATGATGATAATTCTGTCTTGTTTATAGACTTGCATGGTAAAATCCTTGACTAATTCCTACTTGCAGATGGGGGAATACACCACTTGATGAAGCTCGTATGGGTGGGAATAGGAATATGATCAAAATGCTCGAAGTTGCAAAAATTTCTCAGTTGGCCGAATTATCCCATCATATACTAGAACCTCGGGGTATGGTTACTTTCTCAAGTATATCATGTGATAACTTCTTGGATATTTTTAGGAGGTGCACGGTATTTAAGCATTTAAACTTGGGAATGTAACACTGATGTACCTTCAATTTAGGGGTTATGAATATCCTTACTTCGGGTTTGCAATTAAAACTCATTCTAACATAGACAGGATGCCTAGAATGTTAAAAAATCTTGAATTCTCAAGCACCGTACACTCATGTTCTAATATGATATTAGGATTATCTAGCAATGGCGTTCAAAATATTAAGGATATTTTATGTTTCTAAATTGAAGTTCTGGAATGCGAAAATTGGAAAAAACTGACATATCTATCGTCTGTCTTGAAGTAAATGAGAACTTATGCCGTCACTTACAGGGAAGTGGAACACCTAACTCTAGACTAATTATTACGATAGAAGTTCTCCACTGTAACTGCATCAGGTCTTGTTCACTGAATTATATCTCCCCTTCAAAGAAAATGTCCCCACAGAAGAAAAGAAATCCTTTTTTTCCTTTAATGCTATTATCATTTTATCAGTCATCCCTTAGTAGGATGAAGCTAATATTGTTGGTGTTGTATCATTTTATCAGTGTTTATTTATGTATTCTAACAAATAATATATTTCCATCTGTATGTGCTGTGAAAGTGCTATTGCCATCAACAGATGAAATCCCAAGAAAGAAATGCACCGTATTTCCTTTCCATCCATGGGATCAAAAAGCGCATAGAACAGAGGGAGTAGTCTTGTGGGTTCCAAAAAGCATTGAGGAGCTTGTGAAGGTGGCAATGAAACATCTAAACTCTTCAAGTGGCTCCTATATTTTATCAGAACATGGAGGTAAAATTCTTGACGTAGACATGATTAACGATGATGACAAGCTATTTCTGGTGAGTGAAGCACAAACTGGAAATGCATAAATTGATTGAAAAGGTTAGATCATCCAAATCACCAAGCACAGCAGTGACGAAGATGCAGCTACAACTAGCTTGTTCTAATCCGCTTTTCCCTCCGTCCCACAAAATTTTCTGTGCCAGAGAATGAATAATCATGGAGGAAACAAAAAGAGGGGAGGGACAATATTGATAAGGTATCAATCTTTAATCAATTTTCATTACATGCCATGTTAGAAGTTAAGAAGATATATGGTGTAATTGATGTATGCTATAGGCAACAACCAAACTGCAATTTTTGGAATCAGAAGTTTATGATGTGAACCTGTCTCTCCCCGTATCAACAGAAGTTCTAACATGTCAAAAGATCTTGAAGCTAATCTCGTCGTTGTAATTTTTGAGCTATGAGAAATTTTGTGAGCATTGATGCACGCAATGTCCTAAAACCTGAATTGACACGGTCTGTTGAAGAATCAGTGCTCAAATCTTAAGAATGTTTTTTGGTACAAATTTCTACACTTGATCTTAGCCAACAGGCCAAGATATTTTCAACAAGTTTGTCATTTGAAGCAAAAGAACAAATAGCTTAGGCAAGTCGGCAACTATAAAATTTTGGCACTTCTAATTCGCGTTAATCATGATTCGGGAGGTAGGTACACCTTTATGAATTTTGCACGTTTTCTTCGTTCTAACCAACTTTAATTATGAAGAGAGCCTCCTAGGCATGCCTAGAAGACTTGATACTTCATCATCTAAATTCTTTTCTTCTCTTAGGAAAACAAAATGAAATGATAAATGACGCAAATCTAAGCTCTAATAATTCAATTGATTGCATTAATATTAGGACCAGTATAATTTTAATATTATTTTTTATCAAATGCTTCTGCTAAAATTGACATGTGAAAGGGCTCTTTGAAACTTGAAAGAGTAAAGATGTGTTACTGAAATAGAAGAAATTATTCAGACCTTTTTTCTTGTTGGCTGTTGTAGATATATATGGGGATGATTGAAAGTGATAGATTATATGATAGAGTACAATAACCTTATTCGCAAGCAATGTAGAACTCAATGTTGGAAAGTCTTGAAGACAAAGAGAGCCTCCAATTGTGCACATGATGAGTTCTAGTTTCTAAGCTCAAGAAAACAAATGTAGACAGCTTCTCCCTCCCCCGTTTAAATAAATACCAAACTGGAAATCTCGGAGTTTCTTGTTTGGAAGCCGAGAAAAAGCACTACTCTATCCAAGAAAATACTGTGTGAGGGAAAATTACAGGGCTTTGTATATAAATTGAAAAGGTGACAGAATGAGGGTGTGGGGAATGCAGTCTGGTTCAAGATATAGCCATGGACATGGACTGGATGGTTTTCTCGGACCAGGCTTCATTCCCCTCACTTCCTCCTCTCTCCCTCTTTCTTTTATTTCTTTTTCTGGTAGACAGAAAAACTCTAATGTGTAGGTGGAAGGAAGGAAGAGGACTGATTTAGAAATCAAAGCCACATGTATCAAGATCTGTGCTGTTATAACTACAGAAGACACTGCTCCAAACTAGGCTCTTGAGCTCTTACACAAGAAAGACAATACTTAATTATTGAGAGGTTTGAGATGAATAAGATCTTTAGAAATATGTATAGCTTATCAATATTGTGTTATATATTTTGATTCCATATATAGTGGAGGAGCAGCTCAAGGAAGCCAATGACGCATAAATTGGGGATGATTTGCTTGGTAAGTGGTTTTCTCTATTCTCTTTATTCTCTTGTGAACATAAAAAACTCAACTGACATTATACGTAGACTAAAGCCAGTTTGTGTTTCAAAATCGTCTTTTGATGGTCTCACAACTAAATGGTATCCATGTTAGTCTCTACGCAAACTGATGAATTGATTTATATGTTTTGTCGTGTAAAAATTAAATTGTTCAAGTGGAGAGAACCTATTACCTCTCTCCCTCTCTAAAATCACAATTTTGACCATTCCATCAGAAAGGTTTTAGTTTTCCTTTAGAATATATATAGACAACTAATTCATAGGGGAAAATCATAGAAAGTTACATGTAGTGGTTCAGAGAGAGAGAGCGGATGTCCTTCCCCTCTATTCATGTTCAGAATCTGTTTCCAACTTATGGTGGTTGCCTAAAAACAAGATCATTATGACCTGTATGTGCTTGTTAAACTAACTAAATAGCACATTCGTTAGCTTTTCTAAACATATATTCAATCATTACAAATTACAATCTAATCTCTCATAATAAAATTCTTAATTTCATCAATAGTATTCTTTAATAAGATTTATCACTTATATGGAGACACCACAAACCAATAATTTTTCCCAGCAAAGCTTAATAGGAACCATCAATGTCCAATTTGACCCACAATCTTTTTGGCAGCCTCCATCTACAATAGATGTCTCTAAAATACTCACCTAAGGTAGTTTTCATGGATCCCATCTTCTATGTCTTCCAACGTTTTTGAGTGCTTATGAAAGCACATTGTATAGTATATATTTAAAAAAGCGTGCAACCAAAATACTAGCAACATCTCATGAGTAACAATCACTTGAACTTCAAGTTCAAATAATAAAAAAAAAAACTTGTACTCCATCTCTAATAAACGAAGGATACTAGCATCGACGATTCTATAATATTAATTCTTCGTACTCTCTCTCCCTGTCTCCCACATCACACATCCACACACTCCTTTGATATACAGAATTAAAAGAAATTTAAAAAAAAATAGTGAATAAAAATGTCTCCTCTTTTCTGGGTGAGGTGAGGACCCTGAAGCCCAAAAATAAGAAATGTCTTTTGTAATTTTGAATAAGAATAAAAATAAAAATATAATTATGATCAAATAATATAAAAATATTATACAATAAACATTGCTTACCATAATTCTTGTATAATGGAAAAGCAGCCCTGGGCTACGACTATAGCAAACGGGCCTCTGTGAAAGCTTCTCAAAAGTCAAACACTACCCTTCACTGGCCGCGTGGAAAACGCTGGTAATATTATATTGATAAACAAAAACACTTTTATAATATTCCTAGTTTCTTAGATAGGGAAAGAAATCAAAAAGCTCGTGGGCATTAGAATTGTGGTCTTTTTGTTTCTCTTTACTACTTATAATTATCGGTATAAGAGAATATATATATATATATAAATGATTTTTAATATCATTAAAATAATAGTGTGATATATATTGTACAAACAAAATAATCAATATATCAATTTATTTTTTATTTTTATATATTTCAATAAGATTTCCATATTAAAAAGATAGATTTGATTTTAGAGAAACTTTTAAATTATTATCTCAAAAAAAGATATCTAGTTATATCTAAATTAGGTTAATAACACCTCTTTTTTTTCTTCGAAAAAAAAAGCGCGTCTAAATTCAAGTTTTTATTTATTTTTTATACCAAGCATGTTTAAATTTAAAAAATAAGTAGACAATTATAAATTTGAGAATACTTAAAAAACTTTAATATTTATGCATCTGCATGTTTTCTTCGAGTGCTGTAAAGATTAAGTGTATGTTTGGGTATTTTATTTTGAATAAAATGGAATTAAGTGGGATGGCTAATAAAGTTTGATCATTGTTTAGAAGAATTTTTTATAATAGAGTGGAATAATAAGTAATGGCTTCCCAAACTATTATTAACTATCGTAAACTCAATTTTTATTGTTTACTAAATTGGGGGATTAAGAATGGAATAACCTAAGATTAATATTATAATTACAAAATTATCCTAATCCTTATATAAACATATATAATATCTCTAACCCTTCTCCCGATTTCATATTATTTTCCTCTCACTCTCTCCATCATATCATATTTTCTTCCTATTCTCGATATTATGTTATATTTTTTTTCTGATATCTATTTTATACATGATATCATTTCTTTTTTAAGCCCAAGTTGCTTCATTATTTAACTAATGCGTGTTTAAAAATTCACTTAATAGCTTTCTTTGTGATAAATATTTGATTATAACTAAAAATTAAATTTATTTTTAAATTAATAGCCACTAATTCTTTTATTTAAATTAATTTATAAGGATAATATTAGAACAAAAAGTTATAATTTATTCCATTCTGTTCATTTTATATTAACTATAAAATAATAGTCAAACAAAATCATTCCTTCTCTTCAGTGAAACTTCCAAATGATGATGAAACATTATGGGATCGTTTGGTATAATTTTTGGAAAGTAACTTTCTCGAAACTATACTTTCCAAAAAATGCATGTATATCATACTTGTTTCATTTTTTTTTTCTTGGGAAGATAGAATTAATTTTTTAAATTAATATATTATGTGTTAGTATTAAAGGCATAAATATCCTTATAATTTATAATAAAAAATATTGCCCAACAAAAGTGTTTTTGAAAAATAATTAAAAAATTAAAAAATAATTTTGATAAACAATTATAAAAAGCTCAGAAAATAAAACTTTCCTAAATTCAAATTAAAAAATATAACTTCTCAATGAGAGAATCAACTTCCTAAAAAGATAATTTTTTTTTTAAACCAAGTAAGGATTATATTTCATTTTATTCCATCCACTCTATTTTATATTATTTCATTCATGAGCGTTACATTTCATTTGGTCACAATCTCAACCTCACTAAGGTACCGTAAAGAATCCACACTGTTATGGATCATGTAGACTGTAATTCTCCGATTGTACTAAACTTGGTTGGTAAGTAATTTAAATTCTGATGGAGTCAAACTAACGACCTGTCCCTCAAGAAGTAACAGTTCAATTCACACATCGCTGAGGAAGGACGGAAGGAAGAAGGTGCCGTGCCAGGCGATATCATCAACGATGGCGCTTCAGTGGATCGTACTGACCTACGTGGTAGCAGCTGAGGCAGCCGTTGCTGTTCTGCTCACTCTTCCCTCACCCAAGCTCCTCCGCAACCGCTTCGTCTCTCTTATTTCCCTCATTCTTCAACCCGCCCTCTTCATCGTTCCCTTCTCTGCCTTTCAGCTTCTCGGTAATTTCCTCTCTATTTTCCCCCACTCCCTCTCTCATTTCTTCCTTGAGGAGAGTTGGGTGATTGTAATTGCCTGTCTGTAGGGTTTCTAGGTGACTGTTCGGTAATTATAAAATTGTGTGTTTCTCCATGCGATTCCTGCAATTTGGGAAATGGAATTTTTAATTGTTTTTCCTTATTGCGGAGGCTTTGTGGGTGATTGCAGATATATACTGGAAGAATGAGCATCGATTGTCGTGTACTTCCGAGGTCTGCACTGCTGCAGAGAGAGACCGATATGAGAAATCTGTAAGCATCTTTCGTATTCATTTATTTTCTTTTCCCCCTTTCTTCCAGGTTTTGAGTTGAAGGTGAGACGATTAATTGGGTTATCGATATTTTTTTTATTGTGGTTTAAATTCTTTGTCTTGTCATAGAAAGTTGTGCCTCCTAAGACATGGATGTCAAAAGAGGCTTGGTTGTAAAGTTCATTGTTCTTTGCAATGTAAATTGTGGTCTCTGAATCTACATAATTAATTAATGGTGATTTGGCGGATGATGCTGACGAGCTTCACTTAAGAATCATTTGAGGGGAAGCTGTTTTGAAATCGAAAGAATATGATGGGTTTAAATAAACCTAGCAACTAAATAAGGATTTGGGCACCATGTTTTAATTTGTTTGCAGCTTGCTCTTTACATTGAGGGATGAAACATCGATGCTGTCTTACCATGGATGTACGAGTAGTATATAAACTCCTGATTGCCTTTTAGCTATTGATCATTGATTTTGAAAACCTAGGATGCTTTGAATTTTACAAGCACAACGATGACAGTAAGCCTGGGAATCAGTTATTGGGGTTTTTTACCCCAATGAACCCTGAGCTAGTGCTAATTGTACCAAGCCACACTCTTTTGCCATAATTTTGTTGAGTTTTACATTCTCTGTTTCCTTTTTATAACTGTATCTATTATAGTCCTCATCATGATGTCATCCTTGGTCTGCCTCTAATCCGCTTTCTTATTCTTCTTTTTAAAGATATGGTACTCTTGGGTTAAAACTAAAGCTGTATATCAGCGGAGCACTTTTTAATGCTATTCGTGTTGCTCAACGTTTTGGTATACAGATTTTCTTATTTTCCTCACCTTGTTTTATTTGATGCTCTTAGATGCTAATATAAAAAAGTGACACAAAAATTTTAATGTCCAATTTTCATTGCCCTGTTGGTTGAATTTCTTATGATAAATGTAGTTAATTTTATTTTGAGTTTACTTTTCCTGAGATCATCTGCAGACTGCAATCTAGAGCATATTTAGCAAATACAGTTCACTCAATTAGCCCCATCATCTATTAGCAGAGTGCATGATGCAGAAAGAATATAGTAGACAATTTTTGTCATAAATAGTTGGATAGTTAACAAGAGGATGGTTCTAAAAGTGGACTTTTTAGTAAGCATATGATGATTGGTAATCAGATTGGAGCTGTTCCTTTGATATTTCTACTTTTTGTTGCTTCTTGTGATCCCCAACAATATTTATATATGCATAGAAGAAATTCATGCACAACTCACAAATAAATGTTCCCTGCCAAGCATGCAATGTAGATTGACAGCAAACTTATTACTTGATGTAGTTTTATTCATAATTACCCCACTGAATAATATACCTCAATTGGCTCTTTGTTTTTTCAGAAATAATATGCTTTAGGAATAAAGGTTATTGTTGTGTAGTCTCCTAGAATTCTTCATCTTTTGGTTTTAAAGTTGGACCAACGTGGCATCAGACTGCATGTCTATTGAGACACAGTGTAATTTTAGTTTATGGAAAAATTGAAACGTTTCCTATTCTTATTTCTTTAATGTAGCATGCATTATTGACTCATTGACTGATCATTAATTGGTGTTACTTAGATCTACAAAGCCCAGAGAAATGTGATACTGTGTGTTGTGGCATGTCTTCTCTACTGGTAAGTAACAATACCACTATGGCGGAAGCTTGGATTTGGATCCTCTCTTGTCATGTAACATAATGATAACCATTTTCAATTATCTAGACATGTTCCTCTGTGCGTTACAACGACATTGAGGAATAAGTCGCATTGTGTATAGCCTGGCTACGGTGCGACTTATTATAAATTTTATTATATATATATATTGATTGTCATATATCTGTGAGAGGGTCCAAATCGAAGACCTCATTGCTTACTAAATGGAATGAACTTCATTATCTGTCCTTGGTTTGTGATTCCTGTGAGGGTGTATACGACTGTGGTGGCAGGTCTATTTACCGTATTTGTAAGTATCAGAAGGAGATCCAAAGTCTGGAGGAAGTGGAGAAAAGATACAAGGCTCAGTAGCTTTGTCAGAGATCTCATGCTCTAATTGATGGTTTGTTGAAGGCCGTGAGGTTATATCTAGCTCTAGTTCACTCTTATATGAATATGCAATAGAGATGTGCCAAATGATACCGTTGATACTCTATTATTATTATCTGATTGAGTTCCATATTTTTCTTAAAGTTACAGTTTTCTTGGACTTTGTTTTTTCTCTTTTACCTGTTAAACTTTTAATATAGTAGCTGAACATACTCTTTCATAGTTTAATGTCTACCATGTTTTCAACTTCTACATGAGTTTAGTAATTTTGTTTTCACTTCTATTTTATATCTTCGCTTCAAGCCGCGCATGCGTAGGCGAGAGATTTTAAAAAAAAACAAAACCAAATCAGGCACTTATAATATCTTTTAACTCACATTAGAGTTATAAAATAATATTTTTTTGTAAAAAATTATATGATTACTTTTATTGACATGATAATGAAATGGTAATCTCATTCGAGTTCATATTAAATAATTAATAGATATTAAACATTAAAGCAACAGTTTTTTATTTACATAAGTATGTTAACTAAATTCCAATAATTTAATCATAAATTTGTGTATGCTTACGATTACTATATCCTTAGTAAATTCTGAGCTGATGGATTTGTTTGGACTTTTGATTAATCTTGCTTTTCTATTTTTTCGAATTTTGTTCACTTGTTTTTCATGGTAATTATGGATTGCTTATTTATTTATTTATTTAACTTAAAAGGCTATAGAAACCATACAAGAAATTAGCTTAGGTGATCAGGGCCCTGGGCCTCGACGCCTGGCCCCTATCCATATAATGAAGCAATCTACAAAGAATGGATTTGTTCACTAATAATCAATTTGCACACTCATTAACTTTTTTGAAAATGTGGTCAAAGGTAACCTTCCAATCCATGACAAACTGAGGAAGGTGCCAGGCGATATCAACGATCAACAAAACATGGCGCTTCAGTGGATCGTATTGATTTCTGACTTACGTTGTAGCAGCTAGGGCACCCATTGCTGTTTTGCTCACTCTTCCATTTCATTCTTTTCCTTATCATCATTCTTCAATGAGATCCAAAATTTGAAGAATGTGAACACCATATTTCGTTTAGATAATGTAAAATAAAATTAAAGAAAAAAGAGGAGCTTTGTCTTTACATGTGAGTCAAATTTAATTTTTTAAATTAGATTTTAAGTCAGAAAAAAAAAATAACAAGTAAGAATAGATGTATTTTATAATATTTTTTCTTGTAAATTATCTATTTGAAAATTGAACAAAAGTTAAAAATTTTGAAGAATTAAAAAATATATCTTTGTAGAATCAATAAAATCCGAGTAATCTAAGAAGTTTTTTTCCTTTAAATTTTAGATCTCATCCTTGCTTTAAAGTTCAAATTTTATGTGTATGAAAAAGAATTTGATAAAAGAGAGAAAGCCCATTTTGGTTACTTTTACGCTTTAAGAGATTAATATTCAGTTATTAGTTGGGGATACCTTTGGTGTTCATAAAAAAATTCAAATCTTATTTTTATGGAATAAAAATAATAAATAAAAAAAATAAAACATAAAATGCAAAAATAAAAAAGAAGAGGTTTAGTGGTCATTTAGTATGGAAAAAAAGGGTGAAGTCAAACTTTCGAAAAGTATATCTATAAATATTAATCAGTTAAAAAATTATAGAAGTTTTTAAAAAATTGGAATTAACTTAAATGTTCTTATTGCCAAATAAAATTTTAAGAAGTTCTACTTCCAATTTATACTTTACAATATTTTTTTAAAGATAGCCTTAACTTAATCAATTTTCTTAATAAAAGGGTATTATGTTTTTAACACTAGGAGTAACATATTTATTTAAAAATAATAAATAAGAATAAGGTAGATAGCAATATCTTAATGCATTACGAACCCCCTCACTAATGAGGGCTGTTTTAGTCTTTTCAGTTTGTTTCCGGGGGTATTTCTGTATTTTCATTACAACGGTTGACCGTTGCCCGTTGCTGGGATTTTGTTTTTCTTAGCCGTAGTCGTTACAATTCCTTCGTCGTCACTTCTCTTCTTAATTCTGCGGACCCAACAGAGAGAGGACCAAGAGAGACAAAGAAGAAAGTTAAAGGAAGTTGTAATTTTTTGCTCCTTTGACAGATTTGATTTCTTATTTAAGCCTTAGACTTTGTTTATTTGAAATAAGAGAAAAATAAGGGAAGGAGAATATTATAAAAGAAAGTAAAAAAAAACCTAATGGATGTCTAGATTTTCTTTTATTTTTTCTCAGAATTTTCTATTCTCTCCTTATTTTTCTATCAGAGGATAATGGACTGTACACGGAGTGCCTCCTGATTTGACCATTATATCGTTACTGTTCTCTGTTTCATATTTGGTGCACTCGCATCATACATCGTCTGAACTATAGGAAATTTTTATATTTGGATGTCCTCATGATGGTTATATTCTCTCTTTTATAATCGCATTGCAGATCTCTGTTTGCTTCTTGTAGTTTCAGATTGGCATGTTAATGCGTTCGCTGATTTGATGAGTTCCTAATTCTGGAAGAAGATTAGGTCCTGAATTTTTCTTGGCCTCCACATCTGAAATTTTTATTTTATTAGCCCTGTCGAGGAATTCATAATTCAAGATTGTCCTTGAGGTCAATATTGTGATTACTTGCGTCTTTAATATAGTCATTCACATGATTTCCCAATTTCTACAAATTAAGCTGAAATTTCCCTCATTTTGTATTATATGATATGTAATGTTCTCTTCTCTTGAGAGCAATTTTTATTGAATTTCCAGCACTTCTCCCCCTGGTTCGATCCATTTTTGTTTTCTTAGCCCTTGGTTTTAAGAATATTTTCATATTTACATTTCAGAAATGACTAATAGTATACTTCCGCCCTCTTTTTTTTAGTCTTTCATAAAATTCTTTTTTTTTCCCGCTAATCATATTCTTGTACATATTAAGAAGAAGAAGAATACAGAATATTTTACTATAGATAACATTATAAAAGAACTATATTCGATTAACTACCAATAAATATATTTAATTGTTTAACAACAACATGTTTTTTAATTTTAATATCATATTAATTTAAGATGATTTAACAATATTGATCTTTTTTCCTGGTTCGGTCCAAAATAGATGGCAGTTAGAGGAAGGGGGCTGATTCTTATTCATGTTATATGACTATATCATCACCAAGGAGTGTTTTCAACATCTGCAGCATAACATAACATGGTCTTCAACATAAGGGCATTGTTCTTCCTCCTACTTCAATACCCAATTTCAGTATGCAGTCTCTCCCATCCAAGGCATCACCACCCTTCTCACTCCCTACTTATAGATAAGGCTGCTCTTCTGGGATTCAAGAAAACAATCATATCTGATCCACATTCCACACTTTCTTACTGGGATGAAGCTGTTCATGTGTGCAATGTCACTGGTGTTAGATGCAATAAATTTCAGCACCGAGTGACCGAACTAATCCTCATTGAAACCAATCTCATGGGGCTGCTTTCACCCTTCCTTTCCAATCTCACTGGATTGCGCCAACTCAATCTTATGGCGAACAGTTTGCATGGTCCCATACCAGACTCCTTTTCCCAGCTTTCCAAACTTGAAGTGCTGCATATCAGAGATAATATTATAAGTGGTTCACTTTCTCCATCTCTTTTCTCCAATTGCACACTGGATAATGTGGGTCTTTCTGGCAACTTCCTTACTGGTAAGATCCCTGAGGAGGTTGAAAACTGTCAGGGTCTGTGGAGTCTCTATCTATACAATAATCAATTTACTGGACAGATTCCTCTCTCACTTACTAATCTGTCACTTCTAAACTTAGATGTAGAGTACAATCTTTTGTCTGGAGAATTGCCCATGGAGTTTCTAAGCATTTGTCATGAACTTCTATACCTACATTTGTCATACAACCATATGGTTAGTCATGATGGTAACACCAATCTTGATCCATTTTTTGCTGCTCTCAGAAACTGCAGCACTCTAAAGGAGCTTGGCATGGGCCTTGGGGGAAGGTTCTCCGATACTGTTAGTCAAGTTGGCATCAATGTAAAAAGGTTACTACTGCAGGAAAACCAAATATATGGATCAATCCCTCCCAGTGTATCAAATCTTTCAAGCTTATGGTCTTGAATCTAACATCCAATCTTCTCAATGGAACTATTTCTCCAGAGATTAGCAAGTTGTCAAACTTGGAGCAACTTTTCTTATCGAACAACCAGTTCAAAACTGAAATTCCAGAAGCACTGGGCATTATGTCTAAATCTACGTCTGCTAGATCTTTCGCACAATGAGTTTTCAAGAGGAATTCCAAAATGTCTGGGAAAGTTGGTTCGACTAAATTCTTTGTTTCTCAACAATAACCGTCTCACAGGAAAAGTACCTTCTACATTAGGACAGTGCATTGATCCGTGCAAGCTTGACTTGTCCTATAATAGATTAACAGGAAGCATCCCACCAGAACTCTCAGGCCTATATGAAATTAGAATTTTCATAAACCTCTCACATAACCAAATAGAGGGTCCCTTGCCAATTGAGCTCAGCAAACTAGAAAAGGTTCAAGAGATGGATTTTTCGTCAAATTACCTAACTGGCAGTATCTTCCCTCAAATATCAAGCTGCATTGCCGTATCCATGATAAATTTTTCAAACAATTTTCTACAAGGTGAGCTTCCTGAATCCTTAGGTGAACTTAAGAACCTAGAATCTTTTGATGTTTCACGAAACCAATTGTCCGGATCAGTCCCTAAAACTCTCAGTAAACTTGATATGCTTACATTCCTCAATCTATCATTTAACAACCTAGAAGGAACGGTTCAATCTGGTGGTATCTTTGATTCAGCATCAAATTTATCATTCTTAGGAAACCCACGTCTTTGTGGAACAATTAAAGGAAAATTTTCATGCTTTCAAAAAAGACATTGGTTCAGAAATCACCTGCTCTTGATTATCTTGGTCATCTCTATATCAACAATCTTCTTGATGATTTGCATCATAATTGGATGTAAGCGTCTTAAAGTGATTATTTCCTCCCGGGGAACTGAGGTAGGTAAAAAACCAGCAAGACCTGAGCTGATAAGTAACTTCCCAAGAATCACATATAAGGAACTATCAGAGGCCACTGGAGGATTTGATGATCAGCAACTAGTTGGATTAGGTAGCTATGGACGTGTTTACAGAGGAGTTCTTCCAGACGGAACACTAACAGCAGTCAAGGTGCTGCATCTGCAGTTTGGAAATTCCACCAAGAGATTCAATAGAGAATGCCAAGTTTTAAAGAGGATCCGACACAGGAATCTGATCAGGATTATCACTACATATACTTTACCTGATTTTCAGGCTCTTGTTCTGCCTTATATGGCCAATGGGAGTTTGGAGAGCTGCCTCTATACTTCTAGATCCTCTGACCTGACCATCATCCAGAGGGTGACTATTTGCAGTGACATAGCCGAAGGGATGGCCTATCTGCATCATCATTCTCCAGTCACAGTCATACACTGTGATCTAAAACCAAGTAATGTTCTTCTTAATGATGACATGACAGCTCTACTTTCAGATGTTGGGGTTGAAGGTTAATTATGAGTGCTGGAGGAGGAAATGCTGGATTTAGTGATAATATTGGGAGCTCCACTGCAAATTTGTTATACGGATCCATTGGATACATTGCACCGGGTATTTAATTTAGTTCTTGCATCTGCACTTAGCATGTCACAAGAATCTAAGGTTACTTAAAAGTAGTCAGGGCGAAAGAAGAGATGATTAGAAGAAACGTAATACCAAACTCAATTACAAAAAACATTTACCTACAATCCTCCTAAATATTACTTTGTAACTAAATGAGTTCTAAGAAAAATACTACTAAATATCATGCAACTTGGAAGCTAGCTTTGCTACAACATGACAGCAACAACACACTATCAACAAGCAAACTAGTAAAATAACATTCATCGTGCTTTTGGTGAAACACTATTACCTATTTCAAACATAGTCATCAACATTATTCTATAATTTCTCATGCAGAGTATGGACTTGGATCAAGTACATCTATGAAAGGAGATGTGGATAGCTTTGGTATTCTAGTTCTTGAGATGGTGACTAGAAAGAGACCAACAGATGACATATTTTCTGGTGGCTTAAGCCTACACGAATGGGTAAAACGTCATTATCATGGAAGGGCAGAAGAAGTGATAGACCCTGATTTGGTTAGTGCTTCAAGAGAGCAGTCCCAGGAGGTGAAAAGAATGTGGGATCCTTTGCACACAGGAATCTCCTTCTACAAGGCCTAGCATGCTTGATGCAGCAAATGACTTGAATCGTCTCAAGAGATGCCTTACTGGAGACACAACTAGGACTCTTGCCTCATTTCTTGGAATTTCATCTTCTGCCACAGATGATTATTAAAAGTTTTTTATTATGCAGTGTTGAAAAGTCTAGAAGAAAAATCTCAAAGGCCATGAGCCTATATCTAGCTCCACTTCACACTTGTATGGATATGCCATAGAGATGTGCCCAAATGATACCGTTCATACCCTACTATTATCAGATTGAGTTCCATATTTTCCTCAAGTTACAATTTTCTAAGACTTTTTTTTTTCTCTTTTACCTGTTAATCTTTTAATATAGTAGCTGAACATGCTCTTTCATAGTTTAATGTCTACTATGCTTTCAACTCCATGAGTTTAGTAATTATGTTTTCACTTCCATTTTGTATCTTCCCTTAAGCCGTGTGTGCGTAGGTGAGAGAGTTTTTTTTAAAAAAAAAAATTAAGACTTATCATATCTTTGAACTCAGGCGTTAGATTTTTAAAATAAGACTATTTATTTTTTGTAAAAAAATTATATAATTACTTTTATTAAGATATGAAAATGAAATGGTAATCTCATTCGAGTTCATATTAAATAATTAATAGATATTAAACATTAAAAGAACAGTTTTTATTTTCATAAGTATGTTAACTAAATTCCAATAATTTAATCACAAGTTTGTGAATGCTTACAATTATATTCCTCGTAAAGTCTGAGCTGATGAATTAGGTTTGACTCCAGAGCAATCTAGCTGAGCTTTTTTTTTTTAATTTCGAATTTTCTTCACTTTTTTCAAAGTGTAATTATGGATCATATATTTATTTATATCTTTTAATAATTTAATAATATTTTTTATGAAATATTAAATTAAATAGTTACCTACTAATTGAGTTAAGCGGCTGAATTTAATTTGACAGTAATGGATGAGGTTTTATTAAGGAATAGTCAAAGTGGAGAGCGTCAAATGAAAATGTGAAAGGGCAGACAAACACAAATGAGAAGGGGGAAGCAGCAAACCTCTCTGTCGTCAACCGTGTGGGTTCGACTTTTAGCCTTTTATTCATTACCTTCACGTGTGTACGTGAATCATCATTAATAATACTCCTCCTACCACATGCGTCCTGATTCTAAATTCTTCATTCTGCTTGAATCCTTTAAAATGAAAATTTTCTTCAAAAAAAGTTTCCACTTCCTTGCTTTCTTCTTGAGTAGGGACGCTTTTCTTTCAAAGAGATTGGGTTGGATATTGTTTTGGTCAATTTTTTTAAAAAAAATTAAATATGATATTTTTTTAGAGGTGTTGAATTTAATAGAAGGCATTAATTTCTATTTCTCATGTTTGAGACTTGTTTGGGATCCACCCGAGTCAATTCAAATTAATTGAAATCCAATGAGATACCGAAGATGTGGTTTTTTGCTTGAAAAGATGGTGATATTTTTAAAATAGTAAGTTTCATTTAAAGTTACATTATTCATTTACATATTATATTTCACAAATGTAATGTTTGCTTTTTTTTTTTTTCAATTAACGAAAACTTTAAAAAAAATCAAAATGATCTAATCTAACTCCTTTCACGTCCCACGCGCTTTTAATAAATTAAATTAAATACCCGTTTAATTTGTCTTTTTGGAAAAGATTCATTTAGAATAATCAAAGTTTACAAAAATAAAATTTAAATAAAAGTAAAGAAATTTATCACAAACCTATTTAGATAATTTTAGAAAAAATGATGGTTAAAAACTATTTATAGGCCCTAAATGTATTGTTAGAAAGGTAAAACCATTTTTATTAAGTTGAAGTGAATCAAAACTCAAGTTTCCCTTCCTTTGAATCGAATTTCATTGTTTTCAAAGCAAAACTCGCATTCAAATCAAATTGTTGGAAAAGTAGTAGTTCACACAGTTTGTTTGTACATCTTAAACCTGATGCCATATACCATAAGATTAATTCTTTAAACATATTGTCATCAACTTTTTCTTTAACCTTTTTAAAATTCTCCTGCTTTTCTATCTGTAACTCTTTTCAAGCAATGTTACATAAATAATATGACAAGGAACACAAAGTTTCGTATGAAAGTATGATCTTAATTTTATTGTAATGTACACAAAGAATAATACCATCTCCTATCTACTCTCATCTCTATGTTCTGGATTCTTTGAAACCTATATAACACTTGCATGATATTTCCTTATTCTCTATGGCAATGAACTAATCTTTACAAAAATCTCATTAGAATCTCAAAACGATCTCTTGAGATTCTTGAAATCTGAATCTATGCACTCCAAGCCAGCCCTATAAGGATTGAACAATTTCAGAAGCTCTGTTGCTTTCTCTTTCGTCTCATCACCACAGCCAACCTGTAACACCACCAACAGCTTCTGGAAAGCACCAACTTGAAGTGCCTCAATCAGAGCTTCTTCTACTTCACCTTCATCGTCATCTTTAGCTCCATATCTGCACAACTTCCACAGAGCAGACACACAGTAATCTGTGGCCAAAGCTGAAACTCTCAGAATCTTCTTCACCAATATAGGAACTGTTAGAGCATTACTATAAGCTTCTTCTCTTCCTTTTTGGCAGCTACAGAGTGAATCAAAAATACCTAAGGCCTTCTCAGATAGGCTCTTGTCTGTGTCAACTAGGATCTCCAGAAGTGAAGAGATCAAACCCCGTTCAATAAATTCCAGCTTCACCTTCTCACTTGATGGGTAAGAAGATGAAACCAAGTGATAAACAATCCCCAGTGAAGCTTTTGTGATCGTTGGGTTAATTCTCTTGTTAATGAACTCTGCTAAAAGCTCATTGGTCCCTTCGATTTCTGCCACAGCCTCATAAATTTGTTCATCACCGGAAGAAAGGATCTCCCTCAAAGCAACAGTGGCGTTCTGTTTTCCAGAAAGATCTCGGTGCTTCAAGAACCAAACCAAGCAACGCAAGGAATCTGAAGATTCCAAGATTTTCTGGGCTTCGAACTGAAGTGGAAACATCCAATTCAAGGAACACAAAATCTCCTCCAGCACACTCACATTTTCCTCAATAGAATCACTCGCAAATTCACGAAATGCAGAGGCTAATACACCAGGAGTACCACTATCCACAATACATCTTCTGTTCCTCTCGCTCTCGGAACCCCATTCCTTGATTTTCTGTATACCTTCTAGAAACCCATACCGATCGAAACGCGACGCCGAGGCCTTCAGATGAAGAAGAACCTCTTCGACTTGGACAGGAGTAACAGGTATTCTGGGAGTCGGAATTCTCTCGATCCCAAATCGTCGATTCTCGACGCACCAATCCTGAATCATAACCCTAAGCGAGTGATTGGGAACGAGATCGAAGGTGGTGAGAATCTGGTTCGTCACAGGGCACGTGAAATTCCCGTGCTCGAACCAGCGTTCGATGCTGTCGCGATCGTAGGTGATTCCGGTGGATAATGTGACGGGGTCTTTGATCAAATCAAGAGAAACGGAACAAATGAAATGGTTTGGAATGACTAGCTCCAAGTTGGGCTTTCGGTTCTTGTTCCTTCTTCGACTCCATCCTAACACCATTTGTACGGACTGGAAGAGAAGAAATCCGAGAGAGAAGAAGGGAAGGAAGTGATTGTGCGATCGGAGGATTGGTCCTAAGTTTGGAAGGTGGAAGAGGATGGAGGTGGGTGAGGAATTTATATGTGACATTCATTCAAAGAAGAGGAGCGAAGAAGAATTCAAGAGAAGGGTTCAAATTGATGAGTAAGAGATAATGTTATGTTATGGTTGTTAAGTAGGGGGAGGGGGGAGGATTTGAATATTGACCGTTGAAGGTTTGAAAGAAATTCAAATCAAACCAAGAATTGGTAAACACGGTGGACATGTATTAGTATGCGAATTACCATTAACGTTACCATCTGCATGCGTGTAGCGTGGATTAGGGACATGATCATTTTTCTTACCAAGCTTAGTGGCTTACCATGTCATTTACTTAGGACACATCAACTAAGAGAATAAAAAATAAAAAAAAAATTTATACACCAATTGGTTCAAGTAATTTATTGTTACCCTATTGTTCAATAAGATATTAAATTCAAGTTCTGTGTATTAAAAATTTTGCTATTGAAATAATTTACACCCCATATAATTTGACTTTTATTGAAAAATAAAAATTTTTTGTCAGATTTATACATCTGTACGTCTGTGATATACATGTATATATAAGTTAATCCACCAATCATCAATATAATCAACAAAAATAAAAGGAATTGGTATGGTTAGTTTACTAATTATTGGCCTCTTTTTTATTTGATATATTTCTTTGTTATTCAATTTAAAGTTAACTTTTAATATATTACATAACTTTTTAGAATAAAATCATCTAACTATCTTAGATGTTATATTAAAAATTCACAGTATTTTATCAATTTAACTTTCGTTATTTTATCTTAAAAATAAAATTACAATCTTATAATATATAAAGGCTAACTTTTTTTTAAATATAATTATTTGATATTAAATATTACTAAAATAAATGAGTAGCTCTCCTAACGTATTTTTTTTATTTACAAAATTTTAAGTTTAAATATTATTTAAGTGATATTAAGTCTTTTATCACTTAATTAAATCATTATTTGTAAAATGTTAACTTTTCCTAAAAAAAAATAAATTGAATAAAAGGTTTATGCGATTAAGATGTCTTTGTCTATATCGGTCTATATAATATTTTATTTTATACAAAAGTTGAGGCTGCTGGAGCCTAATTGTTGGATACCGTCTTTTGCAAAAGGATCTTACAAAATTAATAAACGATAAGTAATGGACAAAAATCGTAATTAATTTACATTTTTTAATTACGAACAAAGTTAGATAAGTAGAATTCCTTAAAAAAAAAAAACTAAGATAAGTAAAAGGAATTAATATTGACTTGATGCATGGTACACAATACTAATTGTTGGTGTACTTTTCTTTTAGTACTTCACGAAAATAAATTTTAAATTTAAATCTAAAAAAAGCAAGTCATGCATGCTAATTTGTTATTAGACTACACGGGATGGAGCAGCCACAGTAAAATATAAATATATTCTCATCATCAGTCATCACGATGGAATATGCCAATTGAAATTAGAGCAGTGGTACAGGAGGAGCTGATCTCTAAGGTGAACTTTACCTGTAAAATCAAGTTCAAACATCTTTATGAGGAAAAATTTGCCTGCATATCTGTCTCACCTCAAATTTAGATTAGTCATGGGTCCATGTAATCCATGAATACTGGATGCTTAGGTAAAAAAAAAATGAAAAAAGAATATACCAATTGAAAGTTAGAGAAGAAAAAATTAATAATTTTCTCTAGTGAAAGTTCAAGTCCTAAGATTAAACTAAATTAAAATGAATAATAAGTTCATAGAAGTCCTGTTATGGCATCTAATTTTTTAAGAATGGAAAGCGAAGAGCTTTGGAGAGAGAGATATATATTATATTTCTTTTGAATTTATTATTCTTCATGAAAAGGTTGAACCAAGGATTTTTCCAAAGATTTATATACAAGTCTCCTCCTTTTTTCTTGTTCTATTTTATTATTATTTTATGGAAGCATGCTTTGACCCTTTCCCTTCTAACAAATTTTCCCATCAAACATCTGATGATGCTGCCACAAATTTCGAAGGCAGATGGTAAAAAAGTCACTCGGGGAATGCCTTGCGATTTGGTATATGGGTTTTACTTTGACACCTTCAAATCCTGCCAAATCATAAGCAGGTAAACAAAAATTTAAAAAACAAAACACAAACAAAAATGCCACACATTCAATTTGGCCAAACTCACCCAACTTGACGAAGTCACAAATCAGTCAGACTCAAATTGAGTTGTAATGAGGTGAAATTCGATTTGAGTCATAACTCATTAAAATTAAAATTTATGGTTTCACCCCCAAAAAAAATAAAATTTAATAATTTATTGTATATCATATAATTTTTTTCTAGGACACTAGATTTATAAAAAAAAGTTCAACAGTTAAATGTTAATTTTTTAGTTATTACATAAAATAGGACTTATCTCTTTTTTTAGGCCAAATAAATACGACTTATCTTTAAACAAAAATAAAAATATTTAAGGCTGAACAATCATAACAATAATACTCCAAAGAAAATGGAGGGGACCAAGGGGTTTTTGACTTCTCTGCGTGGGCAGCAGGATGGTGAACGTCATACATGAATACATTCTTTTTTTTTTTGGTAATAAGACAAATACTTGCATTACTACCAAGAGATAAGGCTATACAAAGTCAATATATACAACAAAGGGAAAAAAACAATTAGAAGTCACTTTCTAGAAAGGGTTCCCCTAATTATCCTTCACATGTATCCAAAAGAATACCAAACAAAAAATTTAAATAACCTAACCTTATTCAACAACAACACCAATTTTTATTAGAAAATCACTTTTAGTAGCTTGGTGTTTCAAACTTGCATAACTCTTGTAACGTCCGGCAACTTCTTTGAGATTGATGACTGTCCCCACAAACCAACACAAACATTTTCGGTGTGTTTTGTCCTCACTCGTACAACTCCTTTTCAGGAGGTCACCCATCCCAGAATTGCTCTAGATCAAACATGCTTAAATGAGGAGTTCTTAAAAGATAGCCTACCAAAAAGGTAGGTGCACTTTTTTAGTATAGGTAGTACCTATCAATTCCTTTAAACTATCATTTAACCGTATAGTCTCATACTTATACAGTCTCTGAATCCCTCTCATTCCGATATGTATCCGATTCATTCATATGCCCCTCCCGCTTAGAAGCCTTCCAGGAGCCGGTCCTTTTCCGTGCCTCATCACTTTATCTCACCCCTTTTTCTTGCACTGGCGATCACTCCACACCCTCATCAATGCCCGGATGTCACAACTCCTGCATCTAGATCTTACCTCTAGCTTAATAGCTCTAACTGCTCTTTGACTTAAGGAAGCCTCATTGTTATGTAGATGAACATTTCTTTCTCTTTAAACATGATAAATCACTGCAACAACTACTACATATAACATTTGTCTAAAACAATTGTTCCTTTTGAATCATGTGGATAACCAATCTCTCCATCTATTAAATTGCTTAGGGACATAATCAATCCATATCCACTTACAAACATCTTCTAGTAGCTCTGTCACCCAATGGCATAGGAAGAATAAATGCTTAACATATTCAACATCACTACCACACAATAGACATATCAAATCAGTTACAGGAATATTTAGATCACACATTCTAGCTTTAGTAAACAATCTTTTTTAGACTGTCAGCCATAAAATAAAAGCATGCTTGGGCATTGTATATCTAGACCAAACCACCTTGTCACCCCTGAATTTCTCTTGTTCATTGTAGCCATTTATATCCACTACTGATAGTGTATATGCAATTAGGAGTAGTCAGCCATCTTCCATCTTCATACCCTGTGTAAATTTCAATTTAACCTTGTTTATTTTTTTCCAATGCCATCCAACATCACTGGGAGTAGTATAACACTAGAAATCCGCTTCCTTTAAATAAACTCCATCTATCTACTTTACCTAGAGATTATCTACTTTTGAAGCAATGTCCCAAATTTGTTTAGCAATCACTGCTTCATTCCAAATATCACACTTTTTAATACCAAGGTCGCCCTTACTTTCGGGAAGGCATACCCTTTCCCAGCTAATATGTGCCATAATTTTGCCAGTTTCTTTTTGTCCTCAAATAAATGCTCTACAAATTAATTTAACTTATTTTGTGATGCTTTTAAGGAGTACAAATATATTTGCCTAGTAAACCTGTATGGAGAATAAAACTGAGTTAATCAGTTGACATCTACTAGCATAAGAGAGATGTCTCGTTGCCCAACTACTGATTCTTAATGTAATTTTCTCTACAGGAAATTGGCATTCCATTTTGTTCCATTTTGTAGGTGAGAGAGGCATACCCCAATATTGACAGGAAAGCTCCCAACTAAGAAAACTGTTAAGTTGATAATTCGCTCCCTAATATTCCCTGTAGAACCATTTATAAAGAGGCTAGATTTGCTAGGGTTTGCAATAAGGCCAGTAGTGTTAGATGTTAAATCAGAAGTCTTGATGATTTCAAATAATTAGAGTTTGGAAGGAGAATATCAAAAGAGTATGAAAGTATAAAGTGAAAAATCTAGTGAAGATTAAGTGAAGAATTAGTTTTAGGATTTCTCACTATATACACTAAGTAACAAGCTTTTAATCTTACTTATTTATGTTATTACAGTGTTCAAACGAGTTAAAGTTATCTGATGTTAACATATGTTACAATTAAAGAATATTGACTAACAGAAGAATTTTACTATTTGATTCATATTTATTTTGTGCAAAATTTGCTCTTTATTTGTTGAAATTCAAACTTACAGAGTTTTCATTTTTGATAAACAAATTTTGGTTGTGAAATTCAACTTTCGAACTAAATATAGTTACTGAAAATGTGTAAAATTCACATGAAATTTAGTTAAAATTTGACCGTTGGTGAAAGTCAAAGTGAGTTTAAAGTCATAGCCTATGACAGACGAACTTTAAGCTTTAAATTGTGAACTTTGAAGTGATAACTTGTATGTCTTGGTAAAGCATGCATGCTTCTGATAGACAAACTTTATAGTTCAAAGTTCGAACTTCTTAGTAAAGAACATGTCACGTTGAACATGTTTTTGATAGGTGAATTTTTAGTTTCTGAAATTTAAATTTCAAAATTCTATAAGAAAACTTGAGAAAGTTATTCAATCTCTTCAGGCACATTTTCAATATGAAAATTGTCATGAACTAACATTGGATATTTTTTGTAAACTCAAAATTCGAATGTCAATTAGTAACAAATGAATTTTGAAGTTCAATGCTAAAATATTTAACCTTCTATCTCTATAAAATTTGTTTGTTGAGCCCAAAATTCAAACTTTGGTGTGTCAGACGAATTTAATGTGATTAGTGAATGGCTATTTTTGTAAAGTAACCGTTAGTTAAAGTATCTAACGGCTATATCTTGTGTTCAACGACTAGTTAAACCATAAATCTATAAATAAAACTTCATTTGAAGTTGTGGACAATGAATTTAAGTTTGCTATTGCAAAAACTGTGCTGAAATCTTGTGTTAAAACTTTTTCACATATATGCTTCATTTATTGCTCTTCAACTTTCATATCTACTCTATTTAAGAAAGTTTCCATTTCTGTAACAAATCTTTTCTTCATCTAGAAGAAAGATTCTTTGTGAGGGGATTCACAAAGGGATAAAGGGAATCACTGGTGAGAGTAATTGAGAAACTTTCTGTGTTCTTATAATAGAGCACAAATATTGTACTGTGGCATTGTAAGGAACCTACTGAATTTTTGTTGATAAAGAAAAATCTCAAGTAGTGGCTTAGGGACTAGATGTAGATCAAATGGATTAGATTGAACTACAATAAATTACTGAGTTTTTCTCTTCCTTTATCTCTTATATTCAATTTTCATTATACTTTATTTTTCTACAAACTTTTACTTTTACTGCTATATTATATTTTTGTAGAAAAGTTTCATACTTCCGAATTTACCTCCTCTTGAGAAGCCAACATTCCTAACACTAGAAAATTTCCTAAATCTGTACATCACTATATTCACAGATTTAGGACTAGCTTTACAAAATATCATTAAATCATTTTCAAAACATAAATTAACCAGCCCAAATTTTTTACATAAAGGATTGTATTCAAATTCAAAGTTCTTCGCATCTACATTGAGGATTCTGGTAAGATACTCCATGACTTAAACAAAGATTAAAGGAAAGATGGGATCATTTTGCCTTAGCCCTCTAACTCCTCAGAAATAGCCATGAATTTCACCATTTATTGCCATAGAGAAATTTGTTGTTATAATGAAGCTATTAATCCATTTGACAAATTTAGGAGGAAAGCCAAATCCATCCAATGTTTCCTAGATACAACCCCACTCAACCTTGTCATATGCCTTTTTCAGGTCTACTTCCATAAGACATCTAGGGGGACACATTTTTTCTCTTGTATAATCTCAATAATTCCTGACTGATCATGATATTATGAACAATACTTCTTCCTCTTACAAAATTCACCTTGATTTTCACTAATAATATTAGGAAGAACTTTCATCAATCTATTACGTAATAACTTAGAGATACATTTATATATGATATTACAGCATGTTATAGGTCTGAATTCATTGGCCATTCTCAGGTTCTCTACTTTAAACACAAAGCTAAGGATTGTTGCATTTATCTGTGTGAGAACTGCATCAGTTATGTCTTTCCTTATTATGCCCCATGCATCCCTGAAGAAGTCACTTCCAAAACCATTTGAACCAAGGCTTTTTGTTGGGTGAATGCTAAACATAGCCACTCGAACGTCCTTCTTGTAAAAGGTTCAATTAATAGCAATTTCTGATCAACATTGAGGACTTTTCCAGATTTGATAATCTCCATGTCTACATGGCTTCTATTATGACTCTTGCGTCCCAATATAGCTTGATGATAACTCACCATATGATTAATTACATTATCATAGTCATTCAGCTCTACTCCTGCTTCAGTGGTTACGCTTGACACTTTATTTTTGTAATTTATTATCTTCAATACCTGATGGAAATAAGCTGAGTTTTGATCCCCTAGTTGTATCCATGTAGCTTTAGCTTTCTAAGCCAAGAAACTTTTAGTAGCTTTATCTTTCTTTGAGAACTCTTCATTTACCTCTCTTTCTCTTGTTTGGAGTAAAGGATTTGCTGGGTCACCATGAAGTGCAACTTGTGCATCTTTCAATTTTTCCTTTGCCTCCTTAGTACTATTAACTAGATTAAAAAATTGTTCTTTATTCAATTTGCTCAATTCCTTCTTCACTATCTTAAGTTTTGAAGTCACTTAGTATATTTTAGCTCCCTACACAGTAGTTTTCCAAGCCTCAGAGACAATAGCCTTACATAGGGTATGCAGGGCCTATATATTGAAATATTTGAACACCTTCTTCCTTCTAGTAGTCATCTTCATAGTCTTGACTATCATAGGACAATGATATGAGATTCCCTCGAGCAAAAACATAGTTTCATACCCAGGAAGGTTGTTGAGTCATTCCTCATTAATAAGAACTCTATCTAGTTTAAGTGAATCTACATCCTTGCCATTTCATATCAATTAAACCACAGTTCTCTAGGCATTTAACAAAATCTCTTACCTCAAACTGTTGTATGGGAGCACCCCCTATTCTTTCTTTTGTGTTTAGAACGCAATTGAAGTCACCAAGTACAACCCAAGGCATAACTTATTCTGTTTGCAAGATCAATCAAGTTACTCCATAATGGTACCCAATACACAGCCTGATTATGAGCATATATGGTTGTAAGGTGAAAGGATACAGTTGCTACAACATCATAAATAAAGCAGTGTATGAATTGATCAATTTTCTCAATCACCTACACATTAAAATAAGCTTTCTTCCGTATAATCCATATAATCTTCCTTTAGAGTAGTATTCTAAGTTTGTTATGCGATTCCAGGTAGTACTGCAAAAATCTTTTCAAAATTGGTGTTGTTAACTTTAGTTTCAACTATACAAAAAAGACAAATAGTTTCCTTTTGATAGAGGGTTTTGATTTTTCTCTGTTTACCAAGGCTGTTTAGCCCTCTAATATTTCACATTCTGAAACTAGCTATTGGTAGTTACCTGGCTTAAAGGGCCAATTTTGACACTTTCTAAGTTTCCAACATCATCTATAAAGCTCCCATCACTAGCATCTCTTCCTTTATTACTTCCTGTTTCGATTGAAGTCATGGTCTTTTTTCCCTTTACTCCTCCTTATTGTTTGCCATTGTTGATCAAAACAGTTTGCAGAATTTGAAAAATTAGGCTGATTCACATTTGGAGTAATCACTGTTTTGGTATCTCCACTATCTTACTTATCTTTCTGTTTAGGTACCCATGTTTTTTTCTCTGTTTTCTCCCGACATCCTTCACTACTATGACCAAATCCTTAACAAATGTTACACAAGATTGGTTTCCATTCAAAATGCACAGCTTGCTCTATGACTTCTCCACATTCATTCTCAAAATAAACAGTTTCTAGAAACACACCATTCATTTCAACTTCTACAAGTATTGGAGCATAACTAGCTTTTTCTTTGTTCATAGTTTGTTTATAAGCCATGAGAAAGGTTTCAACTAGACTAGCTATTTTCCCCTAGGAACTTCGCCCCCAATAACAGAAGTGCAATCCTGGGAATTGAATCCATATGGGGACCCTATTAATATTTTCTTTAGACAAATCTGTTTTACCATCCCAAGGAGCAACTATGACACATTAACTGTCAAATGAATTATGCCCGTTTGAAGCACTTCTTCTTTAACACTCTTGGATGAAAATTGAATGATGACAATACCATTTCTAATCAGCAATAATTTGTCAATACCAAGTTTTCCCCACACCCATAAAAAAAACCCATTTACAAAATTGGAAAGGAGGATTTGCTCCAAAAATATAGCATATAACATCATTTTTCCGGCAATTTAGTTCAGGTTTCACATCATCAGTTTCAATTTTTCCAATTGCCTTACCTACTATAGTCCGAGGAGGAACATAATCAAGTTTGCATCCTACTCTACAAAGTTTTGAAATGTCAAATTTTTGCCACACCGAACCTATTGTTTCCTTTAGTTTTAGTGAATCCCTTGGTGTTGTTACCAAATCTAACTCTCCACCATTTTTTAGAAATTTCACTAGACCCAGTAGCTTCTCCTTTACGGCTGAGTTTTGCTTCAGTGATTCAAGCTCTGTTTCAGCGTCAATTAGCTTCTTTACCATTGCCCTAACCACATCGTTCCACTTCGTACATTTTCCTGTTTGAACGCAATCTAGTTCACCCTCTGCTTCAATTAAACCTTCCTTGGTAGATTCACAACCCTCTGGTGTCAAAGATAAGTGAGTCCCGTCAGCCTTCGAAGCTTTCTTCTTCTTAGCCATGCCGTGGTGCATTTTAGCAAGAGGTGCTAAACATGCACCGACAGGAGAGCAGAAAGTACAAAGCTCATCTCTTTTTACAATCTTGTCCTTGATTTACATGTTATCAATATTAATATTATAAATAAAAATGCAGATAACCATATTTTAGGAGGCCCTTTATTAATTAATTTAGCAATTTGCTCATTACATACGCTTGCAGACTTTGTCTTTATCTTCGGGATACTGAATCAACCATGGGCACCTCCAGTGTTCAAATTTTACTTTTCTGGCCATCGAAATTTAACTTTGTTTAGTAACTAGATTTTCTTATTATAATATTTATTTATATTTTCATTATGAAAATGCGTTTGATAAAATTATATAATGTCGGAAAAATTATAACCTATTCATAAAGTCGTGTTATATTATTATAGGATGATTTAGTAATAAAAATACTAAAAAATATGTTTGATGCGCATAAAATAGCCACGTAACCATTTTGAATTTTAATGCACAAACAGTACATCAGTTTTCTTACCAAATGAAATCTACATGACAAATTTTCAGAAAAAGTGTAAAATTTTTAGTTTACTCCAGGTCAATATCAGTGAGAATGAATGGGCAGTTGGAAACCCCAATCCATTAGGGTAAAAAATCTTCAGGGCAATTGTGTGAATGAAATGACCTGCTTGGCTCTTTCTTTGCTGCTTCAACTTAGTGATACCAGCATTTGAACTCAAGACCTTTTGGTTAAGTCCTTCTAGACGTACCATAAAGACCAAATTTGCCGGTTGCCTCTTTCTTTAGAAGAAGGAGATGCTGTACAACAGCTTCCGCCGGTGCTGCTTCTCAAACACAGCAACAATGTCATCAATGGACTCCTCCCATGATTCAGTTGCTTCAATCTGTGCACAAAAATACATCCTAGGAAGTCAACTAATATTGCAAAGATACTATAAGTACAATGAGCACATAAAATAGCATGAGTGAAATATGAAACAGACTTCCTGGCAAAGATCTAAAGTAAGCCTTGCTCCTACAGCAGCCTCTTCATGGTTATCTTTCACTTCCAAGTTTATAATCAACACAGTTTTCATTAGAACATGATCTCTGTTGTGTAGATCTGCGCATTTTTACTAAACAGTCAGACTAAGATATACACCTGAGACCATATCAATCAAAATGGTCTTCAATCCTCATATGCCACTAAGGAAGGTTTCTAATGATAGATAACAAGAGCGGTTGACACAGCAAACAATGTTTTCCTAAATGCTCATAATTGTCTAAAGAAAGATTACAAAAAGGATGAACAACAAGAGTGATTATCAAGGAAAGTAAAAAAAAAAAAAGCCAAAGCAAGTTTTAATTAAAGTCAACATCTCATATGCAGGGACTTAATAGATCAGTGAAGCTCCGACACCAGAACAGCAAAAATTAAAATTAATTAGACTAAAAAGTACATTAAGCATGCACAACGTTGGTCACCAGGAAACCCATGACAATGGAATAATGCTACCCTCACATCTGTTAGAGCCACAATCAGTCACAAATACAGATGTCACTACATCGGAGTTCAAAAATTTAAAATGGAGGCACTTGAATGCATTGCAGCAAATTGTGTCCAGTTGAAATCTGACACACACACAAAAGGACAATATATGAAATCGCCTTGCAAGTTCAAGGTTCCAAACAAATTTCATCTTAGTTCTCCTGATTAGTTTAACATCCACAGCCCAAAAATATGTCTGTTAAAATTCTTTTTAACACTACTGTCACACCTCCCCAATCAAAAACAGGGCATGCTGCTCACATTGTAAGCTTTTCTTATGTCAGAGACTTGATAGAGATGAGAAAATATATACAGGGGCCATACCTATCTATATGGCATATAATAAAGGAATGAGAGAACTATCATTATATCTTCCCTTCCTTATCTACAAAGTGAGATAGATACCTTTGAGATATTCAGTCATGCAATGCAATTTAGATTAGAAACTTCTCACCTCTTCCTTTAAAAAATACGTATAGACTATAGAGGGATATTAAACAGAGTAAGCAGACATGGGATGAACTTCTTGTACCGTGCATTATCTAGAGGACATTTAGTACAGAAGATGAATATATACATCTATGCACATGAATAACTAGTAAAATGCAAAATGCAAAGGATGACTTCGAATCTCACATTACAGCATTACTTCTAGAACAAGAATTATTATCAATATTTTACTAATCTTTAAATCTATTTGAAATAGACAAAACTAAAAATTACACACTACTTTTATACAACTGTCCATTGTATACGGACTCATCCTCAAGATTGTGGTGACAAATGTGTTTTATGCTGTAATACTGAATCTTTTGTAAGAGGTTATACAAATGTAGCATTGCAATGCTAACAAAGAGTAAGACGCAACTACCTACCTATACATGACACCTCAAACCATTTTTCCTTCTATTCTACAAGTTTTTACTTACCAAGTGCTTTTCACAGTGTAATGACAGACAATCTAGACATAAAAGCTTGTCATTTCCTGTAAAATCAGAATCCACCTAAAACCATTTTTTTTGACTTCATCGTGGAACCCAATACAAAATGTAATTCAAGAATAACCCTTATTTTTTCCATGAGAGCAACCACATACATTATTTTTAGAATTGATTTAGAGTAAAAAGAATGAAACAGATTGGCAAAATTATCAACCTTCAACAACCATATCAAAAACTTTTTCTTCAAATGTAAATACGACATCAAAGGATCCATCAGCAGCATTGTCTTGCCATCGTTGAGGTGCCAATTTGACTGTTGAATTCCTTTTAAGCATTGGCAAAATTCCATTTCGCTTGTAGCTGTACTTTCATTAAGGTTCAGCACAATGAACAAGGATTGAAGTGCAGTGTAAACACACTAGCCAAAAGATACTAATGTAGGTATAATTACACTAGTTTATCTGATAATTCTGTATCCTACATTTTTCACTCATTTTAGACACTGTAAGATATTACATGTAATACAACCATACTTCCCATGTAGAGTTTACTACGACCCTGCTAATCCCCTCATATTTCACAAAATTCACATCACTTCTTGGTGCCATGCCGAAAAGCTCAAAATTATCCCCGTATGGTCTAACAAATGCAGAACATCTAGTTATTGTTTTCTATGTGTTTACTTGATAAATCAAGCCATAAGAACAATTTATAATTTATAAATAAAATTAATAGAAAGTAAGAGAATTGGTTTTGCAACACAAATCACAAATTACAAGGGAATTCGTTTTCTGAAAATTCGAACACATCAATCAATCTCAGCATATTGGCCCAGACACTGAGAGATATGCACACTGTCTAGTAGTGTGTAGCATGATTAACCCACAAGTTTCCGTTATCTTTTTTGCCGAAGAGAAAGGAGAAAGTGCATGGAAAAACAAAGATGAGTATCAAAGTAGTCAGGAATGGAGGAGGATACAGTTCTTGGTCTTTTCTGCGAAGATCGTCGAACATCTGCTTATAGGGAGTTCCAAAATCGTAGACATTGGGTTCTCTGAGGGAGGGACCAGGGAGCTTAACATGGGCACCGGTTCCATAAGAAGACACATCAAAGCCCTGCCTTTTGAGGAGGGAGTGAGCTTCCATGCTTCGGTTCTGGTTGGAAGAGCACACCATAGCGTACCGAAACCTCATGGTCACTGAATATGAAGATTCGAGGGTTTAATCAGAAATTCGGTTCCCTTCTTGCTATTATATGAATATTGGAATTGGAGTTTTGAATGGGAGGAGTCGGGTCACAGCGCGACCGATCGCGGAGCCAAGCAAGCAACGCCAGAGCCCCGAAGCAGTCTCAGTTAGGGCATGGCATATTCCGCCTATCCAATCCATCGCTTTCGGCACCCCTGAGTCTACTACACTTCCTACTGTGCCTCCACTTCCCTGCCAACGGCGTCGTTTGGCTTCCACAGGTGCATTTGATCAGTTCGTAAGATCAAATGATTGTGGCCGTCCACTAATTTTTTACTCCACCCAAATCAATAGGGTGTTCGTGTGTCGGGCCGCCCGCCGGTTCCCCAACCTAATAAACATCCGGGCCACACTAGGTTAAGATGGGGCTGACGTAGTATCAAATAGTTTTTTTTAAATATTAAAAAATTAAAAATTAATTTTATATATTAATGAAAATATATTTATTTATCTAAAAAAAATTTTTTTGAAAAATAATGCTAGAATAAAAAATAATATTTTTAAAAGTGATGAATACTTAATAATTATACATTTTTTACATTTAACAAATCAATTTAAAATTTTAAATAAAATTAAAACCTTGAAATTTTAAATAATTTTTATGATAATCATATAAAGATGTATAAAAAAAATCATATAAAATTAATTAATATATATAAAATAATAAAAAATAAATAAAAAATTTTAAAAATACATATACTCCAAGACAGGTTGAGTCAACAACAATTGGCCTAAAGCCTAGTTGGCTCAGTTAACTCAATGAAAATAAATTAGATTGGATTACGGGCATTATTGCACGGCCCTACCTCTAATATACATTAATCTATATCAATGGTCATATATTAATATCAATGTATCTATATCAATAGTCATATATTAATATCAATGTATTGGTAGCTCACCTGATTAAGGTTTGTGTCACCAGTCTAAACGCTGAGTATATAACTGCAAGGACTAAAAATCAAGGACATTAAATATATATGGTTCAACATTTATTTTCGTTCAATAAAGTTTTTTAATTCAAATTATGTAATTAAAAAAATTTGCTAAGAGAATTATTTATATGGTTCAACTTAACACTGGATTTAAATTAGTTAAAATCAATTTTGAAGATAAAATTACTAAAATATTATTATTAGAGGATAATTTTCGTGTTGATTGGAATTGATGATTATATATATTTTACGTCTTCATTATTGGCTAGATAAACTGACTTAAATTATTAAATCATTAAAATACTTTAACATGCTATTCTCATAAAAGATTTCATTTCTTCACCCACCTTTACAATTAACTCTGACCTTTAGTCTTGATAGCTAATTTTACTGACATAAATTTATGTCAATTGACATGTTTGTGTTGTTGATTTTCTGTTGTCAACCACTTCAAACAAACGATATGAAAAATTCTTGAGGATTAATACACTTCAATTTGGATTCAAACTCAAAACTAAATATTGTCATATTTTTGAAGTGGAGATGTATTATGGCATGAAATATGAGGCTTAACATGCATTTGTAAGACTAATTAAAACAACGTAAACTCTTGCTTTCTTATAATAATTATTAATAACACAATATACAATGAATAAATTATAATTAGAGAAAATCTTTTCTTTAGAAGTTTCAAAACCTTTGATTACAGTAGGGTGGGGATATACCAAGCTAAACAGGGATACGTATCAACTCAAAACCCAGTCTTGTTTGAAGGACAGATTCAAAAATTAAACCGGTAATTTGATCCAACCCAAACATAATCAGGACCAAATCAAGTTAAACTAGTCTAGCTCGGGCTAGACTGGGTGGTTCCATACAGTCTTGCTAAAGAAATAAATCGAGAAGAGAAGAAAAATTATGGAGAAAAGATATCATACTTGAAGATGCCAAAAATAAGATAAAAAGGTTCACATACAAATGAAAACAACACAGCTGAAAATCCAAAAGCAAAACAAAACTAAATACAACTTTAAAAAAATAGAGAATGAACAGTGCTTGTGGATGGGTGAGCGTAAAAACTGAGATCTAGGTATGCCCACGCTTGATCAAGCTCTTGTACCTCAGTCGTATGCCTAAGCAAGCCACATCAATATCATAAATCTGCAAGAGGACAAATTTGCAATGACACAACGGATTTGGCAATGAAAGAAATAGAGATACATCAAAGAGGCGTGCTGGGAACAATTTGCTAGAAAATGGTGAACAAATCTGCAGTGGTGCCCATGGATCTACAATGACATGCATTGATTTGGCAACACCACTCACAAACACAAATTTGTATAGATCCGCAATGGTATAGAAGGATTCGTTGGATGATGATGAACAAATCAAAGATGGGGGCATCGACCTTTGCTGGTGTGTAATGGCTCCGCTATTTATGGGTGGCGACATTGAAGTGGAGGTGGGAGGAGAGGGAAGGAAAGATGTGTTGGTACAGAGACCTCTACTAGTGTGCGGTGGCTCCTCTATTCGTGGGTGGCAACGTCAAAGTGGAGAGGAGAGGGGAGGGAAGGAAAGATGGTGTCGGCACAGAGAGAGAGAGAGAGAGAGAGAGAGAGAGAGAGAGAGAGAGAGAGAGAGAGAGAAGGCAATAGCTAGAGCGGTCCTTTATTCCATGCATAATAAATAAGGACTCTAAATCCTTCTAAAATTATAATATATATATATACACGTATACATATTGGGTCAGACTAGGCCAAGTGATTTAAAGGACTAACCCATAACCCGGTCTGACCTAGTAAGTTAACCCAATCTGAACCTCGGGTTTCAATCCCGAGTTAATTAGATCAGTTTCAAATCTAGCTGGGTCTTCTCGGGTCAGACGAAATTTACCTAGACCAGATATTTTTCCCCCCACCCCTAGATTATATCATGGATCCATCTCCAACTTCTATCAAAGGGTAAGGCCCTAATTGGTTTTAATTTTGTCGTAGATTTGATTTTGATTTTAGATTATTTGATTCATGTTAAATGGATTTTTCCCACTAGAGTATTCATTCCCAAAGAAAAAAAATCATTTTGAATGTTATCTATCATTATATTGGCTTTATATTCTACCTTTGAAGCTGTGACATTGTATCTTAAGAGCTGCATTGTTATAAAAAATAATGCTTTTCAACAAGTTTTTCAATTTAATTAAGATGCCGAAAATGTTGAAATATGAATATAATTCGAATCATCAAGATCAAAATAAAATAAAATCATGTTAAAAAAAAATCAAAACAAAACATTCTTAATAAGATTAACCCTAGCATCGTCCACATTTCTTATGAAGCTGAGTCAAATTTCTTATCTAAAGCCAACAAACTCATTGTGCTGAAATTTCAACAATCAGCATAAAGTTCAAAATTGATAGGAAGATATGCCATTCATAAATAATGAACTGTACAACTCATTTTTTAGATTCTATGTGATATATGAGTCCAAATATTTTTTTTTTTAAATTTTTGTGAAGGTCTGCATCTAGTTTTACACATAAATGAAGGAATTAGCCGCCAAGAGACTAAATAAAGACATTTTAGTATTATTATTCAACATGCCTCAGTAGCTGGGAAGTCAACTAGCCAAACTTCTAAATATGGTCAATATTGCATCACAAGATGAATATTTAGGTTGTCCTTCTTTTCTTAATAGATTGGTGCAATAAATCTTAATTTTTTTTTTGAAGTGGGTGATCTCTATTATATTTAGTTAGTTTGGAATTAGATGGTTTTTTTCCCGACTGTATACTACATTTTATAACAACTTGTTTCAAATCATATTAATAAAACATGATTTAAATAAGAGAGTCAAAACACTATTGCCCGTTCAATTCTGTCTTCTATTATATCTTTTAATTTTATCGTTTGAGCTATTCTTTCTTAGTTTTTTTTTTTGTCAATATTCCTCAAGGGGTTGAGGTAATGCTTTATATATCAGTATTGTCTATGACTTGTTCTTTACTCTCTCTCACTATTTATGTATAATATTATGAAAAATGATACAATTTTCAATTAAAGAGATTGCTCCAATGTTTTGTTAAAAACACATACGCAGAGATACTTGGCAGCGTAGATAAAAGGAAATGCATTGGCAAGAACTTTAATTTTTGAGTTGACAAAGAAAATGAGAAAGTTATAACTAGCATCAAATAAAAGGTTTATTTTACCAATTAAAGGTAGTGTAGTTGGTAATAAATTAAGTTATATCTTATGAAGATACAAATTTAAATTACACTGTTAATGTGAAAATCTTATTAATAAGTAATATATAAATATCTTTATAAGTATTATTTAAATCATAAGACTTATTTTGGCTTTGACAAGTTTTCAAAACTTAATTTACTTATATTTTTTCACATAAAAAAATCAAGGTATATATATATATATTTTTTTTCTTTTAAAAAAAATGTGTAGGTACATTTAAAAAATCATGACAGAATGAAGCATTCATCCATATAACCTAATAATCTTTTAGGAAGTTGTTTAACTAGTCACGACTCAACAACAGTGTTTTTAAACAATAACAGCTTTTTTTTTTAAGTTCCATGCATATATTATTGATTTTCTTCTACTAAAATGCAGGGCGGCTTATAATTTAATTTGTAAAATATATTAGAATAAGAAATTATAAATAAAAATTATACTCTTACATAAAATTAATAAAATCTCTTTTTATGAAATGAAAATACTTTTCTAACCTGCCGAGATATCATGTGTGTCATGTGTATTATGGAGTGTAAATTTAAATTTTAAAATATTTTTCTTGATTGTCACCGCTATTCTTTTCTCTTTATTTGATTGAAAAAAAATATAGGAGGGACAAAATAGGGGAGAGAAGGAAAATTTTCAATTTTTTTCCTCTCCCCCAGTCAAAACAGGCCTTTGTCACAACATTTTCGTGTGTTAATTATATTTATTAGTTCATTTTTTAATCCTTTTAAAAAGCAGGTCAACATAACAGGATTATTCTTTTCCCACGCACGTAAGTCAAATTAGTTGGCTTTTAACAAATGATTGTGGCACAAAAAAAATTGTCACGGAAAATAATACTCATATACCATATTTTATTTTATTATTTATCCTATTAAAATGATAATAAATATACGCTTTCAATAATAATAAATGGTTAAATTACAACAATTTAATTTAAATATTTATAAAATTATACATTAATTATAATATCATTAAAAATGTATATACTTACTTTATTCAAATTAAAAAAAAAATAATACATATAATTTTTTATGGGAAAAAAAAAACTGTAACCACATGATATAGTGATAGACGTCCGGCTGAGATTAGAACGCGTAAACCGATTAGATCAAGGAAAGTGATACAGGAAAAAATCACTCGCTGATTCGTGAATGGCCATGGGGTCACCACAATTCCAAACTTCAAAGTAAACGAAAAAATTTATACTCCCTCTTGTCTTTAATACATATAACACCCTTTTAACCAAATTACATGTATTAATAATTAAAATTAAAATTAATTAATAATTTTAATTTTTTTTAAAATTTTAATATTTTTTTAAAATTATTTTTATTTAATCTCTTTCTCTTCGAATACATTAAATAGGGACATTTTTTAAAAATATATAATAAATATTATCTCATAAATTATAAAAAATTTTATATTTATAACCAGAATCAAAGATTCTAAGAGCGGAGGGATTAATATATATTTTACCTTTTGAATTAAATAAATAATTTGTCATTTGAATGAGGAAGTATTCTCTGCGGGTCCCAGTTAGTTGTTTACAATCGAGAGGTCTCCCGAATTTTGAGTATAGACTAGCTTCCGTACCCATACAAAAATCTTCCACTTGTTTCCAATTTACATATTTGCCCTTCCCCCTCCTTCATTTTGTAGAAATATTTATATATATATATATATTTTTTTTTTTTGGAAAAACGGGGCAAGACATGATTTTTTTACCTCAATATTATAAGAAAAAATTGAAATTCCTCATATACTATAAATTAAAAAATATTCCCTTATATACTATAATTTAAATGATATTGATATCTCAAATACCAAGATATAAGTTTTTAATTTAACACCGAAATCCTTCTCTTCTCAAATCAAGAGTCAAGCAGTCAGACCCCTAATTGAAAATGGAGGGAAATTTATATTATTTTAGCAATATTAAAAAAAGGGTAATATATCCTACTCTTATAGTTATTTTGTATATTAATATTAATTTTCATTAATAAAAAAATATTTTCTTAATAATATTAAAAATTTAACTAAAATATATGTTTTCAAAATATAAGAAAATTTATATAATTTCAATAATAGTGAATAACATATTTTATTAATATAATTAATTTATTTTATTTATTATATTTTTTTATATAATTTATATGTTTTTACTTATTTTGGTGTGGTTAAAAAATAAAAAATTAATAAAAATTTAAAAAAAATAGATATAATTTAAAAAAAAAAAAAGAAAGAAAGAGGGAAGGGGGGTGGGGAAAAAGTAAGGAGGGAGGTTTTTTTTTTTGGGTGGTATCCGGAAGAGTAGGGGTCAGGTTATGATTTGGAAAGAGAAAAGTTGAGATCCTTCTCATTCAATAAAAAGAAATTAAAAATTTATATCTCAGTGTTTGAGATATTGAAATCATTTAAGTTATAATATATGGAGAAATATTTTTTTACTTGCTATAGATATGGAGCTTATCTAAATCAAATAAAATCTCACAACCTCTAGGAGCAAATTATAGCTATAGATATTTAATATTAAACATGCATTTTTAGTAAATATAAAAAAATTTAAAGTGAGTTATGCTAGCTCAACTAGCAAATTTGTGTTTGAATATTCTTCAAATAATAATGTTAAATATTTATTAAAAAAATTTTATCATTTTTATAATTTTACTTAGTTTGACTTGATAAATAAGAATCTAATATAACTATCAAATATTAAATGATTTGATATGAAAAAGTAATTTAAAAATATCATTGGTTAATATAAATTTTATATTTTATGTTGGTGATATTAATATTGATTTATAATTTACTATAATGACGATTATGTATTGCATCCCAATGCTTTGTTTTGAAAAAATAAGTTTTAAATCACTTAAACAAATTTTTTTTGCCAACAAAACACTTTTATTACTCATTTTGATAATTATTTTATTAATGAATACAAATTCCAATTAGAAAGGGTTTCATATACACATATAGAAATACTTATAATTTGAAGGGTATGATATTAAGATGAAGAATAAAAAATGGATGGAAAGTGGGTAATTAATATTTTTGTTGGGGGGCAAATTTGTCATTTGATACATTTGTCCTCTTCCTCTGGGACGCCCGTAGACGCATGACCACGTTTTGCATAAATAAACTGTACACGCGCCTGTTGTATTCAACCCACCGGCCGCTAGACAAGTTCAATACATATCCCCAGAATCATCAATCTTCTTAATCCACCTCTATTTTCTCTCTCATCGGCTCTCTCTGGGGTTTCTGCGTTTCGCCCGTTGATCCCTGCTATTTCCCTTCAGGTATGCTTCGTATTTTGATTCATAATTGGTTCTGTGTGGTTGGCTAGTTTTGCTAATTTTATCTGTTAATTCAACAATTCTGGCCTTGCAGGGCTGCAAATGGAAGCGGCGGCAGTAAATGTTGTCCGATCATCGGCGGCTTCATGTAAGCCGATGATTTGCCTTGGAAGATCTAGCATGTTGGCTCCTAACGGTCCCGCCTTCGACCGGTTTGCGTCCAGTTTTCAGTTCTCCAGTAAGGTATGAAATCGGTTTTCTCCCATTTTTAGGGTTTTAATTTCGAATTTTGGGGGTAAAGTTCGGGGGTCTTAGTTATGTATGGACTATGAAGTATGAACTGCTGGTGGGATTTTGTCTTCTGTTCTTTATGCTTGGATGTTAGCATGTATGGTGGACTACTGTTGAAGTCATTTCTAATTGGTGGTATAGTTGCCGATGCTTTTTGGGTGGCTTTGCTGTTATAAATGGTGTTGTGGATGGAGGTGAGCTGTTGTTTGACTCACTCGGGTTGTCAGTAAGTATTGCAATGTTTTGGTCCTTGGACCGTTCTAGCCAGAATGGAAAGTATAAAAGGAAAATATAATCTCGAATCACATTGGATTGGAAGCATAAGTCTCTGACGGTCTTTTCTGATTATTTGTTGTTCAAGAAGTTTAAGTAATTCTACGGTCACGCCCGTAGAGAAAAATAAAAAAATAAAAAATCCACGTCTGATCTCCATTATGAAAACTACCCAAAATATATTTGGATACATTTTTACTTGACTATTGCGATTGAAGATCAACTCTATTTCCTTGAAACTTGAATGTCAACCATTATTCAGACTGCTATTGTTGCCTGATTTGTTCTTAATATGAATGTTGTTCCTGTGCTTCTACAGATATAGCTTGAATTATTTGCATACATCTCATTTGGATATTGGATGAATGATATTTTATATTTACTCATCTTTTTCCTGATTATTCTTGATGTTTGTCAGCTGCACAGTTCTGTATCTATCCCCAAGCAAGGACATAAGAGACTGGCAGTTGAAAGTAGAAGGAGTTTAGTAGTTAAAGCTTCATCTCTCTTTCCAGAGTCATCAGGGTCAAACACCAAAATTGCTCCCCTTCAGCTGGAGTCTCCAATTGGACAGTTGCTTTCTCAGATACTGATAAGTCATCCGCATCTTGTGCCTGCTGCAGTAGAGCAACAGCTTGAGCAGCTCCAAACTGACCGTGATGCTGATAAACAAAATGTGGAAGAGCCTTCTGCTTCAGGCACTGACTTAGTTTTGTATAGGTTTGTTCCATACTTGATGATGGCTGATATTTTGTGCTTTATCTTCACATATTTTCTTTACGGCCAATAAATCTAGGAAATTAAATTCTTGTTTATTGATTAATCAAAATTTGTTCTGTCATATTTGGAGGTATAATATGCACTGGTTCTTTATTCTGATGAACCTAAAAATTTAGTTGTGCATGTTTAGGTCTTGTCAATGACTCATGTTGATAAGTCTGATGAGGGAATTCTAGATGTTTCCTTGAATTTATCTTATGGCTAGATTGAAGATTGATGGGCATTTCAAACCTGATCAAATTATTTATCAGCAACTTCCAATCTCCATCTTCCAAAGAAATTGAGTTTACTTGCTAAATAATAGTGTCGAATTGTATTGAATGGCTTGTATGAAATTCAAAATTGATTAGTCTCTATGACAGAAATTAAAAAAAAATGTCAATAATAAATGACAAGCTCAGTTTCATTGAATTGTAGTTCCAAAGTAGTTCCCCCCTACCCCTTCTTTTTTCTCTCTTTGTGGGAAAAAAAGCTGTTTTGCTGATATCTGACCATTTATTGGCTTTTCAACATTTCCAGAAGGATTGCTGAGGTTAAGGCTAATGAAAGAAGGAAAGCTCTAGAAGAGATTTTGTATGCATTGGTGGTGCAGAAGTTCATGGATGCCAATGTTTCGCTGATACCCTCCATAACTCCAGATCCTTCTGGTCGAGTTGATTCATGGCCAAGTGAAGATGGGAAATTTGAGAGGCTTCACTCGCCTGAAGCCTATGAGATGATCAGAAATCACTTGGCTCTGATTCTGGGACCCCGGATTGATGATACAAGCTCTGCAGCTCAGATCAGCAAACTTAGGGTTGGACAGGTATATGCTGCATCAGTGATGTATGGGTACTTTCTTAAGCGGGTTGACCAAAGGTTCCAGCTGGAGAAGACAATGAAAATTCTTCCTACGGCAGCAGAAGAGAATGGTGAACGGCACGTTGTCATGGATGATACAAGACCAAGTAATGGAGAAGATCCTTCTCAAGCTATATCCCATCCTGAAGCCTCTACCTGGCTTGGTGGTGGTGTCAGTCCTGAGGGATTTGGCTATGGCATAAAGCCATCCAGGTTGCGTACCTATGTGATGTCCTTTGATGGTGAGACCCTTCAGACATATGCAACAATAAGATCCAAAGAGGCCGTCAGCATCATTGAGAAGCACACAGAGGCATTGTTTGGAAGACCTGAAATAGTGATAACGCCAGAAGGGACAATTGATTCTTCGAAAGACGAGAACATAAAAATTAGCTTTGGTGGTTTGAAGAGCCTTGTTTTGGAGGCTGTGACTTTTGGTTCTTTTCTCTGGGATGTTGAGAGCTTTGTGGACTCAAGGTACCATTTTGTCTTGAACTAAGTCCTACTGTCTCCACCCACGGCAAAGTTGGTGATGACCACCCTGATAGTATAATTAAAATGTAACTCTGGTCATAAGATCCAAATATCATTCACTAATTGATCCGTGTATAGTGAGTATTTCCACTTTTTACTGATGAATGGAAGGTTGTCTTCAACTTGGTTTTTACTTATCTCTGTGTTCATTTTGGCATCTATAAATCTCTGTACAAGGTATAGTTGCAACGTCTCTGATTTCCTTATGTATAATTTGAGTGTGTTGTTGTTCCTTTCGAATTAGTCTTCTTGCATTGGACTGTTAAATTGGGTTTACATAGGTGCGTACAATGTTGTGTATATGGGGGGATTAACGCTGTATCCCAATGGGTTATGCTGCCTAAGGCTCCCGGGTTTGAGAAATTAAGAACTTATGTGAATGCATTGAAAGTATAACCTGGAGACTGGAGTACGAAAAAGTTACTGTTTAATCTTGCAGTCTATTTTTACAATTACTTCCGTCTCTTCCCACAAGCCTAGAAATTACTTCAAATCTTTATATATATATATATATATATATAAACGAAATCACTTCAAATCTCACAAAAAATTGTTTATTTTTGTGATAAAAATGTTTTATTGAGTTGGATTTTAGAGACTTACTATAGTTATGGAGTTATTTGTTCTTATAGGAGATGAGAACATTGTCATTCCATATAAACCGAATAAAACTTTTGTTATCAACGCAGTCTAGTTAATAATAAGTGAAGTATCAAGAGATCACATGTTGCAACCAATATTTGCACATGTTTAACTTATCCGTCTTAGTAGTAAAATAAATCATCATACTAGGATGTGTAAATAACAAAGATGAGTAACATGATCCAATGACAAGGAAGAAACAGAGTGTGAAATGGAATTGAGTAAATTTGATGGAGCACTTAACTTCGTATTCATCAGAAGTCATAGTTAAAAACTCAACTTGAACCACAGGAAACTCAGAAAAGCGATTCCATGTGAGCAAGATAATTGGTTAATCAGCAAACAGATTAGGTCCCGTGGATCTAACCTATTATGTAAATAAGCATTGTAATAAAAATCGGACCGGACGGGCCGGTTCGACCGGGAACCGGCCCCTGGTCCGGTCCGGTCTCAGATGGGAATCGGCTAGGTTCGGAACTGTTGCGAACCGATTAAAAATCGGTAAGAAACCGGGTTGAACCGGTCCCAATTTCTTTTTTTTCTTTTTTTTTTTAAAATTTTTTTATTTTTTTAATTTTTTAAAAATATTTTTGTTAAATAAAATAATATTATTTTTAGTACTAAATATTATTATTTTTAGTATAAATTTGTTTCTTTCTATATTATAATATGTTATAAGTATTATTATGATATATAATGATTAATAATGATAAATTTACTTAATAAATAATATGAAAATAGAATATCAATTGGCTATATTATTAAAAATATATTAATTTATTCACAACCGGTCCGACCACTGAACCTTGAACCGTTGCTTCATCCAGTTCAATGACCGGTCCGATTTTTAATACCTTGTAAATAAGCCTGGCCTAAAGCTCATCAGGCTGGCCCTTTATATATATATTTATATAATATCAATAATATAATATATAATTTATATAAAATATAAATTAATTATATATATAATATAATTTATAATAATTTTATTATACTGACAAGTCACAACTCAAGCCACACCTATTGAACATTTCCTAAGGGTCTGTTTAGTTCAACCGAAAGGAAAAGAGGGGAGAGATTTTAATGAAGAGGATTGAAGAAATTTTAAAATTTTCTTGTTTGGTGGAATTTAAGGGGAATGGATTGGAAGGATTTTAATGAAATCTTATTTAGTTCAAAAGAGGATTTGAGAAGAATAAAAAAAGAATAGGGGAGAGGATTGGGAGAATTAAATCCCCTCCAAATTTATGAATCAAACGAGGGGAGGGGGAGATCTCCCCTGCCCTAAAAAAAAAACCCCACCAAACAGGACCTAACGAAGTAAATTCTTCAATTTGCCATGGAATTAGAAGCTTTCTGTCGCCTACTCACTGTAAATGAACCCTAGCCGCCCAAGTCCCTGCCTCCACTCCACCCATCGCCTCCATCTCGGCCTCTCCCCAAAGATGCGAGCTACGACTGTGAGCTGCAAGGTGCGAGCTGCGAGCCTCCATCCATCGCCTCCCTCTTCCCGTCTCCAGTAGCTACTAGTGGTATGTTCTCTTCTCTACCCCAGTAGGCTAGAGTGCATCGCGGCCTCATCTAGTCATCTGAACGAACCCTAAAGAGTGAATACCAAAGACCCTTAGCTGCTCTGCCCTCATCCCTGCCTTCATCTATCGCCTTTGCGTCCGCGTCGCCTCCGCCTTGGTCTCCCAACTGCGACTCTGCTACTGCGACCTGCCTCCATCTATCACCTCCCTCTCCCCTGTCAACGTCTCTCGTAGCTGGAAGTTACCTCCATCGCATCCCCCCACCGTAGTCGCGACTCTGCGCCTGCAGTACGTGTTCTCAATCCCTACCGCAGTTTCTCTTTTGCGCCCTTACTCTCTTCGACTATGTGAAGATCTTATTCTCTCCATTTCACAGGTATGTTGGGTAGATTTTCAACCCTCTTTTCCTGGTTCCTACTTCCTACCTTTGAGATGATATAGGCTTAGTTTAGTCTTATTCGGAGTTGTCTTTTAATTAATTTCAGTCTTTGAGCTTAATTATTAATCGTTTTAACTTTAGTGACCTCCCTCGACACAACAAATTGAATGGGCTGATGCTGAGTTCTCTTGAGAAACAAACGAGATTCTCTCTCTCTCTCTAGCTTTATGTTGAATATATGATTGTGGCTTATTGTATGCCTTCTTTCGTTTCTACACTATTCTGCTGAAAGATGTTCATTTGAATGATTGTAAACAAGTATCAAATATTCAAATTGCTGGAAAGTCAAATGGTTTAGGCGAAAATAAATATTGGATTTCTGTTTATGTAGTGAAGTATGAGTAAGTAGCTGTGTGTAGGCTCATTCAGGGATGTTTATGGACAAGAGGTTGCAAATATGTGAAGCTTTGGAACATCAAGGATACTCACTGACCATACTGGCCTATTTATGAGGGGTTTGGCTTAAAAAGGTCCTCCCCCATGGCGAGATGATGACAAAGATGGACATTACATGTTTGCACTTGGTGACAATTTAACTTCTCAATGTAAATGCATTTAACCACCATTGAAGGGCTTTTCTCCTCCTCCTCTAATTATTGGACTTGCTTATATTGTTTGCTGAATATTCCAAATGCTAAAGACAGAATGTGACATACTTCGGTAAATGCATTGGTCCTACATTGAATATTTTGTAAAATTTTGTGCTTTTTGTCTTTTTCTTTTGGTTTTTCTTGTTTTGAATCAATTTGTGGCACATTTATGGAGAATTGGAATATCCCAGTCTGTTTATAGTGCAAAATTTGTTGACCTTGCTCTGCCTCTTGAAAAACTTATGATTTTCTTTTGCCACTAGAATTGCAACTCTCAAATGTGGTATGCATCTGAAATCTTTTTGGTAAGATATCAAGTTCTGATTTTTTTTTGGATTTGGATTAGTGCAAGTTAAGGAATAAAAGCTAGTAGTTCCGGTGGTGAGAGAACATCTGAAAGTCAAGTGTTCGACTTACAAGAAAATTGCTGCAAGAGTGCAAGTTTTATTGCTTCTATTGTGTTTTTATTTAAAATCATTGGAAGTACACACCTGGCTGGTTAAGGACTCACTAAGTGCAGCCTGTTTAATAAATGGTCCGGCCTGGCCATTTTATGGCCAGCGAAGCCCATTTTCTCAGTGTTTGTTAATTTCAATTTTAAGGAAACAGAATGATCTTAATACTTTCGTTTGTAGTTGAAATAGATTTTGCCTCAGAAACTTTATCTTCACATCCTTTCATTCTCTGCTTCTGAAGCAAATGCTGAGTTTTGATCCCATGAAATTTTCACAGCTGTGTATTCAGTTGCCATGAGTATAAGGTGGCCAAGAGTATTGACACCAACCTACCTCTCCCAGATTATACAATCGCAAAAAAACCCATTAAAGGCTCTCCAAATTTTCAGTGAAGCCCAATCCAGGTACCCCAAGTACTACCACAATGGTTCAGTATATGCCACAATGATTAGCATCCTTGGAAAATCAGGACGAATCACAGAGATGAAGAATGTGATAGAGCAGATGAGGGAGGATTCATGTGAATGCAAAGATTCAGTCTTTGTATCAGCTATTAAGACATATGCTGAAGCCGGAATGATAGATGAGGCTTTCTCTTTATATCGTAACATTCCTCGCTTTAACTGTATTAATTGGACAGAATCTTTCAATGCTCTGCTGAAGATATTGGTGAATGATAAAAGGCTTGAAGCTGCTCACTGTCTTTTTAGCGAGAGCTCTTATGGTTGGCAAGTGAACTCTCGTATTCAGTCTTTGAACTTGCTAATGAAAGTTCTCTGTGAGAAGAATCGATCTGATCTTGCACTGCAAATATTCCAAGAGATGGACTATCAAGGTTGCTGCCCAAATAGGGACAGCTATGCAATCTTAATGAAGGGATTGTGCCAAGATAGGAGGCTGCATGAGGCTAAGCATTTATTATATTCAATGTTTTGGAGAATCTCACAGAAAGGTAGTAGTGAGGATGTTGCGATATACAGAACTCTTTTAGATGCTTTATGTGATAATGGTCACATTGGAGAAGCCACAGAAATTCTCAGTAAAATTTTGAGGAAAGGACTAAAAGCTCCAAAACGATGTTATCACCGTCTCGATCTTACTCAGTGCAATTTCAGTGAGGATATAGAAGGCACTAAGTGCAGGATTCATGAAGCACTTTTCAAGGGCACAATACCAAGTTTGGCCAGCTACAGTGCTATGTCTATTGATCTATATAAAGATGGTAAGATTGTTGAGGCTGATAAAGTCATCACGGAAATGCAAGATAAAGGCTATAGACCAACCCCACCTATTTTTGAGGCAAAGGTGGAAGCATTGTGCAAAGAAAGTAATGTAGATGAAGCAATAAAAGTTATAGAGGAGGACATGGTGAGAGCCAATTCTCTACCAACTGCCAGAGTGTACAATATTGTCTTTAAAAGTCTATGTAATGAAGGTAAATCAATACTAGCTCTTGAGTATCTAAATAAGGTATCCAAGCAGTTGGGCTGCAAAGTTGACGAGGAAGCTTACAGCATTGTATTGAAAATGCTGTGTCGTGAGAGAAGATACATTGAAGCAAGCCAACTTTTGGAGCTGATGTCAATTAAGTCATATTGGCCTTGTGCTTATACTTACAATTTACTCATTGGGGGTCTTTGCTCTCTGGGCAGTCAATATGAAGCTGTAATGTGGTTGGAAGAGATGATAAGCCAAGGGAAGCTGCCAGAAAGTGAGCTTTGGAATTCATTGGTATCTTTGTTTTGTAATTCAGAGAAGATGAAAGCGTCCACTGAAACATTACATCGCCTAAGTAGAGTATGATTCTTCTTGCTTCTCTATCTACAAGCTTACTAGCATTCAGAATGTCTTGCACACATGTACTAGTTAAGTTTTAAAATTGACCCAATCGCAGGATGTGCTTGAAGTTTTTGACAGGGTCTTTATTTATTTATTTTGTAAAAAACAGAGTCTTTTATTTTGATTCCTTGCAGGTAAATCAATTCCAAAGTGGGTTCTGGACAGATTTTTATTCTCATTTCAGTCGCTCTTGATTCAAATTCTAACTAAACTAGGCCTTGTGTTAATGGATTGTTAATATGGTTGACAATTTATGAATGAAGAGGCTAATTTAGATGAGTTTTGAATTGTGAGAGATCATGGAGAGAATGAATATTTGTCATGGAATAACTTGATAATTGATTAATATGTCAAGAGTTTTTTTATTAAATTTAAAATTAAATCTTTTTAAAAAAATAAAGTTTATGAAATCTATTTTATTGGCTGATTAATGAACCCTACCGGTCTCCATGCCCCACCACCATCATCTGCACTACCTTCCAAAAGCTTGAAACCACTATCATCTTTATAAGTTGGGGCGGGCCAGGTTGATATCTGGGGAACCGAAGCCCACAATTAAAGTCATTAAGGACACAAAGCGACAACACTCAATTATGCCAACAAACCCTATCCAATATATATAATATGAATTCTATTCTGATTGGCTCTTAAATTCTGTTTGCCAACCCTGCTTGGGGATTGAGATCACCCGTTATAGTTACTTCCCACCCACCAAGATCAGAGTTGGTTTCTAATAGATTAAATAATACTCCATCTGGTCTTTAATATAAGATCCTTTTAATCGAATCATGCGGATTAAGAATTGGAATTAAAATTAATTAACTACCTCGATTTTTCCAAAAATTTCAACATTTTTTCAAAACTACCCTTATTTAATCTCTCTCTCTCTTTCTCTTTGAATACATTAAATAGGGGCATTTTTCTGGAAATGTATAATAAATACTACTCCCTCCGGTTCTATATATAGGATCTTTTGTCCTGATCCTAAATATAAGATTCTTTACAATATACGAGATGGTATTTATTATGCATTTTCAAAAAAATGTCTCTATTTAATGTATTCAAAGAGAAAAATAGAGAGATTAAATAAGGATAATTTTGAAAAAAGGTTGAAATTTTCGGACAAATCGAGGTAGTTAATTAGTTTTAACTCCATTTCTTAATTCGCGTGATTCGGTTAAAATGGTATTATATATAGGACCAGAGGTACCTCGTATATTGTAAAGGATCTTATATTTAGGATCAGAACAAAAGATCCTATATATAGGACCGGAAGGAGTATTTAATATTCCCCTTGTTTTTCTTCTTTGTCACATTTAAAAAAATTTATTTTTATCTATCATTTTAAAATTTAAAGATAATATTAATTGATATTTTTCTACTTATACTCTTATTTATTATCTTAAAAGTCAAAGATAATATTAATTATTTTTTTATTTATTTATTTTTGTAAGGGTATATTAGTAAATTCAAAAGAAACTTTAACATATTAATTATATTTCTTAATATGTGTGATAAAACTTTAAATGATACTTCCTCTATTCCAGTTTATAGTGCATTTTTAACTATCACACACGTACCAAGACAATAATTAGTAACCAAAATTTTTTTCATTATTTCCCAAATTATCCTTATTTAATAATACTTCATAGATTAATAAATTGTAATCATTCTCTCATTCATTTTTTTTTTTGAGTTTCCATGGGTCATTGACAACAGTGAATAATGAGGCTTTTGGAGGAAATTCTCCTTCATGCATTTATGGTTTAACCGAATCATTAAAGAATTTTCATTAAATGCATTGATAACTATAGAATATGAGTTTACTTATTATGGGCAATACTGGAAAGACAATTAAAAAAACACAATGTAATCCGTACAGTGCACTATATTTTGAAATATAAATTTCTCATAACAGTGCACTATATAACGTTACAGAGGGAATACTTAAAAAGAAATAGATCTAGTATTAATATTAATATTATTGTTGCCATCGGGCAATGTATGTTTTATGTTTTTAATTGAGTTTTTTTGTTTTAACGTTATGATATTGGGACTAAGTGCCTGTTTGGTTGATTGTTTGCAAAAAGAAACCATGGTTTTAAATCATGATTTTCTAAAAGATGTGTTTGGCCAAACACAGATGAAACACAAACTGACTTTTTAAAAAATGAAAAGTGAGTTAAACTGTGGTTTTGGAAAATGAGGGGAAAAGTTACTTTTCCTTTAACAAAATGTGGATTTTGGAAAAGGAGAAATAAATTTACTCTATATTATACATCTAAAAGTACTTTTAACCCTTATTATCCAAACAGATTTTTTGTCAAACTTACTTTTACAAAAAGAATATCCAAACATAATAACTTCTAACAAACTTACTTTATCTAAACTTCATTTTTACAAACTTCATTTATCTTAACTTAATTTTACAAAACAGAGAACCAAATGGGCCCTAAGTGAAAATTATTCTCAGCAACTATTAATTGAGGAAAAAAATTAATTTACTTAAATATCTTATAGAGCTTAATGGCCAAAAAAGAGTATCTTATAGAGCATTTTATATTATTCAACATGAGATTAAATATCCTATAACACTTGTGTTCTGCCCATAGAGAATTAACGTCTGAGCAATTATATTTTGCAGCATTTCACTCGACTTTCTTGCTTACAGATACATTTTGCAAATAACGATTTTGGAATCCAGTTCTTATGTTAATTCATAGGCTTCTAAATAAAGTGAAAAATAATTCCTTAAAAACTAAATATGAAAGTGGGAGGATGGACCACTTAGGCATCTCATGCAATATTCCATAATATCCAATACAAAAGAATTTATCTCATTATATTTCGCCTCAAACTATGGGTGGCTGCTGTTTTTTTAATTGCAAATCCAAACACTATCTATAACAGTAAATGTGATTAGTAATCTGAGGGCTATGAACTTTTCTTGTTTATCGGAAAGTGCACATATAAAACAAGATGGCTGCTCAAACCAAATAAAAGGATGGCTGCTATCTTAGTCCCATGCAAATTAACAAATCATCAACATAACCTCACTCAATTTTTCCACGTCATGCTCATCGTAACTTCTTAACTTTTTTCGAAAACTTCTCCTTTTTTTTATCATAACTATAATAATAATAATAGGCCAAGAATGCCCACCAACTCTTTTTAAGAGTAGAAAAAAAATGTTGTCATTGTTAGCTTCAAATGAAAAAAACGTGAGTAAAAATCAAACTATTTTAATGATGCATGAAGGAACTAAACCTATGATGAATTAAAGAGACTAAATAAATTATTAACTATTTCTCCAATTTTAAATATAAAGTATTTATAACTACCTCACATATATTAATAAAAGTTTTATACATTTAAATTTCTCAAAAAAAGAGCTTAAAATTTCATTTTATCCTTATTAATTAAAATAATATAAATTTTATTCAATTAGCAATCATTATTATAACTTGTGTAAGAAGAGAGAAAATGAGTCCAGTCAATTAAAATAATAGTTTTCCATTTTTTTCCCCAATAATCCTTGGACAATTTACAAATCTGATGATGAAATGTAAGGATAAAAAAGGAAAGTTATCCTGTAATGTAAGGATAAAAAAGGAAAGTTATCCTGTAATATTATATGACATATTATATTATAAACCAATGAAAATTTTAGAAAATATCTTATATTTAAGACCGGAGGAAGTATAATGTGACATCCATGTAGTAAAATATACTCCCTTGCTCATTATTATAAGAACATTTTAAAGAGTTTTTCATGGTTTTTATTATGAGATCTTCTTCAAATTATTTAAAGTATTAATTTATTTTTCCCAATGTCCTTCCCTATTAATACTCTTTATTTCTTTGGATTTCTCTTACATTCCCAGCACCAATATTCATTAGGGACAATTTTAGAGACATGTGAAAGCTTTTTACAAATTTAAAGAACATTAACTAATTTTAATTGAATTTCTTAATGGCACCAGTATGTTTGAAGTTGTTAAAAGATCCTTATAATAAATTACTAACTGTGTTATAGAAAAAAATTTATTGGAAAAAGTAAAATTTATTTGGATGATCTTTATATTTCAAAATAATTAGTTTTTGCATATTGATTGGGAGGTACTATTAGTGCTGACATAAAAAAACTACAATTGTCATGTATTGTACTATTTATAGGGATTCATTTTAGTTATATATACTCCTTGCGTTCCTATTTATAAGATACATGTTGCCAAATTACACAAGTTGGGGAATACAGTTGAAAGCATTAAATTTGTTAGAGTTTCAAAATAATTTCCTAAAATGCTTCTATTTAAATTTTATTATGTAATTGATAATATGCCATAAAATGGGGAAATAAAAAGTTTAATGTCAAAGGTAAAATTAGCAAGAAAAAATAAATGCACCGTACCCCCAAATATGTATGTTATATTTAGGAATAAAAAAAATCCCATTTTATATCAAGGAACTATGGGAGTAGTATATAATGAATTTTGCCTAAATGATTTTGGATTTTATATGGGTGCATGCCATGTGTTTATTTGTGCTGACAAAACGAGTCTAGCCAACCTATTCAGGCCAAGGCTAAAAGAGGCAGGACTGAAAAACCCGTTTACCAAAATACTTGATTTTTTAAGCTTGAGTATGTGTGATCATCATTATTTTTTTATATAATTATTTAAATTAACACAATTAATCATCATTATTATTTATAAAAAATAACTAATATTTAAATTTTATAATTTATATATTACTAACTAATAAAATAATATATTTTTTGTATTTTAAAAAAAAATGCCAAATTGGCTGGCCGTGGCCCGCTCAGGCCAAAATTGACTCGAACCTAAAAACCCATTTTTTATTTGTACTCACATTTTTAAAATTTAGTCCACCTATTTTATCGAGTTAAACGGACTAGTTCATTGGTTTAACCTATATTATCGACTCTAGAACTTACTACTTAGAAGTAGAACTCTTTTATGCATTAGGGAAAAAAAAACTTCAAATGAATGGATGATAATTAATTAATTAAAAAATTAAAAGCCTTCAGAGTAAAATTCTTTAAATCATGTGTGACACCTAATGATTAGTAAAACGTGATGCTGAATCATAAAATTTTTATATTTATCTTACTATTAATAAAAAACTATATATTTGCTGTATTTTTGTAATAAAAAAATTTAAAAATATTTACATCATACAAATTGTATTACTAAGCATTTAAAATTTTAAAATAGACATAATTTAAGAAAAATTGAATTATAATTTACTAAAGCAACGGAAAGCAAATCTGTTAAGGGAAAAATACAATTGAGGACCTAGAGCAAAAAATATTTTCAAATTAAGATTTCTAATAAAAAATTTACTTTGCCTCACTTAGAAATCCAATTTGTAGTAGTTGGAAAATTTTAATATAGTCCTAAATGGAAAATAGTTTTTATTCATAGGTACTTACTTGTCTCTTTCCCCTTTATTAAACGTTTCCTAAAAACATAGCTCCTCGCCCAGATCTTATGAAAAAAAAAAAAAAAGCTCGTACCCCGGAGAGCACATCCAAAATTTAGAGCCAACTTGAATTATCTAAAAAGAAAACAAAATTGAACAGATGCATATTCTAATTAGAATACTCCAAAAACCAAAAGGTCGCTAAGTTATTTTAGTCACATGTAATTTTTCTTTTTCCAAACGAAAAAAAAAAACCCACTTAAATATGCACACCACACCATTAACATTTTAACCTTTTGTGAAAGTGGACCCCACCCGCATATCCTCCCTCCTTCGTCTCTCACTCGCTTCCACCGATAGCCGTCATCTTCTCAAACTCCATCGAACCTAGATTAGTTAGATTCAATGTTAGTAATTATCTCAAAATTAAACACGTCTGCCCATCGGCCCCCAAAAAAAAAAATTAAACATGGAATTCTAATTTTAGATTAAAATTAAAATAGCTATACTTCATGTTATTTTATGATTAAAATTTTAATTTTTTATTCCAATAAAAGTAGAATGTAATTTAAAAAAAATTAACTATGATTATTTTAAAAAGGTAAAGTTCTAATTTAAAAAATAAAAAAATTAAATCGTTTAAGTTAAAATTTAAACATTCAAATATCGTCTTAATTAAACACAAAATATAAAGACATGCGTCTCATGAATCATGATGAGCACTGGTCCCTCAAACTCCCACAGTCTTATCCTACTCACTTATATATATATATATATATATATATACGGACCCTTCACTTCACCTTACCCTCTCTTCTCCACAAATGGCTCTCGTCCGTCCACGCCGCCACCTCAACCTCCGCCTTCCGCTGCCGGAGCCCTCCGAGCGCCATGCTCGCTTCCCTCTCCCCACCACTTCCTCTTCCTCCATCTCCTCCGCCGCTGACATCTCTCCTAACGACATCGAGAAGCTTGACGTTCTTGGCCACGGCAATGGCGGTACGGTCTACAAGGTCCGCCACAAGCGAACTTCTGCTATCTACGCCATGAAGGTCGTCCACAGCGACTCCGACCCCATGGCCCGCCGACAGGTCTGCCGAGAGATGGACATCCTCCGACGGACGGACTCACAGTACATAGTACAGTGCCATGGGTTCTTCGAGAAGCCGTCGGGCGACGTGGCGATTGTGCTGGAATACATGGACTTGGGCACGCTGGACACACTGCTGAAGAATAGCGGCACCTTCTCCGAGCCCCAACTCGCGTCGGTGGCGCGTCAAGTTCTCAACGGTCTGAGCTATCTCCACGCGCACAAGATCATCCACCGCGATATTAAGCCGTCAAATCTGCTGGTGAATCGGAATATGGAAGTGAAGATCAGCGATTTCGGAGTCAGTAAGGTCATGTGCCGGAAGTTGGACGCGTGTAATTCATACGTCGGCACATGCGCGTACATGAGCCCGGAACGGTTCGACCCGGATAGGTATGGAGGGAATTATAACGGTTACGCGGCTGATATATGGAGCTTGGGTCTCACGTTGTTTGAACTCTTTGTGGGCCATTTTCCGTTTCTACCAGCGGGTCAGAGACCCGATTGGGCCACCTTGATGTGTGCCATTTGTTTCGGCGATCCACCACCCTTGCCGGAGAGTGCGTCGGACGAGTTTCGGAGTTTTGTGGAGTGTTGCTTGAAGAAGGAATCAAGTGAGAGGTGGACGGCGTCTCAGCTTTTGACCCACCCGTTTTTGTGTCAACGACCCATAATCCGACCCGATATTAAATTGATCTGCCCTCCAATTCAGGAATCACTCTCTCTGTAAATTCTGATTAGATGTAAAGATTCAGGTTCTTGAAATCATGTGATCTTCCTCAAGATTCAATCTTTTTTCCTTTTGGAGTTACAAGGATTCCAAGTTTTAGTGTCATACTTACAATTAAATAGGAAAGTAGTACTTCACAATCCAAAGATGAAATTATCTCATATCAATATAAGTTTATTCAACGATTTCAAAACACTTTGTGAATAAAATTTTAAATGCATATTCATTTATAATTTTTTGTTTAGTGTCTAAAAATCAGATTGAATCCATGGATGTGACCAAACAACGAGTGAGTTTACTTTAATTTTTACCAGTTTAATATTTAAAATTGACTTAAAAATTAATCATAAACTAGCTAAGTTGATGAAAAATTAACAAAAATTAGAGTAGTTGATGCTAAATCAATTTAAAAGCATTTTCTTTATTTTAATTTAAAGTAAAATTTTATAACCTTACAATACATATTTATCATATTCAATATACTTTACTTGACTCATTTTAAATAAATTGAATATAAAATCATAAATAATATAATTTTTTTAAGTACAATAAAACATGGAATCATGGTTAGTTGGTATTTTTTTTTTCAATATGACGCCAGGTGAAACAGACAAGAAATAAGGAAAATGGGGGCATGCGGGTCCCACGTGATTAGCATCAGGAATGGGATGGATGGTGATATTTGGCGAAGCATACAGGAAACGGGCAAAGGGTAGTGCTCATAATAAATGTAGCCAAACATGTCCCAATCGCCTGCCTCCCCGCACCGCCGTGCAACACTCTCCATATTAATTAATCCACATATTTCAATTTCAATTACTTTATCCTTTTCTGTAAAAATTGTGTTCTCATTGCGTATCCGTACAATAATATCACCATCCCACATTTCTTGCGTTACGTATTTCCATTCGATATATATGTGTGTGTGTGTATGTACACATTACATTTTTTAAAGCCCTACATAATATATGGAAAATGTGTCAAGGATGACACTTACCAAGCCACCCTCAACAACAACAACAAGGATTATCATCATCTTAATGTCTTGATTTCCATTTACTCATATGATAATTAGTGCTTTCGATTAATTTTCATTTCAGCATTGTTAACTTAATTAAATTGTGCACGACTATATATCTCAAGATTCAAAACCATAATCTCATTTAATAAACACAAGACCCAATCATGTTCTTTCTATGTCACTAAAATCTTATCTGATGGCAACCGATCGTGAAGAAATCCTCCACTTCTGGTTAATTGTAAACCCAGTTTAACTAATACTCTATTATAATTTAATAGCTAAATCACTCTCAAAACCTAAAGTGCTAAGACATTTAGTGTCGAAACCCTTAGTAACAATCAAAAGTATAAAATGAATCCCGATTGCTAGAATTTTGAACCCCACCAAGAATTAGGAATACCTTTTCTGCCTCCCGAATTTCTCAAAAAAAAAAAAAAATAAAGAACTTGACCCAATTTTCAATTTTGTACTCCCCCACTAGATCAATAATGGATTCCAATTTATCACACTGGAACAACAGTTTGTTCACTTATAAAACCCTAAAAAGAGTAAATTAGGATTTTTTTTATAATTTATTTTTAATATAATAACCAATGAATTCCATATTTAATGTCAACTTTTTATATGAGACTTTAATTTTATTTCAAATTTAACGACAAAATAGTTAATAAATTCATTAGTAAACTACAAAATATTTCTACCATTTGTGGCCCGTTTGGTTCTCAGTTGGTTAAAAATGAGTTTTGGTAGAATTGGTTTTGTAACGTAGTTATGATAAAAATTGGTTTTAGACTAACGTGTTTATGTTTGGATGATTTATTTAAAAATTGGTTTTGACAAAACTCATAATTTTTCTCCAAATTGAGCTTAAACCCTATCCCATGATTAATTTAATTTATTTGGACTAAAATTTAATTTGCATTTATTTAATTGAGAACATAATATATCTGATATAATATTTTCTTTCAGGTCATTATCTATAAAGATTAAAATTTTGAAGGAACATTTTGGTCAATAGATAGGATAAATTTTATGAAAATTTTATTTTCCTAATTTTTCTATTTTTTTCTTATTTTTATTGGTCCATTTTTATTTGACTTTAAAATAAATACAGATAAAAGTGAAGAATCATAACGGAAAAGCTGGTCTCATTCTACTTCTTCAAAACCTCCATTTTGCACACAAACTCATTCTCAAATAGAAAAGCCAAATATGCCAAACATACCCAATTCTTTATCAACCAAGGTTTTGGCCCCAAACCAAGGTTGGAGTAGTGCATCCAAACAGGCCATTGATTAATGTTAGCTGATTTTCTCATTTAGAGCTGGTGAAAAAAATACTACATAATATAAAAAGTTACTTTTTTTACTAGAAACAAATTGAAGTAGAGTTGACTGTACTTTTTAGACAAAATAATATTAGGCATGATTTATAGCCTGTTTGGATAACATAAATAAGCACTTATGGATCCCCATAAGTACTTATGTGATGGAGTTATCAAACGGAAATAGTTTTTCAATAAGCACTTATACCTCAAATAAGTGCTTATGGAAGAAGCTGATTTTTTCAACTTATGATAATTATTTATCCTCCCATAATCACTTATTTCATTTTTTCTTCTCATTATCCATCCAATAATCACTTAAACCCCCATATCCAAACACATTTCTTTTCTAAAAATCACTTATGAGGTAAAAATATTCAAACACAAATCACTTTTGACATAATCATTTATTCGTATAATCACTTATGAATAATCACTTGTCATCATAATTTCTTATATATAATCTAATCCAAACACATCCTTAAACAAAATTTAAAATAGTGTACTTTTCGTACATTAAAATACTGTGATTTTTTTGCCCAAAACAAATACTGTGAATCTTTTCATATGAAAAATAAATTTTACAATCATTTACTAAAACAAACGTAACCAAAGAAAACGATAGAATGAACAAAATAAAGTTGCAAATAAAATTTTTTTATGCTTTTAAAACATATTATTAAATAAAAATAATAAATATTGCATATCTTAATTTTTATGCAATAAAATAGTAATTATTTTTTTTCAGGAATATCGAACGGAGTCTTGGTTACTTGACATGAGCTATCAAGAACATGTTTGGTTTACCTTACCATAATTTTTAATTATTTTTTTTTAAAATTATTTAAATAGATTTGTGATAAATTTATTTATTTTTATCTAAATTTTATTTTTATAAATTATAATTATTTTAAATAATTTTTTATAAAAAAATAAACCAAATAGACACCAAATTGTTGCGTGTAAACAATATATATATATATATATATATATATATTGTGTAGGAATATTGCATTTGTTAGGACTCTCGATCAATTCGTTAAGATGTGTCTGCGCGTGAGAAATTAGGGTTCAGGCTCTCCGCTGCGGTGACCCACCTGTCATGTCCTATTCCTACCGTGGTAGTTTTTTTTTTTCTTTTTTTCTTTTAAAATTTATAGATAAAAAGTAAAATTTTTACTAAAAATTGTGCAAAACTACAAATTACATAGGTCCAATTTAATTTAGTTTGATTCACTTTCTACTATATAATATTTTTTAATAAATAAAAAATTTTTAAATTATATAAAATATATATCTACATGATTCTTAAAAAATTTACTTTTTATTTATAATTTTTAATTTAAAAAATTTTAAAAAAAATTAAATCCTACCGTGATGGGATCATAGCAGGAGGGGATCATGTAGGAGAGACCTATCCGAGAAGTTAAGATGTATAAACTTTTGTCATCTTATTTAACAACGAGCTTAGTTGATGTTGACTTATTTATTTAACAATCCAATTTTAATTGACTACGATTGATTTGACTTTAAAATGATAGACAAAGACTACACTTGTGTGTTGCACTAGAATTTAATTATAATCAAAGGAAAAAAATTTGACAGTATAATTTTTATTAATTCAATTGAATTAATATATTCTTTATATATCTAATTTTTTTTATTCAAAATGACTAAATTTGAGGTTTTGGGAGAAAATTTTCCCGTCTCCCTTCTATCTAATATTTGCTTTGGGCTCTTCTAGGCCTAGTCCCTAACGAGCACATCGGATCACTAGTTAGGCCCGATCCTCCTTGTCCCAATAGAATTTGTGGGTAAAATTCTGATGCTCGAAATCGAAAGAATATATTGGGAAAAAGCTCGAGTTAGTATTCTATATAGGAAGTTCTATAAATGCTTTTTTGAGTCTTAAGATCTGCTGAATTTTTTGTGAGCTCACCAGAACAATTCACCTAAATTTTTAAATTTGATAAAAAGAAGAATATATATGTGTATGTATATATATATTTTTTGTCAAAGAAATATATACTTACATATTCTCTTTGATTTATAATATAAAACAATAACAATAATAACAATATTAGTCTTATCCCACTAAATGAGGTTGACCACATAAATTATATGATGCTAATGTGCTCTATCAAACACTATCTTTTCAGATAAATCATTTATTAAGAACTTACGATTTATAACTTCTCTTAATGTCCTTTTTTATCTTTCTCTACACATTTTAATAGGCTTTAAACCATTTGATCAATTCTCCTTGTTGGCTCCTCTTGTCCGCTTCTTTGTACATGCCCAAACCACCTTAAATAATTTTTCAACATTTTCTTCTCAATAGGTATTACTTTGATTTCCCTCGTATACAATCATTTCGTATTTTTATCGATTCTTATGTGACCATACATCTATGTCAATATTTTCATTTCTTCTACTCTCATTTTATGCTCTTCTTACTCTTTCAGAGTCTAACATTCACTATCATATAGTATCGTTGGTTTTATAGTAGTTCGATAAAATTTCCTTTTAAACTTAGTAGGTACCTTCCAGTCACAAATAACTTCTGAAATTTTTCAACACTTTAACTATCCAACTTGTATTCTCTGCATAACATCTCCATTTTCACTATCATTTTATCCCCATTTATTCCACTCTTTTTCATTACTTCATCACAAATTACAAGACTAAACATTAAACAAATGAGACAGCAAAAATTGTCAACTAAAATATGAGACCTTATATTATACATAAAGAAAAATCCAACAAGACACCTTAAGGTTGAGTATATATTAGATAATTGTCATTATTTATAAGCATGGTTTTGTTCAGTGCCAATTATATCATGGTTAACATCTAATATTGCTCTCTCTCCTCTTTCTCCAACTTTCTCTGCACTATTACTTTAAGATGCATCGATACTTCAAATTGTTTGATGTGTCCATATCAGATACTTCTTTGATACTGATATGCGCCAATACTCATTCGATATGTATCTACAAAGTATCCAATTTATTATTTTTATTAAAAATAAAAAATTAATTTTTGATACATATTTGATACGTATTGGATGTGAAACGATATAGTTCAATACTTTTTAAATACTTCATGGAATTATTTTTAGAAATTAAAATAAATATTATATTCATTTATCAATTAAAAAATTATCTTTATCATAAAAACTACTCAAAAATATTATGTTATATTTTTTATCATAAAAACATATTTTTTATTTATTTATTGTTGAATTATTCCATTAAAGTTTAACATTATCCTTCTTTCCTTGACTATTTTCAATTTGGTATTGCGTTTTTGATATTCAATATTATTAAAAGATTTAAAGTGTTTGTTTCTAGTTTGTACTCTTTTTATTATAATTATATTTCTGGTGTTTTATAGATTATTTTGTGTTTTATGTATATATCTTAGAAATATCATATCTTATATTTTTAGATTTAACTATATTGACATATCATATATGTATTGTATCTGATACTTATATCATATTTGTACATCATAACTATTACTACTCCCTTCGTTCAAAATATTTGATTTTTAAGTTTAGAAAAAAGTTTTCATTTCGTTTTCCATGTCATTTGAAAGTTCAATGCAATATTTATTGATGCTTTCCCTTTATATGCTTATTTACTCAATAATTTCACATATCTTTTTAAAAGTTCTTTATTAAGGGAAAATTTGAATATATATATATATATATATATATATTCTCATATATAAATTGCATTTATTAATCTATGTCCCAAAACCTTAAATGGATAAATATTTTGAAATGAAAGGAGTATGTTTTTATTATTTTCATAATTTTTAAATTTACATTATTTTCTACCCCAAATTTATTTATTATTTTAATTTCCTTTCTTCTGTATTTTTATTATGTTTTTATTTTATAAAATATTGTAAGCATAATTTTTTTTTTATTTTAAGCTCTTTCTCATTTTAATTTCCTCTTATTTTAAATCATTTTGTATTTTTAAAATTTATGTATTATTGTAAATTACTTTCAGTGATTTTTTTTATGTTTTTTACTTTTTAAAATATTATAAATATATTTTAAAAACTACATCATTATCTTTTCTCATTATAACCTTTTTCTGTTTAACTCCCCCTTTTCTATATTATAATTTTTATTTTATAAAATATTATAAATATATTTTTAAAAAATTAAAAATTGTCCTATAATCTTTTCTGATTTTATATTTTTTTCTTTTCTTATGTGAAAGTAACTTTATTTCCTTTTATTTTTTAAAAAAATTTCTTATTTGCCAACATATTTTAAAAATTATCAATATTTTTGGGGATGAGCACTGTTCAAAAAATTTAAAAAAACAGTGCTTTACATTTTATATAATAAAATAAAAATTACAAGGTGCACACACTATATTTTTAAAAGTTCAATTCCAGTAGTGAGGTGCCGGCCACTGGCTAGCTAGCTAGCTAGTTGTTAAGTGTAATCAATAAATAGTACTATAAGGTAAAAATACGAACGAGTTTATAGCTTAGCAAGTTGGGAGCTGTATTAGCTTAACCAACAATTTTTTTATATTATATCTAACATACACGCCCCATTTAACACTTATAATTGAATGGCAATTTGGGAAACTAGGTCAGATGTGAGTGGATATTTCAAAAAGTCTAAAAGGAGGTAACCCTACTCCATATTTATGACTGCCACTGGATTATATTAAGCGTGATATTAGACTTAAGAAGAACTTTGAGTAAATTTGGGGGGAAAGAAAAAGCTACGTATGTAAACAAGTTGTGTGTGTGTGTGTGTGTGTAATATTTTCTTTGTAATTTACTAAAATTATGCTTACATTCTTCCATATTAAGAAACTCTTGTATATAACTGAAAATAACATTTTCCATAGTACATTTAATAAAATACATATCAGAAGGAAACAAGAAATAACTTAAGTCGTTGAAAAATTTTATTTTTTATGTCATCAATCAAAACATGGAAAAATATAACGCATAACTATAAATACATAAAAAAATTTATGAAAATTAAAAAGAATAATTATGTATAGTTATCTTATAGTAAAAATATAAGCTTTTTATTTTTTTACTAAGCAAATACATTTCATAAAAGGTTTTCAATAATCAATGCCATTAGGAATAACAAAATGAGAGATAAACTAAATAATTGAGAATAAAAATGAACTATGATATAAAATATTATAAAACAAATTTCAGTTAATTCTACAAGCTAGTATTAAGCAGCCAATGATGATTAATGAGAAGAGATGGAGTCACACTTACTATTGAGGTATTGTTTATGATTAATTTAATAAACAGGTCGCTTGATCAGTATTTACATGCATGACTCATAACTGAAGTTGATCTCCAAAGCTAGCATTGCCATTGATTAACAAGCAATATTCTGCCAAAGATAAATAAATAATTAAATAGATACTATAGATAGAGAGATATGGTAGAATTGATCGAGCTTATTTATTACTACGTACTACACAATATATATATATATATATTGTAATTAACAGTTTAGCTAATTAATCCATGAAGTGATCGAGCTCGGATGATGCATGCCCAATAGTTTTGCTTTCTTTTAATTTTTTTCTTCTTTTATCCTTTCCTGTTCTGAACTTTTTTGAAGTTCCTCGTATTTCTAACTATTATTTTTTTCTTAAAAAAGTGAAGTTTTAATTAATTTAAAAGATACAAATAAAGATTTAAAATTTAAATAATTTAAAATAAAATCTAAATATGAATTATCTAAACTGTTAAAATTTATCTAAACGTACATACATTTCACAACAACAGTAAAAGAAAATGTGAATAAGATTCATTTTATAAAATATTAAATATAATCCATTTAAATTTAATTACTAATCCAGATAAAAAAAGTGAGGAGGGATAAGATAAATGAAGTGAGAAAGGGAAAGTAAGCTAGGATAAATCTTTTAAACATTCACTTCATATCTCATTTTAAAAATAGAATATAAAGTCATGCTCGGGACTCAGGAGGAGACCTGATCATCCAATATCCCTCACACTCTCTCCCACACTCTTCTGCTTAGTGCTTACTCACTCATCCATATACCATCCCTTCACATTAACTTGCCCTTCTCCTCCACGGATGGCTCTCGTCCGTCCACGCTACCTCCCCAACCTCCGCCTTGCGCTGCCACAGCCCTCTGACCGCACCCCTTTCTTCCCCCTGCCCGCCACTTCCATCTCCTCCGCCGCTGATATCGAACCTAACGACATCGAAAAGCTTCAAGTTCTTGGCCATGGCAACGGCGGCACCGTCTACAAGGTTCGCCACAGGACAACTTCTGCTATCTACGCCATGAAGGTCATCCGCAGCGACTCCGACCCCATGTCTCGTCGACAGGTCTGCCGAGAGATGGACATCCTCCGACGGACGGACTCGCCCTACATTGTCCAGTCTCAGGGGTTTTTCGAGAAGCCCTCCGGCGACGTGGTGATTCTACTGGAATACATGGACTTGGGCACGCTGGACACACTGCTGAAGAATAACGGCACCTTCTCTGAATCACAGATTGCGGCGGTGGCGCGTCAGGTTCTCAACGGGCTGAGTTATCTCCATGCGAACAAAATCATCCATCGTGATATCAAGCCGTCCAACCTGCTGGTGAATCGGAATATGGAAGTGAAGATCGGCGATTTCGGAGTCAGCAAGGTCATGTCCCGGACGTTCGACACGTGTAATTCATACGTCGGTACGAGCGCCTACATGAGCCCAGAACGGTTCGACCCGGATAGGTATGGCGGGAATTATAACGGGTACGCAGCTGATATATGGAGCCTGGGTCTCACGTTGTTTGAACTCTACGTGGGTTATTTTCCGTTACTACCGATGGGTGAGAGACCCGATTGGGCCAGATTGATGTGGGCCATTTGTTTCAGCGATCCACCACCATTGCCGGAGACGGCGTCAGACGAGTTTCGAAGTTTTGTGGATTCTTGCTTGAAGAAGGAGTCAAGTGAGAGGTGGACGGCGTCTCAGCTTTTGACCCACCCGTTCTTGTGCCAACAGTGACCGGTGATCCGACCCGGATATTCACCGGTGGAGGCATTAGGCCATTAGAATTTTCTTGTATTCCAAGTTTTGTGTATGAGCCCTCCGGCTTTCAATTGTCAGAATCATTCTTTGTAAATTCTCTTCAGATGTAAACATTCAAGTTCTTTTGTAATTAATAAATAAATATCTTTTAATGATTATATAATTATATATCTTCCTCCAGATTAATTATATTTTCCCTTTTGGATTTTGGCTTACATTTTATCTGCCTTTTGCTTGGATTCTAAGTTTTCCATCGAAATAGGAAAGTCTTACTTCACCTTTTCACCAATACAAAGATTATATCAATTTATTAATACTTAGTGAATAAAATTTTAGATATATATACATTAGCAATAAAGTGTCACAAAATCATATTGAAGTCGTGGATGTGGCCAATTAGCCAAGGAATTCATTTTAATTTTGTCCTGTTTAATAATTAAACTTGACTTAAAAATTAATCATAAACGGATTAAATTGACTAAAAATTAACTTCTATTTATGACTTAAGTTGACGCTAAATCAATTTAAAATGTATTCAAACTTTTTTAGAGTAAAATTTTAATATTTTATATACATGTTTATCATATTCAATAGACTTCATTCAACTCATTTTAAATAAGTCATAAAAATATTGCTCATTTTTTATTTTGTGCAACTTCTTTTTTTAATCTTTTTTTTTTGACATCAGAAGGATTTGAATCTTAATCCTCTATTCACATTTCACACTATCCTTAATTCCTTACTATATGAGCTAACCTTTGATAAACCCATATCTACTTTTTTTTTTTTTGCCAAACCCATATCTACTCTAAAATAATAGAAATGTTAAAAAAAAGATATGAATATTTAATGCACAAAATATTTTTAATAAATTGATAACACCTCTGTTTGAAGCACTTGAGGTGTAGGTGTTGCTGACAATTTCAATGTACCAGGGGATCATGGGACGGGTCAGGCTGGGCCGGGTTTGACCTCTGCTCGATGTACCGGGCTGACCTGATACTATATATATATATTAATTAAAAAATAAAAAATTTATTTAATAATAAAAAATATATTTATTTATACTTAAAAATAGATTTTTTTTAAAAAATAATCTTAGAAAAAAATAAATTTGTTCAAAATTTATGAATATTTAACTATTATACAATATTTTTACATAAATATTAAGTTAAAAAATTAATTCTAAATTTAAAAAAATTGAAACATTAAAATCTTAAAAAGTTTTCATAATATTTATATAGTAAATGTATTATATTAGATACATAAAGAAAAAAATTCTACAAATATCAATTAAGATATATAAAAAATTAGAAAATATATATATATGTCGGGCCAGGTCAGGGTTAGAGTGCTTGGCCCTAACCCCGGCTCGATCCGGTTGACCAGAAGTGGTCAGACTGGATCGAGTCAACTGGCCATCGGGCCATACTGTTCAAACCTACAATGTACAACCATGCATTACATTTACGATGGGGAAAAGCAAGGTCCAAACGGCATCGTATGATGTCACATTTATATTAAATACTTTATTAATAAATTATTTTCATAACATATTTTTTAAATATATTTTCAATAACTTTTAAATTATATTAAATAATATTAACTTCCTAATAATATTATTGTTTCTCTCTCCGCCACAATCTAGATATGCCTTTTTTTTTGCCATAATTCAGATATACATTTAAATTTATATGAAATATATACCAAGTATACTTTTCTGGTGAATATCAACCATTATCCACGAGAAACATAATTTTTGGATATGATTAATATTCATATAATCTATGTTGCATGTATGTATATAAAATATGATACAACATAATATGAAAGATATGATAATTTTTAAAATTTTAAGATATGGGTGTGGGGATATGTATACATATATAAAATAATATTTATGTAATTATTTAGATATATAATTAATAAATTTACTTAAAAGAATGAGTATTAAATATTCTAAAAATTATTATATAAATATTAAATAAACCATAAAATATTTATAATAATTTTAAATAGTCCTATTTTATTGTAAAAATTTGAAGCAATACAAATACGTATAAAGTAGTATGAATGGATATGCATGGACAAATATGATACACATATGGTATCATATCGTGTATTAGATACATGTGCATCTACTTTTTTTTAAAGTATCAATACTTTATAGCATATAATCCATGATAAGGATATATTAAAGAAATATATTATCACTTGATATATCATAATACTTCAATGAATAATAGTTCAAAACATTTTTGAAGAAAAATATTAGTTTCGAAAACTACATATGATTTTCTGGTTGTAAAAGAAACATACAGAACTATGTTTAGTAGGATTGAATTGGAATATCAAATAAAAAGATATAAATATATAAAATGTGAGAGAGAAATATAAGATAAAGGAAAACAATAAAAGGAGAAAAAAGACACAATAAAATATAACGAAAAGATGTAAATATATTTGAATTTAGTAGGATTGAAATAAAGTATCAAATGATGCAAAACATCTATGGATGATTTCAATAAATTTATTAAGTGTAGTAGGTTGAAATATAAAGATTGTGGGGGCATGCTACAGATTTTATATTACATAAAAATAAAAAAAATACAATTTCTCATATATAAAATTTTGGGGAAAAAATTTAGGGGGCATTTCCCACTCCCCTCAAATAAATGTGGCTCCGCTACTGGGTTAGATATTCCCAACACATGCCAGGTGTTATAAAAAAACTTGTGTAGGAACATTGCATTAGTTAATTAATTAGTACATTATATAATTTTGTTAAGATGTGTGTGTGCGTGAATGAGAGAGAATTACGATTTATATAAAATTTTGTCATTTCATTTAACATCTAGCTTTATTGATGTTCTCTTCTTCACTTTACAATCCCAATTTTATTATTTCTATAATTGGTTTGACTTTTGGATGATTCTACATAAGACTACACCTTGCCCGGTCCATTTATATAATTTATAAATGAACTAAAATTTAATTATAATCACAAGAAAAAAAAAAGTTTTGATAGTATAGTGTTTCTTAATTTAATTATATTAATGTATTCTTTATAATGGCCAAAAAGTCCATACCCTTTATATATCCTAATTATTTTTAATTCAAAATGACTAAATTTCAGCTTTCGGGTTCTGTAAGAAAAAGAACTAATTTTTCAGCTTCACTTCTATCTAATATTTGTTTTGGGCTCTTGGGTCAGTCCATAAGGAGCACAATGGATCAGTAGTAAGGCCCAATCCTCTCCATAGAATTTGTGGGTAAAATTCTCATGCAAAATCTAATAAAATTATTGTAACAAAAAGAAAAAAAGAGGAATCCAATACAATAATTGTTAAAGATTCAATACACAATATTATTCAAAACCTATCTAATGAATAACACTAATTTAAGCAGAGTTTTTTGTTACAATATTTAGTGTCAATGGTGTAAAGGATGGTATAAGTTCCCCAGGATCATATTATTGTTCAATTAAAATATGATGATTTTATATACAGAAATACAATTTGTGCAACTCATCACATTCTCATAATCAGATTTTCTAAGAAAAATTTTTACACTAGCTAATTATAATTTTCGTAAGGAAGTTGTTGATAAATATATTAAAAAGTTACATCTTGAAACTAATGCTTTAAATCTAACATGGCACACCCATTTGATACTAATAATTGAATGGCAATCTGAGAAACTAGAAGAGATGTGAGTGGATATTTCAAAAAGTCTAAAGGACGTAAACTTACTCCATGCATATCTTTGACTACCACTGGATTATATTAAGCATTATATTAGATATTTAAGAAGAACTTTGAGAAATTGGATGGGAAAAGGAAATCATAAACTCAACATATACAGACACACACACACACACATATATGAAAGGGAGCTAGAAAAGATTTCTAAATAACAAGCAATTTCAGTTATACAAGAATAATAGAGCTATATAAGCTATAATACAAAGACTAGGGAGATAATATAACAATAACATTAGTCTTATCCCACTAGGTGAGGTCAGTTATATGGATCATATGATATTAATGAGCTTTATCAAACACCATTCCTTCAGATAAATTATTTATCAAGAGGTCACGCTTTATAATTTCTCTTAGTGTCCTTCTTGGTCTTCTCTACATCTTTTAATAAGGTTCCAAGCCATTTGATCAACTTTCCTTACTGACTCCTTTTGTTCTTTTCTTTGTACATACTCAAATCACCTTAAATGATTCCCACCATTTTCTCCTTGATAGGCACTACTATGATGTTTCCTTGTATACAATCATTTCATATCTTATTCATTCTTGTATGACCACACATCCATATCCACATTCTCATTTCTGCTACTCCCATCTTATACTCTTATTGCCCTTTCAAGGCACAACATTCACTGCTATATAGCATCACTGACCTTAGAGCAGTTTGATAAAATTTTTCTTTAAACTTAGTAGATATCTTACGATTACAAATAACTCTTAAAACTTTTCTTCACTTTAACCACTCAACTTGTATCCTATGCATAATATCCCTATCAATTTCACCATCATTCTGTAAAATTGACCCCAAATACTTGAATTTTAACATTTTTGGAATGGTTTGTTCTTCAATTTTTATCTCTGAATCATTTCTATCTGGCCTCCTATTAAATTTGTATTGCATATATTTTGTTTTACTTCTATTTTAATGGAAAACTTTTGATTTTAAAGTGTGTTTCCATAACTCAATTAAAACTATGTCATTCGTGAAAAACATACATTTAGGAATTTCTTTTTGTATATGTTCTGTTAGAACATCCAAAACTAAATCAAATAAGTATGAACTCAAGGAAGATTCTTAATGTAAACATATCCTTATAGGAAAGTCCTTTGTCTCACCTTCAGGAGTTCTCACACTTGTTGTTGCTCCATTCATACATATCCTTTGTGATTCAAATATAAGTCACACGAACACATTTCTTCTCCATTGCTTTTCATAACACATCTCTTGGTACTATATCATAGGCTTTTTGCAAATCAATGAAAATCATATGGAAGTCTCTCTTTTTACTCCAGTATCTTTTAATCAAACCTCTTAATAAATAAATAGTCTTTGTTGTAGATCGTTCTGGCATATGAGACTCTTTTTTTAATATATGCTAAATCACCTTTTCCCAAAGTTTTATAGCATGACTCATGAGTTTTATCTCCCAATAATTAGTACAATTCTGAATATCCCTCTTGTTCTTGTATATGGGCACTAAAGTGTTTTTTCTCCATTTCTCTGGCATTTTCTTTGACCTTAAAATCTTGCTAAAAAGTTTAGTTAGCCACAAAGTCCCCTTCTCTCTTAAACCCTTCCAAACTTTGATAGAAATACCATCGAGACAAATAACTTTACCATTATCCATTTTCTTAAGAGTTTCTTTTACTTCTCCAACCCGAATTTTATGATAGAAACTCAAATTCAGTTAATTTATGTGAGTTATTAAACCTTCTGTATCACTAGTCATACCCAATTCATCATTGAAGAGTTTATAAAAGTAGTTCTTTCATCTTTTTTTTATATCATCATCAATAACCAAAATTTTTCCTTCCTCATCCTTAATGCATCTTATTTGATCAAAGTCTTTTGATTTTCTTTCCTTATTTTTGACAATTTTGTAAATCTTGCGTTCACCATTCTTCATTCTTAAATCTTGGTAGAATTCCTTAAAAAGCTTTAAATCGAGTTTCGCTCACTACTTTCTTGGTCTCCTTTCTAACTAAGCGATAACTCTTCCAATTTTCCTTATTATTGCACAAGTGTAAAGTTTTCAAACACTCTTTTTAATGTTTAAAATTCTTTTACACACTTTCATTCCACCACCAAGACTATTTATCTCTAGGTCCAAAATTTTTGGATTCACCCAAAACTATTTTAGTTCCCACAAAATGGTAGCATTTCCTTGCGAGTCCCAATTATCTTCCTCCAATATTTTTTTCGTAAAGGTCAATTGTTACTCACCTTTTAGTTATCACCACTTAATCATAGGATTTGAGACTTTTCGACTTTTCAATTTACAACTCTTAACCAGCACATCAAGAATCAAGACCCTATATTGTGAAGTTAAACTCTCACCGGAAATCACTTTATAGTCTTTACAAGCTCAAGCTCTTCTGTTTGAATTTCTCACTCAAAAGAAGTTAATTTGCAACCTTTGAGCTCTACTCTTATATATGACTAAATGCTCCTTCTATTTCTTGAAACAAGTGTTCATAATTCTAGGGTTATAAACTAGGGAGATAATACATTAATTGTTAATTAATATATAGTAAACAACCAAAAATATCTGACAAAAAGGCTCTAAACAATACTACAATTACAAAGATTAATTTAATTTGAATCCCCTGTGAAGTTGAACGTCACGTACTGGTACTCTACATAAAGCATTAATATTTTGTGTTCATCAACTTCAAGGAATCCATAATTCTCCAACCACTGAGGAATAATTCACATATTATCAAGGACGTGTTTGGAAGTTGGAATGAGGAGAGGAAGATTGAGGTGAAGGCGAAGAAGAAGAAGAAGAAGAAGAGAGCGTCGTTGTTCCAGTGAGGTCTCTGAGTTGAGAATGCATGTTGTTGATGAAAGCCATGGACTCTATTTGTGGCTCCTCCATTCCCTCTTTTAGCTTCCCCAGTGCCATACAATATGCTTCCTGCAGTGTTATTTCCATACAAAAACTAATTACATTAATATTCTCCATTATAAGTAACTATGGTTAATTAATGCATGCATGGTCCTAAATCTTATAGCAATGAGCCAATTAATCATTATATAGTCATATATTTCATGTGTGTCAAATGTCACAGTAATAGTATCTGGGCAAATCAATGCCCAAGCGTGGGTGTTATTAGAACTAATACTATCTCCACAAGAAGCTGCAAAATATTTCAAAGGATATATTGTCATTAAAATCAAACCATGCTCAAAAGAAAACTAAATTTCACAACATGAAGGGTTAAAAATATAAAAGAGGAATTAGTCTATTCATATATCGGAAAAACTCATAATTTTTCCATGTTTTGGTAAATTAAAAAGCCAACAAAAAAAACTGGTATAATATCGATGAACGCTGAGACAGTGATAACATTTATACAAGCTACTATTAAGCAGAACCCCCAGGAGGCATATAACCTTTAAGCCTAGCCTAGCCTTTCGATAATTATCACAGATTCACAGTCTCACACACAGAGAGAGAAAAACATACAGGTAAAAATATTGCCAGGACCATGGAATTGGAACAAAAAACTATGCACATTTCTGTCACAGTGTATAGTCTCTTGTGCTTTTTCATGAGGGATGGTGAAGGAGATCCATTAGTGGAGATCAAGAGAAATGACCCATCACACCATCTTCACACTTGTTAGGTTTCTATGTATGATTAATTAATTTAACGCCGAAGTCACTTTTTCAGTACACATGACTCATCACTGAGATTCTGAAGCATTGATTAATTAGCAAACCCTGAAAGCTTCTCTGAGAAAGACAGATAAATATAGACGTAGTACACACCATGAAGTGATCGAGCTCTGATTGACTATACATGCCCATGGTTTGCTTCTTCATTGCTTTCTTGATCTCCTCCTTCTTCTCCTGCACTTTTTCCAAGTTCGAAATCTCACTCACCTGCTCAGCACAAACACAAAACACTAATCTTTTTATTTACATTCCTGAGCTGAAACAGTTCAAGAAAATGAAGACACGAGGAGTTCTAAGTAAAAGATCGATCCACAATGAGATTAATTGCTTTGTGAAACATGAGAGTGAGTTGTTTGAATTGGGTTAATTAGGTTTAGGCTTAGGTCATTTTGTTAATTATAAGAATTAAACAAGCGTAGAGGATGAAGAGAGAATTACCTTCAAACAGTTCAAGTGTTGTTCAACGAGAAGTTCATAGAGAGGATGGTTAGAGATTCTTCTCTTGAGGACCTCACTATCATTTTCTTCTTTATCTTCTTCTTTCTCTGATGATGCCCAATATTCTTCTCTTTTCTCACCATTAATATTGCTGCTCCTCTCAGATTCCATATCTATCTGCCTATCGATCCCAATAATATATTTCTGACGAGCAGATGTACAGTTCAAGCAACCTTTGCAATATATAGTAGATAAACAAGTGAACCTATGCTATATAATACTCTTCCTTTTTTCGTTTATAACATATTTTTAATTACCATACATATTTTAATTACCACACATAAATCAAGAATAATAATTAATAACTGAAACTTTTTTTTATTTTTCCTAAATTACCTCATTTATCATTATTTAATACTCATTTGCATAATTATTTTTTTGATAACTAATTTCTAAATATTTTGTCTAGGATAATTTTGAAAATAAAGAATTAATTACACTACATAATATGTAAAATGCCTTATATATTATGAAATATAAATTTTTCAAAAAAATACATTATATAGCATAAGGAGGGAGTATTATATATTTTTATAATTTTCATCACTTATAAATATAACTATTATATATATATAAATAGAACTAGAGATGTTTTTCCATCATTAGTGTATAAATTTGAAGAATGCGAATTGTACCCTGTAAATAGTAAGATTATTATTGATTTTATTATATATTGTTATAAATTTTATTATATATATATATATTTATAGATGATTATTTATATATATGATGATGATGATAATAGTAATTGAGATTTGTTGCCCTCTGTAGACTGGACTTTTGAGGTCGACGATGAGGTCATTCACATGAGATGCTCTCTCTTTTGGGAGTAACCAATTGAATGAGATGACCCTTACATGCCTACGTGTTCTCAGAAATTAGTAAGCACTCTGAACAAAATTGTACCAACTTCTGTATTGTCATTGTAACTAAATTACACTTTATTTTTCTAAAATATAATTTTTTACGTGAAATATATATATAGATATATCAATTCTTTTGAAATTGCTTTCTTTTCATGAAATTAATTTTTTATATAATAGAAAAGTATTGTTATTTTAGTATAACGATTAAGGTGATTAGTAAACATTGTTTTAATTACTAAGAGCTATATTTAAAAAAAAATAGTTGAGTTTAGTCTTAAAGTTTCATCATACCACATCAAGGGAGGGCTCATAATTCAAAAAATATACAAATAAGTCATATTATGAATCACCAACAATGCTTGTGCAGTATTCACAAGTGAAAGCTAATTAATAATTATTCTTCAATTGCTGGCATTTCTAATTAACGGTTGTGCTTGTAAACTGCTTCCAATGCTAACGATTTATCAGAACCATCACAAAATCGTGTTCTAGTGGCAGTTTAAACTGCCACTTAAACATATTTTTTTTTAAGTAGACACCAATGATGACTCTGAATCAGCAACTCAATATTAATCTTTCTAAATTATAGGGATCAATAAAGTAGATTTTTTTTCAATAATTTTTTTTTCATATCCATATTTAACAATTGAACTCATTACAACATGTTTAAGAGATTTAACACTACAAATTGTATCATGATCTTATTGGTAAAGCATGTTTTTTAAGTGATAATATCATGCTAAATAATAACAATAAAACCTCATTAATTTTGATTCTCCAAAATAAGATGAAGTATGAGGTTGAGTTGGATCCATCAAATTTAGTATTACTCAAGTTTTGATTAATTTCCACGATATGAAGTATTTGTTTTTTGAAAAAATAATACACACACAACATTTTATACCATACATTTTGAATGTGCTATAGTAATTAAAATAATTTTCGAAGAAACCAATTGATAGCAAAATCATTTTTTAAAAAAATAAAATTATAGATTTCTATTCTAACAAATATTTAGATTTAATAAAAACTTAACTAGATATAAACTCCAATCTCTTGAAATACTTCATGAGAGTGAAGTTATAAGAGAGAGATAATAAAAAATAGATCTCAACTTTAAATTGAAAATAGTAAACTCTCCATCAATCTTATTTCATTTGGTGAAATGCGGAAAAGATAATAATTTAAAAAATTGTATTCAATTTCTTACTAGAGAAGATTTAAATCTTACTGAAATAACCAACTTAATTTGGTATAAATGGAAAATGACCCTCTTTTCTTAAACAAATAGATTTTTCTACTTTCTTTATAAAATAAAAGTCTATATATATATCCTTTACTTTTTATACGTGAGAGAGATTAGTTAGTCTTGCAAAATATATTGATACCTTCTTTTGATCAGAGACATCTAATTGAGCGAAAACCTTCTGCTCACATATATCTAGAGTTTAAATAAAGGGATAGAAATGGTCTTTTATTTTTCACTCCTTCACTCTTGATTTCAATAAGGAAAGCAACATTTCATTAGGTTCTCGAGCAATGGGAAGCCTTTGATAGTACACTTGCTCTTACATATGTACATGCCCTGCTTGCTTTCTCTGTCTTTTTCCTTTCACTTCTTTTCATTTTCTTCTCACTTAATGCTCTCTTTCTGCAACTAAAAAGGCCAAAACAGAAACTGTTCACTTCTGGTTTCTTCGTTCTTAGTTCCTTGTTCATTTCTATTTCCGTCACTGTAAATGCCCACCATAAAAGAGGACATAAATGATTATGTTCGCTATATAATTAAAAAAGGAAAAAGTCAAGAACCTTATTCAACTACAGTATTTCCCCATGTGCATCCCTAAAATATCTATTTCACAGTTAGATATGTGCATGCTTCCTAATTTTCCTCTATATCCTCCTTTTATTAAGTGCTAGCAAAACAAATTTTAAAACGAGTATACATATTTTGTCAATAATTAATTTTGTAAAATTATTGAAAATAAACAAACATAATATATATATATATATGAAATTTTATCTTTCAAATAAGGCCCACTATTATATATGATGAGTTTTTATAAAAAAAAATTTAGGTAAATTAAATTCCTGGGATTTACAAGAGTTAAGATAGGCATCATAACTCAAAAAATATTCACATAGGCACCCATCAATAAAATCTTTATTTTGACAACAGAACTTAAACTTATAATCTTATGGAGTATAAATTGCATATTTGCCAATTGAATCAAATTACAATGGTTATGTTGATATTTTCTTTTATTAGTTACATAAACTATGTGATTGCAGTTTTTTTTTTTTGGTTCTGTTAGATTTGAAATATTATATATGGACATTTTTTTCCCGCTTTTTGTTTGTGTTTGTGATAAGTAATTACACTTGAAGAATAATGGAAGGGGGGGAGAAAATACGTTGGAATTGGTGCTATGAAAGATACTTGTCATGGGCCACGATGTATATATATATATATATGTAAGTAAATCATACATGTACGATAAGCTTTCCGAGGGTTTCAATGAATGACCCTTTAAATTATTGACTGCTTCTTTCTTTGGTTTTACTTTTACAACATCAAGAAGCAAAAGATTGTCATCATGGCCTTCTCTCTTTTGCTGGGATTTGCTCTTCATTTATTCCCTATTTATCCCCACTTAAAATAATTTCTAGTTTCCTTCTTAAAAAAAGACTAGTGAATCCTGCATCATTATCAACGTTTACATGAAGTTGACTCGTAAATTGTATGATTTGTAATTCACATAAAATAAACCTATATAACGCATTTGAAAAAAGATTAAAAAATATAATTGATATAAAAACGAGATGTGAGCTTCATACACAGATAAGAAAAATACATTAATGTATGGGTGGAGAGGATTTAGTCTTAAATGCAAGTTTCGTATGTTTGTATTTTTAGAACTACTTATAAATATATCTTTTTGTATTTGACATCATGTTGTTCTTTTCTGTTTGAAATCTAGTCCGTTGGTTTGATTCAGTAGTTGAGAGTGAGACTTGTTTCAACGGCCATAAAGTTGGTGCATACAGATGTTAACTGTTAGATGAGGCCTCCCTTCTAATCGTTGGATCAAGCTAATGGATCAGGTTTCCAACAGAAAAAGATGGCACAGTATCTTACGGCTGTATCCATGGATTGCTTCATATAGTCTAATAGATGATGGGCTTTTCGGGCCCAGTAGTGATTCGCTGAATTGGGCTTTTAAACATTTGGATGGTGCTCCAATTAACTTTTTGGGATGAGAGATGAGTGACAATTTGAGAAAGAATTTATGAGGTTAATTAATATTTACAAGTTTAAGTTGTTTGTATTTTATTATATTATTTTTTTTTAACCAAATGCAAGTTCAAGCTGTTAGAACTTGAAACCAATGTCAGTTTTAAATTACTCGTATGCTTCTTTATTACTTATCTACTCTATTGAAATCTGTATGATAGGTTCGAACTTCAAATTCATCATCTTTCCGAACAAAGATATGATCTCTTAAAACCATTTTATATGACACTGCGAAGGAAAGAGCATACATGTTCTGTTCTTCATAACAGAACAGGAAGGACATAAAAGACAGAAAAAAGAAAAAAAAAAAAAGCAGACTAGTCCTCTCCCTATTTATCTATGAGTCACCAACGGAAATGGGAGTGCCGGAGATCCCTAACGGCGACCGGGAACGGCGGTGGTGGGTTATCTCCAGGTGAATGTGTCGGGTCTCGGGCTGACCCATCGGCCAACCGGGGATTTTCTGGGATTCTTGCTTGATTTTTCTAACCTGGCTATGAATTGGGACACCCTCCTTGGTATTCGCAAAGCACTCTTCGTTGATCTTCACGTTCTCCATTATTATTTGAGTTCAAGAGCTTATCTTCAGATACAGACGAATAAGGACGAGAACAAAGTGTGTTATATATATATATAGAGAGAGAGAGAGAGAAGGAGACGAAGTAGGAAGGCTAGATTGGATCGGAGGGAAAATGTATGGCGGGACTGTGAATGAAGCCCACTGTTTTGGAATCTGCTTGAGACTACCAAATGGACCCTGACACTTCTGTCTCCGTGTGGATTTATTTTATAAGGTGCTTGAATTATTGGCTGCTTTTTTTTTATTTTATAATTTCTTTATTTTATATTTTGCACGTGCAATACGAGATAATTAAAATTTTAATAATAAAAGATGCACAATTACTTTGTTTTTTCGCCTAACAATAACTAGCATATCAGTGCCAAATAATATTCTTATAATAAATATTGCCATCAATTACAATGATTTTAACTACTATTAGTTTTAAAATGAAAATAACCATCTCAATATTATTTTTATTCAAAAATTCAAATTCAAAATCTTAATTAAAGAAAATCGGTTTGTTCCATTCCCTTAATTGTTGGTACTTCATAGAATTTTTTATATTACTATTTGATACACAATAATTTTTTTTTAAAAAAATATATAGTAATATTGATTAATCTGAATTTGAGCATTATCATATGAAAATAAAAATAATTCTCCAAAATATGAATTTTTTTATCTATAAAATTCAAATTTATAATAATCTTATTGAAAAAATATCAAATTTCTTCAGTACCATCCAACCTAAAAAATAATTCATAGGCATTTTTTAAAGGGCATGGAAATCAGCCACCAAAAAATATATGGTGAAGAATGGGATGCGTTGGATTGAATGTCACGAGAAAAATGTGAGAAGTGGCGGGGTGGGACGGTTATTTCACATATTAAACTAAATGAAAATATATAAGGATAATTGCATCAATATGGGCTTTTAGTGGGCCTATATCACTAAAGTATTTAGGGCGCATAAATAATGGGCCCAAACAATGCCTTTCACGCGCTAGAAAACAAAAACAAGAAAGCAAAAATTAAAGCATGTGAAAATTGTTGGTGTTTTTTTTGTGTGTGAATTTATTCATTCTATAATCATCAATATCAATATTTGATATGAGACATAAAAAAGGTGTTTACTATAAGCTTCGTGTCAATACACGGTACCTACACTTCCTATTGCTTACTGTAAAATATTGTAATTTTCATTTTAGAAGTTAAGATTTTAATGTCTATTAACTTCTTCTTGTTTTGTTTTTTTGTACCCCAAGTGGATGCAGTAATATAACCCCAAAGAAGAGAAAACAAGTCAAGTACAACGAAACACAACCAAAGAGTGTCAAAGCTAAAGAAAAAAAAAAGAATAATAATAATTAAAAAAAACTATCCAACACCAGTTGTAGCATCCTTCAATGTTTAGTACATAGAATGATGTTTAAGGGAATGAGAATGAGATTCGGATTGAGAATAGGAATGAGAATGGAAATGAGTTTTAAATATATATTTGATAGATTAAAGAATCATGATGGGAATAAAAAAAAAGATACAAAAAATATAAAATGACTCAAATGCCTCCATATTAAAAAAAAACTCTCTTCTTCCTCTTTCACCTTCCCTAGCCGGCCATTGGCACCACCATCAGCCACCTTCCTTCCTCCGTCAAACAAGCCAATATCGAAAAAAAAAGTTGCAGATCTGGAAGTGGACAAAACCTTGACTACGGTTTGTAAAAGAACGAAGAGGGAGACACCCTAAACCAATTTCTGTTACCATGAACGATGGTCTATGAATGAACCCATTTCCAACAAAGACGAAGAAGTTTCCACTGCCATCGAACTTGATTAGGGAGGTTAGAAGTTTCCTCCCACGTCATTGACCATAAAGCATGGTTAGAAGTTTCCATTTCTCTTGTAGTTGCCGTCGTCATTGCCTTCATTGAGAGGAGCTTGAGGTGATTCGGTGTCAACATCGAATGGAAAGAAAGAAGAGAATAAGTCGGGAGAAGACATGAGGCCGCAATTGAAAGATAAGACATCAGTAATTTTGTCCAAAAAATATCATTCCTATTACTACAATTCCATTGCCATAGGGAATCAGCCACTCCCAAGTAATCCTAAAGTTGCACACCAAACTAAAAAATATAATCGCTTAGATCTCCCATTCCTATTCCCAAGATATGAATCTAGCATACCAAAGAGTGCCTCAACACCATCAAATCTTGCTTCCTTGTTCAAAATTAGAGAAAGAGAGGGCTACTAAAGTTTTTTAGGTACCTGAATAGTATCATCAAGATGCTTTCTAGAATCAAAATCCCATAACACTCTCATATTCATCATGTTTGGATTCGTTTTTGGAGGGAAATAATCACTTTTTTTTCACCCAAAATCAATTATTTAGGAATTTTGTCAAATAGACTAAGATTCTGGATAATCAATTATGCCAAAAAAAAAATACAATTATAAGCTTAAGTGAAAAATTGTTGCTTCTTATTATGGGTAATCCATTATGGCCTAAAAATTTATTAGTAATGTAGTATTTTTGTATTATTTATAAATTAAAATATTAATTAAAAATTATGAATATTTTTTTGAAAAACTATTATTAAAGAAATGAGGGCATTTAAGATATTTTTAATGATTATCCATGCAAAATTGCTTTCAATTAAAATCATCCAAACATATTTCATTCTATCAAAATTATTTTTTAAGTAAAAGAATTCAAATATAAATAACTATTGATAAAATTAATTATAATTAAAATCAATTATGCAAAATTAATTCTACTTAAAATTAATTATGTAAAATCTAATTCAAATACTTACTCTACAAATTACATTAAGTGGATGTGGGTCCTTTGGTTGAAATACTCTCATTCCTTTCTAGCCATATAAACCACAGCATCCAGGCTACACAAGATCTACTCCAATCATTCGTAATCATTGTTCAATAAAATTTCAACACACCATTTTGGAAAATGGTAAGTATTAATCAGAACAATCAATAAGAATAGTCAAAGTAGAAGCAAACTACTCCCTCCAATCTTTTTCAGAAGGGACTTTCAAATACTTTACTTAAATTAAGAAAGTTAATTATCTTCTTAAAATTCTAAAAAAAAATCAAATATTTTTTTATCCCTATTTAATATACTAATGCAATCAATACTAAGTACCATTTGATTAATTGATAGTGCTTCTTTCATCTAAAAAGTCTAATAACAATTTACGAGAAAAAATAAATAATGAGAGTAAAATAGGAAAAATCTTATTAAACATTACAAGATTCCCTATAAAAAAGATCAAAAAAAACTTCTAGAAGACCCTTTATAAAAAAAATCGGAGGGAGTATACCTTCTTCTTCCAAGGGCACATAAAGAACTAGTCTTCCAAAGTCTCACAACTTGAACCACATATAGGACAAATATCATTTAACCTGTTTTGAGAATATAAAAAAACTACTTTTGAATCTCTACATTTCTGGTGGTCCAAAAAAAAAAGAACCTATACATTTTTCGTTTTCTTTCAATCCTCTAAAATTAGATACTACACCCTCCGGTCCTAAATACAATATCTTTTATCCTGATCTTAAATATATGACCATTTACAGTATACGATGTAGTATTTATTATGTATTTAAAAAAATCCTTATTTAATGTATCTCAAAAAGTGAGAGAAAGATATTAAGTAAATGTAGTTTTGGAAAAATGTGATTTTTTGAGAAATCAAGGTAGTTAACTAACTTTAACTCACATTCTTAATCTACGTGATTTGCTTAAAAGGGTCTTATATTAAGGAGTAGAGGGAATATCTATTAAAAACAAATATTTTTATTAATCAAACATCTAACTATTTAAGCAAGTATACACAATATTTCTAGTTTCAATGCTTGGTGTGTTCATTTTTTAACAGGCGATAATCAGCTGGAAGAAGAGGTCAATGCATATGTTGCAATGTTATGTTGGAATATGTGGGAGAATAGGCAGAAACCGATGATTATTATTATTGAAATAGAGGTGTACATATAGTGATAAGAGACCAATAGAAAGAATCCCACCAAATCTCTTATCTTGGCGTTAAATCAGGGAATTTAAAAAAAAACGTATATGATAATATATGACAGCTAATATGTGACAAAACAGTGAGTAAATAAATCAGAGATAAAATAGAATTAATGGGCTTATGGTTTTTGGCCCATTCCAATACTCCCCCTCAAGCTGGAGAATAGATATTTATCATTCCCAACTTGCCTCTTAGCTCTTCAAACTTCTTTCGTGCAAGTGCTTTTGTCATTATATCTGCCACTTGAAGATTTGTGGACACATAAGATATATCAATCACTCTTTCTTCAATTTTTTCTTTGATAAAATGTTTATCCACTTCAACATGCTTTGTACAATCATGCTGAATAGGATTCTTAGCAATTCCAATAGCTGCCATATTATCACACCATATCTTCATAGGATTAGATAAATCAATTTGTAACTCCCTAAGAATTCTTGTGATCCAAATTCCTTCACAAATTCCCTGTGCAAGAGACCTATATTCAGCCTCTGCTGAATTCCTTGCAACAACATGTTGTTTTTACTTTGCCAAGTCACTAAATTGCCCTAAACATAGGTACAGTACCCAGTAGTAGACCTCCTATCAGTAACGGACCCTACCCAATTAGCATTAGTATATACTTCAACATTCCTTTGATGCCTTTTGGCAAATAGGACTCCCTTACTAGGTGTCATTTTTAGGTATTTCAAAATCCTATATATAGCTCCCATATGTTCCTCTTACGGATTATGCATGAATTGACTAACAACACTGACTGGAAAACTGATATCTGGTCGTGTATGTGACAAGTATATCAATTTTCCAACCAGTTTCTGATATCTTCTTCTATCAATAGGATCTCCCTCTTGCTTCAATCCACTCTTAAAGTCAGATTCCATAGGTGTATCTGCTCGTCTAGTACTAAGCATCCCTGTTTCTTTCAAAAGATCAAGTGTATACTTCCTTTGTGATACACTAATCCCTTTATAAGACCTTGCTACTTCCATACCCAAAAAATACCTCAACTTTCCCAGGTCTTTGACCTCAAACTCAATAGCTAAGCTTTGTTTCAAATTTTCTATTTCAGCAATATCATCACCAGTAATCACAATATCATCAAGATAAACAATCAGTATAGTTTTCTTTTCATTATTACAATGGATAAACAAGGTATGATCAGCCTGATTTTGTACATAACCAAGCTTCCTAATAACACTAGTAAATCTCTCAAACCAAGCCTGTGGAGACTGTTTGAGCCCATATAGAGATTTTCGAAGCTTACATACCTTAGTGCCATTAGATGAATCCCTGAGTCCTTGTGGAATTTCCATATACACCTCTTCTTCTAAATCCCCATGCAAGAACGCATTCTTCACATCTAATTGGTGGAGTGGCCACTCTAAATTTGCTGCAATAGAAAAAAGCAATTTAATAGTATTAAACTTAGCTACTGGTGCGAATGTTTCCTCATAATCAATGCCATAGGTTTGGGTAAACCCTTTGGCAACTAATCTAGCCTTGTATCTACTAATACTACCATCAGCATTATATTTGATAGTAAAAACCCACTTACACCCCACTGAAGTCTTTCCTTCAGGAAGGTCCATTATCTCCTAAGTCTCATTTTTCAGCAAGGCATTCAACTCTTGAGTTATAGCCTCTTTCCACTTAGGATCAACAATAGCTTCTTTAAAGGTTGAAGGAGTCCTTTCTTCAGATATATTAGTAATAAAGGCCCTTAAACTAGGAGATAAATTGTTGTAAGATACATACTTACTTATGGGGTGTTGAGTACATGCTCTTTTTCCTTTCCTCAAAGCAATAGGCCAGTGCAAGTCATCATAATTTGTCCCAAATTCAGATTCATGGTCTTGCATGGGAATGGGATTGTCTCTTTCATTATGTAAGTTCTTGCTACGCCTTGAGCATGTTTGAATAGCTGGCTGTGCTTCCTGCATATTAGGTGCTGCTACCCTAGTATCAGTTATATCCATATTCTGAGATTTGGGTTTGGGTTTTGATGTAGGTGTTAAGGAGTGGTCATCGAGAGACATGCAAGGACTTTGGGTTTCATTTTCAGTAATGTTAGGCTTGGGTCCAGGTCTAGCAACAGAATTTTCAGAATTATCTGGTTCAAACTGTTCAAAGCTAGAATTTTCTGAACTGTTTTCAGGTACAGAGTGTCCAAAGTTAGAAGGCATAGGTTTGAGATTGTCACAAATTAGCCATTCACTGTTGTGTTGCTCCCCCTGAATGGATAATTTGGGGTAATAAGCTTCATTTTCCAAAAATTTGACATCCATAGACACATACAATTTGTGATTAGTGGGAGAGTAACATCTATAGCTCTTTTGGGTAGATGAGTAACAAAGAAAAATACATTTTTCAGCTCGAGGGTCTAATTTTCCAGATTTGTCATAAACAAAGGCTGTACACCCAAAAACTCGTTGAGTTAAGGATGAAAATAGACGGCTAGAAGGGTAGTGTTCAATGAATTTTTGAATTGGTGTCTGAAATTGCAGAATTTTATAGGGAAGACGATTAACAAGATAGGAGGCAGTAAGGATAGCATCTCTCCAATAGAAATTGGGAACATTATGGGTGAACATTAGTGATCTAGCAACCTCAAGCAAATGTCTATTTTTTCATTTAGCAATCCCATTTTGTTGGGGTGTGTTAGGACAAGATGTTTGATGATGTATTCCATGGTTTTCAAGGTATGTTTGAAAATCATTACTTAGATACTCTGTCCCATTATCACATCGAAAATTTTTTATAGATGTTTGAAATTGATTTTGTATAAAAATATGAAATTTTGGAAAATGTAGAACACATCAGATTTTTGTTTCATTAAAAATACCCAAGTGAGACAGGTATGATCATCAATAAATGTTACAAACCACCTAGCCTTTGAAAGACAATCAACTTTGGATGGCCCCCAAATATCACTGTGAATGAGAGCAAAAGGATGTGTAGGCTTATAGTTAGAAGGAGAAAAATTGGTGTGAGTGGATTTAGCAATATTGCAAATGTCACAATGAAAGTTATCAACTTTATTCATGAGTTCAGGAAAAAGATACTTCATATAACTGAAGCTGGGGTGGCCTAACCTATAGTGCCACAATAACACATCTTTATTCGAGTTTGCAGAAAACACAGAAATAGCTTCCTCCTTGGTGTCTTGCACTCCTCTAAGATAATAGAGACTCTCCCATTCCTTAGCAATTCCAATCCTCCTCCCTCAGATCAAATCCTGAAATAAACAATAGGTAGCAAAGAAGTTAACACAACACTGTAGTTGTATAACAGTCCTCTTAACAGATAGAAGATTACACTTAATCTCAGGGACGTAGAGGACATTATTAAGAACAATTTCAGCAATAACCCTTATAGTACCAACACTGCACACCCTTGCATAAGTACCATTAGCAACTTTAACACTAGTATGTTCACAAAAATAGTGAAATTCAACGAATAACTCCTTGAAGCCAGAAATATGGTCAGTTGCTCCAGAATCCACAATCCAAATGTTTGTAGATTTTATATTAACCCTAAGTACAACAGTTAAGGAAGTACCTGCTTGTGCTAAAGTCACAGATGGAACCTGTTTCTCACTTTGTATATTGTGTGCAGCTAGATTTTCGGGCTTCACTATGAGCTTCTTTAATGCTACCATATCTTCCTTGTTTAGAATCCCCATGTCAATCTCAAAATTCACAAGCATCCCTCTAGGTTTTTGTTTTATATTAGGGGGTCTGCCATGAAGTTTCTAGCATGTTTCTGTAGTGTGGCCATTCTTATTGCACTGTTCACACCATCGATTTGGCTTCTTTCCCCTCTGATCTGTAGATGAGTTACCCCTTAGAGCCATAGCGGAGATTTCAGGAGTGGGAACTGTTGTAACAGCTTGTAATAATTCTTTCCTACTTTCTTCGTACTTTACCATATTAATTGTATCCTCAAGAGATGGAATTGGTCACAAACCCATAATTCGTCCTCGTACTTCTTCATAAGTGTTGTTCAAACTAATCAGGAATTTAAGCACACGTCGCCTATCCACCACCTTCTTGTAGATTATCTCATCCTCATGACACTTCCATTCGATGATTTCATATAGGTCCACTTGCTGCCACAATTTAAAGAGAGAGTTATAATAGATAGTAACAGATTTCTCCCCCTGTTTGATGCCTTCCAGCAGCTGTTCAACTTGAATAAGGGCTACAAAATTCTCATGGACAGAGTAAGTCCTCTTTGCTGATTCCCAAATCTGTCTTGCTGTTGCTGCCATTAAATAATTCTCACCAATTTCTGGAACCATGGAGTGTATGAGCCATGTCATCACTATATTATTTTCACTAAATCATAATTCATAACTAGAGTCACCAGGTTCTGGAATCTTAGCTTCAGTTGAGAGATACTTTTCCTTGCCTTTGCCACAAATAAACATGAGTATGTTCCGTGACCATTGTAGATAATTATTGCCTGTTAGACGATGAACCACCATCACAGGAGCAGAAATTTCGGTTCCTCCCAGGGTAGGAGAAGAGTGAATAACGTTGGGTGAACCATGACCACTGCTGCCATGACTATTATGATTAGACGAGATAGAAGAATTGGATGAATTACTCATCTGATGCAAATTCTATTGTGATACCTCACCTGCCGATGGTGGATTTGTGTTTCCGCCATCGGTGGTATAGGCATCGATTTGAAAGGGAATCTGCCTAGGGATCATAGCCAATTGCTGGCTCTAATACTATGTGAGAGAATAGGAAGAAATCGATGATTATTATTATTGAAACAGAGGTGTACATATAGTGATAAGAGACCGATAGAAAGAATCCCACCAAATCTCTTATCTTGGCGTTAAATCAGGGGATTTAAAAAAAAATGTATCTGATAATATATAACAGCTAATACATGACAAAACAATGAGTAAATAAATCAGAGATAAAATAGAATTAATGGGCTTAGGGTTTTCAGCCCATTCCAATAGAATATTTGGAAGGAGCCATGCAATGCCATATTTAATAATAGCAAGGTTGACCTAGTTTGTATTCGATCTACCACTACCACATGTCTTCAAGAATTTCAAATTGCTCAACAAGTTCTACCATTAGTTGGCAACGAATATGTAGACACACTCAGCAAACATGCCACGCACCACTTCTTGGTCAAATTAAAATAAATTGTAATGACTCTTACCTCAGCAATTCTAACTCAAGTGGCATTGGAATTGTTTATAGAGATTATCCAGGCTGTTTTGTGTTGGGGGGTGGGCTGAATCTGTTAAAGTTGACTTAAGTTTAACTACCGAATTAATGACTTTTTAGAAAGCAATTGATTTGGCACCTAAGTTTTAGCAAGGAATCATCAAAACTGATTTGTGCTGACTTGCTAGGTTTCATTAACAAGAGATCAATTGAAGGTTTTTTGTGGCAATAACAATGGGTGTTGGAGGAAATCTTAGTTATTATAGAGTCTAATCCATTACTTTCCTTCTCATTCACTAGGAGAGAGGGAAATTGTGTTGCTAATCTTTTAGTAGTCTCCACTTCAAAGGGAGTGGGTCCGAAAAGGTGGGTAACTTCATCACTACTACCTCTCTTACGAGTGCTATATTTTGAATCTATGGCTTTATAGAGGACCTCTAACAATTCCATTTCTTTACCACAATATCGTGATGGAGTTGGTTAGTTGCTTCTTTGTGTCGATGTTTTTTTTTTAATCTTATGTTTGAGTCTTTTTTTCCTTTGTGTTGTTTTTTCCTTTTCTTTTGAAGTTAGTAATGTAGGTTGTTTTTCATTGTTTTTGGCTGTGTTTGTTTGGTCTTTTTATTTTTGGGTTGTAATGCTTTGGAGACAATCATCTCCGTTTGATTTAGCAATGAATGAGTTTACTGGTTGGTCAAAAAAGAAAACTTAAATGTTATGTTAAAAAATCGTCAAATTCAAATCCAATGTGTCGAATTTTTATTTCATTCTTTATTAATTTCATTGCAAATTACCAGTGAAACTGAAAATTGATGGGGGACCCAAAAATCTTCACACCTTTACCATGAAGAGTTGCTTGGCCCAAATTACCTTTTTCTTAGGAAACGAAATCAATATGTTGGAAAAAAAAAACAAAAAGAAGAAGAAGAAACGATATCAATATAGTGTGATTGATAGTATTTTTTATTTTTTTTAAAAAAATAGTTTTGTAAAATTTTGTTTGAGAATAAATTTTGAAAATAAGAAAATAAAAAAATCTGTTTAAATAGTTGTTCTCAAAATTATAATTAATGAGTGATACATAAGTTATTCAAAATTTATAATTTTATCATTAATGAGGTTGGTGTTTTTCACATTCTCTTTTATTTTTCATAATAAAAGTTAGAAAACACCTTAAAGATGTTCTAAATTTTATATTCTTTTATTTGTCTATTTTTCAGAACAGTTTATAAAAAATAGACTTATTAAATAAGTTTTTTTATTTTTTTATTTTTAAAAATAAAAAAATTATTTTTAAAAACTGCACCGCCTATATTTCTAAAAAAGAATAATAAAAATTCGCATTTAAGCGTTGCAAACAAAAAAAATTGACATGTAACGAAATCGCTCGGTTTTAATCAAGCGCCCTGGCTCTTACTTTCTGACTGCCCCGCGAGCTACTCCGAGTATCAAGCGCAGCAGATCCTTCTCTACTCTCGCGGATCTCAAGCTTTTTAGCAACGCTTCTGGGGTTCTAATTCTTGAGGTTTGGTACTTCTCTCGCTTTTCCATCTATTTGCAATTTCACTCAATTCTGAATTTCACTAATTCATTTTTTTTTTCTGGGAACTAATCTCCTGTGTCGGTTATGCTAATTAGTAATATCATGTGTTTCCTATCACTTCATGTTTCTGTAACTGTAATGTCTTCCTTCAATGTTGGAGTTGGCAGCTCATGGACATGTGATTCACCACCCATTCTCCTTACTTTTCCTCCCCAATGTCCCTTCTCTGTTGGTTGGCCCCTAGTGCTTCGGAAATTTGTAATGAATTTGAAATTTAATCAAAGTTCCATTTTTCCCCTTTTAAATCAGATCAAATTTGCTGAGAAGAGAGGAACTCTTGTATGTGAGTTTAAAAGTCATCTTTCTTATGTCTCCATGGTAGAGCAAAGGAAATGGGAAAGTCATCTCTTTTCTACCAAATCGCTCAGACATAAGCTTGCGTTTTGAACTTTTGCTTTTTTAATGCCGATATGAGATGCTTACTGCGCTACTGGGAAGAATAGTAAATAAATAAAAGGCAATGATGTTAATTCAGGTTAGAAAATAGAGTTTCATTAGATAAACTGAGCACAGGAGGTGAAAAATGATGTAAAACAGGGTGGCCGACATCCTTCACTTTTCAATCAACGCTTTGTGTCATCTATCCTGATTTTTACTGGCAAAACTCAGTATGAACACTTTCTAAGTGCAATACTTTGAGCAGACAACTCAACTAGCAAAAACCTGGAGTCTTTTCAAGCATTCTACTGTCTATTCTTTTACAAATAATTCATTATTGTCACTTGGTCTATTGAGTTGTATTACATTACATGATATGTGATCAATCATTGATGAAACCTGGCCTTGCTTGAATTCTTTTGTTTCACAGAGCCATTTCTTGCTTTATTTCATTCAACAATAAAATTCTTATATGAGATCCACTGAAATTATTGATCAATAATTTTGATTAATCCCTAATTTACTGGTTATGTTGTTTCTTGGAAAAAGAGTATTGGTTAAAGAGCTTATAAAAAAATTCAGTTTCTGGTTGGATGGACTTCACCTCTGGCACATACAATGTTAGTGGGAGTTTGAGAAGTTTTTCTCTTTATTGAGTTGTGTTCCTGGTCTGAAATGCATATGTGCTTCTGAGTTTCTGTTGAGTCTACAATCAACTCTTGCATTGACAGATTATGATGGTTATGCTGATATAGGTTTAGATTTATTCAGATGTCTAAAGCTAATGATGTGGAAAGCCCTCCAAATCTCGAGGTTCAGAAAGGTATCAATGCCCCCTCCTCTCCATCTATTGGTGATATCCAGGGAAATTGGTACAGTTCATTCCTCCAACAATTTTCAGTATATGGTATTGCTGCTGGATATTGCTTATCTGCATCTTTGCTCTCAATCATCAACAAATGGGCTGTCATGAAATTTCCATATCCTGGGGCTCTAACTGCCCTTCAGTACTTCACGAGTGCAGCCGGGGTTTTCATTTGTGGACGGTTCAAGTTTATTGAGCATGACTCTCTAGACCTCTTGACCATGTGGCGGTTTCTACCTGCAGCTATCATCTTCTACCTATCTCTTTTCACCAACAGTGAGCTACTCCTTCATGCCAATGTGGATACTTTCATTGTATTTCGATCTGCTGTTCCCATTTTGGTGGCAATAGGGGAGACACTCTTCTTGCATCAGCCATGGCCATCCCCAAAGACATGGCTATCATTAGCTACCATCTTTGCAGGAAGTGTGATCTATGTGGTGACTGATTACCAGTTCACATTCATGGCTTATAGTTGGGCTTTGGCATACTTGGTTAGCATGACCATAGATTTTGTTTACATAAAGCATGTAGTCATGACCATTGGTTTGAACACATGGGGTCTTGTGCTGTACAACAATCTTGAGGCTCTTCTACTTTTCCCATTGGAACTGCTAATCATGGGCGAGTTGAAGAAGATCAAGCATGAATTCTCGGATGAATCTGATTGGTACTCTTTTCAAGTGGTTTTGCCCGTGGGATTGTCCTGTTTGTTCGGTCTATCCATCTCTTTCTTTGGATTTTCCTGCCGGAGAGCGATCTCTGCGACGGGGTTTACTGTTCTTGGCATAGTGAACAAGTTGTTGACTGTTGTGATTAATTTAGTAATATGGGACAAGCATTCAACCTGGGTGGGTACAGTGGGACTTCTGATTTGTATGCTTGGTGGGATTTTTTACCAGCAATCAACAAGCAAACCAAAGCCTGCAAAACAAGTTACTGCGGAGGAGAGTGAGGAGGCACAACAGAAGCTACTTGAAATGCAGGCCAATTCAGTGACCAACATCAAGGAAAATGAAATTACTAAATCATAGGGTAAAGCAAAGATTATTTTTACTTCCAACAATTTTATACTACCTTGCAAGTGTACATTGGTTTTTGCAATTATTTGATGTAAATTATTCTGTCAAATTTCATAGATGTGAATCCATGATTCATATATCAGCGTTCCATTTCATAGGGATTTATTTGCTTTATGTGGCCTTTAAGAACTTTGAAGGAAAAAATTAATATTTTGGCCGTTGAAATATGATGCATTTCTCAATTTGGCGCCTTTACTTTTTTATTTTCTGAACTACATCACTGTGTAGTTTAATTGTCAACTTGGTCACTCCATCACTGTGTAGTTTAATTGTCAACTTGGTCATATCGTGTTCCTGGAAGGTTTAAATTCAGGACATGAATCAAAACATTGTCGTCTAGCTTCAAATATTCACTATTTGAGTTTTCCCACTACTTTTTCTCCGAGATCTAACATTTATGATTCATGTCGTTATATTAATTATTTATTTATAAATATGTGAATGTTATGTCCTCCAATCTATGCATAGAAGATATTTAAATCTCTGTGCTTGAATTTCTAAAAGCTAGTCTTTTGAATTCATCTTTTTTCATAGCTCAACACATATCTGTTGGAACATGTCCTTCTGACAGTAAAATTAATTTATTCTCTCAATCAGGTATTAAAAATCGGACCGACTATTAAACTGGATGAGACATCAGTTCAAGGTTCAGTGGTTAGAACGGGGTTGGATCAGTTGTGAATAAATTAATATATTTTTAATAATATAGATAAAAAATATAAAATATATTTATTTATGATCATAAAATTAACATTTATTCTAGGATAAAAAGTAAATTTAATAATATATAGAAAATTAAAAATATTATTAATAAGTTGTATAACCTAATATTAAAATCTAAACAAGTTAATATTTATCTATAATTATATTTTGAATTCAGAATAGTCAATTGATATTCCATTTTCATATTATTTGCTAAGTAAATTTATCATTATTAATAATTATGTATCATAATAATACTTATAACATATTGTAATATGAAAAGAAAAAAAATTATATTAAAAATAATGCTACTTAGTACTAAAAATAATGTTATTTTATTTTTAAAAAATATTTTAAAAAATTTAAAAATAAAAAAGGTCCAAACCGGTTCAACCAGATTTTGTATCAGTTTTGGACCGGTTCGACCTGTTCTTAACCAGTTTGCACTAGTTCTAAAAATTCCTTATCTGTATCTATGCCCAAACTAGACTAGGGGCCGGTTTCAGTCCGATTTTTTCTTCATGGCTCCTTCTTGAGACAAGTATTTATCATATACTAATAAGAAATAGATGTGGTCTCATGCATTGTATGAAATATTAAATGAATTGCATCATTCATGATTAATGAATTGCGTATATTTCAATGGATTTTAATATATATAGTGATGATTGTGCATTCAGCCCTTTAAGCTTTGGAGACCTTCACTGAGAACTAAAAGCATTAGGATGAAACTCTTTTGTCTGATTTAAAATCCATTATCTATTATATATATAGATATATATAAGTCTAAAATCTAGAATCTCAAAGCGCCACATCATCATCTATAAAAATTTGGGTATTTAATTTTATGCTTTTCTGATTTTAGGGTTCCCACCATTTATATATATATATATATATATCTGTTATTTTTTTGTTCGATTCATTTAAAGGGAAATATGAATGCTGTTGTAATAGATTATAAAAATCTCGGTATCTGAATTTTATGTAATCCGCGATTTTTGCATATGAAATAATGTATATATAATTGTGGTTATAATTAATAAATAATATTTATTTGCATTTGTAAAATTAGTGGGATGTGAATTATGTTTATATTATAAATGCGGTTAAAATATTGGATATATGGCTTCCGAAAAGGTAGCTTATAAAATTATTGCATCTAAAGTTTAATTGTATTAGTGTTTTTTGCAATTCAATTAATTTCTATATAATTTTGCTTATAATCATTATTTAATTTTTATGTGCATCAGTAATATTAGTTGAATTTATATGGATTTGGAAAAGGTTGCTAAGATATTCTATCACTACTGGAATCAATATTAATAAATATTCAATATTTGAAGCATGCATTTGCATCTATATATACATCATTGCTATTGGCCTATTTCACATCGCCATCAACAAAACTCATTAGATTAGATATTGTTGTTGTTTTCTTTTTTATTCGAATACGTTCATGTCGAAAAACGTTTGCCATTTGTCTTATAATGTTGTCAAGGGAAAGCTCTAATTTCACCTAATGTCAATATTTCTATGCACCACGTATTTTCATTTTTGTTGGAATATTTATTTTACAAGTTGATTCTATCGAAGTATTAATTATTAATTATGTAATAATGCTATAGTTTCTTATGCATATGACATTTTCATAATCCTATTAAATCAACAATACTTATACTCTTTAGACAAATTAATAATAATTTTAAATCTTTTAAATAATACTTTATTATTATATGATACAAAGTGCTTAATTTTGTTTTTTTTATAATTACAGGCTCATGGTGATATAAGCCAATTAACACATTTGATTGGAAAGCGACTTATTTTCAGGGTCGGTGTTAAACGTATCATATTCCCTAAATGTAGTGTTACAAATGGTTGATATCAACACTCCATATGGAGCTCGTGTTGAAAAAATAAGTATCTAAGAGGATTTTTATGGATTGGATGACGCAAATGCAAACTGCCCAGAAGATATGTTTCTTTAGATTTTTATTGTAAATATTATAATAATTGTGTGGATGCACTCAACCGGCAACCCCCAACTATTAGTATTCTTCACTTTTAATATTTTAAATTTCATAACCTCCTTAAGAATAATATCCTATACTCTATAATATTTCTATTGCCGGGATTTTTCATAATTAATACACTATAACCTACAAATGTATAATATTATATCATTATATTCTTATTTATGTTTTTATAACCCTTTTGTGAGTTTTTAATGATTTGGAGCCTATAAATAGAGGACATGTACCTTGTATTTACACACTTGAAGGGAATATGAAATACTCTCTACTTTATCTCCTCCATATTTATTCTCTTATTAGTCTTTATTATCTTGTTCATCTTTCTTGTTTTTCTTTATTTTGTAAAAAATTTTGAAATTATAAATTACTCCTATCTTAATTCCCAGATTGTTTTTTTAACAGACATATGTGATTTCATGAATGATTTACCTTATGGTTTTTTGCACCAATTACTTATAACCATTAGCGACATTATTCTTCCAACTATAGCACTCACCGGTAATTAAGTTAATTAAACTCATTTAATTTATAGTTAAACATATTTTTTTCAAGATTGCCTTCAATTAATAGTTTTTTCCTTTAACATTAAATTAATTAATATTTATTGAAAACCATAATAGTTAAAGATATTTTTGGAATACCTCATTTATTGCAATAAAAATTTATTTTTATTTCTTATATTTTGAACCAAACATCTTCTCCCAAAGGAAGTATTTAAAAAATGGAAATCAAATAATGGAGTCTGCATGAAAATAATGCATTAATTTTTTTTTCAATTGTATTATTTTTCAATGCTCAAATGTTATATCCTTCATATTAAAAAAAATCCAATGTTAGCTCTTAAAATTAAGATTATATAAGGAATTATGAATAAAATTTGCCAAGTCCATTTTTTTATGGCAGTGCTCAAATGTTATATCCTTCATATTAAAAAAAATCCAATGTTAGCTCTTAAAATTAAGATTATATAAGGAATTATGAATAAAATTTGCCAAGTCCAATTTTTTTTATTTTTGTTTTAAAAATATTATATCCTATAGAATCAATGTGGGATATTAAGTATATAATATATCTTTTTTAAGACTTTGGAGCTTATATAATTATCAAATATTTTCGTAGATTTTTTAATAATATGTATACCGTTATCTAGGATATATAATCAATTGGATTTGATTCAATTAGTTAAGCATTGAGATTAATCAATATATAGGTAGATGCTTTGATTAATAGAATTTACTTATCCATTGAGTTCCAAAAGTCATATCTCATATCAAACAAAAGGTACTTTAAGATTAGTTGGTTAAAATAGAATTTACTTATCCATTAAGTTCCAAAAGTCAAATCTCATATATACTTTAAGATAAGTTGGTTTAAATTTTTCTTAAATTTACTGTAGTTCAATTTTTTCAAAATTATTTTAAACTATATTAAATATTATGATAGATGATTTTAATCAATGTATAGTGAGCTAATCTGATAATATATTGAGATATACATTTCATTTATTTTGTATGCTATATTTTTTAAGTTTCTTTGTGTGTGCCATATTAAATGATAAAAATATTGTATACTTTTACTATAGTAGTGAACGATTCCATTATGCTAATGATTTGATTATTTAAAAAGTATATAAATTTCCATACATATATAAATTATTAATTTTGTTTATCAAAATCAGACTTATACTCCTTTCAATTTAAAATGCATTTTTTAGAGGCAACAGGGCGAAATATTAACCGAAAATTAATGAGCTGTAATTCATTATTAAACTTCTAATTAAAAAGATTCTTTTCGGTTATTGGTAGTGCTCATTAGTCATTATTATACTCATTATTAGTAATCCTCATCTTGAAAGAGTTGGGTCATCACGTGCTGAAGAAGACTCCTCAGTATCTTGGACACAAGTTTAGATTATGATAAACTCTATTTTCTACCTTACAAAGAATATGCATTATGCATATTCAAAAGTTTATTAATGTAATTAAACCAAAAAATGCATGATATAATGTTATTAGTCAGAGAACATACATTAGAGCACTATATTTAAACAATTTTATTTTGCTGATATTTGTACTAAATTGCTTACTTGCCCATTTAAGTTCATCTTGGTAGATTCAGTTGAGAGGATTGATACTAATAGGTGAAACACATCATCTATTGTCTATCATAATAAATCTATTAATTCAACTATTAGATATTCACAAGCAACGGTTGTAGTCAAACCAAGTTTGATTCCCTAATCATTCTTAACATATTTAGAAGTGCATTTTTTAGCCAACCAAAATAAAAATGTTAATTTAATTTTTTATACAATCATTTAGTTACATCTTATATTTTTTTTCGTAACAATTTACCTTTCATATTTCATTATGATACGACTATATTTTAGAGTTAATTTGTAAAACTTTTAATATTATTATAAATCTACTTCTCAATTATATAGACTCACTACATATAGATGTAATTGTGTCTGAAGAAGATACTGATGATGAAAGTAAAATATATTGATTGTGTTTACCATAGAATTATTTAAATGATGTATAGCATCATATTATTTATATCATTTTTAATGTTACTAATTTTGATAGGTAACTATCTTGCATATATATCATCCTCAAAACCAGGTACACCATTTGATAATTTTTTTGTATATAGGACCATTTTAATAGATGCCTTTATTGTCCAGATACTATGAATTATCCTAACCAGCTTTATATATGTGTGTGTGTGTGTGTTTTTTTTTTTTTTTGTAGAGTATTGTGATCCAGGTGATCAAATTTATATATGTTTATTTTGCAATGCAAAGTTTTGGTATGATGAAAAGTGAAAGAAAGATGATCCAAGAAGAAATCCCTTATTCGGTATGTGTTGTCTTAAAGGAAAGATTCAACTTATTCCATCACAAACTCCTCCCTACATAAGTGATAGACTTTTCAATGGGAATGATGCAATAAGTAAACAATTTCATGATAATATTAGGGCATATAATATGATGTTTGCATTTACATCTATGAGAAGTAAAATTGACAAGGAAGTCAATGCCAGTTGTAGTCCATATGTACATAGAATAAGTGAGCAAAATTTTCATTGTATTGGTAGTATTCTTCTAGTGAATGAAATGACTCCAAAATTTGCACAGCTATACATTTATGACACGAGCAATGAAGTTTCCATCCGAACACATTTATTTAGGCAATACTAATGGCTCTAGAAGTTGTAATTTTTTACTTAAAATATCATTAATATCTTATATGTTTTAGTCACTATTCATTGATGTTTATTATTTATTTTTTTTATATAGTGGAAATGACAGATAATTCATTTCATTCGGTTATAGTGCAATTACTAAAAGATATGCTGAATGAGCATAATGCTTTTGTGCAAACATTTTGCATGGCTCAAGATATGTTAGACGTGAATGAAACTGAGATTGTCAAAATAAGTTTGTTTCATAAATGTGGTAAAGATGAATGGAGATATAATCTTCCAACTACTGCAAATAAAATTGCAACATTAATTGTTAGTGATATTGAATCTATAGAATTAGATAGAAATATAATTGTTCAATACAAATTAGGCTTCTTGGAGCGGATACATGAAACTCATCCATTGTACTTGCCCATTCAATATCCATTGTTATATGTCTATGGCGAGGACAATTATCAAGATGACATTTTGCACAATGATGATATGTTGACTACCCATCGTAGAAATAAAAAACTCACATTACAAGAGTATTTTGCATACAAGATTTAAGACCGCAATGGTGACTTATCATTAATTCTTCGGTTAGGAAAATTGTTTCAGCAATTATTAGTTGATGGATATGCAATGATTGAATCACAAAGGTTGTCATTTATAAGAAATAATCCAAAAAGGTTAAGAGCTAAATTATATAAAGGCTTTGCAGATGCTATCTTGAGAGGTGAGAATTAGGGCTGAACAACAATATCTTAGGCTCGATCCAACTCGGCCACATCAGGCCAATCGGACTGGGCCAATCTTTGGGCCTGGATGGGGTTAAGGCCAAGTGTTGTTGACCTTACCTGGCCCGACCTATATATATTTCTTTTTATTTTTTGTTTTTTTAATTATTATATATATATATTGATTAATTTTGTAGGATTTTTATGTTTTATGTATCTAATATAATACATTTACTATTTAAATATTATAAAAATTTTTATGATTTTAATGTTTCAATTTTTTACAATTTTAAATTAATTTTTTAACTTAATATTATGTAAAAATAATGTATCATGGTTAATTATTCATAATTTTTGAAAAATGTTATTTTTTTAACATTATTTTTTAAGGAAATCGATTTTTATAGATATAAATAAGTACATTTTTTGTCACTAAATATAGTTATTATTTTTATTTTTTTAAAGAATACTTCGTATTAGACAGGCTTGGTACTTGGTCAGATACTAGTTTGAGTGTTCATCGAGCAGGGGTCAAGCTTGGCCCGACTTTGCCTATAAACACCCCTAGTGAGAATACACCATTATAATTAGGGAACCGAATCATTCATCCATCATTATTTATTGGTGGTGTTCATTATATCATGCAAAATTATCAAAATACAATAGTCATATGCAAATGCGCAAGATATCCAGATTTATTTATAACATTCACATGCAATCCTAAATAGTCTAAGTAACAAGATTTTTAGAGAAGAATAATCTACAAATTAAAGATCTTCCATATACTATAGTTAAAATTTTTAAGTTAAAGTTGGACAAGGTGATAAAAGAGACAAGGAAAAATGAGATATTTAGGAAGGTGAAAGTTGGTACTATTCTTATGACATCTTTATACATTTCTATTAATTTATGTGAACAACACTAAATCTCATATTAGTAATAATACTTTATTCTAATTGTAGCTCGATACACAATAGAGTTATAGAAGCGTGATTTACCCCATGCTCATATTCTAGTATTTTTATTCAGAAATGACAAATTTCCTTCACCATGTGATATAAATAAAATAATATTAGTTGAAATCCCAAATAAAGATAAATATCATAGATTATTTGAAGTTGTTAGCACATTTATGATGCATAGATCACGTGGTTCAATAAATCCAATGTCACCATGTATAGTTGATGGGTAGTGCTCTAAGCATTTTCCAAAGTCATTCAATGGTAGTATAATAATTGATGAAGATGGGTATCCCAGATATAGAAGGTTAGATAATGGTATTAACTATAGTGAAAAAATGGTGTTGAACTAGATAACAGATTTGTTATACCATATAATTCATATTAGTTGTTAAAGTACAATGCGCACATAAATGAGGAGCGTTGCAATCACACTCAATCAATTAAATATTTATCCAAGTATGTGAACAAAGAGCAAGATAGGGTCACAATGGCTTTTTACAAAGATTCACATGACCATAATTATGAAAGAACACACAATGAGATTAAACTGTATTATGATTGTAGATATCTATCTCCCTGTGAGACTGTTTGTGGAGAATTTTCTTTTTGTTTATCAATTACCAAAATCCTTTTGTGGAAAGATTATCTTTTCATTTCATAGATCAACAAGTAGTTGTATTTGATGATTATGAGCCACTTGATGAAGCTTTGAATCGAAGCAAGCACAAGGACACCATGTACTTGGCATGGTTTCAAGCTAATATTAAATACAAAAATGAGGCAAGTAAATTGTGCTACCATAAGTTCCAAACTAAATTTGTTTATAAGAAGAAAACTCATGAATAGACTCTTAGAACGAAAGGATTTTCAATTGAGATCCTATACTTTACTTCACTTGGCAATGGTGAATTATATTATTTGTGAACTTTATTGACTATTGTTAGCAGGTGTACATTGTATGAAAGCATTAGAACAGTGAATGGTATTGTTTATCCTACTTTTAGAGACGCATGTTATGCACTTGGATTGTCAGATGATTATAAGGAATATATCGGTGGAATAATGGAAGCAAGTCATTGGGCTGCTGTAGAGTTCTTTCGATGGTTATTCTATATTTCTCTTTCGTCTAACTCTATGTCAAGACCAAAGTTTGTATGGGAGAAGACATGGTATTCCTTTATGATGATACACTATATAAACAACGATATGTTATGGGATATCAAGATTTGTTTTACTTATATGAATTCTAATATATACTCAATTATCTTTATATGAACTATAACTTTGATCATTTAATTAAATCTATTTCATATTATTTGTAAAGTAGTTTTTAATTTATTTTAATCTTTGTTTTATATTAATATGTATTTTTTCATAGCATTACAACTAACAGATGAAGGAAGATAGAACTTTTGTTCTTATAGAGATTGAGAATATTTTGCAATCAAATGGAAATAGTCTTAATGATTTTTAACCTATACATATTCCCAACATGACAAGTATACATGTAAGTATGTACAAGTTGATCTGGATTGAATTAAGTTATTATAAGGTTGCTCTTGCTAATCAATTGCTTGGCTTAGTTAAATCCTTAACTCCTGAACAACTGAAAATTTATGATGACATTATGTTAGCTGTTGAATTTGGAAAGGAGGAGTTTTTTTTTGTTTATGAATATGGAGGCATTGGCAAAACATATGTATCGAATACTCTTTTAACTTCTTTCAAGTCAAGAGGAAATATTGTTCTTAATGTGGTATCAAGTGGTATTACTTCTTTATTGCTTTCAAGTGGAAGAATTACACATTCACAATTTTGTATACCTCTTGCTGTTAATGAAGATACCATATGCAATATAAAGCAGGGTAGTTATCTTGTTAAACTATTAGTTCATACATCATTAATTATATGGGATAAAGCACATATAACTAACAAATTTTTCTTTAAAGCTCTTGATCCTAGCCTCAAGGATATTTTAAAGCTATCCAATCCATCGGCCATAAATCTTCCTTTAGGAGGTAAGATTGTGGTATTTGGTGGGGATTTCAGACAAATATTGCTTGTAATACTACAGGGAATTTGAGAGGATATATTTTTTTTACCATTAATTCATCTTATATATGGAATCACTATAAACTCCTCACTCTTACAAGAAACATGAAACTCCTTCCATCTAATTCATTTGAAGTCAACGAAGAAATATAAGAGTTTACTGACTGGATTATCTCTATTGATGACGGAATGATTACAGATAACAATGATGGAAGCATCGATATTAAGATTCCTCATGATTTGTTACTAGATGGTTCTAATGATCCTTTAAGATCAATTGTAGAGTTCACATATCTTAATCTTCATGAGAATTTAAATTCCTTATTTATTTCAGAAATAGAGCTATATTAACCTCTACTTTGTCTATTGCTGACAATGCTAATGAATATATGCTATCTTTGGTACAAGTGAAGAAATGGTATGCTACAGTTATGATAGTATATAATAATATTGAGGATTCTATTAATGATTTTCATTTCACTAAATTCTTGGATTCTATTTCCATGTCAAGTCACTACAAGAAAATTGAAAATTTGGGATGGATTTTGAGATGGATAAAATTCTGTCGCAAAATCCATCCCAAATTTCATCAAAAAAATTTTATGATAGATTTTGTGGTGGAAAATTCACAAATCCGTCTCAAATCTATTGCAAAATTAGTCTCAAACAATTTGTGATGGCTAAAATGAGATGACCGTGGTCCATCACAAAATCAATCGCAAAGCCAAAATCTACTGCAAAATTTCGTCACAAAGTTCCATAACAAATTTCTAGTTTTCTTATAGTGGGTCTTCCTAATCATAAGATAAGGTTAAAAGTTAGAGCACCTATAATTTTCATGAGAAATATTGATAAGTCATTAGGTCTATGGAATGAAACACGTCTCATCATTACACAGACTGGCAATCATGTAATTCAAACTAAAATGATGTCTGGCTCAAATGAGAGGTTGAAAGTTTGTATTCTCAGAATATTTATAACTCAATTGAATTCTAGATCACTTTTCAAAATGACAAAGCAACAATTCTCTATTATATTGGCTTTTGCTATGATTATAAACAAGAGTAAGGGGCAAAACCTCTGCAATGTGGGATTATACTTACCAAGACCTTTTTTACCCATGGGCAACTCTATATCGCTTTATCCTGTGTACGATCTAGGAGTGGTTTGAAAATATTAATTCTAGATTAAGATAGAAATTTAAGTGACATAATTTCGAATGTTATGTATATAGAAGTGTTTAATAATTTTACTTGATGCTTTTTCTTATGCTATTTTTTATGACAAATCATTTATATATTTAACACTAATAAATGTTACTTTGCTTTTACATTTATTTATATAATTGCATTTATTCTTATTCACCCAATACATTGCACGGGTGCATATATAATTTATTATTAAAGTGCTCCACTTTCTAATATTCCAATGAACAATCCATTTGTTATACTTCTCTAAACACCAATACTACCATTTCTAAGCCATTATTTTCTTTGATGAATGACCAAATGCTTTATATTGATTAAATTCATGTTTCATGCCCAGGATTTTGAATCTGCCTTTCAAAGGCAAACTAAGAAGAACACCCAGTAAAAATTAAGAGAACTCGACTATGTATGACGTGAGATTACTTGAATTGAATATTATTATTCTTCCACGTACAAGTCTTTGTTAGTCCTTAACGAAGAAATAATGTGGCGGTCTAACTGAAGGAAAAACTTGGAAGAGGAATTTGAAACTTCCAACTTCTCATAAAGTCAACAAAAGTGCATACTTTGAATCTGAATCCTTCTTCTATTTCCTGTATTGTCGTAGGGAATTACAATCTACATTCTTTTCCAGACCCCAACTAAATGTGTGTGTGTGTTTGTGTGTGTCTACATATATATATAACAGTTATGCTATGTTATGTTAGGTTATATCATGATTCATGCTAGTACGTGGGAGAAGGGGAAACATGATTCATGAATCATGGGTGACGGTGACCAAATTAAAGACAAAAAAGAAAGCAGAAGCAAAAATTTAAAACTCAAGTAATTAAGTCATGGACATCAGCTAAATTCAGTGTCTCAGAAAGACTTGAAACGTTTTCAGATCGGGGGAAGAAGGGACCAATTCACACGCAATTAATTCAGACCCCCTTTAGTTGAATGAACCTTAGAAACTTTCCGTTTCTAGAAAGTTGGCTCCTGTTCTGGTAAGGTTTCACACCTACGTTGTTTATTTTGATACGAGCACCTTCATTATTGCTCCTGGAAATTTCCAATATTGCTGCAGAGTTTAAACCCCCTCTATCCTATTTTATATGTTTTTTTAAAAAATTTTAAATATTTCATTTTAACTATTATTTTAGAAAATCAATAAAAAATTAATTATTTTTTTTTCAACTATACCCTTATACATTTAATAATATATTGTTTAAAAAAACCAATAGTATGAATAGTAAACAAGTAATAATTAAGGATAATTTAATAAAATTATATACTCCTTACAGTCCATATTATAAGACATTTTGTATGATAAATTTTTTATTCAAAATATAGGGTATTGAATATTTTTCTTCCTATTTTACCCCTATATTTAATGTTTTATCTCTCCTCATTTATAACTTTACAATGATAATAGAATGAAGTACTCCCTCCGGTCCCTATTATAAGATGTTTTTAACTACCGCACGTGGATTAAGAAAAGTTGGTTATAGTCTAAAATTGATAAAAAAAAATTCTGATATTCCCATTTTACCCTTAAGGAAAGAATAAAAGTATATTAAATTAATAATGATGGTAGGAGGAGAGAGAAGTTAATTGAGACTTGTAATGAAAGCATTCAATAGGGGCAAAATTGTGACTAAAATTAAATTTATTACTTAATATCTTATATTTTGGACTAAATAAGTTTTCTAAATAATACCCTATAATAGGGATCGGAGGGAGTATTTAATAAAAGTAAAATAGAAAGTGTTGGTACTTTTTGTATTGATTTCAGCTGAAAAATGATTTTCTTAATATACATATAATTGATATAAAATGTCTTAATATGGATAAGAGGGAGTAACTCATTAAATTATTTTTTTTTCTTAATCTTTGTGTCAAAACCTTAAAAAACAAATAAAATGGGATGAAGGAAATAGTATTCTTCATAATTGTCATTTGAGATTTTTACACATAAATTATAAATAGTGTAACTTAATTTAAACTATTATGCAAAGTACAAGACCTACATTCAAGCTAAAAAAAAAAAAGATATAAATGGTTAAGATAAATACTCTCCATATATCTTTAGAAATGTGTAAGACATTTATTTACTATTGAACCTATCACAAAAAAGCAGTTTTTGGACAATATAGATGGTTACTGGTTAAGATATATATGTTTGTTACTGTGTATATATATTCGCTTTTTTATACTACAAGACAAAAGCAAAATTGAGTACTTTTTTTTTTTTAAGTGGATCCCTTCAACACATGCAATAGCAAAGCCTCCATTTCCACAAAAACATACAGCTTCCACTTTTGGAAAATTTATATTTCAGTTTATAATTAAAAGGTCATGTCTAATAACCAATACTGGCCAGCCCAAGTGACAAAAAGAACGATTTTACAAATCTTCCAATGTGGGTTTTAATTTTTAAGTTTTAACACTCTTTTTGGTTGTTATAATCTTGTTTGGTCACAAATGATCATAAAGAGATTCCTACCTTAATAAGATGTGAATCCGGTTCAACTAGTACTTACTAGTGGTTTAGCAATTAGCTCACTTTCCAAGAACCAAGGTATCAAAGCCTTTAGTGGTGGCTGAATGTACAGAACGTATCACAACTACTCGAATTTTAAGTTCTACAGGAAATTAAGAGCATCTTCCCTCCTTTTCATTTTTGTTTAAAAAAAAGTCATATCTGATAAGAAAATCTTGTCCTTTCTTTTCTTTTTCTGGCCATAATAAGAAGAGCATCTTTAATTTTGAACATATGTGAATGCTTAAGTACCTGTTTGGTTGATCATTTTGAAAACTAAACTAGCATTTTCAAACTTCATTTTTTATTAAGATGTGTTTGGCAATTAACAAACTAATCTTTTAAAAAAATGAAAAGTGGATTAAATTATGGTTTTGGAAAAGGAGGAAGATAGTTATTTTTTTATTAGCAAAACAATGGTTTTAGAAAATGAAGGGATACTGACTTATATTTATTTTCTATAATTAAAATTAACTGCTTCTTCTAGTTCTAAATATAAGATACCTTCTAAAAGTATTATTTAGTTCTAAATATAAGGCACTTTGTAATGTGTCAATACATTAATTATTTTTTTCCTTTCTTTCGTACTCTTGGTCTATAATTAATATATGAGAGATAAATAATATAAAGAGTATAAAAGATAATGGAATTAATAAGGGCAAATAATAAAAAATATTGAAATTTCTTGACAAATTTAATAATTCAACTCATTTTTTTAATATGTGTGAGACAATTAAAAATGTCTTATATTTAAGACCGAAGGGAGTATATTATTATTATAAAAGATATATAACTCAATTAGTTATATAATATTATATTATAAAACTTATATCATTTCTAGTATTTATACATATAAAAGCATCAAATATGTTACAATTTGTCAAACTTACTTGTGTAAAAAAAAAAATCTAAACATAACAACTTACAATAAATTTACTTTTACTTAAATTTCATTTTTGAGGACTTTATTTATTTTAACTTATTTTTACAAATTAAAAACCAAAGGGACTCTAAATAATATAAGAGTTAAGTTGATATGATGAGTAAAAGCTCTCATCTCTTAAACGAGTTGTTGGAAGTATGATTCCCAACTTTTACATTTGGAACAAACTTAGGTAGGAGGGATCTACCATTTATTTTTAATACATCAAGAAAGATTAGTTCTTGTTATCATTAAGAAATACTCCAAGTCTACGACCAAAAATAATAAATAAATAAATAAATAAATAATATAAGAGTTTGGAATAAATTCACATACTTCATATCATGGCACGCTATAATTATACTTGGAAATTATCATCACACTTATATATATAGTTATTGATAATTTTATTATATCATTTTTAATTAAAATATAATAAGTATATCGTTTTTTAATAATAAAATGGTAAATATATTTTCTGCAAATATATGTATAATTTTATAACTCAATGTCACTTGATTAATTTTTTAATTTATATATGTATATCATAATTTCATTAAATAATATAATAACAAATATATATAGATAAACCATACCTAAATTTACTCTCTATGGAAAAGTGATATGTGCCCCTTGACTTCAATTGGTGAAAGGAAGTGGAAAAAGCAGAGTGAGTTGGAGATTCATATATATAACATATAAATATAATGTCAACACCTTGGAAAGGAATAAAATAAAGTTACTTTTTATAAAATGGAATAAATTAACGGTAATTTTTGTTTCAATGACTTTTTTTATTTCCCCATATTCTGGAAGCTTGATTAATTGATTTGAGCTTTGTTAATTCATATGGATATAAAGTTTTTTGGGAAATAATCAATACATATCAATATAAAATATAAAATTATAATAGGTTATACTATTTATAAATCACGAATAATACAATTTATTTTTTTTATTTTGTGCATTATTATAATGTAAGTAAAACAGGTTTAATTTTTTTCTATTCACACAATTTATATTTGAAACCTTATTTCAAGAAATCAAATATGGAACTATTTGCACCAGCTTATTTGTAAAGGAAATACTGAGTTCATTTCAGATGAAACAGAGCAAAATAACTTATATTTATTTTGTTTGGTTTTGAAATGAGAGGAAAAAGAGATGTTAACAAAATAAAATGTTAACTAATATTCAGGTAAGAAAAGAACTAATTTCGTCCCAAACACCACCATGAACATTTTGTGTTTATTTCTTTTCAATAATTTTTTTTTCACATGAGAGGACATTTTGCATCCGTTGTCAACGAAAACGTAAAGAGAAGTAAGACTCAAAGAATAAAAGATATAATAAAAGCATCTAAGAATAAATATGTAATATTATTCTCTATAATTAATTGATTCCATTTCCTTACAATAAAAGCATAACAACAACAACAACAATAGCCTTATCCCACTATGTGGGGTCAGCTACATGGATCAAACGATGCCAATAAACTCTATCAAACGCTATCTCCTCAGAAAAATCATTTTTCAAAATATCATTTCTTATAACTTTTCTTAATTTTTTTTTTTGTCTTTCTCTACGCTTTTTGATTGGACTCCATACCATTTGATTAACATTAAAAGCATAATATAATTTTAATATAAGTACGGCTGTACGCTTATCTTTCTTCCCAAATTGTGATTTATAAGGACCTGTTTTGTACAAAATGAGAAGAGTAAAAGAAAATAGAAATGTGAATGAGAATAATAAAATTTGTCCCATAAATAAAGGAAAGTCTCTTTTTGATAAAGTCATTTTAGAGCAGTAAAAAGTAGGTTTCTCTTAACTAAGTTTACTTCATATATACAAGTTAAAAATTAAATTTCTAACCACTTATTTAAAAGATGATAGTTTTTACCACTCACGCTAACTTGAGTTAATTAATAAAATAACTTTAGTTTCCAACTCAAGTTAGTTGATTTATTGTGTGTTTGGATTAGATTATATATAAGTGATTATGAGGATAAGTGATTATTCATAATAGATTATGAGAATAAGTGATTATGTCAAAAGTGAATTGTGTTTGGATATTTTTAACCCATAAGTGATTTTGAGAAAAGAAATGTGTTTGGATATTGGGGTTTAAGTGATTATTGGGTGAATAATGAGAAGAAAAAGTGAAATAAGTGATTATGAGAGAAAAATGATTATCATAAGTTGGAAAAAGTAGCTTATGAAAATAATCACTTAAATGACCATAAGTGATTATTTTGATCTGAATTGCGTTTGTTTACTAGCCACATAATCACTTTTCTCTACTCCATAATCACTTAAAAGCTGAACCAAACAGGCTCTTATATAGAGTGGAGGAATTGGATGGGGTGTCTCCTGCCATCCCCCCTCACCTCGGCAGGAATTTTTTTTAATTTAAAAAGTTATAAATTATATATTATGTCTCATAAGAATCATATATATATATATATATGTACAGTTTTATTCTATTTTATATCTTTTTTATTTATATTGTATAACTGTAAAAATATTGTTTTTACTATATAATATTTAAATTTAAAAAAATAAAAAATAATACAATTTTATAGTTGTATAATTGTAAAAAAAAAATTATTTTTAAACCTAAATATTAAAAAATAAATTTAAAAAAAAATATAAGATAGGATCTCTCTTGGCAAAAGAGACCCAGCCAGTCGATTTGGAGGAAGAAGCAGACAAGTTACTTAAAAAACAGAGAGAGAATCCAAAGAGATGGTAAGCTGTGTGTATGTACATATTGCCCCGTTGACCTATAGTTTTGCAGTACAGTGATGGATGTTTCCTTGAAGGACCTGGAAATCACACATATCTCATCTCAATCAAATCAAAAGCGTGTCCGTGTTGAAAGAATCCTTTCCTTTCCACTCCGACTCGGTCTCCTCCACAGCGTATACAACACTATTAATTATTTTCTTATATTTCTGTAAACCCTCTATCCATGTATAATTCCATCCCGTTTTCTTCTAAACTGGCCTATTCTATTATTTCATTTTCAATTTTAATTTAATTTTGACTTCTCTCCTCCTCTCTTTCAGTTTCACAATTCTTTCTTTCTTAATTTCCTTCGCCCATATTCCCTAACGACCCAACCCGCGTCGTCGTCTCTCTTTGCTCCACCGCCTTCCCCGCGAATTAATTACATTTGATTCCAAAATTTCTATCGCAAATTTTACTTCTTACGTTTTCATTGGATTCCTGCGTGGACCACACATCACCACACCCATAATATATACACACACACATACATAGACGCACACGAGAGTTGCTTCTGTCTGCCTGGTTGGTATCGTACTTGAGGTCGAAGGAGAAGCAATCAAACAAAGGCTTAATGGGTCTGTTCCTTTCTAGGAATGTCATGGCATGGAAAGTTTTCTTTCCCTATATTTTCTCGAGAAAAGTTGCAGCAGGAGATTTCTTGCCCAGAAAAGTGGTGCGTTTGGCCTCTCGCACTGGCAGGCATTTGCAGCGATATGATGAAGGTTGTCGCCAAGTTGTGGGGTGTGTTATTCTTTCTCTTCTAAGTCTTCTTTCTTTTCTTCTTGGATGATAAACTTCTGAACGTTGGCATAGATTTGAATTTCTGGATCCAACATTTCAATTTTTTCAGAATCCTACTTGCAATCTGAAAGTTTAGATTTTCTCAAATGGGTCCCCTCAAAGTCGCCACAACATTTTGCCTTGGAAGTTTCTGTTTATTATACCACCTACATATAAGTTTGTCATTTCGGATCTTCTATATTTGTTATTAATAATTATAAATGTAAAGCCGATGAGATTAAGTTTCTCACATACATTCTCTAAATAACTGCATATAAAAGATTTAATTAGGGAGTTTCTTGTATAAATTTTAAAAGACTCATTCGTATTGAAAAAATATAGATAAAGTGCAACGATGATGTTTTCTTGTTTAATTTATTTATTGTTGATGATGTTAATTAATCTGGCTCCTTTCATGTAATTTTTGAAAATGTACAGATGTATTCCGTACAGATACAACAATGTTGATGGAAGGCATGACACTGAACTGGAGGTTCTTATGATTAGTTCTCAGAATGGTCATGGAATGCAGTTTCCCAAGGTACCAATGATTTAGGATCTATTTGGTTTAACTTAGAAGATTGAAGTGAAAGAAGATTTAAGGGATTTTTAATAAATGGGATTAGAGGAAAAATGATTAAAGAGATTTTAAAATTTTCTTATTTAGTGAAATTGAAGAGAAGGAGATTAGAGAGATTTTAATAAAATCTTATTTGGTTCAAGAAGAGATTGTGTTATAATTACTCAATCCCTTTAAAAATAAATCTAATTTAAGGTGTTTTAAAATGGAGATGGGGAGGGAACTCCTCCAATCCCCTCTCATTTTATGAACCAAACAAGAGAAGGAGATTTAATCTCCTCTTCTCCCTTTAAATGCTTTTAAAAAAATCGAACCAAATGCAGATTTTTTTTTGAAAAATTATGTTTTAAGATAAAAAAATAAACACATTTAGTTTTTTTTATTAAATTTGTTTTTTCTAAACAAACCAATTCTATATTAAAAAAATTTGTTTCTCGTCCCAAAAATATAATTTTTTGTCCCAAAAACTAGATATATTATTTTTTGTCCCAAAACACAATTTTTTTCTTTTCTTTTCTTTTTTTTTCAACGATGCCAACTTAGGAGCAACTTGTTTACAATGTTGCCCAACAAACACATCTTGGAGCAACTTACAATGCTGTACAACAAACACACGTAGGATGTGATAGTGAATTCCACCTGGCGTTAGGCCCATTCCTATATATTTGTCTCGCACTATGCGGCATTGCGCCTGCTCAACAGACCAAAAAAGGCTTTGCATATTTTACATTTAAATATTTTATTTATATTATATGATATTTTATATTAATTTCATATATATAAAAAAATTATTTTTTATCTGAAATTAATATAAAAAGTATCAATATTTTTTATTTTATTTTTATTAAATATCCAATTATATTATCATTGTAGAGTTATCAATGATGAGTAGGAAAGCATTAAAGATATGAGTAAAATGAGAAGAAAAATATCTAATACTCTATATTTTAAACAAAAAGCTTGTCATACAAAATATTTTATAATATGAATTGGAGGGAGTAAACCAAATGTTGGATCATGTGTCAATCATAATACTTAACATTATGTCTACCTCTTAATTATATGGATTATATATGAGAGAGATTTTGAACTGTGCTTTTAATTAAGATTTTAATTTCTGATATTCTTATTGACATATTTTTGGTTAAGCACTTGAATTAGATTTATGTTTTTTTGTTTTGGGTTAAATGAAATCTTTGACATATATGGTGGTAATATTAATGTGTTGGTTCAGGGAGGTTGGGAGATGGATGAATCCATGGAACAGGCAGCGTTAAGAGAAACCCTGGAGGAAGCTGGGGTTGAGGGTGACGTCGAAGTTAGTAAATATCTCTCATTCTTTTTATACTTAAGATCTTTTTAATTTCATTTTTCTTGGAATACACTATATATATATATATATTTATTTATTTTGGTGAATAATAGAGAATTTATTTTTTTTTTGGCCAAAGATCTAAACTGTTTTCTTACTTCCATATATTATGTATTTGGTTGTTTGTGGCAGAGCATAATAGGGAAATGGCGTTATAAGAGCAAACGCCAAAGCATTGTACATGAGGGACATATGTTCCCTTTGCTTGTAAATAAGCAATTAGAGGACTGGCCTGAGAAGAACATTCGGAAACGACTATGGGTAAGTGTACTTATATCTCTAACATTTTATTTGCCAATGATTATATATAAATAAATGAGCAAAATTTAAATTGGACTAGACACATTTTCCTATATATCGTACAGATTTTGAAAAATAAATTGCATTATTAATTATTTGTAAATAATATAACTTGTTATAATTTTTATTATATATATATATATATATATCTCGGTATATTGATTCTTTAAATGTGTTCATTATATTTTACACAACTCAATATTATCATATTAGTTTTTTAAAATATTGTATTTTACAAGTCACGGTTTCATAAAAATGGGTTATAATAAGAAGAATGTTGAATTGCATGATGATGGATGCAGATGAGTGTGACTGAAGCAAAAGAAATTTGTCCCCATGCATGGATGAAGGAAGCATTAGACCAATTGGTGGAGAGACTAAGTCAATCAAAGCAATCAGAACAAGAAGGATATGGAAGCACTCTACATTGTGAAGAATGTGTGGAATTTTCAGACAGAGAAATTAAGCAGTGAGTTAGAGAAGAGATTTTGAGTCGTCTTGGAATTTAGAATTGAGGAATTATATAACTTGAGGCTAGTTTAAGTGATAGGTTTCAAATTTTTCTCGGAAAATGAATTCTTTGTCGTAATTGTTCCTTCAAATAATTAGTTTGGGTGGGGAGATCCGTAACCCAAAATAAGAATATCACGATTTTTTTATGATGTAGTTGAAAATAAAGTTGTAGATTTAGAAATTGATGAATTTATTCTTTCATTCAAAGTGATAACCTTCAGAAATATCATTCATTGGTAATTGATTTTCGGTTCTCTTTTCTTTCGTTTTTTTTAAGGTCAAGCACTATAGATGTTTTAATTACTTTCAAAGAGTGTATAGTCATTTTGGCTCAAAGTGGGAGTCGAAAACTTCTTTAGCGCCTGAGACTGAAAATGACAAAGCAGGAGTGAGGCAGAATGGGGATTGATCCTCTCCTGCCATTGCAGAATTTTGCATGGAGAAAGATTAATGGTATGCTCAGGGGTGGTGGGGCCATTCCAAAACCTTGATTTTGGAAGAAGTAATTAAAAGAAGTAACTTTAGTTGCTTTTACTTTTAATTTGAGGCAAAAATCTTGATTTTGTATATGCACTAAATCAAAATGAGGTAGATTCACAAGACAGACTTTGTATATGCAAAGTACTCATAGTTTATGAAGACAGCAGCATGGCAGGACCAAATGTGATATATAGGAGAGAAGCTAGGCTTGGAGCAAACAATAACGACGAAGTGTTCAATATTTGAAGCACCTCATGATGTTGGCGCTCTAGGGAATTTATATAGAATATTATCTCAGTTTTAACAAAACAAAAATATAAAAATTAGTATTATTTGTAAGTTATAAATAATATAACTGATTTCTTAAATTTTATATAATACGCAAAAGGACATGCTTCATATTTTGTAATAATAGGGATAATTTTTTCAACTGATTCTATTCATTCATCAAATTTGAACATAATATCTTACTTTAAGGGTATTGAATCCAAATCACTGGATCCAACCATCCTTTAATTAATTAATTCTATTATATTCTAATTAAACTTCTTGAATGAATACATGCATGGAACACTCATGTTTGGCAAGCAAGTATCTCGTATGAAATATTTACAATTATTTTTTGACAAAATTATACAAGAAAATAAATTTCATTAATCAAACACTTTTTAGAATAATAGTTAATAGATAGAAAAATTAGTTTAAAACTAACTAGTAAAACAAATAATTAATTTAATAATTAGAATAGATAATTTATAGATTTGTTACTGTTACATTCTAAAATATTCTTGTATATTTTTTGTATTCATTACTCATCATTAAGAATTATTTTATTTTAGAATATTCTTGTACATCTCATGTATTCATTACTCATTATTAGGAATTATTTCCTATTTATTAGGGAGATTCTTTATTTTGTGTATATATTGTAAACTTTTTACAGTAATACAACACGGCAAATTCCCAAATTTCTTTTCCTTCTTTCGTGGTACTAGAGCCTTTCTCTCTCAGCCCTTTTTTTTCTGAAAAACAATTTTGTTTTCCTTGCTATCACTATACCACTGCTTCCAGATCTGTCCTCCCTCGCAGCTCTAGCACCCACAAGTGCCTTGCCATTGTCCTCAGCATCCTTTGATTGACTGGACCACGAAGTCTGGCAGCCATTCTCCTCCGCATGTGCCGCTAGTGGATCTCCCAACTTGTAGCTTTCACTGGCGCGTTCAGTCTTCGTTCCGACCACTATTTAGTCCGTCCTACTTCTCTTGCTAACGCTAACCTGTTCGTGTGATCTATTTTCTACTTTCATACCTCCATGTAATTTCCATAATTTTTTACCACTTTTTCTATTTTTAAATTATGAAAAAAATCAGATATTGGTCAACCTATCTCTGTCATTTTGAATGGCTCCAATTATTGTCTCTAGTAGGAGAGTATGTGTGGTTTTCTGAAAGGGAGGAAGCTCTTGAGGTATGTTATTGGTGATATCAAATTTCCTATCTGTGAAGCTACTGAGACTGATTTGAAATTCAATAAGCGAATTGAAGACTAGGATAACAAAAGTAATCGGATTATCACATGGTTCCGAAACACCTCTACTGCTAGCATCCATTAACAATTTGGGTGTTTTGAGACCTCCAAGGAGGTATGGGACCATCTTACTAGTTATTATACTTCTTCTGATTTGTCCAATCAATTTCAATTGTAGAAAAATTTTAGTGTTCTGCGACAAGAGAACAGTCAACCATTGTATGAGTTCCTTGTTAAGATGGAATTTATCTAGGATCAGCTGGCTTACACCGAGCCCATTTTTAAATGCGAGGAAGATGCTCAGGCCTTTTTTAGGTACCGAGATCAGCTTCGTCTCATTCAATTCCTGATGGCACTTACTAATGATTTTGAACCTGTTCAGGCTTCTTTGCTTCATCAAAGCCCTCTTTCTACTCTTGAGGATGTGCTTCCTCAACTTTGATTTGAAGAGACTCGATTAGGTCTCCTACATCGTGCTCTTGAAATGGCCTTTGATGCTTCTGGCAAGAATTCTAAGTCCTGTCATTGCTGTCTTCATTCCAATTATACTTTTGATTAGCGTCCATTTATTGAGTGCAGAACTTGCCAGAAGAAGGGTCATATTGTTGCACACTATCTAACTTTGTTCTACCAATACTGCAAGAAGATCGGGCATCTTATTGATCAGTTTCCTACTCGTCCTCCTAGATCTGACTAGGGAAAATCAACTCGATCTAGTTCCTTTTTGTCCAAGCTTGCTTTATCTGCCACTGACAAGGCACCTAGTGCTGCTATTATTTTGGGATCCTTTACTACTGACATTGAGGCCTTACTTCACAAACTTATCTCCGGTACCTCCAGCCCACCTGCTGCTTTAGCCATTCTTTAGGTACACCTTCTTGATTCTTTGATTCTGATTGTTGCAACCATATGACTGGTCAAAAAACCTTTTTCTCTTCTTTGTCACATAATACCATTGCTCACTCTATACATATTATTGATAACTCCCAAATACCCGTCAGTCATGTTAGTACCATTTTTTTGCCCTCTGTGTCCATTCATGACACTTATTTTGTCCCTGCTATTAACTTTAACCTTATTTTTGTCAGACAGCTTGTTAATATAGGTTATGACATATTATTTAACAAACATGGTTGTATTACGTTTGATTCTCAAACATGACAGATTGCCGGGACTGGGTGTAAGGTTAGGCTATGTTTGAGCTCAATTCAATGCATCTTCCTGAAGTCACTTCTTGCTCATCCCTCTTTAACTGCATTGCATCCTTTACTTTCTAATGGTCTTTTAGGTCATATTGATATTCAGTTTTTGGATTGTATCTCTTGTCAAATTACTAAACAGTCTGCTTTATCATTTAATAAAAATGACTTTATTATTAGTTCGCCTTTTGATTTAATTCATTTTGATGTTTGGGGCCCAGTACCTACTCCCTTTATGGAATATTCACAATATTTTGTGATTTTTGTTACTGATTTTTCATACTTTACTTGGTTTTATATGATGAAAAATATGTCTGCATTACCAGATATCTATATGAAATTTGCCACTATGATTCATACACAATTCTCAAAAGTTATCAAAGTTTTTCGTCATGATAATGCCCAGGAATATCGTGATTGTAAATTGCTCAGCTTTCTTGATGCTCAGGGCACCATCTCTCAGTACTCATGTCCCTGTATCTCTCAACAAAATGGTCGAGCTAAACAAAAACACAGTCACATTCTTAATTCTATCAGAGCCTTGCTCATTTCATCTTCCTGTCCTGAACATTTCTAGGGAGAAACAGCTTTGACTACTGTTTACTGCATCAATAGAGTCCCTATTTCTATTCTGGGTAATATTTCTCCATTTGAGCGTCTTCATGGTACTCCTCTTGAGTATAGTCTTCTTAAAGTTTTTACCTCTGTCTACTTTGTTCTTCCTCCTCCTCATGAGATTTCTAAACTGCAAGCCCATGCCTGTATCTGTTGCTTTCTTGGTTTTGACCTTGAGCATAAGGGTTATCGTTATTGGGACCCTCTTTCTCACCGCATCCGTAGTCTCATCATGTTGTTTTTTGGGAGCATATTCAGTTTTCATCCTTGACTGATCTTTCCTCTATTTTTCCTCCTTCACTTTCTATCTTTACATATACTTCTATTGATATTTTTCCCAGTGACTCAGATACAACTTCTATCACTGAGCTCGATCACACGCCTGACTCCGCGCCCTCTCCAGATGATCCTATTGTCTCTGAATGTCCAGCATAGGTTACTGAGCCCATCTCGTCCGATGACCCTCGACCCACCCATGTAAGACATTCTCTACCTTACCTTAGTGTTTACCATTGTTTTTCCACCATTCTTCAGTTTCAAGAGCCTCAATCCTTTAAGGAAACCTCCTATAATCCCCTTTGGCAGGAAGTTATGAATGATGAATTATAGACCTTAGAGAAAATGCACACTTGGGAACTTGTTGATCTTCCTCCTGGTAAGACTCTAGTTGGATGTAGATGGATTTATAAGAACAAGACTAATTCTTATGGTTTTTTGAAGCAATGCAAGGCCCGCTTGGTAGCCCAAGGATTTACATAGGAGTATGGTATTGACTACAAAGAGACATTTGCTCATATTGCTCAAATTACTTCTATTCGCAGCCTTCTTGCCATTGTTGCCGTTAAGCATTAGTCTCTTCATAAGATGGATGTTAAAAATGCCTTTCTGAATGGTGATTTAGAGAAATAAGTCTATATGAAGTCTCCTTCTGGGTATCAGCATCCAAATGGCAAGGTTTGCCACCTCCGTCGAGCCTTGTATGGCCTTGAGTAGGCACCCCGTGCCTGGTTTGCTAAGTTCAGCACTACTATGAGTTAATTAGGTTTTACTTGTAGCCTTCACGACTTTGCTATATTTGTTCGAACTACAGCTCGGGGCCTTGTTCTACTACTATTGTATGTTGATAATATGATTCTCACAGATAGTGATGTTATGGGTGTCCAGGAACTTAAGACTTGCTTGGGAAAGTAGTTTGAAATGAAGGATCTTAGCCGCCTAAACTATTTTCTTGGTCTCGAGGTACATCATGGGCATGATGGTATTTCTCTTTCTCAAGTTAAATATGTAGCTGATTTGATATCTCGAGCATATCTTTCTAACGAGGAAGTTGAAAATACTCTTATTAAGCCCAATGTTCACTTTACTCCCACTGATGGCACTCTATTAGAGAATCCCACTCGTTATCATCAAATAGTTGGAGGACTCATATATCTTACAGTGACCCATCCAGACATTGCCTATGTAGTTCACATTGTCAGCCAGTTTATGTCTAAACCCTAGACTACTCACTATGCAACTGTTCTTAGAATTATTTGATATGTCAAAAGCACCTTGTATCATGGCCTTCACTTCTCTACTAGTTCTTCTCTTGCTCTACGGGCCTACTTTGGTACTGATTGGGCTGGTGACCATGCTAATCGGCGGTTTACCACTAGCTTCTGTATTTTCCTTGGCAACTCCTTTGTTTCTTGGAGAAGTAAGAAGCAAACCTTAGCCTCTCGTTCTAGTGCTGAATTAGAATATCGTGCATTAGCCGACACAAGGTTCTTTAGCTTTGTTGGTTACTTGATGAGATGGGGGCATCATAGACATCCTCCACAGATATCTATTGTGACAATCAAGCTGCCATTAAAATTGCCCACAATGATGTGTTCTATGAGTAGATCAAGCACATTGAGATTGATTATCATTTTATTCGGTAACATGTTGCTCAGGGAACTATTTAACTTGTTCCTATTCGGACCAAGCACCAGCCGGCAGATTTATTCACCAAGTCCTTTAATCCGGGTTGCTTCTGATTTCTAGTAGACAAACTCAAACTACTTCCTATTAAGTCATATGGAGTTTGAGGGGGATGTTACATTCTAGAATATTCTTGTATATCTTCTGTATTCATTACTCATTATTAGGAATTATTTCTTATTTATTAGGGAGATTCTTTATTTTGTGTATATATTGTAAACTTTCTATAGTAATACAACACGGCAAATTCCCAAATTCCTTTTCCTTATTTCAGTTACTAAAGAATAAGTCATAAATTTCACTTTTTAAAATTGTCACACTTACAGAGAGAATGGATAATTGAGTTCTCAATAGTCCAACAAAAATAAATAAAATAAAAATATCATAAATTCAAATATCACTAAGCTTTATCCCTCGTAAGTCTATCCAATAAGCTAAGCTCCGCACATAAAAAATATCTAGTAAGCTGAGCCACCACAATGATTTTTTGAATACTGATGAACCATAGCTAATGTAGGTTGGTATAAGTGGTAAGAGAATCTATTATTAAACTTGCAAGTTGTGGTTCCGATTCTCCTTTATGTAACTAAAGTTTTGTTTAGTGGCAACCGATTGTGGGGAAATCTCCCACTCTTAGTGGGTCACGAACATAGTTTAGAAGGTATTTACTAGTGATTTGGTAGCTAACTTGTTTTCAAGACCTAAGGTGTCAAGGATCTGAGTGGCGATGACGAACCCCAAAGTATTGTTATTTTGAGTCCTATCGGGAGTTAGGAGCTCCTTCCCTTTCTCCCAATTTTTTAGTTTTCTATAAAAAAAAGAATTCTAATGAACTATAACTCTATAATGAAGTAATTAATGAAGAGAAAAATTATATCTCACACACACACAAGCATACACCATTTGATTTTAATTTAACTCATTAATTTTATGTTATGTTTCAATGTTGTCAGAACCGAACCGGACATTGAACCGGATAAGTCATTGGTTCAAGGTTTAGTGGTTCGACCGAGGTTGAACTGGGGTCGGATCGGTAGTGATTAAAATAATATATTTAAAATAAATGATATAAATTTAAATAAATTTTATAACTTAATTAAAGTCTCAAACTAATAATATTGAATTATCAATCTATTATTTACCACAAACAAATTATTAATAAGTTTCATAACTCAATATTTTAATTTAAATAAGTTAATATTAATCTATAATCATATTTTGAGTTCAAAATAATAAAATAATAATCTATTATTTATTATTTATTAAGTAAATATATAATTTTTAATAGTTATATATCATAATAATGCTTATATAATATTATAATATATAAAAAAATATTTTGTACTAAAAATAATGTTATTTTATCTTAAAAATTAAAAAAAAATTTAAAAAAATTTAAAAAAAAAATAATGCAGAACCAGTTCAAACCGGTTCAAGGCTGGTTTCACCCGTTTTGAACAGTGCCGGTCGAGTTCTATGACCGAACCGAACCAAGCATTGGTTTCCGGTCCGACTGGTCTGGTCCGGTTTTAATAACAATGTTATGTTTGACCCTTTTTTATCTTAACTTTTTAAATTTATTTTTGTTCCGAAATTTGGGCCATGAAACCTTCTAGATTGAAATGCCCTTACTTGTATTGTTGTGTGGTGGGTTCTGGATGTTTATGCAGAGTACGTTCATTGAGTAAATATGTACTTCGGCTTGAATGCTGTATGACGCAAAACGGTTCCCTGGCTTTATATCATAAATAAAACTTGTTTTAAAAATTGGATGGAATAAGGCCTAAAAACCAGTAAACTAGCAATAAATTGTAAAAATCATTGAAGGTAGTTTTGAATACTCATATCCATTTAGAGACAAATTTTATTATATTTTCATCTTTCATTGACTTGTTGCTTGAACATCTGATATACTTCAGAATCTTCAACTCCAATTCTCAGAAATGATTAGATATCTTTGAAGTAATTAAGAGTTAGGTCTTCCACCTATGTAATTATGGGTTTTCTTGACAAAAGCTGATAGGGGGAAAAAAAAATTACTGTAGAAGCCTATAACGTCAAATATATGTTTCATGGCTTCCTATAGAAATTATTAATAAATAAAGAATAGATTTTGGTCTATATTGTTCATTGTTTTTTTATTCTTTGAAATTGTTAGCTTTAAAGGATACTATTTTAATTACAAAATATGATTTAATTCAATAGAACATATTTTAATAAAAATTTAAAATTAAACTAATATTTAATAAAATCTTTTGGTAGAATTATATAGGACGACCTTTTATAGTTAATATTTATGGTGAAGGATCATAAATAAAAATTATAATTAGACTAAGAATAAAAAATAATCAATTGACCAATATACCCCCATTAAATTAAATATTTTAAATCTAAAATAGAGTTCTATAATCTATTTAAGGAAAAAAAATTTATTTGTAATTTTGAACCTTCATTTACGGTTATTTGGTTTCCTTTTTTTTTTTTGGTAATTTTATAGTGTATATCTTTTAAAAGAGAAACTTTGTCCACAAAAAAAATACAAGAAAAATATGTAATTGCAAAAAAAAAAGGCGAAAAATTTAGGAAAGGGCTTTCTTGTTTTCTAGCCGAAGGATACTTCGTTGTCACCCAGACCCCACTTCACTGTTCAAACGCTCGTCTCTCGCCGAAATCTCATATTCCTTTCTTGAAGCATTAGCGATGATGTTGATCTCAACGGCTACAAGGTATGCCTTCCCGAACTTTCCCCTCGTTCTTCCGTCGTCTCCGTCTTCCTTCCTTCTCTCTTTACCTCCTACTCTCCATCTCAGACTCTTTCTTCATTCCGATTCTCCAAATCCAAATAATATCTGCGACGCTGTGGCTTCAGTCAATCGCATGCTCCATAAGTATCCCCCACCCCCCATTGTCCAAATTAACAAAGCTTTAGGAGCCATCGTGAAGATGAATCATTATCCCTCTGCTATTTCACTCTGTTCCCATGTGGAGTTGAAGGGTTTCCCTTCATGTTTAGTTTTTCTGACCATCTTGATCAACTGTTACTGCCATGTGGGTCAGATGGATTTTGCTTTCTCCATATTTGGGAAGATTCTCAAGATGGGTTTTCAACCGAGTACTATAACTCTGAATACACTTCTGAAAGGACTCTGTATCAATAACATGGTTGGGGAAGCATTAGATTTTCACGATGGCCTAATTGCAAACGGATTTTGTTTAAACGAAATTAGTTATGGCACCATCATCAATGGATTGTGTAAAATACTGCTGTTAAATTGCTCTGAAAATTGGAGGAACTTGCAATTAAGCCTAATGTAGTTATGTACAGCACAATCATTGATTGCCTTGGTAAAGGTGGATTCATGCCTGAGGCACTTGATTTGTTTATTGAAATGATTGATCAGGGAATATGTCCTGATGTTCTAATATATAGTTTGTGTGATAAGGATCAATGGAAAGAAGCTACTCAATTGTTCAATGATATGTTGTAACCTTTATTTTATTGGTTAATGCATTTTGTAAAAGTGGAAGAATCACAGAAGCTCAAGCTGTGTTTGCCAAGATGGTGAAGTTTGGTCACAAGCCTTACCTTGTCACCTATAATACTTGAATGGATAGATACTGTTTGGTAAATAATGTAAAGGAAGCAATGGGAGTGTTTAATCAGATGATAGAAATTAAAGTGGGTTGTCAGCGAATGTTCACAGTTATATTATTTTGATTAATGGACTTTGTAAGCAAAAAAAAATTGGATGAGGCCGCCATGGATCTCTTTAAAAAAATGTGTTGCATAAATTTGGTTCCAGATACTATAACTTACAATTCTCTTCTTGATGGCTTGTGCAAAGGTGGAAGACTGAATGAGGCAGGACAGTTTTTTCAGCATCTTTTGATCAATACCTATAATATTATGATCAAGGGACTTTGTAAAGAAGGACTGTTTCATGAGGCAAAGATCGTGCTTGATAAAATGGAAGAGAATGACTGCATTCCTAACATCGTAACTTTTGAAACTGATTATGAAAAATAAACATGCTTATTATGAAAAATCCTACATGTTCGGTTGATGCAGGCACATTTATTTTTCTTGTGTCATTAGATTTTAACTCACATCAAGTTCAAAAGTTGTGTGAAAATTTTTCTATCTTTAATCATGTCATACTGGTAATCCAAACCCCTTTTGCATATTTTTGTCAGGTACTTGGGTTGGACTGGTTCATATTCAGCCATCATCTTCTAAATGTCTCACTTTGACTTTGGGACCTAGGACAAGTTCAGATTTTGAATTATGATACTTAATTTGTCCTGCAAACCTGTAAAAAACTTTCCAAGCTATTTTGACTCCTTCTGCGCCTTCTCGATTGCCTTGGGATAAGTTCAGATTTTGAATTATTGGTACTTAATTAAGGTGATGAAAGTGCGATTAAGGCTTTTAAGCAGATAGCTTCTCTCCCAAACACTTTTAACCAAGTTAAAAAGATCAGATTACACCATCTCCCACTACTTATACAAGAATTCAGCATGAAAATCATCCCGGCTTAGAGCACTATCTTTAGAAATGCCAAATGTTGCCTCTTAACCTCTTCTACTGAAACTGGCTTTGAAAGGAGTAAGATCTTTTCATCAAATAATTTGGGGATCTCAAGTTGTCCCAAAAAACGAAGAATATTACCATGATTTTCACAAGTATGAACTTTGTTCTAATTTCATTATTAATCATTAAAAACTACTGGAGCATCTTTTTTTTCTAACATTATTAAACAAAAATTTTGTGCGTATAAAATAAAAACATATCAATAAACTATAATAGCAGAGTTAGTTTAAAAGTTTTTGAAGTTGATAAATTAGAAATACAAACAAAATCAAGGAGTTTATAATTAAAATAAGGCTTTGTCCACTTTTGATTCCTAATTTTGAGCCATCTTTTATTCTGGTCATTTGATTTTATTTAGTTTCATTATAATCTTTCAACTTTCAAAATGCAGTAAAAAAATCACCATTAAATTAAATAAGTTAGGTATAAAAGAAGACTTGACATATTTAAAAGATAACTGATTGGTAATTAATATTATTATATGTTTATTAATCCTATAATTATAATTATTGGCCAAAAAGTCTTATGATTATGATTAAAATAAATTTAAAACCTTATAATAAATATTATAACCTTAAAAAATATATATTACATCATCAAGATAAATATAAAATCTAAAATTAAAAATTAACTTTAATATAAATAATTATTTTAAAATTTTAAAATTAATAACTATTGATAAGTTAAATGGCATCTTTTGAAATCTTTCCTAATCGTTGATGTGAAAGACGCAAAAAAAGCTTGACAAAGCAATTTAGGTTTTATTTTTCAATTATTTTTTAAGTTTTAATTATTAATTTTAAGAATTCAAAAATTTTAAAGTTAGGTTTTATTGTAAGATTTTATAATTATTTTAATGATGTGATTTATATTATATTTTTATTGTTATAATTAATTATTTATTTTTAAAATAATTTAAAATTATTTTAATTATAATTAAAAGGTTAATAGATATATAATACTCTTATTTAGTTGATTTTTAAATATGCCACAGTTAAATTATTTAACTTTAACAGTGTTAACAATTAAGAATTTTTTATTATATTTTAGAAGTTAAAATATTATAAAAAATTAAATAAAATCAAAGGATAAAGAGTGAAACTTGCCTTAAAGTTGAAGGATAAAATCAAATTTTAGCTTTAAAATAAAAATATTTTTATACTACAGCTTGAGGAACATTCAAACCGGCAAAGACAAAAATGCGATACAAATTAATTTCAGATAGGTAGAACATTTTTTGTAACTTCACCAAAATTATTGTGGCCAAAAAAACTTTACCAAAATTACAAAATTTTTTATTTAGACTATATATGTTCAAATAAATTTAAAATTTAAAATAATCTGCATTATAAATAGTTTTTTATTCACAATAGTTAATTAATTAATTACAATTTTGAGTCGGATATATAATTTTTCCTCAGACGATCTTTTTTTTTTGTCTTGTTAGTACTTTTTAAAAAGATATATATTCATAAAAAAATTAAAATAATATAAAATTTAAATTTAAATTTAAATTTTATAAGTGAATAGAATATATTTTAATAAATATAGAAATTATTAAAAATATATAACTAAAATTAAAGTATTAGAAAATAAGGAAAAGCAAAATATTAAAAATCGGATAAGCATTTGAACCAATTGAAGCACTGGTTCAAGATTCAATAATTCAACCGGGTTAAATTGTAATTAGATCGATATTAATGAAATCAATATATTTTTAATTTTATATGTTATACATTATATAAAAAATTAAAAAAACTATTATTAATAAGTTTCATAACTTAATATTAAAATCTAAATAAATTATTATTCATCCATAACCACATTTTAAATACAAAATAGTCAACTAATTATCTATTATTATATTATTTATTAAGTAAAGCTATTATTATTAATAATTTTGTATTATAATAACGCTTATAAATCATTATAATAATCATAGAAAAATAAATTTATACACAAAATAATGTTATTTATTTTTAAAAATAATGTTATTTAATCTTTGAATTAAAAATAAAAATTTTAAAAATAAAAAAATTCAACCAATTCAAATTCGGTTCACAACAGGTTCTGCCCGATTCATGATTGGTTTCACCGGTTCCAACCAATTCTAAACTCAACCAATTCTTCCCCTTATTTAGACCGGCCCAGGCACTGGTTCCCAGTCCAACTAGTTGAATCGGCTGGGTGAGTCCAATTTTTCATACCATAAGGAAAAGTAAATAGAGTACTGAGCCTTGGCCAATATATGGACTCAAACAAGCTCCCAGAGCTTGGTTTCAGAGGTTGAAACAATTAGGTTTTACTCGACTGGGGCTTTATTAATACTAAGAGTGATAGTTCTCTTTTCCTGTTGCATCGTCAAAACCATGTGTTTATAGTTTTAATATATGTAGATGACATTCTTGTGACAGGTAACAGTTATTACCTGCTTAGTCAATTTACTACTGGACTAAATGTCTTGTTCTCACTAAAGGATCTTGGTGATGTTTAGTATTTTCTGGGATTTGAGATCAAATGAGATGCCTCTAGTATTTGGATGAGTCAAGGCAAGTACGTTGAGGATTTGTTGTGTAAATTGGGTATGTTAGCTGCCCCTTGTGATACACCTATGGTTGCAGGAAATCATTTACTATTAGTGATGGTGAAACTCTTTCTGTTCCAACAAAATTTAGAAAGGCAATAGGGAGCTTACAATATCTCACAAACACAAGGCTAGATATCTCTTATGTAATAAATCATCTTATTCAATTCTTAGTAATCATACATCTGCTCATTGGCAAGGTGTCAAGTGTATCTTGAGATACCTAAAGAGAATTGTTAACATGGGTCTCAAAATTTCTCCCTCTAAGCACTTCAATATAATTGCCTTTGCAGATGCTAATTGGGTTGCCTGTTCTAATGATAGGAGGTCAGTTTCTGGCTATTGTGCGTTTATTGGGACTTCTCCTATTTTATGGTCCTCTAAGAAACAAAGTATAGTAGCACAGTCAAGTACTAAATCTGAGTATCGAGTCTTGGCCAATGTTATAGCAGAAATACTCTGGTTAAAATCATTGTGAATGAACTCAGAATTATTTGCACTCAACATCTGGATGTATGATGTGACAATATGAGTGCTCTGGCTCTTGCTGAAAACCCAATTTATCATGCTCACACTAAGCATATAGAAATTGATATACAATTTGTCTGGGATCAAGTTCTTATGAACTAGCTCTCAGTTGGCTATGTTCCTTCTCATGAACAAACTGCTGATTATTTGACTAAGGCCTTGAGTCATGCTAACTTTTCTTACCTCAAATGCAAACTCAGTGTATAGTTAGTACCCTCTCGTTTGAGGGGAGCTGTTAGAGTTAGGGATGAAGACAAGTCTCAGCCCATATACAACAACAAGCCCATCTCACGCTTTCAGTCATTAGCTAGTTAATATATTGTAATTGTGATTTGTTTAGATATGTTCAGATAATTAGTAGATCTTGTGTGATCTTGTATATCTTTGAGATTATGCTCTTTACGTGTGTCACTACTGTACAGTGCCACGTATATATATATATACGTGTGTGAACCTTAGTAATATACACAATACAATATTTTCATTCACTCACTCAAATACTCTCAAGAATCTTTTCTCAACCGAATCTGTGAATTGTTCCAATTTGAGAATCAAAGCCCATAGGAATGCTGGCCCTCTATTTTAAAATTTTAAGACCTTGTTCGGGTGTGAAAGGTCTGACCCTTGAAACATTTCCCGATTTGGCTTTAGGGTTCTGATTCCATACTTTTTGGGGACTATACCAGTAATGTCATACATAGACAGGGAGGTATTTTTGCAATCCACAGGAATTCACTTGTTTGTTATCTAGAATGCACGTTTGTAAATTTGATCTTATTTGATAGATGTGTTACTGGAGACTTAATTGTGGAAACAATCTATCATGTTGCATTTATTTATGCATCAATTTAATGAATTAAGACTTGAAAATAAAAGTTGTGCTTTATACTAACGGATATTATATGTGTACAGCGTATATTATGTTTGCAGGATATAATATATTTGAAGTGCAGTTTTTGGGGTGTTTGTTTCCAGGCTTTATTTTTTAATCAAAAGTGACACATACTTTTTTACATTTCAGTACCATATGATTGTTTTTTAATGCTCCATTACATGCCTTGTTTATATTGAAGAATTTGACACCAACAGGGCTTGAAGAATCTAATCTGACTTTACTAGTTTATATCTATATATCCCATTGATGCATCATTATGATTTCCCTTAAGTTAACTACAAAAACTGTATTTGAAAGAGAAAAAAAATTCACAGGATCAACGTTTAGAACACCAACACAGTGCTGCTTTCCTTGGTAAATTGAAAGTGTGAAATAGTAAAGCTCGGATGCTTTCTATTCATAAACACACAAGCTTGTCTGTTGTGATATATTAATTAAAAGTCTTTTTATCTGAAAGAATTGATTCAGTAATTAAAAATAGACATAAAAAAATATACTTATAAATGAATAAAGATAGTGTTTTTATCTTTTGTCGTGTCATATTGAGAATCCAAATCTCTTCTGCATATTCTTGCAAGTACATGGCCTGGAGTGGTTCATCTTCAGCAATCATTTTCAAATGTCTGTATTGTCTTGCTTCGTCGTGATGGTTGGTTAGGAGATTGACGAATCCATTGAAAAGGTTGCTTCAAGAGAGACCTTGGAGGGCTCGATCTGGCATTACTGGTAATGTGGAAATTAACATCTTTAAGCCTTTGTTTGCTTGAGCTTCATTGACATGTACATAGTAAGTAGATGTCAAATTTAACAACGTAGAATTTGCTTGAAGCTCACCCACTTCAGCTAATTACCAAAGCTGATAGAGGAAAAGTATAGAAGCTCTCAAATATGGGATTGGGAGCACATGGCATGGAAATGTGAGCTAATTAACTACACTTCTTTATACCAGCAAGTTATTGGCAATCTCTTCTTTCTCAAGTGAAGATCAAGTTTCAAAGTAGATCCTCTCAATTGAGTCATTTTTATCATGAATATTCAATTGAGGGATCTGGATTGTATAAATTTTAATATTTTAGAATTTTTATTTTGATCTTTTCTTTGTTTTGAAAATGTAAATGTCAAATGAATATAATTGATCTCTTAATTGTGAATTCAAAAAATAAATTAAATAAATCAAGATAAATTAAATTTAAATTATTTAAATCAGATATAAGTAATTAAAATTTCCTGGTCCGATTAATTGATTGAATTGCTCAACTAAAAAAATCTAAATTGGTTAAGAATTAGGATAAACCTTTTGCGGGCCTTCCAACTAGAGGCCCTAAATTAAAAAAACAAAAAACCTAAATGGAGGCACTCCATAAGTTGGGATAGGAGCTTATTGAGCGTCGGCCTTTGATACGGTTTCTGGATTGGATATCTTATTTTCATTATTATTATTATTATTGTTATCAGCAAATAATATTCATGAATACTAATTTATGTAGATAATATTATGACTTTCCTATAAATTTTATGTATTCATATAAAATTTGCCCATTTTGCTTGCCTATGCGATAAAATTCATTATTTTCAATTTCCAAAACGACAAAGTTTCATTTTTACTTGTCGATTCCATTTTACTCATGAGTTTTAAGCCTAAAATTTTACTTATGGTCACTTCTTACAATTAGTGAAAACTGCAATCTGCTTTACATTACTATTATCAATAATTAGAGTATTTCCAATAATTCAGATTCGCAAAAATGGTAGAAATTATCGTTTATTCATCATCAAAGGAAAACAGGAGAGCAGTAGCGGTTCATATTTAAACTAATTATATATATATATATTAATTATCTTGCATTCAAAGAATTTATTGGCTTTTTGAAAAAAGAATTTATTTTGAATCATTTGATGCTCAAATTAATTCACATTGACTTGAATATCTTTATAATTTTTTAAATCTGTAAATTTTACAAAAAAAATTACTTATTTATTTTACAAGTTAGTAAAAAATTAATTCCCGCTTATATCAAGAAATTATATGTTGGTGACACCAACCTTTTGGGTCATTCTATTATCTCTTTTGCTATTTTAAAAGGAAATGGTCTTTTTTTTTAAAAAAAAAATTCTAATAATAACTATAGAAGAACAATAGTAACTTGAAATAAAAATGTCAACCAATATGTTTATGAACCTTTGACTAGAGAAAAAATAATTCACTTTTTTTATTTTCTTCTAGAAAAATTTCCCAGTACAAACCAATAAAATTACTTCTCTGAACTCTTAAAGCAAAAAATATTTTAGATACACCTAACTTTGAATCCCATAATTACTTACATAAAAGGCAAGGTGGGTTGTTGTTTTGTGGGTTTGAATTATTACTACCCATAAAAATCAAAAGAGGTGGTTGTCCTAAATGACAAAATCGAATTAAATGAAAAAGAAAATGTGGATGAAATTACTGGATTTGACATGTCGTTAATTTATTATTGCATCATTTAATTATAGAAACAGTACGGTAGTCTTGTAACAGATAAATAACAATGTTTTTATTTTATTTTTATATAATCTTATTAATTTATATCATTTTTATATTATTATATAATTCATATGATTTAAATATACATATAATTAAATTATGAATTTATTTTGTTCTTATTAAAAAAATTATATATTCTTTTCAAGAAATAAGTCATATTTTAAAAATTTATTTTAATTTAAAATATAAGGCTAATTTTGTAATTTTTAAGATATTAAATATTTTTTAATATGTTATCTTTATCTATAATTAAATATAAGAGAGATAATATATTTTAAATATAATGTATTAAATAAGTGTACTATTGAAAAATAATATATTTTTTACTAGATTTAACTAGTAAAACTAATTTTTTTGTTATTTATAATTAATTAAATAAAATTTATATTTTGAGTTAAAAAAAATATTTATTATATTGTAATTCATGACATACGTTTTTTTAGCCACTAGGGTATTATCAAAATAGGCATTTTTCATTTAAATAGTTAGAAACCCAACACAAAACAATATACTTAAAAAATGAAATTATATATTAATTATGCTAAGATCTCATTAGTTTTTTTTTATGACATACAATTTTACTATTGATGTATATTGATTTTGTTACATGTATATTGACATTAATATTCAATATATATATATATATATTAAAATCTCTAGAGCATATTATTTACAAGCTATAAATAATATAACGTACCTCGTAAGGAATCGCATTGAATCTCGCTACAAGAAAAGAATGGATAGTCTGGAAATAGCTATCAATATATTTTGGACTACGATTTTTGTTATTGGTTATTGGATTCACCCCACCTAAAATTTTTATTAAAAAAAAGTCAAACTTCTTTCATAATTCTTTCATAAATGCTTCATTTTTAGCTTATGTGGAAAGCGGGAGCTACATTTTCATTAACCCTTTATTTAAATGTGATTTAAATGAGAGGTAAATAGAGATGTTAGGAAAATTTGAAAAGAAAATTAAAAAAAAATTTAGATATTTTTTATTTAGATATTTTTTAATTTTTTCTATTAATATTCTCCTCCCTGTTTTTTATTTGGGTAAATATTTAACCAGAGAAATAGATTTTCTTTCCCTGTACAGCATCTCCATCTCTATCCCCTGTCAATATGCCCTCTTCAAAATCACTGAAAATAAAAAGGTGGAGATAGAAACAAAAGCAAGTACTCACTTCACTCCCTGGACCTTCATCCTCTTCTATCTGTTAATGCAGGTTTTCCATGTCTCTAAATGGTTTATTCTATCCCTCATTCTTCCTTCTTTGATCCTAATAGCTCGTCAGTGCCATCGAATTAAACCACCACCACCACCACCACCACTATCTCCACCTCACACCCATCCTTCTTCTTCTCTGCAAGACTTTACAGTATCGAGAGTGAAAACCAGCAAATCAATGCTGCTTCATAGACTCTCCATTTCGCTCTCTGTCTTCCTCGTTTTGCTTCCTCTGGTCAAACCAGATCTAGCTTCTGAGCGACTAGCTCTTGTGTCTCTCCGTTCCGCCGTTGGAGGCCGTACCCTTTTCTGGAACGTTTCTGAGCAGAGTCCATGCAAGTGGGTCGGAGTCGAATGCGAAAACGACCATGTTGTCGAGCTTCATCTTCCCGGTGTCGCTCTTTCCGGCTCAATACCCACTGGCATTTTCGGCAACTTGACTCGCCTTCGCACTCTCAGCTTGCGTTTCAATGCATTGAAGGGTGAGCTTCCTGTAGACCTCGCTTCTTGCGTTAAACTTCGTAACCTTTACTTGCAGCAGAATTTGCTGTCCGGGAAAATTCCAGAATTCTTGTTTACTTTACAAGACTTGGTTCGGCTTAATTTGGCGTCCAACAATTTTTCCGGTTCCATTCCGTTGGGTTTCAACAATTTGACTAGGTTAAGAACTTTGTTCCTCGAAAACAACAATCTCTCAGGTGCCATCCCCGAGTTGAACCTTGCAAACCTTGAACAATTCAATGTTTCAAACAATATGCTAAATGGTTCAGTGCCTGAAAAGTTACAAACTTTCACCATAGATTCATTTCTAGGAAACTCTCTCTGTGGGAAACCGCTCAATCTATGTCCTGGAGATGTAAATGGAACTGGAACCGGAACCGGATCACCTCCGACGGCGCCTGAGATTGAAAACAATGAGGGAAACATGAAGAAGAAGAAATTGTCAGGTGGTGCCATTGCTGGAATCGTTGTAGGATCTGCAGTGTGTCTTCTGTTGATTCTTTTCGCTATTATCATACTGTGTCGAAAGAGAAGCAACCAGAAGACAAGGTCGCTGGACATTTCAACTTTGAAGCATCCTGAAGTGGAAAATCTGGGTGACAAACCGGTTTCCGAACTGGAGAACGGTGGACTCAGTAATGGGTACTCTGCTGGGACAGCAACCGCAGCAGCGGCAACGACGGAGCTCAATGTTGGAGCTAAAAAGTTGGTGTTTTTCGGTAATTCTCCGAACGTGTTCGATCTTGAGGATTTGCTTAGAGCTTCTGCAGAAGTTTTGGGTAAAGGAACATTTGGAACAGCCTATAAGGCGACTCTGGAGGATGGGCCTGTGGTGGCTGTGAAGAGGTTGAGGGATGTTACAATTTCTGATAAAGAGTTTAAGGAGAAGATTGAAGCTGTAGGAACAATGGGTCATGAGAATTTGGTCCCTCTCAGGGCTTACTATTATAGCAGGGAAGAAAAGCTTCTTATCTATGATTACATGCCCATGGGAAGCTTATCTGCACTTTTGCATGGTGAGCTCATTTGGACGCCTTCTTCTCTACTTCCTTTATTACCTCTTTCTGGTTTTGTTCTTTTCAAGATTTGAGGTTATGCTTGCTTTACTGTAAATTGTGTTCTTTTGATCTTTTGCTAATCAATACTTGGGATTGCATATTGTTATCAGTCACTGATTGTTCATTACATTGCATCTAATGCATCCCATTAGCATTAGCAGTTCAATTGAATTGTTTTCTCCTACATGGATGCAAACACCATCTTCTTCAGCTTCCATAGAATCTTAATTCTCAAATATGTTCATTTTCCTGCTCCTGTTCTTCTGCTTTTACCACGTGGAGGTAAGAGATAATAGAATTGGCTGGTTTTTTTTATTATAGTTCAGATGTTCAGTTCTTTTATTATTCGCCTTGGTTTTATGCTCCTTTTATTTCCGTGACTTTGAATCCTTGACCTCATTGTAACTATGTTGAACATGAACGTGACCAACAAACACCTCATGAATCATAAGCATGAAAGATGTTACGATTTTGGTCATAATTTCTTGTTGCAGGGAATAGAGGGGCTGGTAGGACACCACTGAATTGGGAAGTGAGATCAGGCATTGCTCTTGGAGCTGCTAGAGGCATTGAGTACCTACACTCACAAGGGACTAATGTTTCTCATGGAAACATAAAGTCATCCAACATCCTCCTCACCAGATCTTTGGATGCCAGAGTATCTGACTTTGGCCTTGCACACCTAGCTGGTCCCTCCTCCACTCCAAACCGTGTTACCGGGTACCGTGCGCCTGAGGTAACCGATCCTTGCAGGGTATCTCAAAAAGCAGATGTTTATAGCTTTGGAGTGTTGCTCTTGGAACTGCTTACTGGGAAGGCTCCAGCTCATGCACTCTTGAACGATGAAGGAGTAGACCTTCCTCGATGGGTTCAATCTGTTGTTAGAGAAGAGTGGACCTCTGAGGTGTTTGATCTTGAACTTCTCAGGTATCAGAATGTTGAGGAGGAGATGGTTCAGTTGCTGCAACTTGCAGTAGATTGTGTTGCTACATTCCCTGATAACCGCCCTTCCATGTCAGAAGTCATGAAGCGCATTGAAGAGTTACGACGGACTAGCTTGAAACATGATCAAGATCACTTGCAACATCCTGATCTGATCAAGGATATAGATGATATATCTTCTCACTGATTTTGGTCTGAGTTTGTCGCAAGGACGAAACTTAGGTATCCATTAAGTTCTCTGGTAAAAACATGACGCTCGAACATCTTTTTACAATTTAACATCACGTGATTGATTTTCTGAAAAAATTTTCTTTGGCATGTTATGTTTTTATTGGAGAACGTGACAGCAATCATGCAAACAACCTTGTTACTATCATGCTTGGTGGAGGATAATCATCTTGTGTATAGGTTGTCTTATGGAACAATGAGTTATTTTGAATAAATTCTAGCCATTAGGATCATTTTTATTTGTTTCTCTGAATGTAGTTTGTTTTTAGATCATCTAATGGTCATTATTTATTCAAAATGACTTGCTCTCTCTATTCGTAGTCAATCATCAAAACCCAGATTTTGTTGGATGACGGAATCCGATGCATTAGTGCTGTGCTATGACCGTACCTAGCTAAATCTTGTGTCATTGTCTTGCTTGGGTCTCAAGTTTCTTGAGCACCCAACTTCAAATTTCTTGGTTCCTTTTTGTCCTCTAAAGTCCATTGTGTGTTATTTTCCCCGTGTTTCTTCTCATTTGATACATTGAGAAGCTGAATATGATGTGGTCCATTAGATTGTTGGTGGAATCTGGTTAATGTAATTATGACTTCTGCTTTGAACAAACTACTTTTTCTGCTTTTGGTATAACACAGATGTTATAGTTGTTGTCCTTTGTACGTTGTGATGTCTTGTCGGTGGCATGTGATCTCTCACGCAGTCTCTTTTATTTGTGGCCAAAATGATTGTTGTGGATGTGAAGGCAGTTTGTTATAAATATGTATGATTTATACCCTTAACCAACTTTATTAATTCCCTCACTCTATTCTCGACAGTTGGATTGAGAGTTGGGGAATTGTATCCAAGGGCCCAAAACTTAAAAAAAAAATTATTATTTTTAGGAATAAAAATTATTGTCCAGTTTTATAGAATTTATTATTAAATTATAGTAACTGTCTTAAAATTTGATAGGAAATTTTATAATAATTTTAATCTTTGAAAATGAGATTATAATTTTTAAATTTATTAACATAAAGTTTTTCAGAATTTCAGTTCTCAAATATAATTTTCCCTTGAGGTTTAATGTTCTACTGCACGGAAAAAAAAACAGAGAAAGAAAAGACAGTCGTTTAGGAGAGGATTAATAGGTCCTTTATGGATAATATTTCAAGTGGATGAGTATTTTCTTAAAATAAATTTAAAATATTTTCAACAATAGGTTAAATTAAACTGCTAAAGAAAGTCTCAATAAAATGTTCTTATTTTAATAAATCTCGACTGTATGCTTATAATATCCATTTAAATGAATGTAGAGCATCTGCCATGTGATGGTTTCACTCTCACTGTGAATAGGGTTCATTTTCCATATAGATGAAAAATGTGTATGAGTGAATAAATATAGATACATACGATATTTTACCATTTGGGCATCACCCATATTAGGTAATTTTAGGTGTCTAGTATTGCCCTATGAAAGAAAGAAAGGTTAATCCTTAATTCTGAATCTGCTAAGACTTATTTTTTTTTTTATTTACATTTTGAGATTTAACATTGGATTTTGCAGTTATGATTAAGTTGTAAAGTGTTTTTTAAAATAAAAAAGAGTAACGTTTCTAATGAAAATGGGAATTCACATATTTAATGCTAAAAAAATAAAAAACATTGTACTCATAAAATTAAAGATAAGGCTTCTTACTAGCGATAAGGAATATCCATTAGAACGTCACAATGTGCTTGATGTCAAGGTGGGTCCCCAAAATAAATAACCATAAGTTGAACAAATGCTTTTTCTTATCCTTTCTTGATTTATGTCACTTTCACTTTTTCACTTGAGGGACATTTTAATTTCCAAAAATAAAAATTTGACACCTGGACCCAAATTTTCTTTGGGCAGGAGTCCCATTGAATTGAAAGCTCATAAAGCATGAATGAGGATGCATGTGTAGGGGTTTGTGATTGAAACTTTATGGTGGGCCAAGAGGGTATTCACATGACATGGAACGTAATGGAGGGGCAATTTTTTAACAAGTGAGGGTTGTGGTATTGTGGTCCTGCTTCTGATCAATATGATGATATTTTGTTGGCATCTAAATCCCTACCATTTTTTTGCTAATTTTTCTGAGGCTACTTTCAGAAGGAGTTGAAAAACATATTACTAAGAAAGTGATGGAAGACGAACAAAGACGGACACCCACCATTTGTCTCTCCGCTACTGCTCCACTATTTCTGTATCTTTAAAATTTTGGTGTCTGTACTCCAGATTTTTCAGAAATTCTTGCTGGGAGGATGTGTATATAAATTTAACGGTTAAAACCTATTTTATAAATGCAGTAGAGGAATTAACAGAATCGAATTTCAAATCATTTAGCTTCAATTTAAATAATTTATATTTTTTCATTCTAAATTAAAACCATAATTGTTTTAATTGATAATTGAAAAACTAAAATATGATCTGAATCATTCACCCTTTTTTTTTGGCTAACCCTGAATGGCTGCATCGTTCACATTGAATCTAATCAATTTAAATAAAAGATGAACACAAGTCTCATCTCCAAGAGATGTACACCAAACATAAAAGATAAACACAAATCTCATCTCCAAGAGATGTACACCAAACATAAATTTGGAGCTAGCACGTGTAAAATTTTTTTAAGGGCCTTTAAATTTTTTTTCTAAAAAAAGAAAACTTACTTTTATAATAATTTTTTATCTATTTAATTTTTTATATTCAATTTTTTTTAAAAAAATGGTACTTTTATAGCATGTCATTTTATGATATCATTATTGCTTCATCATTTTTATTACTCAACCTTAGTCATATGATTTCTATTTTTACTCAATCAAACAATGCCTCTTGTCTTGCAATAATTGCATGTCTTTATGGAGTGCAGAATTGAAAAAGAAAACCTGTTTCTGCAGGCACAACCGCAAAAGTCTACTTGGCTTTAATTTTGAAGATTGCAATGGCTAAGAACCCTTTCAATAAGTCAAGAGCAAATCATTGTCATCACCTACAAATGTAATGGCGAGCCCACATAAAGTTAGATACTTTAAAATGATACAAGTCTCAGTCAGAACGAAAATGCTCCAAGGGGCTACGGTCAGAAGAGACTTCACTATATCTCAATTCTTTAAGAAAATTTCTACAGTGACATGAACAAAAAAGGATGTGTCCCCCGTTGCTATGGTATTAAGAGAAGAAAGAGCAATCCACCACAGAAAAATGTGAACAAGCAACACTTGTATGCATTATAAAGTACTTTACAGTCCCCAATACATACACAACATGAACCGAAAGGTTGAAACCCCAGTGTTGATTTGTTACCTAATAAATAAAGAGCACATCCTGGACCGGTTTGAGCCTCTAAATCTCTGCAAATTCAAGAATAATTAGATCAGCATAATATACATGAAGACTTGATATAATGAAATTATCGAAGCTTTGCAGAATCATACATGTACAAGGGATACAACAACATAGGTGCAAATGCACCCAAAAATGGCTCAGGTCATATGTTGAAAACCAAATTTGGGAATGTGACGGAGAAGAGGAGATAGTTATGTGCTAGAATTCGTAGATGGGTCGTCTTTCCATCCCTTGGTGAGAAGATCATAGTTGATTGATGCAAGCTGGGAGAGATTCTGAAAATCAAATGGAGACATTAGCCACAGGACAAAGGACAAATTAACTAGGCATAAATCATAATCAACAAAACATACTACACAAGCAGAGGAAAAATATCTTGAACTGTCAAATTTAAGATCAATAAGGTTAGAGAAGCCCTTTTACAAAGCCATAGCACGCTGCATACCATTCTGATGGAAAAGAAAACAAGCATACTAGCCTATGCATCGTTCATATGACAGATAATAATGCTAATTCAGTTAAATAATAAATAAAATTTGGAGAATAACTAGTGATAGGAGATACCTTAAAGGAGAAATTGCTAAAAGAGTAATTGACGGATGTGCCAGACTCAAATTCAGCCAGACCCCGATATTCATCTCCCTGCTAGTATATGTTCCCAAAAGCAAGTCAGCCCAAAATAAATTATTTCAGTAGTAATATATCTAGCAATGCCTCTAAATGAAGTACCACTTCATCTTGACGATTGCTCACGCAACTACTGCTTCCACTCAAGCTATCTGCATCACTAGAATCCTCAACATCACTTGCTAGATATACAAGGCCATCAGAAGTATTCCATGAATAGCGACTAGTGAAATAACTAGTATCTAGAGCACTCTCAGAAGCAGGAACAAATGCAGCCTGCAAAAACAAAACAGAGTCTTTTGGTGTTCTCCCAGGTCATCAAATCATCATAAAGTAGTTATACTATTTACATCTATGACTTAGGGAAAGTAGTTCCCACCTTCTGCCTGGCAAGTGTGTCCCAGTTTATATCCTTGAAGAAAACATGTTGCTTTACCTGGATCATTAAGTTTTCATTACTCAGGCATTTGTAGTGATGACCAAAAAAAAATCTAAAAAATGTAAACAAGCATGTATATGTATGGTTAAAGAGCCCAAATCATAATCGGAATTGGCTCACTATCAAATAGAATCTTATCATCCATACATAACAAATTGGTATAGCATATTCATATCATATGGACCATAACAACTAGCATTTTTGAGACTAGAAATCAGAAGAAAGTAAATTTATGAATGGAATCAAATATGCAGATTTACATACAAAAGTATTCAGTTATTGGGGAAAAATCAATATACTTCTAACATCCAATCAGATTAAAACTTTAGTATCACCTCTGATGCCCCTCCTGCTCCAAGTCTCTGATTAGGATCTTCAGTTAATAATCTGAAAATTGAACATCACAAGTCACTAATCAAAGAAAAAGTCCATCTTTGTTAATTATGTGACTGATCAATTAAGAAGAATAGCCTTCAAGAGGAGAAACATATTATAATGTCCATTGTCCCTGATGGATAAAATTTACGGGCCTTCCATATAATACACAATACTAACTTCAAAAAACATGGTAATAATTTTAATTTCCAGTTAACTCTTGACCAAAAGGCTGTAAAATGAGCAGGACAGCAACAGTGATAAAATTCCATTGAAATAAACCATTCAACGGCAGAGGATGTAAGAAAGAGAATTGTCATTGGCGTTCTTAAACATCAGTATATATGGGACTAAGATTGTTGTACAAAATATGTTAGAAAAGGGTCATATTTGCATGATCAAGCAGAAATTGCTCGGATATTGCAAAATACACCTACAAGTAATTAATATTCTGAATTTTAGGGTGCAAAACAACGTATTCCCATTCCCCATAGGGAGCAAGTTGAAATGAGAAAAGAACAGAACGCATTCAATTACCGATCAACAAGATCTTGTGCTTCAGGACTCATTTCTTCAGGCACCTGGGGCCAAGGTATCTTGCGATTAAGTATATTATCAAAGATGGTCTACAATGAGAAACAACCACATCTGTCAGCGAGCGCTCAACTAGAATATTAATACTAATTGCAATAAGGTTAGGTGATTAAAGCATAGAGAATAACAATTTCATGGAGGATCACAAAGTATCTTTTTCATATAAATGTATTTTTTTAGACGGGGAAAAAGTATCTTATTAATTGATTAATGCTAATATTCTAGCTATTAGACACACTAGTGGGACACAAACCAGACCTCCAGACTGGCAAACAGGAATTAAAAGGCCTTATACATTTCAATTGTACTCCTGGGACTGTCATCGTAGTTGCATGACTACATGAGGATCAAACCACTAGAATGACATCACCGCCATCTAAATAATTGGGTGCAATCTTCATTGACCAATGCCAGTACAAAGCAAAATAATCTTCATAATTTCTTGGTCAACTTAACACGGGATGAAAAATCCATGAAAGTTCTTTCTACTATACAGTCTGTTTGATCCCATTAAACTAGCAATGCCAAGGGCATGCCCCTTTTTAGGTGTGCTAATTACAACACAGTGGCAACACATGTCCATATAATGAGGGGCTAGACACCCTTATTGATGATATAACAGCTTTTTTTTTTTTTTGGGTTCATTACTTATCTGAATAATAAACAACTTCAACATCTTTTTATATAGTGAATTTTTTTAAAAAAATAATAGAGCAAGTAACATGGAATATATAATTATGTCTGTCACTCCATTGCATTCTTCTTTAGAAGGAGTGCAATGAATGGGTGTTAATTTGACAAATTGTGATCTGAATATGACACATGCAAAAAATGTGTGTGAGTTGCATCTGTGCATCATGACTACCCACCAAGACTAGAGAGGCCGAAAGAAAATAAAGACAACAAACGTGAACTTGAACTGAAACTGAAACACCATTAATGGACATATATAGCACAACGAAGTAGGGTATAAACCTGAGGGTGCTCTGCATTGAAGGGGGGAATACCAACAAGCAATTCAAATAGAATGACACCAACAGACCACCAATCTGCAGTATATCCTGTAAAATTTGCATAAAAAATTGTTAAGGTCATGTTCGTAATAACAAATACCCAAAGAAAAAAAATCACAACTTTCACCAATATATATGTAGCCACTAATTCTGCAAAGAATAAGAAGGCTCTAAAATTAAATGTCCTCACTTCTCAGCATAATTAAGAACTTAATTCTCAAAACCAGGAAAATAATTTCTATCCTAACAACGGCAAAAGACCAAACATTAAATAAACAGAAGAAAAAGAAAATTAAACCACCTTAAACATTAAAAAGGGGCTATACGAACCATGTCCAGTTCCCAAAAGTATCTCTGGTGCTAAATAATCTGGTGTACCCACAGCAGAACGTTTTTTCCTCCTTTCCCTTTGATGCTCTGATGTAGATAACTGAGGTTCATCCTCCCCAAGAAGGGATGTCCCATGCACTGCTGGACCAGACAAATCGTCAGTGCTGTTGATGAGACCAACTTTCGAAAGCCCAAAGTCTGTCAACTGCATGAGCCATCAAAAATTAACTTTCATCAAGTTGAGAGCACAAATACCTAAGAGTGAAATTTTATTCAACAGAACCTCAAGTTTACATGAATGTTTAAAATCAAAGGCTGGCAATGCATAACATAATTGGAAAAACTGTACATTTCTACTAATTTATTCCATTGTAGAGAATGACTAAGAATATTCAAGTTCATGAATCATTTTCTTCCCTAGTCTAAAAATGAGCACCTTGTTGGCCTGCTACTACTAAAGATAGGCAGAGAAAAATCTTCAAGTAGCCAACAGTGCATCTAAATAGGCTTACCAATAGAAACTAGGCAGTATGGGATGCCTATATCTCACATCGATAGTATGAGATGCATGGTATGGTACTCAGAGTGACCCGTCCTCCTTTTTGTTTTCCTCAGAGGCCCTTCCTCCTCGACAGTGCAACTGTAAGGGATGGTTCCCTATGTCTCCTTGAGTCTTATTATTAGATATCAAGAGCTGGATGGCTGATGACATCGAAAGGGCTACCTATGGAAGGCTTTGGCTGATGAGAAGAACAAGTGAACTGCACAGAGGTGGTGCTATGATAGGGACTAGACATTAGGATGCCTAAATCCTATATTAAGTAATATGGGATACTGGGTATGATACTTGGAGAGTGGTTGTTACCCCTAGACAGTGCATTAAGGGTGGGTTCCAATGCCTCCTTGGGTACTATCACTTTATGAAAAATCATCAAACTATTTTGCTAAAAATGCAGCACTGCTAGCATCAATCCCAAGAGAAAAAGATCCAAAGCATATTCTGTAAATACCTTAATATGACCATCATGTGCAATCAACAAATTGTCAGGCTTCAAGTCACGATGAACCACGCGCAGTGAATGCAAATATTCTAGTGCAAGCACCTACCATTGGAAAGAAAGTTAAGCTTTAGAGGATGTAATATAATGTCATTTCTTCCACATTACCAAAGAGAGATAAGAGCAAATAATTACCACTTCAGCAATATACACACGAGCAACTTCCTCATCTAGGCAACCTAAATTCCTCAATAATGAATATAGGTCACCTCCATTAAGATACTCCATGACAAGGTACAGGTTCTCACTACATGTAAAAGAATAGAAGAAACGAACCTGATACAGTTCATCCCAATGTTAGAACGTAATTAACATTTCTGAAGACACAATTAAATACTAAGCAAGTTAGACCTACTCACCACAAAAGGATTGCGCACTGTGATTAAGATATCACGTTCTGCTAATATACTTTCCACAGCATTTTTACGGATCATGTCTGCCTTCTTGAGAACCTGTTACAAGATAATGATTGGTATGACTAAAATAATTAAGCATAAAATAGGAAATATAAATTAAATTCAAAATTCAGTAAGATTTAATGTGTTTCAAAAAGAAAAATCAGAACACAAAGCAAAACATTTAAGTCTTCATAAGTTCCAAGGTGCATTAAATAAACTACAACATCCTAGGCATCTATTCTCTTCACCTAGAGCAAGACTTCCACGATTTCCCATTTCCCCCTAGCATTCTCTTCCTATTCTCCATTATCTTCCCTCAGGGTTTCAGCAAGCAATTTTTTTCTGGGCAGGGGGCATGTTCAGTGTCCCTATTACATTAAGGGATGGGACAGCTCTTTTGATATATTAAGCAGTGTAGAATTAAATTGTTATATGTTGAACAATGCCTGCAACGGCAAGGTAACTACCTAGTGTCATTTTTCTTGATTCAAATATGCCCTAAGAAATATGGATCATAGAATTGCATTTTACTGTGATTCCGTTTCACATATCGACACCAAAGACTAAGAACATATGATGCTATGAGAAATAAAGCAATTGCTTTCAACGCAGGAGAAATTAAGTCATATAGACAATGATGTATAAAGCTGGTAAGCTTTGTTGATACTCCACATATAATTCAGCTGTCAGTAACATCACATTCTTCACTTAAAAATCCCATCAACGATATGTTTAAAGAGAACATATATAGAACATACAAAGCAAATATTCTGTGTCCGACACAGATAAGTATTCAAAAACAGACAGAAGATGAAGGTGCTCGGAGTCTCAAATTTCATGACTATCAAATCAATGATAACATGACAACAAATCAGAAGTGTACAGTGAAATATATCAACAAGTAAATTAAAACTTCATAAGGGATAAGAGAAATAAGTATAATCACCTTTATAGCAAAAAGATCCCCAGTTGTTCTCTTTTTAGCCAAAAAAACCCGTCCAAATGCCCCACGACTAATAGGTTTTATAATCTCAAAGTCATCAATAGTGGTACGATCCTTTGAAGAATGGATTGGACTTGTTCTCAAGCTACGGACCACATCATCTTCCAAGGGAGCATCTTCTTCAATTACAGTGCTTGCCAGGTCTATCTTTTCATCTTCAACCATCTCAGTAAGCTGCAAATACTTCTCCCTAACAAATGACAAAAAGGATTTTCACCAAAAGGTTCCAGAAAACATATTAGTTACAAGTTAGAATACTGCAAACAAAATTATAAACAAGAAGTAAAGAAAATTCTAACCAGGGATGGTAAAATGAGATGTTGGACAGATAAAGACGTAAAACAGTTATATCAGTACAGAATATGCCATTCAGTTTTAAAACAAGGTTAATCTATCACATAATGTGGTTTAGACTACATCATTTAGCACTTAATATCCAGTATCCATAATAAGAATTTACCCTAAATTCTATACATTAAGAATCCATTATGATTTTTCTAGTTTACTTTAGAGAGTAAGTGCATTCCTATGTGACAAAAACATGTACTAGAAATTGTAGCAGCTAAGTACCAACCGTATTAGCTTCTCAATACAAGTTCCGAAGGTCTCCACAGTGAGTGCATCAAATTTTCTCCGCTCTACAACAACCCTCAAATCATCAAGACAAGATAATAAATATGAGATTGAGCGATCATCATCCAGAGGTGTATTTGCTACACATCGTGCTATATCGGCAAGTTCATTCATCTACAATATTCCAAAAGAAAAAAGGGTAGCTTCACGCCATCAATATCAGACTTATACAAGAACTCATAGTTGAGTACACTGGAAGATCACACAAAGTTCTTTAAAGTGCATTCCAACATGTAGGATACTAATACATACCAAATGTAACAAAACTATACAAAGCCAAACAATCAATGCACTAATTTGCTCACAAAATAATATTGCTTGGCACCCACACCACTCACTTCAATGTCCAGAAAAACTGCCCCTTTTGTATAACAGACACCAATATATCAGCAGGGAAACAAAGATTATACCACTGAAGTGGATACTATGATGTCCTCTTACATGCCCATGAAGTCAACTTAGTCCCTCACCGGCCCCCTCTCCCCCATGTATATTTAAAATACATCTTCTTCATCCCATGGATTCTTTTCCTTTCTTACTAACTTTATCTTCAAGAAATTAGTAAATTCTCAAGTAAGGGCAAAATTCATCATTTTAAGTAGAAAAGGCACTTTTGTTCTGCAAACACAGTTACAACTCATATCATTTGCAAAATTCTAAAACTAAAGGATTTCTTGGTTTTGCTTTCAATGCTGCCTCGGAAATAGAAAAGGATGGTCATATAAAGAATTTTGTTTAAGTACTCTTGGTCTTAATCAAACTAGAAGTTACAAATCAACCCAAAAAGAAAAAAAAAAAACAATTACAGTGACTATCCACTATTCTGTGAAACAAAAAAGAAAAGTTTATTTTCAGCAGAAGATTGAAGATAAGATGCTTCCATCTAATTTGATTAAGATGGTTTGGAAATGTCCAAAGAAGGCCGCCAGAGAAGCCAATAAGAAGAGTTGATCAAATGGTCGTTAGCCCTATGAAAAGATACAGAGGGAAACCAATAAGAACACTTAAGGAAGATATTAAGCGGAATCTCTTGATTAATGATATATTTGAGGAGTTGGCTTTTGATAGAGCTAAATAGTATCATGTAATCCATGTAGCTAATCTCACTTAGTAGGATAAGGTTGCTGGTGTTGTTATTGAGGAAGAATTTGCCATGTTGCAAATATTGGGCATGCGCCTAATTTAATAAAAGATCAAAACTTATATATCTAATTATCTATAGATAATTTGATGTCTATTATGCTGTACTTACTTCAAATACAGTTTGTCATACAAAGTATGTATCATAAGAGATTATTAGTTATTAGGTTGCTTATAACCAAACATCATAAAAGAACACAAGAAGAATGAATGATAGAAGAACAGGAAGATGCTGACTGGAATGGACAACCCACTGCAAAGAAAAAAAGACAGACTAAGAAAAAGGCCAAAATAGACATACCTGTGGAATATCATCTTGTTCAGAATAAGCACCTTTCCCTGCCAAGAGCAAGTCAATCTGACTCATCCTTGGTGTCAATAAAGGTGACCTAGGAGTCATGCTCCCAGCAGATGACGTTGTCATTCCTTGGTCAGACTTTGGACCAAAACGGGTTTTGCATGATATAAGAGGTAATGCCTTTAGGTCATCCATAAAAGCAGAATTATCGGCTTCAGGGAAACAGTCTAGCATATCCTCTGAGCCTCTGCGAGAACAATCACTAAGTTTCGGGGAGATAATATCAGATTCTTCAGTCATACTTGAATTTGACACTTTTGCGACATCAGGACTTCCAACTGCTTGTTGGATATCCTTCTGTGTGCATATTTCCATCATCTTCTCTAGAGTATCAGCAACTCGGATAAGACGCTCATTGACACTTAGACCCTTCTGATCACATCTATCAGCAATAGCACAAATCCTTGAATGATCTTCAACATTGGAAGTAGGGACTTGCTCCTCACATATTCGACAAATTATTGAACTCTCCTCACTAATATTCTGCTGATCTCCCCAGTAGCCCCAAGAAACCTTTTGTTGGTTCTTGAGAGTGTGTTCCTGTGAGTCATTGACAGGAATATGCTCAGATGGCTTGACAGCAGATAGATCTATGTCAGAAGTTGATCTCTTATTATTTGATAGTTTTGAAGATTCAACCCTCTCATAGGATTGATCCTTCACATGAGTGGCTTCCTTTGAACTTTTTGCTGGTGGAGATGGGAATTTCTTCCAGGAAGCTATCTGATCCCTGCCTGAAGGAGACTCTAACCGTTTGGAACTATCATCATCAACAGGAAGTGATAGACTCTCTGGCTTTACAACATCTTCCTTCCAATCTAATATATGCTGCTCCTGACTGTAAAATTTTTTGGCTGAGGGTTTTGAGACTTTTGCAGCACTGGAACTTTTTGCATCCCTTCCCAAGCCAGGAGGAATACGTTTTTCAGCAGAATGCAAGACTCGAGATTGTCGAAGGTTAAAAACATGTTCATCTTCAGCCAAACCAGTTTCCTTGTGAAATTGCAATAATCTGGTACACCTAGTGAGAATGAAAAGCATTCGGGTGTGAAGTTGCTTAAGCATTCCAGGAGGAAGTTCTTGACGCCGATCATCCAACTCCTGAACTGTGCCTTCACACTGAAGCCAAAACTCCCCAGATGTTGTCATAGCACAACTCCTAGCCAAAACCAGTAAGTCCTCTATTGTTTCTTGCCACTCAGGATGAGAATCCGCATTTTTTTCAAGAACTCCAACCAGGTCTGCTGCAAAAATAGCCAGATCAGAGTTCACTTCTTCCTTCGCTTTATCAAATTTTGCCCGAATATCAACCAAGATCTCCTGCATTGAACAATAAAGACTTATTTAGGGGGAAAACACAATGCACCACCTTTAAATAGCACAAAATGGAGACTCAAGTACCTCCAAGTTAGTCAATCCTCGAGGCTTCCAATATGGAAAAGGTCGGACACCTTTGGAATTCAACTCATGGGAAAAACTCTTAATGTCACCAGGAAACCTCTTTCTAGGTGCACTTGTAACCCGTAATATTGCTTGGAAACGAGGAGATTCAGATTCCTTGGGATTTTCAAAATCATATGAAGTCTAAGAAAGCATACAAATATTGAGGCATAATAACGGAACTAGTAGATGACAGCATCTAAAGCAGCCAAAACTAATATGGATCAAGTAATTAATATAAATCCTATTTATTACCTCAGGAGTGCAGACATCCGCATTTCTTATGGATCCAGATTGAGACAGCGATGAATCCTGTCTACCTATTTAAAAGTGATATGATAAACAAAAAGAAACATTTAGAGAAATGAAAGTATATCTTTGACAGTCACCACTCTTTAAATTTGACCATAGGTAATCCTGAGCAAATAACAAAATCAATATATCATCACTACATCAATATATATGATAAAATCTATATCACGGAAAAGCATGTCTAGTTAGCCTAAAATTTACACCTCAGCCACCCCAAACCTTTACCTTTGGACCAAAGCCCCAGAGTAGTATTCAAAACTTACAGGTTCCACTGACATAAACATTCAATTAACAACAAGAATCTACAATTGATGTGACCCAAAAGGGATAATTAGATAATTAGGATTTTAAATAATTATTAGGTTATTTTGATTTAATTTATTTTATTTTTTAGAATTTGGTTACTTTGTTTAGATTTATCTTTTACTTTAGGATACAGTTTAATTTAATATTTATCTTTTTAGATTTATATTATTTTATTCTTTTAGAATCCTAGTTAGAATAGGATTTAGAACTCTATAAATAAGCCCTATAACTTTTCCTCGTAATCATCTCTCTTTTCCTATTGATTGAATACTATTGAGACTTGTTCAGTGAATTTCCTCTCCTTTTTAATTTTCTACTCTTCTCATCTATCTTGTCCTCCATTAATTTGGTATTAGAGCAAGTTCCTTCCCGCACTTCTCTCGCCAGAAACCTACCTGAAAACTCATCGAAAACCCTAACCATCTCCCTGTTGAAGCTAGAACACCAGTTTCCCAACATCCAATCAACGAATGGTCACCACCATTCAACTCACCACCCAAAAACCAACCAGTGCCCGAAACCTTGCCGCCATCCGCCGCCAGAGGTGCCGTCATGCTTCGGCCAAAACTTCTGCTCATGGACTTCAAGCACCACCCTCCTCATTGTCCGTACAGTCACTTCAGATTCACTTTTTCTGCAATTTTTGACTTGTTTTGCAAAATTTTTTCCCTCCTAGCCTATCATAGCTGCAAGAATCATCATCTAGAAGCTTGTTTGGGGGTAAAATTCCATTCTTGCACTTTTAAAGTGACATCACGAGTTGAATTTGGTGTGGAACTCGCAAATGTTAGAGTCCATCATGACCAAAGGCTCCCAAGTTACCCAGAATCAACTGGAGGAGGCCAAGAAACGTACTACAAAATATGCAGATCAAGTAATTGAAACAATAAATCAAAGGCTTGACTCCTCAGACCATAGGTTAGATGCCATGGATCATAAACTCGAAGAAACAAATTGTGGAATTGAAGAATTGAAGCGAATGTATGAAAATATCTTGCAAGTCGTAAAAGGAAAAGATAAGCAATATACAGCAGAAGCTACGGTTGAAGGCTCTAAAGTTCGTAGAGCAATCAACTTAGAGGGTGGATATACTCCTTCACATAGTGATGCAAGGACCCCACCTATTAGGAATTGTCATTTTGCGAAAGGCAATGGAAACAGGAATCTCAAAGATCCTCCTCACATAACTTTTGACTCCCAACAAGTCTATGTAGAAGATCAGTAGGTTGGTCATGAACCCAAAGACTATTATAACTGCAGGTACGACTCACCTCCTAGGAATCATAAGGAAGGTCACAGATGGACTCAACTAGATGATATTTCTAAAAAGGTCAAAGTCGAAACTCCCAAATTTGATGGCTAATTAAATTTAAGTGCCTTCTTGGATTGGTTGGCTAGCATGGAAGATTACTTTGAATGGTATGAGATAAACAATATGCATCGTGTTTGTTTCACTAAGATGAAACTTGTCAGGTCCGCCAAGAAGTATTGGCGAAATGTGCAACGAAACCTAGAACGTCTAGAACAGCCCCCAATTAATACTTGGAGCTGGATGAAGATGAAGTTAAAAGAGAAATATGTGTCTACTCATTAGAAGAGTCGGCTTTTCAATCAATGCTTGAACTTGAGGCAGACTATCACAATATCTGTTTACATGGCTCATTTTGATGATCTCATGATTCGATGTGAGATTAAGGAAGACCCTTGGATGATAATTCAAAATCAATGGTCTTCAAGTTGGTATACAGCAAAAAATTAAACTGAATCCTCCTGAATCTCTTGAAAAAGCACATAATAAGGCTTTGGAGGTAGAGTCTTGTTAAAAAGTTCGTCTACTAGGCATACATATTTCCAGAGCACAAATTCTTGCCAGACTCATACTTTCACACAATCCAATCGCTCTACTGGATTACCTCCATTTAAGACCAATTCTTCGTTTCAATCTAGTCAAACAACTAGTCCTAATGGAAGTATTTTTAATAATATTGAGTCAAAAAGATCCAACTCCCGCCCCAATGCTTCTACCATTGAGTGTTTCCGATATCATTCTAAAGGTCTCATCGCATCAAGGTGTCCTCAACATGCTTTACTTGAATCCCCAACTCAAAAGAAGGATGAAGTGGTAGATGTTGACATAGTGATTGACCCTATTGAATGTCTCTCTAACATGGATGAGGAGATCATTGTGAATGATTATGAGACAAGGCGTATGATGAGGTGCATGCTATCTATCCCTTTGCCATATGACTCTTGGAAGAGAACAAGCACCTTTCAAACTTTTGTGAAATGCGAGGATAAGTCATGCAAGTTAGTTATTGATCGAGGGAGCACCAGACACGCAATCTCCAACCAAGGAGTTACTAGGCTTGGTCTTAAGCCAAAGCCCTATCCTAAGCATTTTCAGATAGCATGGGTTGATGACAAGACTTCCTTAATCATTACGCATCAATGTCGTGTTCCCCTTCAACTAGAAGAGTATCATGAAGAAGTTTTATGTGATGTCCTTCCTATGAATGTTACAAGCCATGGTAGAGAGAACACTAATTCATTCAAGTATAAGGGGAAGACAATATTGTTATGACCTGCCAAGCCCGAGATTGAAAATAAAGGTTCGAATAACAAAGGGAATTGAGGCAAAAAAATCAAAGCCTTTATCTTTTGACCAAGAATCAATTTATGAAAGAAAGCAAGGAGATGAAGTATCGGCTTAACTCTCTGGAGGAGAGTTCTTTCAAGTGGGGGAGAATGATGCAGAAGGAATAATTAGATAAATAGGATTTTAAATAATTATTAAGTTATTTAGATTTAATTTATTTTGAATTTATTTTATCTTTTAGGATTTGGTTATTTGTTTAGATTTATCTTTCGCTTTAGAATATAGTTTAGTTTAATTTTTATCTTTTTAGATCTAAACTATTTTATTCTTTTAGGATCCTAGTTAGATTAGGATTTGGAGCTCTATAAAGAAACCCTATAACCACTCGTTGTAATCATCTCTCTTTTCCTATTGATTGAATATTATTGAGACTTATTAAGTGAATTTCCTCTCCTTTTTTATTTTCTACTCTTCTCATCTATCTTCTACCTTTCCCCTACCTTATCCTACATCCTGTTGACTAAAAGAGCTTAATAAAAGCAGATAACGGGAAATGAAAATTGGTTACATGGCTTTACAGCCTAGTGCTTGAAGTTTATAACTATAAGCTGCAAGCAGTATATTAAAAAAGGTTTTTGTAGGGATGAAGGTTCTTTCAAGACATGTTTGTGCGGAAGCAAATAGACAAACCATTCAATCTTGACAAAATTCATTTTAAAAGTCAAGTCAAAATTTATTTTCTGATGCCTGCTTCTTCAGGTCTTTCCATGATTAGGAAGTTCACTGTGGTGATACTGCTTTAATTGCCGGTATCAATTTAACTCATAAGGAAGATGATGTGTTGAGCCAAAAACTGAATAAGAATGGGGTTGTCAACATCATAAATCCTAAATGTCACAAAATTCAAGTCAACAGGCTTCCTTTCAAAAAGCATAAATGTCCATTGAGGCATATTTCTTGAACTAAATTGAGTTAGATTCAAGTAACAACCTTTCTCCATATCCAATTTGTGGGTCATCTTTTCTACATTTCTCACTATCTCATGCTATGGTGCATGGAAACTTCATTATTTTTCTAATATGTGCTCATTGGATCATCAAGATAAGTATACCCACCAATGGGCAGTTCCAACATGCACATGGAGCAATGGCCAAAACACTAGATTATTGAGTTTGTGCAGAGTAACATTCCTCATTGTCTTGCAGGTATACTCATCTTTATTTTAACAATTTTTTCATTGTTTGGGTTTTCTTGATTATACTATATTTAGAAATATCTTAGTTTCTCATTGTAATTTTCTTTATTAGCGTTGTAACTTAATCTACTCCCTGTGAAAATCTTTCCAGCATGCACTAATGGCAAAATACACTAAATATTATTTCCCATGACCAGGCAAATAACTTAAGTGGTTAATGCGTTGTTTTATAAAGACTAATCCATTTGTAATGTACAGAAAACAATATACGCAATGTTTATTATACCCTTGTGATTATTACTCGACAGTTTTATATCCTTTTCATTACTTTTTTTAACACTAGGGCACGAGAGTTTCTTATTTACAAAATCACTTTTTTAATACTATTTTCCTTCTCATTCTTTCAATTCTGTATATCAAGTAGTATCTCATTGACTATGATGCATGATTAATTAATAATCTACTTGTATATTACAGATGCAAAAAGGAATAATCTCCTAATATTGGCCTTTTTTCTCACGTGCACTCCCTCTCCTATTTATTTGCCGATTGAACTTGAAACTTCTCATTCCTTCTTCCTTATCGGTACGTGCGCATTGCTCAATATTCATCCTTCACGTACACCAGCAACAAACCCCAGGCATTTTTAGTATTATCTATACATTCTAAAACAAATAAATAACAAAAAGCAAAACTGAACCAATACAAAAAAGGAACAAAAACAATTCGCTTCAATTTTTATTCCACTCCCAAAATGTTTACACATCGTGAAAAATATTTACTTACTTAAGGACATTACTTTCTCCGCTGTTTGCAACTATCTCTAGAGAAGTTGTCCAGAAGACTAAGCAGAAAGAAGTGCATGTTGCTTAGCACGTAATATCCATAAACCGTGTCAATTTGACTATTAGAAATATTAATAGCTTACTTCCGAATTAAAAATGTCATCAAGAAACGAACTTAAGCAATACAGATCATTGTCAACTCCTTTATGGAATACATTTGAATTTGGTTGCAGACGGGACACTCACTGTTAAACAAAAGTAAAGCAGGGCAACAACTGCCACAGGACAAGAAGATGCATACCTGCTGCGGAAGACGATTCCTCGTTCTGCAGCCGCGACCGAGCCAATACATTCGGGCTTCGGTCCCAGGACGGAGCACTCCCAGTCGAAATACTATCTGAATTGATCCCATTATCAACCCAAGTTCCGCTGCCCGAACTCTCTTGAAACCCCACTCTGCCCTGATTCACCAACTCCTTCTTTCCTCCACTTGCTGACCCTGAGCTCCCATTACCACCAAGTCTAGAAAGGTTACTTGCACCAAGTGTGGACCCCTTATCATTTCTAAACCCCAAAAAGCTCTCCTGTGGCAACGGTCCTGATCTCGTCTTTATCCTGTTCAATCCAAGGGATGATGCTAAAATTGGAGAAACCGAGGACGGCGAAGATTCCTTCCCGTCAACCGCCGCCACCTTCTTTGACTTCGACTCCGAACTCGAACCCAATTCCACCCCGGAGCTTGGCTTCAACGACGTCAGACGGGACCCCGCTCGAGATTGACTTTCCTTGTCTTTGACATCCTTCTTTATCCCATCCTTCACTTGCGATTGTCGGCGTGCGGCGGCGATACCAAGCCCTCTGCCGCCGCCGCCGCCGCCGCTGTTAGTGATATGGGCTTCTTTGGCAGTTGATTTCACCTTCTTCTTCTCGGATCTGCTGGGGGAATTGGAACCGAGTGATCGCGGGCTATTGGATGACCCATCAGGGCTGGAAGGGTCGGATTTCTTGGAGGAGAAGAACCTGCCCTTGAAGACCATGACGAGGGCGTGATCGAGAAGCACGTCGGAGAAGCTGAAGGAATCTGTGCAGCCCTAGCATAGGTACCGGGCTGCGAAGAACGACATTGAAGAAGAAACTGAAAATTGCGTTGGGACAAAGACAGTGTGCGAACTGGGAGAGAGAGAGAATCGGGGAAATGTCTGCTTCAAATTTTGGATTGTGGACTCTAACGAAAGGAAAAAACATGAATGACTTGGAGAAAATCAGAGGACAATTTTATAACGGAGTTGAAAAGAGTAGTTGTAATAATATTGAACCTTATTTGAATTTATAGTGGAGACCTACCAATAACTTATTATGAATTTCATAAATATATAATTAAACTATAAATATATTGATATATTTCTTTTTTTTGTTTATTAATATATTGATATATTTCAACCAAATAATTGTCATGCATTATAAATTTTAAATAATAAATTTTATTATTCATAAAATATTAATTGATATTGACATTGAATTTGATTGATATACTATTAAAAAGTATAATTTTATATTTATATATGTTTAATTATCTTCTCATTTAAACAATAACATGTTTTTTAACAGTCAACTACGCAATATCATGTTTTTTATTATGAACATTAATGGTATTTTTTAACCGGTAGTCAAAGATTAATCACTTCAGAATATAAAGATCACTAAAATAAATTTTATCTTTACTAATAACACATTTTTCATTTAGTGTTTGAAAAATTACTATCAAAAATTTATTTATATTTTGTTATTTCAATATTCATATTATAATATTTTTAATGTTTTGAAAATTAAATTAGATTGTTTAGTTTAATTAGATAATCAGATGATCAAATTATATGATTTATCACTGTATCAGTCAAAATGGAATTGATTTAACATGAGCTATCCTTCTTTTATAACATTGAAAACCTCACTTTCTTTAGCAAGATTATAATTTAAATGGGATGGTTTAAACTTTAAATAATTAAGGGTCACTTTGTAAGTATAACTTTCTAGAAAGTATATTTGCTGAAAAATTAACTTCCCAAGATCTACTTGTTTAATTTTTTAATTTCAAAAAAATTTAAATTATTTTTTACAATATGTTTTAATGTTAAATACAAAAACATCATTTTTATTAAAGAAATGAATTAAGTAATCAAATGTATTTTTAATAAAACAGTATGAAATAAAATTTTTCAAGGTTTACGTTCTGAAATAAGCCAAAAGTCTTAGAAAAATTTATAATTCTTAAATCAAATAAAAGCTAATGATCTATTCCTAATAAATTCTATTTCTCTTTCCAACTTCTCCATATTAAGTGAACCTTAAAAGAAGAAGAAGAAAAGGGATGAATCTCACCTCAAATTTTAAATCAACTTGTTATGAGATAAAGATATATTGTCAAGCTAGTTTAGGGGTCAACTAAAGGCTGCATTTCTCGGAAATTGCAACAACAGTTGAAACTTTGCTCTTACTAGAAAATAGAAATTTCTAATATATTTGACCTGAGAAGAATGAATAAGAAATAAGAATGACGAAACGGTTAAGTTAAATTAAACCAAGAAGTAGAAGATGTAAATCACATTTTCCATTTTTTCCAATTCAAAAGTTCGAACACTCTGGAGGACTTGAAAATAGATTTTTTATACATCTCCAAATTCTTTGTTTATCTTTAAAGGAAAATGTACATATCTACTAATGCACCTTGGTTCAGATAAGAGGGGTCTAAGTCCCTTAATCATCAGCTCCTGAATTCGATTCCTAGAGTGATGGAAATAAAAGAGACGTGCTTAGGAGATCCACCATCTCTAAGGTCCAACTTGGATTGATCCGGATTAGTCAAAACTATTAGCTTTAGATACTAAATAGTTTGCTACAGAAAAAAAAAGAAAAAAAGTACATATTTTATTCAAATCATTTATTTTGGGATTTTTTTAATTATTTTATTAATTTTTTTATATTTTAATTTTTTGTTGTAAAAGAATATGAAATTAATTTTTATCTTACTTGTCTAAATTACGTGTGCGCGTGTAGTTTAGATGTGCAAGCTTGTTTTTTAAAACCTTTATGCTCCATTTGGTGTACCGAAAGAGTATTTGAAGGAAGTGAAATAAGAAAAAAAAATAGGAGTGGAAGTGGAAGATGAACGGCAGTGGGGTTTTAAAATATGTCCAGCTTGTACATGAAAAAGACGAATATGCCCTTGTCCAAAAAACCCTATAGTGTTGAACAGCCACTATCCTAACCTAGCCACCGTTTATCAGTGACAGACATTGTGGCCAGAAAAGCAATCAACCCAGAAATAATCAAATGCAAACAATCAAACATAGAAAACCCAAAAGCAAATCAAGAAAACGTCAAGCCAAATAAAAGAAAAAACCCTAGCATTGCAGAAAAACATTTTCGCAAGCCTTGTTATGCATGAACCATCGTGAACCACTTCGCAAGCTTTGCACCTAGAGCATCACCCCTAGAGATCAAGATGGACGAAGTGGAGTTGACAACTGCTAAGTGCCTGTTTGGTTTGTCTTTTTATAAAAATACTTTTAGAATAACCACAATTTACAAAAATGAAGTTTGGATAAAAGTAGAGAAGTTCATTGAAAAGCTGTTTGGATGAAAAAGAAGAAAATGATGGTTAGAAAGTATAGTTTGATTTGTAAAAATGCAAACCAAACAGCCCCTAACTGCTGGGGTTTTCACTAGAATAAAAAGGGGGTAAAATAGTCTCTAAAATTTATAACTGAGGGTACAAGCGTCTGAAAATTATAATTCCATGGAAGTCTCCCCAAGTCCATATGCTCACGCCCATGGAAAAACAAACATTAGTGTGGAATCCAGTTCCACTTTCACTTTCATTGCTTCAATTCCAGTACTGTATAACCAAACGAGCTCCTTACATGAGGAGATTCTAGCACCTCTGAAAAAAACAAAGGATGATTAAGTTTTGGAACCAGAAGAGGAAGATACATGGTTTCTGGTACTAAAGTTGATTTTTTTTCTAAAAAAAGATTATTAATTCAAAAATTCAACTTTAGTACCAAAAACTAAATATCTTTATTTTTCTGTCCCAAAATCCAATTATAAGAAAAATGAGTTAGTTTTACCACTCAGAGAAGGAAGCAATAATTGATGGTAAAAAGACACACAGAATAAGTTAAACGGCCTCCTAATTTATAGTATATTGATAATTAATTGTATATACATATTTATTTTAATTCAAAATATAAGTTCAATTTAAGTAATTACATAGGAGCTAATGAAAGTAATTTTGCTCAGTCAAAAAACATGTTATTTTTTAATATCATCCTTATTTAATTATTACATTTCAAGTCTACACAATTTTTATATTATTTACTATCTCTTTTCACAAATAAGACTTATATTTCCAGAAAAAAATTTTTTTTGAAAGGGAACTTATATTTTAGATGAAATGAACTACCATTTTTCTTAACATTTAACATTGTTGTAATCCTTGGTATTCACTCTGGTTGCTGGCCAATTGGAAACGAACTTGAAAGATATCATCAATATTCCTGGTTGGTAGTGTCTTACTACAAGCTTTGTCCCCAGTGGTTTCATGTTAAGTACCCAAAAATTGTCATTTTAGAAATCGACAGACATGAGGTGACGGTTGTGGCGGAACAAAACAAATGGAATAGCAAAGCGTTTCTATGTGCCTTGTTCTTTATGAAGAATGGCAAAAGGATGGGTAATGGAAATGCCTTAATTGTAGTAATTAATTAAGAACTTTCCATCGATATAAATATATAGTAGTTACTTTCCTTATTCTATAATTTGTAATTATCAATAATTCATATATACGTACTTTCAAGCCAAATCATATACACGTATTATAACTAAACCGTTTCTGCATGTTTATTTGTGAATTTGGATCCTCTGTACACCCGTAAAAACAAATGTATATTTGTGGTAGATTTAGGAACAAATAACAAAAATAGTGAGGATGAAAATGATACATTGATCTGTTACTCCCTTTCACAAATAAATTAAAATGATAGTCCCATACATAGGATAGGAGCTAGTGTCGATCCCTTCAGTGCCTATATTCATGAAGTGCTCAAGTGCACGATTAAAAAGTTAAAATTTATGTTATTTTTATAATAAATTTATTCCTTGTTAATTACTGTGCTTGAGCACTATGAATATAGGTCATGCAGGGAATCCAAATTCTATTTGAGTGTGGATTTAATATATATGAATATATAAATGTAGAGAATTAAATTTTATATAAATATAAAAAATTTAATTTATTTTTGTGTGTTGGCTTGTTAGTGTGCCAGTATAAAATTTGTGGCTAGGGTATATCTGGTGCATTTTTTATATTTCCTCTGCGTCATTTCATAATTAAACAACGCTTTATAAATTTTTTTAATAAAAATAAAGAGAGGGTCCCCTGATTGTGATCCAATAGACCAATACTGTGAAGAAATAATCGAAAATGAGCTTGTAAAATTTGTTTTACTTGTGGACTTAAAATAAGTTCCTACTTTTCAAGTGCAACTTTTTGAGGTTTGGAATGATTGAAATGGAGCAAAAAGTTCAAAAAAAAAAAAAAACCAACTTGGAGTTCATTGTTTGAAAACTAGTGCATCACTATGACCTAATTTTTTTTCTTTTTTGGATAAGCGATGAATGCAAAAGAAAGTTACATAAGATGTTGGGATTGAAATCCCATTACATCATTCTGTATCAGAGTTCTAGTGAAGTCTAGAACCGTGTCGAGAAATCTGAAAGGAGTTCTAGAGCAGAGAGACCACTTTGCGATAGCATCAGCCACTTGGTTTGCTTCACGATGGACAAAATGGAAAACTGCATTCTAGTCACGTCTGAGCAAAGCAGCAATTTGAAGCATCACCGTACTATTGAAGAATTGAAACCATGACATTGGGCAAAATCAATCTGATCCATGATAAACTTAGCATCCAATTCCAAAATGATGTTCCTAAAGCCGAGCTCCCAAGCAGTATCTAAACCTTTGAGAATGCCCCATTCCTCCGCTTGTGCTGTGAAGCAGGCGCCAAGGTACTGTGTGAATCCTCCAACCCCAGATCCATCATGATTCCTCAAGACCCCAGCTCAAGCCACAAAGAGGCCATCAATAGTAATAGCCCCATCCTTATTCACCTTAATACTGTCTGTAGGAGGAGGACACCAATGTGTAGGAATAGGACTATTACGCGAACCACCACCGTAGAGTATATCGTCGTACACAATGAAGTTCTTACGCAAACTAGTAATAATCCAGGCTGGTTTAGATGGTCTAACAAAGTCATTATTGAAACAACTTTGATTTCGCCAAACCCAAAGTTTCCACACTACAACCCCCCAAGTAAGAGACCAGTCTACAGCATGAGAGGAACCCAAGTCTCTCTCTAAATTCAGCTGAACCAGTCCCTCAAATCAGCAAGTCACTAAAAAAAGCAGATAGGAGATTAGGACGCACCAAGACATCCCATACCTGTCGCGCACAAGGGCAATCCCTTAAAACATGCAAAGTATCTTCAGCTACCGTAGGACATGCAAGGCAACATGGGTCACAATTAGCCCATGAGGATCTCCGAACATTTGTAAGCAGCTTATCTTTAAAAGCAAGTCAGAGAAACACACGTATTCTTTTAGCTTCCCTCCACTTCCAAGTTGCTTTATAGATCTTCTCATCAAAAGGAGCAGGCATCGGGTGCATAAGGAAATAAGCACTTCAAATGTAGAATTCCCCAGTAGACGTACAGCTCCACACTACTCTATTAGATCCGTATTGCTCTTTAGATGGGGTAGACAAAATAGAGTTAATAACAGCAGGAGGCAAATATTCAAGCATGCGCTGGACATCCCATAGGCCACTAGATGACCAATCACTGACAATACTATGCATGAGTTCACAATAAGGGGTTCTAATATAGCTATCAATCAACTAAAAATCATTCTTCAGCCAACAATCAGGGAAGAATTTAATTGTGAAACCGTCTCTTACCCGCCAGACAGTACCAGCAGTCAAGATGTCGTTTTGTTGACAGATGAACCTCCATAAGGTTGAGTCTCCTATTTTATACAAGACAGAAGTACCTCCTCCAGCATCCATGTACTTTGCTCTGAGAGCATCTACCCATAATGACCGTTCTCCAGAAGAAAACCTCCAAGCTAGTTTGTTACCACATGCCCTGTTCATAGAACCAAGTTTACGAAACCCCAATCCTCCAACTTCTTTCGGCAAACACAAACTATTCCAGCTCACTAAATGGCACTATCGTGACCCCTGATGAGAACCCCAAATGAAATCTCTTTGGATCCGTTCAATCTTGTTGCAGATATCACTAGGAACAATGGCAACTTGCAATGGATACAACGGCATAGTGCTAAGGACAGACTTAGCAAGAGTTATTCTGCCCGCTAAACAGAGGCTCTCCGCTTTCCAAACTGCCAGTTTGGATTGGATTGAACACGATCAAGAAGATACTGAAATTTCCCAATGCTACTCCGGTTTCTAGATAATGGAATTCCAAGATAGGTGCCTATTAACTAATTAATTGCATATTAGGGTGTTTGAATCAATTTGGAAATTGGGGGCTCTCTGCCCAAATTTTCTTCTCCCAAAACACTGTTCACATATCCATGTTCACATATCCATGCTACTCCATCCCGCCCAAAATACTATAAGGTGTTAGAATATATAAAATGTTACGTAAATTTTTAGTAATTGTTTTTTTTTATCTCTATTCATTTATGATTAGTATCACAATTTATAATAAAAAATAAAAATAATTTTAATTATTAATAATTAATAAAAATAAAAATGAGTGTTATTGAGTTTTCTTTTAGAAGTTTAAGATAATTTTTCTTAATATATATAAATAGCTAAAAATAGAAGTAAATGGGAATGTGATCACATAAATTTTGAAAAAAGTGCTCCATGATTTTGGTAGTTCTATGCTACGCAGCATTGGTGCAAGGGGAGAGAAACAGAAATTGCGCTGTCTATCTCTGCATATGAGATTTGGAGTCCAACTATGATAGGCAGCACATAAGCATCAATAAAAATGGGCTTCTCGAACATTTGGTTTTGGACTTCCAAAACGTTTTTGAAATAATACATTTATGACCCTTCTCAAAATATTCCGGAACACTTATTACGCTTTCTATTAAGAAATGGTCCTGAATACTAGTTTTGTGACACGCTTTACATAACAAAACATTCTCCAATACTAGGGGCCTGTTTGATGGAGTTCTGCAAAACAGTTTTCTTTTTTTCAGATACAGAAAACTCAGAAAACTTGTTTGGTAAACCTATTTTTTAAAAACTGTTTTAGAAAACAGAAAACAGTTTTGTACAGAAAATTCAGAACACCTTTTAGATGTTTTGTAGTTTTTGTTCTGGAAAACACAAGGAAAGATGAGAAACATCCACCTCATTAATGGTAAAGTTATAAATTTTGAATAACTCATCTATTACTCATTAGTTATGATTTTGAGAACAATTATTCAAACAGATTTTTTTATTTTCTTGTTTTCAAAACAGTTTCTTGAAAACAGTTTTACAAAACTGTTTTTGAGAACAGAAAACAGGAAACACTATCAAACAGGCCCTAGTTTTCAAGAACTTTTCTTAATAGGAAGGGTGCCCGAAAATTGGTCTTCAGGCGCACTTATGGAGTGAAACGTTCCCAAACTCAATTTTCCTAAAAGAAAAATCATTTTTCTAGTAGTCCTGTTTCAACAGGTCCAATAATCCCACAATACAAAATCAAGTAATCCAAACATTCATATAATTCTATTACATATGTACAGAAATTAAAGACACTTCAGCCAAAAGAGTTCATATCCATTACTATTAATCTATCAATATTATTTTACAAATGACTAATAAATAAGATTATCACCACAAAATATCTCCAAACAATGTCTAAACATTATAATCAATCTATAGATTATATTCTCTTTACACATACTTTGCCCACTCTTCTGTGACTTCTTGTATACCTTCTTCACAGTAGGAAGCACGATAGTTGTCCAAAAAGTACTATAAAATGAAGCTTCAGATATAGTAAAATGAACTTGGTGCAATTTAAAAACCTACATAATAGCTGAGCAGCTTGGCATTTGTTTGGTTTTCGCCTTTTTTATACTCAAGGGGACAATATAGAAGGATGATACGTGGGTTAACAATTTTTCTCCTCATTTTGCCAGGGGCAACCAAACCTTTGTTTATCATAACTCCTTTAAGAACTCTTGAATCCTCCAGCTGCCCACCAAGGAGCTTCTGAACTTTAATATAATTTTTTTTATCCACATCTCTCAAACCTTGGCCAAGATCAACACCCACTGTTGTGGTAGCATTAATTAATAGCCAAATCCTGAAATTTTACCCAAATATAAGGCAAATGCTATGCTGTTGCAAATGCCCAGCAGTTATCATTTGCACCCACAATAACATATAGGATTTTATCTCATTTTGCAGAACTATTTGCTAGACGTGCATGCATCAGCAATTTTGGTTGGAAAAGATGTCAGTGCTATAGATGCAAGGCTTTAAAGCTTCACTAACTCCAGAAATATGGAGGTGATCCAAAACCTATTGTCTTATTAGATGCCAAAATCACAATGAGAACAAGAAACAAGCAAGTGGAATTCATTTAAAGAAAAAAAAAAAAAAACTGGTTGACAATGAGACATTGCCAACTGCCAAGATTGTGCCTCTTTAATCAAGGTTTATACAATATCCATACACCATATTTTTTTAAAGAAAAAAAGGAAAAATTTTTATCCCAGAGACAGAGAAGATAAAAGAACAGAAATCAGGTTGAAAGTCAAGCCCAAGGAGATATGATACTCACAGCAATTAAATCTCCAAACTGACTTGAAAATTTGGTACCAATGCAGCTTTGAACTAGCCCCAGCATTTAACTCCTGCAGCATGATTCATAAATAGTATTAAAACTTCAAGGCAGTTAAAAAATTTTCTCTTCTCCCCAATGAAGTTGACAGGCTCAATAAAGCAATTACCCTCTAGCAGAAAGAAGAGTTGCACTGGCAATTATCTGCCACTGAAGTACATCAACTATTTATACTATGAGATTCATCTTGAATTTTAATCTTCACGTTGCAGAGAGCCATGAATTGACAGTATCTACAATCAACTATTTTGTTATAAGTTGCAGATTAAATAATTATGGAAGTCATCACTTGTCATAAACAATCTCAGAGACTTCAACAAAAGAACCACTTACAGATACTGCTTACCTTGGCAAATGACTGTAGGATGATAATTTTTGTTAATGAATGCTTCAGCAACATACAGCATCTCACCAGCTATAAAAATAAGTTTATTAAAATAAAAAACAGAACAAGGTGGCATATAACCAATAAATCAAATAAACTCAGCTCCTCTATTAGTTACATAATGACGAAATATAGAATCCATCAGTGACTTGTTATTGACAACATGTAGAAATACTGATGCTGTTTCATAAACAAAATAATCTTTTCATTTTCCATTTCATAATCACATTACCAAAATAAATAATCCAGAACAGGTCCACAAGAAATATAGTTTAGATGATAATTCATAATAAGATTAAATTAAATATACTTAAAGTTAAAACACGATATGATCAAATATTTCCAGAAAAATAAAAAGCATGAACCCATTTATAACCAGATACAGAGCATAAATATATTTCCAATACTAACCAAAAATAAAACTAAAAAGGTTTGTCAATATTGTGGTGGAAATATTTTTAAAGATTTTGGTCAATTCCTTTGAGTGATTCTCCAATAATGACAAACCCTTGGCTCTTAATTACTACCACAACTGTATATTTTATTCTTTTACGTGAAAATTTGTTCCGATAGATTTGTCACTCTACATAACCAAGAGCAACAGATCCATTGGTCAAGTACCACATCAAAAGTCTAGAGAACTTTTAAGGATGCTCAAAGCCTAGAAACTGCATATTGTAAGGTTTATTCCTTGTTCATATAACAGATTGACGACATCTGTTTCCCTAAGGGGAGCTTCATATAATGTTTGCGATTAATTTTGTATATCACAACTAAGGACCAGCTGCAAAACAAAGCAAATCCCTTTCATTCACTATTGCCTAATCTTGAATATTTCAACTAGGCATACAAATTTGTTAAAACACAAAAATATTAGGAATATCCAAGAATCAAGAGTTATGTCAAGAAAGGTGAAGATAGTTGTAACTATTATAAAGATTCTTTAAGCAAATAACCATTAAAAGTATATCACCTCCTACCTAGTTTTGGAACCACAAATTAACAAATGGCACACATGCATGCTATTGCATGAATCTATGCACTAGGTAAACTAAGTCATAAACATGAAAACCAAGAATTAAATACTTAAGAAATGGGACAATACTTTGTTTGGTAAATACTATATTTATGTCTGCTAAGTTTTGGTAACAACATAGCTAGTGAAGTTGTGGTCCCATGCTCCATTATATGGTATATATAAATCTAAAACTTAAGGTTTACTGTACCGCAAAAGTAAATTAAGTGATAAGAATCATCTGAAAAAGGGTATGGAGTTCCAGAACTCGAATAAAAAACAAACTCCTCCAGTAGAGACAATATGTTGACATCCCTACTCCTCCCCTTAATTTTATTAGAAGAAAACAAACCCATGATTCTTGCAGAAGGCATATTCTCAAGCAAAATGCTTTAACGTAATAAAATGTAGGATTATGTTGGATTTTGGTGTGAACTATTTTCATCAACTCATAGTACTAATGATCAATTATTAAGAAAAAAAAGTCTACAAAGAGGGGGACAAGGCCCAAGAACAGACACTATCAGAGACACAAAGTAAGGTCATAATCCCATTCTCTAGCATGTGCAACATCCTAAAGTTAAGGTTTCAAAGTCAGCTATCCAATGCGCAATAAATCAAACAGTAACATGACTATATATGTTGGGAACAGGAACACAGTATACTTCAACATTCAAACGCAGATTTTAATTGCGAATGTTACATTGATATCATTTTCGCACAGAACTCAACAACCCCTACCAATTAAGTATAAGCCAAGAATTTATGGTCTTATTCAGTTAGTTGCAATTTTCCATTTCATTGCTTCTCAAGTTAATTTCCAACCTTGATATGGACAGTGACTTGGTACTGATTTGTTGCTTTTGTTACATTAATTAGGACATAGGATCAGAACAATCATAATGCCACCTAGTTTCTGAGTTTGTTTCCCCCTTCTTTAATTTTGGTTCAAGCTCTCCTGACATTGTTTTAACATAATGCATGATTCATAATGATGATTCTTATGCATAAGCAATATGATTGCTGACAAAATGAAGGATTGGACCTAACCCCAGTCTCATTCTGTCATTTCCCCCCACAAATTTGGGTCCCTGATTTATATTATATATAGTTGATGTCATTTAGCAACAACCCTTTTATGAGCAGAATCCACAGGAGATTAAGAGCAAAATGTAGAAAACAAACCAATGAAAGTGTTTACTTTGTAATGCACGGAGCATAGAAGAGCAGGGTGTTGAAGAATCTAAAGCTTGTGGACATTGGGTAAAGACTAAGCAAAGCACTTCAACTAGGACAAGTAGAATATTGCCCAAATTTAAAAATATAAATTGCCGGTGGATTGCACATTTTGCTAGATTGATCACTGAAAATTTACCATTACCAATGGGCAAAATAATTTGAAAATGGTAACTACATTCGGTGGAATGAACTAGAAAGCATTTATTTTTATATAAATAAATAATACAAATCTCACACCATCTATTCTAATCGTGAAAATCAAAACCTCAACCAGCCAAAGAATAAAATCCAGATACCAAAAGCAGCGTCAATATTAGGTAAAGTGACACGTCAACAAGGTTTAGGGTTAGGGAAGGATACACAGCTAAGGAAGAAGCAAAGAACCATACCACTAATCACACTCAGTTAGACAAGCGTTGCTTCGCTGCAGAGATGGAGACGGCCTCAGTTTGGGTTTCGCAGGCGGTGAAGAGGAACGCCGATAAGAGAAGTTGTCAACAGTGGAGTCTGGTGGAGCTGCACTGGTAAGAGAAGCTGAAGGAAAGGGGATGGGTTGAGATCGTGTTGGGGGCGTGACCTAAAGCTTGAATCTCACGGTTATGGCAGTGGCGATGAGTGAAAGAGGGAAGGGCGAGAGAGCCGAGATCTCTGACCTAGACTTCTTCGATGCCTCTGCTCTCATTTTACAGAGGTTTAGCTGTCAAAAAATAAACCGCAACCGGGAACGTTTAGCTGAAGATAACGTCCCCCAATCAACTTTGCATTCGGAAACGCTTTCTTAATTAGACGTTTCAGAAGGAAACCCGTTCACGAAATCCTTCTTCAGCACGTTTTTTCAATAAACGTTCCGAAATATGCGTTCTGGAAGCCCAATCCTATAATTGTGCACAATGCAATGTAGCAAGAGAGACCCCAGTCTCATCAATTTGCATGCAATTCAATTTACAAGAAAGTTCTTTAGTTTGTTGCTTAGCGTCTCAAAATTATATAACAATATAAAATTAAAATATATGCTCGTCTCTTGGCTCTCTACCATTTGGAAAATTCTTATATTGCTTCAATTTATTATCCTAGACAAGAAGTTATTTTCACTGTACTTAGTATTCTTCTATTTTTTTTTTATTATAAGCCATATTTTAAAAGATTAAATATGCAAAATATAAGTTTACTTCTTATTAAATAATTAGAATAAAGAGAAATTAAGAAAAATATACCAATAAAAATGGGTTATAATTTAATAAATGATAAGATTAAAAAGTTATAATAAATTTTATAAAGATAAAAAATTTTAACTTTTAAGTTTTTTTTAATATGTGTATATGTGGATTGGTTAAAAATAATTTATGATAAAGAACTTCTACATTAATTGAATCCCAGTAACATAGTTAATTAGTACTAGCTAGTAATCTCCAATCTCCTATTTCAGAATTAGAAAAGCACTTAAGCAATTATAAGAGATAGATATAATGATGAATTCTTATCATGCCGAGAAATATAAATAATACAGAAATAAATGCATTAGTTATTAATTATCGTTTCAAGTTTACATATAATTAAACGAAGGCATAAAAGCCAAAAATTAAGGTTACGACTACAGAAGAGAGAGTGGTACTGGTTTCATTTCCTTTCATTCTTAGAGTAAAATCTCAAAACCAAATAGAAGAAGAACCTGTAAAGAACACCCCAAGCCAGAAGGATCAAGATATCAAACCAAATCTTCTCCATTTCAATATCCATTGTAACCAAAACATCTTCTCCGATCAAACTTCCGATCGGACAGTTCGAGTTATTATGTCGCTCACTCGTCTTCACAATTCCCAATGGCCCAGGAGACAAATCTGCTAAGTTCCCTGTGTAGCAACGATCGTTCTTAAACTCATTAGTTAACAATGCCTCGAACGGGTACTTTATTGCAGAAATATAGTGAAGCCATTTCCAATAAGCAGGAATCTGAGTTCTCTTGAGGAAGAAGCCACAAGTCAGAAAGAACAAAGCAGTGGTGGCTATCACCACTGCATAACCTGTAATATAACTAGGGACGAGAGCACTGACGAGCATGACGTAAGCATTGGTGGTGATGAGAGAAGCATAAAGGATCAACCAGAAGTATAAAAGGCTGCTTTTGAGGTGAAGCATGAACTTGGTTATAACGGCGAATGTGAGGCCTTGGATTGCGAAGAATGGGAGATAAACGATCAGTGAAGAGATCACGTAGGAAGAAGCACGATAAGCATTGTGGGAGGTTTCTCTTATGAAGATGAACCTCTCTAAGATGAACGACGGTACGGCATCATTTGAGGAGAAGAAGACGAGGCAGACTGAGAAGATGTAGAAGTTGAGGATCCTGTTGATGTCCTTGAAGGTGGGGTGGCTAAGGTTTTTGAAGATGGTGGAGAGGACGAGGGCCATTACAGTTAGCACAATTTCACGTGAAAGGAACAGTTCTGGAGTTCGGATCACGTTCAGAGCAGTTCGCCATGAGAGCACTGCAACCTCGCGAAGCCATGGATTCGCATACTTTGCTCCAATGTTTGGCTCGTCAAGCACTTCAATGTCTCGCTGATCCTCGTTTGAGCTTACGTAGGAGTCCATGGCAATGGATTGACCAGCCACATATGGTGTTTTGGCGCCATATGGCTCCTCGAACGACGTCGAATACTGGTTCAAAACGGCGCTTCTTTGTCCATAAATCGGGGTTTTCGCCGGCGTGCACCAACCAGGCGTTCTTGCCGGAGTCCAAGACGGAGGGCGACGAGGGGTTCCTACCACACCATGGTAAAGCCAAACAGAGAAATCTTTAGCAGAGAAATCTTTGTAAAACTGAGAAGCCAACCGAGGATAGACGCCACTAGTCATGGTATTAGTCCAAGGCGTTTGAGCACTTCTCCTTTCAAGGGAGTTATCGAAATCCTCATCATCATCATCTTCTTCAATGTTATAACTAAACTGTGCAGAATTAGCAGGATGTGTTGTTCCAGCAATGGAGCGTTGGCTTTTTAGGCTAAGCATGTGCTTCGACGCAGGTGTATAGCTCTTCTTATAAATTGTTCTTGGTGTTTTCATAACAGGTGTCTTGGCTGCTTGGTCAGGTTTAAGGCCATCACGATTGTACAGAACAAGTGGATCAAGCCCAACGGTTGATTCATCATATTCTTTTATGACGTCTAAAAGATACTCTAAGCTGTTTTCTCCATCAGGTACTGGCCTTCCAAACCCAGAAAGATGAGCTGAAAGCGCACTTGGCTTTCCCATATATATCAATCTTCCCCTGTCACATTCAATATATAAGAAACAGATTCAGCAGAATGAGAGGTAGAGTCAGTAAGAGGTCATACACAAGAGCTTATACTAATCGTTTCTCTTTATTTCTCTCTACACACTTGATCTGAGGAGCAGTACTTGAAGGAAGGAATTAAAATCCGAGGTTGGATAGAGAATTATTGCACCTGGCAAGGATGGTGACTCGGTCTAGGAGCATTTGAATTCTGTAGGAAGGTTGATGAATGGTCATGAGGACGATGCTTCCGCCTCGAGCTATGTCCTTAACCTTTTCCACTACACTATAGGCACTGGTGGAATCAAGACCTGAGGTTGGTTCGTCAAGAAACAGAAGTGATGGCTTATGGATTATGTCTATGCCAATTGATACCCTGCGTCGTTCTCCTCCTGAAACTCCTCTGTTCCCCTCATCACCAATATATGTATGTGTTGCACTCTGCATCACCATCATCATTATCATTAAAAACAACAGATGAGTGACCTATAAGCACATCTCTTTTTAACCAAATTAATAAGCTGTCTAAAATTGAAACGTGTTAGATAATACAACTATATATTGGCATTTAAATTTTATCATGATCTGGTACTGGTGTTTGTGTCATCATCGATATTATTCTTGTGCCAAGTATGGTATATGCATACATGAATAGTGGAGAACACTTGGCCAATTTTTTTTTTTTTTAAAATGTGGAGAACAAGATGAAAATGGAGACGAAATTTGTGAAACATATTTGGAATGATGGAGTTGATTCCTTCTCCCTTTTTAAAAGAATCAATCTACCCCCATATCTTTCCATAACATATATATCCTATAAAAAAGATGTTGGATTCTATGAAATTTAATAGGAAATGTCGAAATTGCCCCAATGAATAGCAATAGTGCCTATGATATGGAGGACATTTCGGTCATTGGAATTTCAATCTTTTTCTATTTAATTATTTTCATTCGTGTGCTCAATCATTTTGTCCCATTGAACATCATTGGAATAAAAATTCTCTTTTCTTTTCATCATGTGGATCGGAGTATTCGATTTCATTTCCTATCAATACCAAATATTATTTTTTATATTTATTTTATTTTATTTCATTTAATATGGAGACATATTTTGGAATCAAAATGTTTCCACTTGAGTAGAAGTAAAACGAAATATATGTACTGTAAATTTAATAAGAGGCCAATTAAGAATAATTGAGAGGTAAAAATTGGATAGCAAACTATTCCAAAAGTGTCAAAGTTCAAATATTATTTTAGGTCGATTTTATAGAGTGATGGTGAAATTGATGGGGATGTTATGCATAAAATACAAGTTGAGTGGTTAAAGTGCAGAAAAGTTTTCAGGAGTTATTTGTGACCGTAAAGTACTTACTAAGTTTAAAGGAAATTTTATCGAACTGCTATAAAACCAGTGATACTATATGGTAATAAATGTTGGGCTTTGAAAAGATAACAAAAGCATAAAATGGGAGTAACAAAGATGAGAATATTGAGATAGATGTGTGGTCACATAATAATGGATAAGATTCGAAATGATTGCATATGAGAGAAAATTAGAGTAGCACCTGTTGAGAAGAAAATGGTGAAAAATATATCATTTAAGGTGGTTTGGACATATATAAAGAAGAGGACAAGAGGAGCCAATAAGGAGATTTGATCAAATGGGTTGGAACCCTATCAAAAAGTGTAGAGGAAGATTCAGAATGACATTAAGAGAAATTATAAGGCGAGATCTCTTGATAAATAATTCATCTAAAGAGATGGTGTTAATAGAGTTTATTGGCGTCGTATGATCCATGTAGCCGACTATACTTAATGGGATAAAGCTAATATTATTGTTGATGTTATTGTAATTTTCCATAATCATTACAACCAATGTGAATGAGCTTTGAAGCACTAATCTTACTCCGCTCCATAATGTTTGGTATGATAGAAATGGAAGAGAAATATATGAAAATAATTAGAAGATTGAAAATGCAATGTCCAATTATACCACATACTTTTTTCTTTTTTTATACTATTCGTTGGGGCTATTTTAAAATTTCTCATTATTTCAATGGAATCCAAAATCCATTTTGAGATGATCGAATTGATTCCTTCAAGAATAGGAGAACTGGGGAGGCAATCAATTTCATTATACCAAACACAATTTCCACAATTTCGCGGTTGGCATTTCTATCTCCTTCTCCACTGATTAATTCACGCTTACCATTGAAAAAGGATTTTGTTATCTTTCCTAAGCATGTATAAACATTATTATCTAAGCCGCATATTTTTATTTCATCGTTTATTAACTAGATATCTTGAAAAAAAGTTCAATATACCACACGTACCTAAATTTATCGAGTAAAAGACGGATTTTGTTTTGTGTAAGGCTGAGCTATAAAACACTGACACTTTAGAATACGTACGATTCGTATATGTATCCTCGTCTTTTTCGGCCAATGATTCTTATCATTGTCAGATATCCACGACTTCTTTCTAATTTTATCATAACATTAATATTCATGCTTGTAATTAGAAACTGCGAGGGATAAAGTATTTATGTGTAAGTTAAACAAAGTACAAACACAGAGAAAAAGAAATGTATCCATTTGTTACACATGCTAAACAGTAAACACTTATATTAGACACAACTCTTCAAATAGCTAATTCAAGCCAACGCTTAAAATTTTATCCTATTGCCATGCATGTTCATATCATAAAAGAGAGAAAGAGAATTAGATCTTTTAAAATACTTTATCCTAGAGTAAGAAGAGATACATATAATGGTAGGTTTTATTTTTGACAAAAGTGGATCCTATTGTTATATGTGTCTATTTAGTTTCACGTTAGAAATCAAGTTTTGACCCAAAACTGAATTTTATTATTGTTTATGTATTTATATGTGTTTACTGGATCTCATTAGAAACTTGATTCTCTTTCAAAACAAGGTTTAAACAAAAATGGTTATGGAATTACTTCTTTGGTTAATCAGATTTGCAATATTATTATGGTTAAAGGTAGACACAAGAGCCCCCTAATTTTTTTTCCTTTTAAATTTCCTTATTGTTATATGATAAAGCAAATAAATCTTATACTTCAGCTCCCCAAAAGTAGACCCACATTCAGGTAAACATATATGAGTACTGAAACCACTCACCCAAAACATCAAATATATTTTCAACCCAATCTCATCCCAAAAAAATAAAATTTTTTCCTCTGAGTCCGCCTCTATGGTGGTTGGAAAAATTTATTATACATTTAAAATATTTTTTATTAAAATAATCTAAACATACCCATTTTTGCCAACAAATTCACCGTAATCATGTTATAAAATCTATTCTTTCATAACTCTATTTTGACATACTAAAAACCAAATGGGCACTATATCTATATCTCTCTTTTAGAAAAAATTAATTTCTTTTCACTTTAATTTGGAGAATCAATGCTCGAGAGAGAGAGAGAGAGAGAATTTAATACCTGCAAGCCAAGCTGATCAAGGAGCTCATAAACCCTCTTCTTCTTTTCCTCTCTGGAAATGGAAGGAGGAAGCCTGACCTCAGCTGCAAACATAAATGTCTCAAAAACAGTCAACATTGGGAACAACTGATCATCTTGCATCACATAAGACGACACCATCTTCGTGTAACTTGTTGTCACCTGAACACAAACAATAACAGTAACAAAACCTCACATCATCACCATCATCAACACTAATCATTAATCACCTTGAAAAAACAAAAAATCATTTACTTACTGCCTTTCCATCAATTCTAACTGATCCTTCCAAGCTTCCTTGTGCAATTCGACCAGCCAAAGCATCAAGAAAAGTTGATTTCCCTGCACCACTAGGCCCCATGATGGCCATAATTTCACTTCTCATTGCTTGCCCAGATATATCATGAAGAAGATAAGCCTCTTTCTTCACCCAAACCCCATCTTTCTTCAGCTTCTTCACCACACTGTACGACAGATTATTGAACTCTAAGCCATGCCCAGGAATAGACTTCTGGGGTCTCAGTTCCTTCGCATTATTGTTCTTCGTCGTTCCAAGCTTTTTCAGCTCCAACAAATTCTCCAAGTTCTTGTTCGTCGACCCTGCTCTATCTAGCCTCCCCATTATCGCATGCCCTGATATTTCATGCACTTTCTTGTTTTTCTCTTATTTGGGGCCTTCTTGGATTCCCAAAGTGGGTGGTGATGGTGTGAATTATACCTGAGTTCGTTGAAGTATATGTGAAAGGCATAAGAGGAAGAGGCAGATGGTGAAGTGGGGACAAGAGGTTGAAGGTTAAAATGGGAGTAAAAATTAGGGTTTGGAGAGATTGAGGACGACAATTATAACAGAATACAGAATATCGGACGGATGACTATAAGATTACAAAACCTTTGGGATCGTCGATAGATTTGCTTTGGTGGTATCGAAAGAGTTTTACAGTTTTGTTTCATTCCTCAGCACTGTGACAGCTTGCATTTGACCTACTTCCATCTCTTGAACATGAAAAATATATAGTAAACATATGACCCCATACTTTCGGACTATATATATAAACATCAATAACATTAATTTTTTTAAATAATGAAATTAACAAAAGATAGAATCATGTGTCTTGAATATCACTACATGTGACTGAAAAATTCAATTCAATACTTTGTAAAATTGTTATAAAACTAATTAAAAACATACATACAATCAATGCTAGTTAGGTTAAGTGGTAAGAAACTCCACCTCTTAAGTAAGATCTTGGATTTGAGGCTTATGAATTAAAAAAATTATGTTAGGAGAATTATCTCCATTTAAGATTCATAATATTTGAAATATACTCATATAATTATAAAAAAAACACACACACAAAACACAGGAAAGTAAATGTGTGTACTATGAGAAACTTTTTCGTTTTCCACCCAATATTTTTCTTTTTAAATTCTACAAAAGTTTTATAGTAAAAAAAACCCTAAAAGAACTAAACTGCAGTATGTTATAATGAGTGGCAGGGTCATTCATATGCAATGACGTAAATTACATTATCGAAGGACAAAACTTGGCGAGGAGTTTGGTTCAAAAATATTGGACTGACGCGAAACAGGAGACCATAATGTTAATTCTCTTAGAATTGTCTTGTCACTGAATTTCATGGTTGGGTCTCTCGTATAATCCTTTAATCCTTGTCATTTAACGTTCAAGTTGTAATTTATAAACTCATGTCACTTCAAATATATGAACTGTCGTGAGGAAAAAGAACCATTAACTTGCACAATAGACAAAACAATGACTATGTTTCTATTAATTCGATAAAATAGAGTAAATAGTGAGATGGAGGTGACATACTGAAAGATTAAGATGTACGTAAAAATTTGAGAAAAAAGGAAAGTGAAGAGATATAAAATTTTCATTTAGAAACTTCTGTGTGTCATCATTTTTCAATTACGTTTACATTTCATTTATCTGGTTGATCTGTTTATTTTATATAGGAGGCACTTTCCTATTTAAAAAAAAAATTGCAATCACATCTTTGATTTCGGTTGATACATAAATGATGTGTAAGCTTATTTTTTATGATACAAATGAAAAACATAATTTCATTTAGAAAAATATCCAGTAATATTTAATAGTATTTAATATTTTGGATCTAGAGTTATGATACAATTGAGTTGTGTTTAGATTCAAATGAGGAAGGTTCTCCCACCTTAATTTGTTTCTGTAATTTCTACCTAACTGCACTTTACAACTAGTGAAATTCAGTTGGATTCTAATTTGAATGTGGGTGAACCTTATGTATATTTTTCTTACCTGTTAATCTTTTTTTCAAGTAGAATTTTTTTTTGTGGCCACACGGAAAAAATATTTAGATTAATTTCATTAGAGAAACCTTGAATTCTTTCAAGCTGTATTAATGCACTTATACTTTAAAAAGAAAAACGTCCTCATATCCAATATATAGTAGATACAATACATACACTATACTTCATAATACATATTATTAGTTTTTTTTTCTTCACAAAATTCTAAAATAATTTAAGAGCTTATAAAAATTCAATTTTTGATTTCTTATTTCAGATATCACTATGTCATTTTTGAAATATCTCTTTAAAACTTAATTTTTTTTTATTTTTAATATATTAATTTGTTGAATATATACATAACTTTACGTGTATATTTCTCATACTCATATATAAAATTTTTTAGATTTATTGCATTTGACATATCATGTTATATTATACCCAATACCCTTACATGTATCTGTGCATAATATATAGCTTTTAAATATATGGTTCAAAGGTTGGATTAAATCGTCAAAATATGAAGTAAATCTCCAATTATGTACACTAATAATAATAATAATAATAATAATAATAATAATAATATTATTATTATTATTATTATTATTATTATTATCATTATTATTATTATTATTATTATTATTATTATTATAGTGCTCTTGCGTGATATCATGTAAGACAATTATGGTTTTCCAATATATATATATATATAATTTCCAAACCTTGTTAAATTTTTTTACCTTTCCTCCAAACAATCATTTAAGAAGAAAAAGTGAATTAAAAATATTTAAAAATTTAAAAAGGGTTATGTACAACAAATGTATACAGCTATGAAGTAGAACTCGTCTCAGTTCCTATCTTATTTCTTTCTTGCATATAATTCAGTACAAGAAAATTAATGGGTCACTTTCTAGGTTCTTGAAAACGTAACCATTTAGAATAATGCAATTATATGCGGTCAAAAGAATTGGAGATATTTTTAACATTGGCCAAGATAGATTCATATGCAAAATTATTAATATAAAATAAATGTGGATCTCATGTGTGGTATGTGTTGTATGGACTATAAAGTGAGCATCAATGTTTATGGCTATGAATAATGTATATATGTGACTTTCCATAAATATGATTATATATGATTCAATATATATACAAAATTTGTTATAAGTCACAATATTCATAAATTATGATTCCATACTATTTAGGAAGAAGCATCTACAGTCTACTTTAGTTATCAAATGTTTTCTTCCAATCAAAATGATCACTTGATTAAACAAATTTAGTTTCTCCAATTATTAAACAAGAACACACAATCATTAACTAATTAATGATCTAAACTTTGTAGGTGACATTTGCCTACAAAATAATAATGTATTGTGTAAATATTACAAAAAAAAAAGAATAATTGACATTTATTTTTTATTTTTATTGATATTTCAAAAACGTCAACTATTTCAGTGCTGATAAAAAAAAAATTTTAGTTGACGTTTAAAAACACCAACTAAAATAAACTTTAGTTGGTGTTTGTAGAATAAATGCACACTAGCTAAAGATGGTCTTTAGATAGCATTTTCCTACAAATGCCATCATTTGTGGAAAAATGCAACTAAAGACCAACTTTAGTTGGTGTTTATTCTATCAATGCCATTTTTTTTTTGTAAATAATTTTTATTTTTCTTATAATTCCACTTATTGTATAGATTTTTTACCAACAAAAATCAATTTTATTAATAATAAATAAAGTTTATGGACACCAATTAAACAAAATAATCTAGAATACATTCTATCAGCAAAGAAATAAGTTAAAAGGGAATCAACCTAAGGCACAACATAGAAAGCCAAGAACAATTAATCAGCTAATGCCTTCCCTATCACAAAACACATGAACCAACAATAGCCGAACTGATCCATCCTTTCATCTTCCAAATAGTACTTTAACATTCTCTTGCACATCAGGTTCCATAGTATGCCAGAGGCACTGCACCCATATAACAACAATAAGTTCAGAAGTCCAATAATATATTCAAAAGTCCAACAGCATGTTCAATAGTATCTTTTAAAATGTCGAATTTTGTGGGATGACAAATTTTAGAATCTACCACAATACCAACATTGGCCAAGCAGATAAGTCTGACAGACAAATTTGTCTAAAGTGCCCCTTAAGGCTGACATAGGCATTCTTCTATTATAGGGAAGAGTAGACTAACAATAGTTCCTGCCTCAATAACAGCAGAGACTAAAAAATGCTAATACTCTTCAAACATAATACAAAGTAATGAATGACTAGAACAAAAAATGCATCAAACAATTTTACCACGAGTCATTAATTTATGTTGATGAGCTTAAGTAAGATTAAAAAAAGGCAAAACAGATAAAAAGTCATAAATAAACCCGCTGAAAATAGTAACAGAAAGAAAGTGCTGAGTTTCAAAATATTCTATTTTTATTAATAAATTTTTTTAGCTGACTTTCATTAATAACTTTAAAAGCACAGCAATTTGATTAATTGACTTCCACTTTTTGGACTTATCGTTAATGGCGAGCACAAAATTCCTCCCGTGGATGTTGACAGCCATATGACTGTGAGGATATATATCTCCTGCCCACTCACATGGCTAGATGAACTTTATATTCTTCTCTCTTTTTTTCCTACCACTTTTTCATTGTCTTTCTCATGTACAGTAATTAGATAAGATTACTTGTAATTATTCAGCCATGAGCCTCCTTTTTAACTCTTAATTCATTTTTTTACAGCTAATGTAATTATATTAGCTCATTTACCTGTTATTGGGCTGGCATAAATCAAATCCTGTTACTGTTCATGTTTGAAGTGCCCCTTGAGGCTGACATAGCTATTCTTCTGTTATAGGGAAGAGTAGACTAACAATAGTTCTTGCCTCAATAACAGCAGAGATTAAAAAATGCTAATACTCTTTAAACATAATACAAAGTAATGAATGACTAGAACAAAATATGCTAGTGAACCAAGCAATGTTTGATTTGGCTAAAAAATGCTAATACTCTTCAAACAAGATCATCAACATAACAATAGTTCTGCATCAACATCAAAGGAGCTTATTAAGAACAAACAGAATATATGCATAGCTAAAACAAAAGTGCAGTCTAATATATATGCACACACACACACAAATACTTACCTTTCATTTGGTCCATAACATGCAATGTTTCTGCTTTTACTGGTGTTTTAAGCTCACAATCAATGACAAGTTGAACTGCAAGCAACAACCCTTTTCTTCTCACATCATCCCCAATCACTAAGAAGATACAAAATTAGCACCATACATTTTCTTTTACAATAGAAGACAATAATAGCATTTCTCTCATGTCTAGGAAACAAAACTAAATGCTAGGTAGGTTATATTATAAACCAGAAATTTGTTTCATCTTCACAAGTGCAGTAAATATGCTATTGAACCAAGCAAACCAAGCATCAGGCTTCTCACCAACAATTTTTTAGAGTAGGCGAGAAGCTTGATGCCGGAGTACTTAATTCTACATATTTTTGTAATGATTAATGGCCAAATAGATTGTATATCCCTAAGCTAATTAACTTAATTCGTAGAGCCTCTGGGACATAATGATAATCTTGTGATCATTTGGAGCTTCAAATTTGCATCACTTGTAAAACTGCAAATGGAGATGGTCTTTGAAATTCTTGCGTTCTTCAAAATCAATCTTACAATTTCAAACTCACATTCTGAGCCTAGGTATGTATTAACTTTGAATTTCTTCAGGTGTGATTCAACACATTGAGGAACATCAAGTATTGTTTCCATTAGCCATCCCGACAGATAATAAGCTTCAACAGAGAGAATGAAGTTGCTACAGGGAGCACGATTTTTTTTTTTATGGAAAACAAAGTAACACTCTGGAGGAGAGTACGGAGCTGGTAAAGGTGTTTGGCTATGTGAACCCTCATGTCGATACTTTTTCTTTTAATTATTAAATATTTTTAGTTGGTATTTTCTGAAAAAACACCAACTAAAAATAGTGTCTTACATAGCGTTAAAACACTAACTAATATTTTTTATTTTTTTTTAAATACTTTAGTTAACATTTTCCTCACTAATGTTTTTTTTATTTTTAAATTATTTTAGTTAGCATTTACAAGGAAACGTCAACTAAAATAATTATCTTTTATTAACATTTCAAAGATAAATACCAACTAAAATATTTTTCCAATTATTTTAGTTGGTGTTTTCAAAAGAAACATCAACTATGGAGTATCAGTAAATTTTAAAATTAGTGTAGTAAGATAAATTTTACAAAACCAAGTGATTATTGTCAAAATAATATCATTTTGAAAACCAAAATTGCTCATACGGCAATTTCTTAGAGAAAAATGCGTCCGAGACAAATTTAAGTCATAAATGTCAAGTCTGACCAAAAAAATTGAAAAAAAGTCATGAATTGTCAAGTGAGTATATTCCTGCTTACTAATTGAGAGAAATGTACCAAAGAAAAAGATCATTTCGATCCCCCCCCAAAAAAAAAGAAGAAAAGATATTCCTTGAGGCCTAAATTAAAAAGTATATTATTAAAAATAGTTAATGAGAAAGTGATCTATCAAAGAGTAAATAATTAATTTTTACAAAGATGTACCAGGAGCTAGCAAGACCATTGAAAGCGCAATTAATCACATAGGAAATGTAATTACTAATTATATATATATATAGCTAAAGACTAAAGTGTCAAAAATCTGGGGAGAGAAAGCCGGACACTCACATATGATTATATATATATATATATAAATATAAAATATATGGAAATTAAAGCTGGCCGGCGCTCATTGAGAGATCAGCTCATAAGCCATTTTTGCTTGGATCTTTCTCTTGGTCTTTATTTTTCACCTACCAACTCATGATTTGGCCATTTCTCGGAATACAATTTGAAATTTAATTTAAGCTGAAAATGAATGTGTGTGTGTGTGTTGTAGCTATATAAAGGAGATACCTGAGAAACATATTCATATTGTGAAGCATTATATAGTGTCTATGTATTTCTCATCATTATATAACTTCAACATTCTTAGGCAAGGACAAGGAGCAAAAAATTAGGCTCTAACTCGAGGTATTGGAACGGTTCAAACTACTCATAGCATCGGTTGATAACTCGATTCTATGATTTGATTGAGCCGCGCCAATATCGCGTGTCTTATGAACTAATCTTTTTCTCTATTTTTGTAGTATATAAATTCATTTTATTTTCTGTCTTTGGATGCAATTCAATTTTGAAGTTTATGGCCCAAAGTTTTGAAGTTATAATCAATGATCAACTATGAAAGTAGTGTTTTGAGCTGGATTTTGAGATACTAATTAAGAGTCTACCTGAAGAGCAAGATTGTTGGGTATCAAAATTCAACTTGGATCAGCAATTGCATTGCCCGAAAGAGACTTTGTGAGTCTGGGCCTCACACACACACACACACACACACACACACACACACACACACACACACACACGGTGTCTCTATCTCTCTCTTGTAGGATGGTGCAGTGACAGGATAGATCTTGAGGCATCAAAGCTAGCTCATGTAAGTTTCACTTTCTGTCCACATGGTTTTAAGAAGCTAAGAGAGAAATAATTTGCCAAAGTTGGATTGGAACAATTCAAATCCATCATACTACTGATATCAATCGTTATGACCTCTCTCTTCTTAAGACAAGATCACGAAGAATCTATTATTTTCAATTATTCACCAAAAAAGTTATTGAGCATATGTTTTTTTAATATATTTATTTGACAGGATCAGATTCAAGTATTATCGAGTGTAAATGAAAATAGTTCCTCCAATGTAATTTTTTCTATTCATAAGGCTAAAATTTAAGATCTTATTTAAAAGTTATTAAGTTCTTGCCCACTCAATCTAACCGTTGTTGGTTATTGAAAAGATATTTTGAAGTACAAATGATGATGTATTCTCATAAGACAATCATGGACATGTCCTTCTCAGGTTAGAGACTTTTTTTTCACCTCTTTTACTCTCTCTTCTTTGGATTTTTCTTCATTTCAAACAAATTAAGGACTAGTTAATTAGTAGGAAACACCTTCATATTGAACTCAGCTTTTTTATTTAATTCTTCGATCTTACATTTCTGATTCAAGCCAAGTTAATTCAGTGAACTTACTAAAAGAGACAAAACTCTAATTAAATATCTACCTTTTTACTTATACAATTTGAGTATGAGACATTATTTGAGAAAAACTGAACTCGTGGTGTTGGTAGATTAGGGTTTAGTTTTATATATGTTGGAAGGTTATGGACTTTGATCCTCCTCACCTTAAGCGACATTTAGACAGTGAAATCTTTGGACGTTCAATTTGGATCATCTTCAACATGTCCTCCTACATATTTTAGGACAATCTTATATCTTAAACGTTGCTAACTAAGACTCTTGTAAAGCCCCCCTAATAAAGCATTAATCCTATAATTAACATGGATATTCTAAAATAATTTTAGCCTGTGAAATAGAGAGATAGACATGTTGGGCCTCATTTTTTACCCGTGGATTTTTACTAAAGTGGAATCATATGTTCTTCTTCTCACTTTAACAGAAGTTATTGGCACACAAAATAAAAAAAAAAACAAAGCCAAAGTTAGTAAAGAAAACTTTTATATAGAAAAAGCTTTAAGGAAAAAAAATTGAAAGACCTTACAATGATGAAGAAAACAGCTTAGAAGAAATAGAAGGGTAACAAGCAAAATGAATTGGTTGGTTGGTTCAAATTAAATCGTTGCCTCTAAAATAAAAATAGAAAGTTCCCTCAAAGGATCACATATAATTAACCAACCTCCATCACCATATCCTCTGAGGAAGTTGACGAAAACGAAGACCATCCTTCCTTCTTCCTTCATTCAATATTCCGTCATCTGTGTTTTCTTTCTCTTCCCTCTCCAACATATCAAAACGATCATATTCATTATCATCATCGATCATTAAAACTCGATTATCTTCTTCTCCTTGAAATTAGTTATGGCTTCCAAGAAGTCTATTCTCTCATTCTTCCTCATTTTCTCTTCGTTTCTTCATCTGGGTGTCTCGCAGCTTTTGCCTTTAGGTAACATGCTGTGTGTGGAAAAGCTGACTCCTTGTCAACCGTACCTCAAGTTGCCGGAGGCGTCAGGGACCCCACCGGATACCTGCTGTGAACCGTTGAAAGATATGGTCGCCAAGGAGGTTGCTTGTCTGTGTCATGTGTTTAACAGCCCCGAGATGCTTCAGTCCATGAATGTTACCAAGGTTGCTGCCTTGAAACTTCCTAAAGCCTGTGGTATAGATGCAGATGTTTCCAAATGCGATAAAGGTAACTAGATATTCAATGAGAATTTTAACTCCCATGATTAGATACATACATACATACATACATACATACATACATATATATATATATATATAGTGATCGATATATCTGTGTTTTAGGTGAAGATTCATTTTATTTGATGAAGTTAAATTTGATATGTCAAAAAAATTATGCAGAATTTTTTAATATATATTTTTTTAAAATTATATAGAATTTTCATTTGTTTTCAAAATTGATATGAATATTTTCTAAAATTTCTTAGTAAAGTTAAAAAGAGACTCATTTATTTACAAAACTTACATAAACTGTAAACCTCTCTCTCCTAAAAGAAAAATAAATTACACAAACATTTCATGATATAAAAACTTTTCATAAAAATTAGAGAGAGGTTTCTGTAAATTCAATAAAAAAAAATCCATCCTATATTCGTGTAATTTAGTTTTTTCTTGGAAGAAGTTTGTATTGGTATTAAAAATAAGATGGAAGTATATGTAATTTTAACAGAGTTCAGATAAGGCTCATTTAATTTACTTTTTAAGAAAAATTTTCATAAGTTTTAAAATAAAGAAAAAATATATAATTTCAACAAAATTAAAAAATAAAATATGTATAATTTACTTTAAAGAAGTTACTTAAATTTTGTGAAACTAATTTACTTTGGTCGGTGAGTGTTGACTGTTGACACATCCTGAATGGGTGTATAATGGATTCCTAAATTCTAAGAGATTATTTGTTGTATAAAAAATTGAAAGAAAAGATAAAATGATAACCTTCCTTTCTCTACCTTCTGATTTACTATTGCACTATTCATATTAGGTAGATTGTGAATGGAAAATGAATTTTTGCTATGTTTGATACATCAAAAATTAAATTGAGACAAGGGAAAAGATCAAAAAAAGTATAAAAATTATATTTGGTAAATGACAAAATAACTTCGTTGGAAAGAAAGCTTCCCATGTCTATGGGAGAGAGCTCTCTCATTCTTATTCCCATTTACATCTTTAATCCAACGGATCCTTTATGTTTTCTAGAAACTTTATAAAGAGAGAATCCTCATGAATCTTACTCAAATTGAACAGTAGATTAGTTAGAAAAAATAGTTAAAGCACCAATGACAGTGCTGGCAAAAGGAGAGAATTTGCTTTGGCCATCATATTACTGTTATGAAGAAAGAACACTCTTGAAGCTTGAATGGTTGGCTAAGATTAAATTTCCGACGGCATATTTGGATGCTATCCATAGATGGTTTCTGGTTTTTAACTCAGATGATCTGTCTTTATTTTACACTAATTTTGGTGCTTTTTTTTTTTGGCAGATGCAAGCTCATCAGCCAGTTCACCCATCGGTAAGTTTTTTTCTTCATCATTATATAACCATGTCCCACTGTTCCATGCCTAACACAAAAACAAAACCTATGTGCTTAGATTATCCAACCTTCTAGTTTTCCATGCCCATCACACAATTTTTAAACAAAGATGCAAGCAAAGCCCTTAGATAAACAAATCTTCTCATGTCCTGAAATTGTGTTATCTTCTCCTATTTAAAATTTAGACCATTAGCTTGATGCAATGATTAAGAGAGGAGTCTGATCCAATGATATTCTTTTTATTAACATATTAATGTACTGCACATTGTTATTTTCACATATTTTCTTTTAATCATTAGATAGAGCTAATGGACTAGATGTTGAACAGGAGATGAGAATGTTATTTTAAGACCAAAAAATATCTGTTTTGCTTAAATATGGGGATAAAATTGAGATGCAGCTCATTCATCATATTCGTCCATAAAAATATAGAGAAACCCTGTTTAAAAGAGTTGTAAAACATGCCATGGCAATACAATTTCATAAGAATATAACTTACACGAGATCCGACGCCTTAGTGTTGGAATAACTGCAACCAACTTCATTAGAATATAACTAAACCTGTGTCTCATCTTAATGACACAAAAAATGTTGTAACTAGCTCTTTATTTGATGCAATTCAGGTGGTCCTGCAGCAGACATTGATGAAAAAGGATCAAATTCAACGAGTTCAACCACAATGATTATTCCCTCTGGCCTTGTCTTGACGTTTGCTTTAGTTTTTTCTGCAGACTGGGCTTTGACATGTTCAAGAGCAAGCTAGATCAAATTGAAATCTCTCTATTCAGACAATCATATATTCAGAGAGAATAACACAAAATAGTAAAATTCTGCATGGGGTTTATTTCTCATCACACCAAACTTTTCTTTTCTTTCAATCTCTCTCTCTCTGCATATATTATATACAATTCAATTTGATGAATGCAGAATGTCCACTGTACTTGAGAAATGAGGGAAGGAAAGGGAATAAGATACTATTTCTATGTACATTTATATATTTACTATTATTCCTCTTTTAGAGGGGTGAGGGGATTCCTAACATAGTAGTACTGTTCAAATCCTAGTTCTGCTAACTGGATAGTTAGATGCCATGGAGGACGAGTACTATGCAATTTTATGACTAATAATATGATCATATCATTACTTGTGATTGGAACAACTCATGCACATTTCAAGAAATCCACTCCATGCACCAATCCAGTCAATTAAACATTGGATTTCCAGACCTCAGAGAAGTAACTTATTTCCTAAAAATTGACAAAAATAAGAGATTCACAGATTTTTTTTTTATTACTTCCTATTTGCAAGACATTGACAAATAAGATTTGAACATGTCTACATTTGAATACATACATATACAAACAGTTTCTTCCTTTAAAAAAAAATCTATTTGTGAATTGTTAAGTGAGAAAAAAGCAAGCATTTGAATGCAAAACTGTGCAGAAACTGACGAGGAAAATGAAAGTACATCTGCTCAAAATCATCAATTTCAACGACCAAAGGACACCGAGTACACTATACATAACATTTATGAATTAAATTCTTAATACGTACATATAATTAGTAATAAGATATATTCATAACAATTCTTTTAATTTTGTCTGGCAAAAAAAAATTCTTTTAATTTCAGGCATAACGAAGATATTTTCAAATAATAATTAGTTTCCCACCAAAAGCAAAGGCCAATTGTCATTTCATCCTCATATCTTTTTTGGCCAGAATTGGCATGTACAAAAAAGAGGACAAGAGGAGCCAATAAAGAGAGTTGATCAAATGGTTTGGAGCCCTATTAAAAGGTATAGAGGAAAACCAAAAAGAACACTAAAAGAAATTATAAGGCGTGACCTCTTGATAAATGATTTATCTGAAAAAATGAAGTTTGATACAGTCCATTGGCATTGTATGATCATATAGCTGATTCCACTTAGTAGGATAAGGCTAATATTGTTGTTATTATTGTTGTTGTTTTGGCCAGAATTTCATCCCTATCTGAAATCACAAACTTAAAGACAAGCCAAGATAATGAGATAGCTGCACAATTTTCACATAAATGAAAAAATAGAGATTTCGTTTGCAGCAACCGTTCAGACAATAGCATATACTTGACATGCCATCCCTCTGAAACTTGAATCGACATGTCACAGATAAATTACAAGTAGATATTAACCGGTGTGATATGACAGAGAAGACAGATAGACATAAAAAAATACAACCGAAACATTACACAGATTTTTCTCTTCATATTTTTTTCTACCAGAGGAGGGAAGGAGCAAGACAGAATAGACCAACTAAGTGTTGGGACACCGTACATTTGCGTACATTGGGGAAAAAAGAATAGAAGGGAAGCTTTCGTCAACTCAACCCAACAGGACACAAAGCAAGCAAGTAAGCAAACAAACCGAAATTATTCAGTAAAAAGAATAGGGAAACTGAAATCAAATGAATGGAATGAATGTAGATAAAGAGCGAAAGGTCTTCACGATATCCATCTTACTATCAAATTTTCAGCATGGATTGCCTTCAACAGAGACATGAACTTCAATAGATAATCTCTTGAGAACCACTGAAGCTTCAATTTACAAGGACCTGAAGCTCTGTATCTATGATTGACAGCTTTGAGATTAGCTTGGGCAGATGTATGGAACCCTGACATTTGACATTTCAGAACTGAAGTCACACAGTAGCCTTTCCCAGCCTCATTTACCTAGGAGAGTTGACATTAAACAATAAGCCAAGGAATGGATCTATCCTGTAGAATCAAAAATAGAGGAGGGAAAAAACAGAGAGAATAGGAAGGAGCAGAATAAACAACAGCCAATGTTTCATACGTCATACTAGATAGGGGGGATCTAAGGGAAGGAAGGCAATCAATGAGAATGCTTGCCTAACTCCATTCATTCTTCTTCTCTGTTACAAGAAAGATGGTCCAAATATCAGTGTGTTTCTTATGATGTTAAGAAGTGCTCAAAACACGGAGGTTGTGTTTGTCTCCAAAAGTGGTATTTTCTGTATTACTTACTAACCAATATTTCAATGGTCTAAGGTTTGTTGCTGGTGTATTCATGAAGAATAAATATTGCGCATTTACCATAAGGAAGAAGAAATGAGAAATTTCAAGTTCAATTGGCAAATAAATAGGAGAGGTAGTGCATGTGAGAAAAACTGAGAAGCATACCGTTGTTGCAGTTACAACAGAGAGCACCATTGCATAGTGATAAATGCTCAGTTTTGAACCACCACATATTTGGTTGTCAAATAACCAACCTGAACCTGCTCCAAACTGCCATTTCAATTTCCAAAATCCCATCCTAATAGGAAAAATAAAGGAATAAAAAGAAAGAGAAAAAAATCTGTTCATACTTATAGAGCAGTTATAAAACCAAAGCCAAACATAACATATTTGTATATAGACATGCAATTTTACCGAGGCTCAGAAGTTTAAAGTACAAAAAAAAAGTACATCGCCTTCTTATTGAACATCTACCCTTTCTTCCACATGCATCAGAAACTTGCAAGATCAGTATCAAATTTCTTGACTTTTCAATACTTGTTATAAAAAGGTGTGTTTCACCAATGTCAAAGTTAACCCTAAGAAACCACAAAAACACATGACGAAAGTTATCTCCTCTTCAGATGCTGTAAGTATATGTAGCCGCTAACCTGAAGTCCCATTCCAATTTCCAATAACCAACTCGCAAACTTTGTCCTCCTTGTGGCAAGTTAATAAAGCTCAAAAGAGTTTGTGGAAGACATCATTAAATCCATAATGCACTGCTTAAGTTTGCAAAACATGGATAAAACACTGTTGAGGGATGATTATGGAATTAATAAAACATCAGTGTTCAAAGTAGGAAGAAGGGAAGGGCCTTCTATATCATATTTAACTCCAGTAAACTCTCCACTGCTTTCAATAAACCTCTCATAAGATATCTAAAGAATGCACCTCTTACAGTTAGTACCATGGAAAAGCTAGGTGATATATGAGATGAGATTAGACAAGAAATAGTTATCATGCATATGTAATGTATTTGCAAGATTAAACTGCATATCACGGTTTTTTTGGGGGGGCAAAAAGATCTTCGGGTTCAATGAAATGGCCAATTGAACATCTCAATTCACTTTTTATTTTTGTGCAAGAGGTACTCACAAGGGAAAAGAAAAACAAATCCAAAAATAGAAGGAATATTAAGAACAATGATTGACTGGTATCCTCCGAAAAAAAATATTAAAGATATAAAAAATAATATCAAGTATCACCCAAAGAAAGCAACTACCATCTAAATAGCTTTAGGCATAAGTTATTATCCACTTGGCCCTTCCCATCAAATTCACCTCACTGCTTGTGAATTAATGTTTACCTTTCTCTATGGACCAAATCCCTCTGAAAGACACAAATACAGCGCATGCAATGAGCACAGACTTCATGAGCCTCAGAATCAGCAATATATATTGAAATAAGTCACAATAAAATCATCATTCTCTTGAGCTCCACAATTAGCCTCAGAAAAAGTCAGACACGAAATCAAAATCCAGTTTTCCCACGAGATTTGCTGGCATCTGTCTGTCTTACTCTGCTATTGTTTGAATTTACTTTATGATTACATGCAGTGCTGTCTTAAAACTCTTCTAAGATTGAAACAACTCTTTTCTTGGCTTTCTTTCTGCTTTTTCTATTCTCCAACTTATTAGCCTCTTGGTTAACAAGAGAGGCGCTCTCACCATTGTCAGCACTAGCAACAAAATCACTGGAACATTGTTCAGTTTGGTCACCAGATAAATTAAATAGGTTAGTAACATTTTCTCCTGAATGAGAAGTTCCATGGCTTTGGTTGCAAAACTTGCCCTCAAGTAGATCTAGTGATCTGCATCCATTGAAACTCCCTGTAACATAATTTTCACTGGAGGAATTATCAATTTCCAGTACTGATGGCTCAAACTCCCTTAAGTCAATTTCACCACTGCTTGTGCTACTGTCAGAAGATGCTATTGAAAAAGAATCTGCAGACAGCTGCAAAATTTCCTGAGCAAAGCACTGCCGACGGTGAAGAAGTTCTTCTTGATAATGAGGAGGAGATGTGGGGGACACAAATGATGAATGAGACCCTGATATATTGCTGATGGTGGTCAGTGGCGAAATGATAACATTTTCAGCCACTGTATGTGCTCTTTGGGTGGTCATAGTATCAGAGGAACTTCCAGGCCACAATAGTGCACGATCAATCCCTTCAACTGAATGAGATTTGCGTAGGTCCTGTTGTGATCCCAACAAACCAGTGTGAGATGACCCACCGGCATTATCAAGAGAACCTTGGAGGCCAGAGTACTTCTTGCTAGGAAAGCCAGCAGACAAATCTAAGAAAGAATTATCAGATTCCAAAATATTCAGGCTACTCTCATAACCTGAGATTACACCAGGATGCCCCCGGCAAAGTACATTTTCTATATAATTTTCATTTTGAGGATGCAATGCAGACCTGCCTTCTCTGCTGGTTTCCACAAACTTATTAGAAGAAATATCCATCCCCTCCTTAAATTCTTGCAACCCAAGAATAGAACGCTCTTTCTTCAAATTTTCAACTCTATTTATCAAACCCAATACTTCAGCTTCATCATCAGATAAATGAGGATCCTCTCTACATTGCCTTTCATTCCCACATGAAACAGAATTCTGATCAGAACATATGCTAGCAATCTCTTCTTCATTCTGAATACAAGCAAGACGTGAAGCCTTTCTCCGCTTCAAAAGAAAAGATGGATTAAATGAAATCTTAGTCTCCAAATAGGTCAAAATGAATGGCATTAATTTTTCCAAGAATATCATGATAAGTACTTATGCAGAAAAAATTGGCCAAACTTCCTTGTCAAAACATGAGCAGCTAACAACCCAAAAAATGCAAAGAGAACAAAATTTAATGTTATTCATGGAGACAAAACCAAATTACTTTCACTGATTACCTACCATTCTATTTGTGCTCCCATTCCCTACAGTCAGATCATTCGCAGGTAAATAAAAACCGAAGCTGGCAGGTTCCTTACGGTTGCTCGTAATTATTATTTGTCTCTTCCAAAAATCTATAGTGCTAATTCCTTTATCATCTAACTTCAACTGATCAGCTCAACAAACAGAAGTTTGGTAAGAGAAAAATGTTAAGAAGATCAATATAATTCCACACAAAATTCTGAATATATTGAATATTGAATATCAGTGATGCCTGCAAATAAACCATGAGGTCCGGTAAAATTTCAAATAAAATAATACAGAAACAGAACATTGGCAAACAAACACACAGGGCACAAACACATCCTCAGTTGTTACCATACTGTGTGTACATTAGAACTGTTGAAATTCGACTCTAAACTCTAATCTCCTCACTTATGACTTGAGATTCAAATATGATCTTCACTGTGGCCTAGTTAAGCCCATGTTTTATGAGAAGCACGTCATTTATAATTTAAAAAAATCATACCCATAGTTTCCATTTTTAGATAGTCTTTATTACTGAATTTATGTAACTTTTATTTTTTCCATTTATGCTCGCTTAATTCATGGGATCCAGTGGCAAGCTTGTTGCCTGGGGCCTCCTGTAGCTAACCATTCAAAAAATTAAGAAATCAGAACGTCATTTCTCTGATTTTGTTCAAAGTCTTAGAGCCTGCAAGACCTGAATGACGAAATATGTTGGTGGTAGGTGTGAAAAAACCATATATGGTTGTTAGCATGAAAAAACATATGTATGGTGGTTAGTGTGAAAACAATCATCATGAAACCATACATTTCTGGCAAACATGAGAAGCCCATACTTACGCAGTTATCATGAAATATCCAAACCAAAACCCAGAACAAAGTAAGGTGAGGAAGATCAATAAGATGGGGAAAAACCAGAGACTCCATAACAAGGAGTAATGAAGACAAAGCGTTGAAAACAAAATAAGAAAAAGATGACCAATGTAGAAGAAGAGTGGCAATATTCACTCCAGGTTGTTCTCAGCTTGAGGGAAAATATTGAAATTCAACGCTGATATCCTCAATCCTCATTTATGACTTGGAAATCAAATTTGATCTTATCATTTGTAGCCTAATTAAACACATGTTATATGTGAAGCATGTGTTTTTTCAAAAAAAAAAAAAAAAGCCAGACATATAATTTCCTCTTTTAGCTGGACTTTGTTTTTGAATTTTATGTAACTTCTAATTTTGTCATATAAGCTTGCTTAATTCCTTGAGTCCACTGGAAGGCCTGTTGCCCAGGATCTCTCATAACTATCTATTCAAGAACTTACTTTTTCTGGTGAGATGAAGAAGCTGAATACTTGTGCTCTGTACCACCGAGCACAGCACAAAGGATTTCCTTCCAACCACAAGCATTGAAGATACGCAAGGCCTGAAAGAAACTCTAGCTCTGACAAATTGGAAATAATATTGTAGGAGATATCAAGTCCTTCAAGTGACCTCAAATTCTCAATCCCACGCAAAGTAGTAAGAGCATTGTTCCTCAAAGCTAACTTAACAATATGACAGGAAACCTGCATGATCCAACAAATCTGGTATTGGGCCAGAGTTTTCTTTTAAATCAAAGCTACACATTAAAGAGGCAAAAATAATCAGTTTGTCCAACAAAGAATTTTCTTTCATTCCATATAAGCATTTTGAGTTCTCTAGAACATTCAACCTGATTATAACCTGACAAATTTTCTGAGGATGCATATTCAGTTCCAAGAGCACTAATTTTTTGAAAGGTCATAAGGGAAACACATTCAATTTTCAATCCCAAAAAGTCAACAAGCATTCCATAAAACTGAGAGCCGAAAAAAGAATATCTTAAGAGAACCTAACTGTTCTTTACCTGTACTTAGTTAAAGCAATGAAGCCATCATTTTTAACTTAGCCAAATTGGAAAGACTGACATACTTAATATGATTTTAGGCTTGGCCGTAAATTATATGAGCACATTGTCAACTTCCATAACAAACTGTGATGTCTCACTATTTCTGCCCTCGTGAGACAGTTGCTTGTCCATATCCTCATATAGTTTCAATATACAAGCGCTGAAAAAACCCATTAGCTTTACTATTGAGATGCCAAAAGACAACTACAAAATATCATTATAGTGGCAATGCAAGGATGACAAGTCGATTCCAAGCCTATTAAGTCAAAACGTGGCCAATTCCACAACAAACTAGCTCCAACTTGTCTGTTGTCCAACTTGATTGTCTGTCACAGGTCAGCAGTAGCTTAATCCACATCCACAATCTTGACATGCTAATTACTCCCCCCGATTCATAAAAACTGTTTTTTTAGAGTTTTTCACACAGATCAAGAAAGCTATTAAATGATCTAGAACATTGAAAAATTTAATAGTATTTTACCAAAATGGCCTTAATTAAATGCTCTTTTAATTCTTAAATGATCTATTTGATATTAATGAAAGGGAAAAATAGTAAAATAAATCATTAGTGCTTCATTGAAATTTTAAAGTAACAAATATCGTAAAAAATTTCAAAAACCATAAAGTGACAATTTTTATGGATCAGAAGGAGTACATGAATAACCCATCGCAAATTTAGAATACCAACCAAAGTCAACCTCAAGTAGGGATAAACTTACCTCCATTCAATCCACAATCGCTTCCCTTCCAAAACCCATTATCAAAGGCAACTACATATTTTCAAACACAGAGACCGGAGGAAAGCTAGTGACAACCACAGAAAAGGAAAAATAAATGCAGTTCAGCTGACATTACTTGATTTAGTTCAAATTCTCACTCTACTGATCCACACATTGTCCATACTCCATACTACTTTATATGTTGAATCCAATCAAATTCACTAAAATACTCTGAATGAAACTTAACTAGTATGTTTTTATTTTCAACATTTCTATCCCCCTTTAACCAACCAAAACCGTTCACCATTTTGAAGCCCAGGTTGTCCATGATACAGCCACATCAAAGAATTCTAATAACACATCTTCAAGTAAACGAACTATAAACATGCAACACACCAAGCAACATATTTTCATCCAAGACAACTATGCAGTATGCATATAAAAAACCATGTAACAAAACCATATATACCTTGTTGAATGGTGCAATTGTTCTCAAGTGATTAAAACCAAGGTCCAAGTGCTTCAAGTTAGCACACTTATTAAGATTATCTACCCTAGTAAATTTGTTCCTGCTAAGGTCAAGCGTTTCAACTGCGGGAAGAAGTTGCAAAGACTCATCCATGAGAACCAAACCATTACAAGCACAAGAGACGAATGACAGTCGGTTCCATTTTGGACAATCCTTTATCTCCGCTATCCTGCTTGCAAATACATGCCGCAGAGCATCCTAAAACACACAATCTGTCCAATGAATTCCCAATGGGTAAAAATTATAGAAATGGATAGAATTTTAAGTTCCAATTCCAGAAGCACAACTTTCGAGGAAACAAGATACCATTGACATCCAATTATCAGGAATAGTCTAAAAAATGTTGAGTAAATACAGTAATAATTTCATTCATTAATACTGTCACCAAATAAGAGAAATTTAACATGCACATGAAACTTTTCTACACACAATTCGAGGCCAACTATTTTTTCTTTTTTCTGTTCAACACAATGCACATTGTCCCATAGACAATTTACTAACACTTGCCTCAATCTCTTAGCAACCAAAGATAGTAAATTAGATAAAAGAATTGGCCAAACTTACAGTGGAATTGTGGCAAATGATTCTCTCCAAGGTATGCCTCAACTCCAGCATCCCTTTAGCAGCCGACGTAGACAAGTCACATCCCCTGAGCTCTAGAACCTTCAACCCCCCAAAGGGCAAGAAAGACAAAGGCGTAGGGTCCCTGGCAGTCGATGGCAAGATGGAAACGACCTTCAGCGAGGTGAGTAGCCGCAGAATCCTCCTAAGCTGCTCGAGCGCGCGGTGATCACCGAGGTCGGAGATATAGGCTCGCAAATAGTCAACCGGCGCTCCAGCAAGAAAGCTCTCAAGCTCATGCAAGGCCTCTAGTCTGGATTGGACGTAGTGAAGCCCAGCCGGGTTGAGTTTCAACGACAAAGATCCTTCAATCAGAGGACCAGCTTGTTCCTCGACAAACTTCACCAACTTCTCCAAATACAGATCTCCAGTTACAATCGCCATTTCGTTGTATACACAGGGTCAAGGCCGAATTAGAATTTTCTGAGAGAAGCCAACCGCATCATTGGCCAACTCCAAGGAAAGTTCACGTACACTGAAAAACACGCAGAGAGGAAGTTAGAGAGAGAGAGAGGGAGGGAGGGATAGGCGAAATAGAAACGGTCATGAGGACGGATGAGCCGTGAGACAGTGACGTTTAATCAGGAGAAATGGTTGGCAAAGAAACAGGAAATATGGCGTTATGTATTCTACTAGCGTTCGAGCGTATTTAAACAAAAAAATAAAATAAATTAACGACATCCCACAAAAAATAAATAAATAATAAATTATGGAGCATGCTAGACAACTTTTGGCGCATAATTGGGTGAGATCTTTTAATTTTGTTCATAAAGAAGTTAGGGTGCTCTTATGGCAAATATGGAAAGTAGGAGAATGTACGAGAAATCATCTGAGGAAGATGCCGTCAGTGAGTGTTGCTCAAATTTAAAGAACGAGATGACTTTGAATTTTGGACAGTTAACAAATGGTTGAATGATGATACTGATTCTGTCTTTACCTGATCGTGTGACTAGATGGACTTTTCCTTCTAGTGGATCTGTTAAATGTAACACAGATGATATGTTCAAACAAGGCTCCAAAACTGCAGGTATGGGGTTTCATTTTTCAGAAATCGACCTCGTTAAAGCAGGCTGTTCTCCATGCGCTGCTGAATCTGCTTTTATGAGTGAGGCATTTGCCCTAATCTCAGCAAGGGGTGCAGATAGCTCTTGACTTGTACATCCCCTCTTGTTATCTTTGAATCTCACAATTTGCCTTTAATCTCAGCAATCAATGATCATTCACCCGGGCCAGAATGCAATTGCAGTTCAATTGTTGAGGATATCATTTGCTCCAGCACTCTTCTTCCTAAGTGCTCTTTCGGTTGGAGTCCTTCAAGTTTTGATCTAGCAGCTCCTTGGCTTGCTAAGTTTGTTGTGGAGAGGGAGAGTTTTGTTGTCTGGGATGTGAAATCCCCTCCCCCATCTTCTTTCTATTCCTATATCTAATTTAGTTGTTTTATTACTTGTTTGATTGATTGAATGTCTAAGGTTTGAATATAGCTTAGACTCTCACAGCACTGAGTTCTAGCTAACAATTTGTTACACTTTATTATCATGTCATTTACTTATGATCATTTTATTCTCTTTGTATTTACTTCTCATTAATGAAATTGTCTTTTATGTCTAGAAGAATTGCGGTAAAGAGACAATTTTCACCTTTTAATAAAACCAAATTTCATGAAAAAGAGACAATAATTCTAATCTCTCTACAAAAAAAAAATGGTAAAAAATTCTAGATTCATTGTATGCAAATGAGAAAAAAATGTCACGTCGTGCCTTCATTCTTAATTTCAATTATCGCAGTTCATCCCTATTATGATTTTTTTTAACCAAATGGAGTTGCGAATTAATATTAAACCTCTTCCCTTGTATTATGGATTAGCATCATGTAGCACAAAGCTCTGCCCCCATATAATAATGGGGGCCTTGGGGGCATGTTAACGTAACAATTATTAGATCTAAATTGCTGTAACATTAATATTAATATTTGAGTTGGATTTTGAGAATTACCAATCAATAATTTCTATAAGTTTATTTAATGATGATAACAACTAAATTTTTTAACATATTTTAAAATTAAAGAATTATAACCTGAATATACTTCTTAGGAAGTAATCTATACTTTTCAAAAGGTTAATTTTCAAAAATTTATATATAATTTGTTTGTTTCATTAATTTTATTTTTTGGATGTTCAAATTATTATGTTTTAATATTAAATACATGAATACTCTTTTATTGAAAAATAAATTAAGAATTGAAGGGTATTTTTCAAAATTTTAACTTTGCTCCTCATATTTTTTTTTTTGGATTACAAAGGGCAAATTAACAATTTAATTTAGGAAGTGGAATCAAACCCGCCACCTATCTCTAATGGGGGACCGTTTGGTTATATAGCATATTTTTTTAGAAATTTATGTTTCATAATATAAAGCATTTTATGATGATTTTTTTTTTTTAATATTATCCCTAATTAATAGACTTAAATATTTATTTATTATTAAAATATTTCATTCTCAAAGTATTTAATAAGAGTAATTTAAAAAAATATAAAAAATTTTATTAGTTATTATTTATTATTTTGATTTGTGTATTGTGATTAAAAGTACACTATAACCTTGAAAAAGGAAAGAGTAGTAGTTTGGAGTTTTAAACCTAAAAACTCTACTTAGCAATGATTGCTGGCTTAAACAATTTGATTGTTTTCTTCAAAATATCTACTTTCACTTTTCAATTATCAATATTTAACATGTCTTTTTTGGCCACCAATATTTAACATATTGTTAGCTGTTAATGTTATACAAATGGTCGACCATCAAGCAAAACTGAAAAGTGATAACGAGGAATCAGTTACAGCCAGCACACAGCAGAGATAACCGGCGATAGATTGACATCGCATTTAGATAGTGTCCGTTTCGAGATTTTGCATCTTAATAAAACGCTGAGACTCTTTCCATTCTCTCTCACATCACTTCAATGGCAGATCAGAACCAGAAACCAGAGCTTTTTGAGCTCAACAATGGAACCATGCACGTCCTCATCACCAATGTTGGCTGCACCATCACTTCCTTGTCGGTGCCCGGCAAAGATGGTGATTCAATCTCGCTTCTTTGATCCTTGTCTTTCTTTTTCCCCAATTTTTAATGCGATGCATGTTACTGATGCATCTTTCTGTTTAAATTTTGAAGGAACTTTGTCTGATGTTGTTCTTGGGTTCGACTCGGTGGATCCATATCTGGTAACACTGCGTAAACCCTTCCGAGTCTGCTCACTGTTTGTGCGATCATAGTCTTACTAATTGGAATGGGGAAATTAATTTTAGCCTGATTAGCTCACATGACTGATAGGCATTGAGATTTATCGACGAAATGTATCTCTATCCGTTGTCAAATTATGGGAACTAATGCGCAATAATCTTACGTAATTGATTTCTCACTGACCCTATAAATTCTGCTAAGGATTTTGTTTACTGGGGACCAAAAAGGTATTGATTCACAGTTTCGCATGTCTGTTTTGTTGCTTCTGTCTTAGAGAATCGAATATGTGTTGAGTATAATGGATTCTGTTTACCTTTTATTCTGATCTTTTTTTCCCCACCAAATTCATGTTGCAATCAGAAAGGTGTTGCTCCTTATTTTGGCTGCATTGTGGGTCGGGTTGCGAACAGAATCAAAGATGGGAAGTTTACGCTTGACGGGGTTCAATATTCTTTGCCTATCAACAGACCCCCAAACAGTCTCCATGGTAAGAATTCTGGATCTGTTTAGCCTGTGCAATTCTTCTCCAAATTTTTTTTGGGTGATTAGAATTATCACATTTTGGAATTAAATGCAAAGTGACTTAAAAAAAGTGATGTGGCAAGATGGAGGTTTTTTTTTTTTTTTTGTAATGAACAATTCTTGATTCGTGTGGACAAAAACGCTGTTTCACCATCTTCTGTGCATTTGATTAGGATCACATCATGTGGTTGCTCATGATTCTAAATCTAACATTTCTCTTATTGCAACAAAACTTGGTTTTGAATTTGAAAGTTTAGGGCAAAGCAAGTTGAGACATTTGTCTTGAATATTATGTTAATCGTATTATAGGAATGAAAAACATATATGTATACTATTTTCAGATCATTTCACTTAATGTCTGAGCTGGCATTTCTTTATTATTCATTTTTCTCTAGGGGGCAAGTTGTAAGGTGATATATTCATAATTTCATACCTTAAGAGTTATTATACTCCTACCTCTTGATGTCTTTTCATGATAACTAAGAGGAACACCCTTTGTTGCAGTCAATATGTGCATTCATTTATCTTCTTCTATGCTGTTTTATGTAATTTTGCACTCCCATCCCTCTCTGGTTTTTAGGTGGTAACGTAGGGTTTGATAAGAAGGTGTGGGAGGTAATTGAATATAAGAAAGGTGAAACCCCTTCGATCACTTTCAAGTATCACAGTCATGATGGGGAGGAAGGTAACTTTCTATCCCCCCCCCCTCTCTATGTTCTCTCTCCTTATTGCTTTATATCTTCTCAGATTTTTTGTTATTTTATACAAGGTTATCCTGGGGAAATCACTGTTACAGCAACTTACACACTCACCTCTAGGACAACCCTAAGGCTTGACATGGAGGGAGTACCAAAGGACAAGCCCACTCTTGTGAACTTAGTTCAGCATACTTACTGGAACTTAGCCGGCCACAACTCACGTAATATACTTGACCATTCAATTCAGATATGGGCTAGTCATATCACTCCTGTGGATGAGAATACTGTACCAACTGGTGAAATTATGCCAGTGAAGGGTACCCCATTTGATTTTACATCTGAGAAGAGGATAGGTGACACCATTGGTCAGGTTGGAATAGGATATGACCATAATTACGTGCTTGATGGTGGCGACGAGAAGGAGGGTTTAAAACATGCTGCAAAAGTGAGGGACCCCTCAAGTTCAAGGGTTTTGAACCTGTGGACAAATGCCCCTGGTATGCAATTTTACACCGGCAACTATGTCAACGGTGTAAATGGAAAACAAGGTGCTGTTTATGGAAAGCATGCGGGGCTGTGTTTGGAGACACAGGGGTTCCCTAATGCCATCAACCACCCAAATTTCCCATCGGTTGTCGTCCGACCTGGTGGGAAATACCAACATTCCATGTTATGGGAGTTTTCAGTTGAGTGAAGTAGTAGTTTTTTTAGGAGTGACATTGGAGACATAGTCTACCTACAGAGATTGAGAGCCTAAATGTCTGTGTCTCCCAGAATGATAAATAACTGCATGCTTTGTGTTTAAATAAATGCTTGTAGTGCTCCTTGTCCCTGAGTTTGATGAGTGCATTGTGTGTTTGTTTTCGCATTGTGTATTTGCTGTCAATGATTTTAGTGAAGCATATGAATTTTTTTCTTTTGTGGGACAAGAATATGGTTATTTAAAGCTCTCAGTTGCCCCTGCAAAGTTTCGTTGATCTCGTCGGACTTTTTCCTATGAAACAATCTAATGGTGTAAACTAAACAATTTGTAGAACGGAAGTTAAGAAAGCGAAAAGATGTTAAATATGGATTTGACTGGTGCTACTTGTAGTCAATGGAAGATGAAGTTTAGAAAAGTGAAGGACAACATTTATAAAATTCCTTTCAGGTCTTAAATCACTGACAAGTTTATCCTGCCCCACCAGTAAACTTAAATAGGTACAAAGTTAAATGAAAAACAATTTATAATAAAACATGTAAAATTATATTCAGGAGCTTATAGTCAATGACATTTTTTACTCGTTATGGACTGTCCAGTTTTACCACCAGTATCAAGACAAGATTCAACGTCCAACATAAGGTGTGTCACTTGCATCACTCCTCTCCCATTAACGAATCAGTTGTGGTAGCCGCTAAGAGAATTATCCCTCTTGTTAAGTTTTGTGGGATTGTTATACTTACAATTTTATCCATGTATTGTCTAATTAATTACAACATCAACCACTGTATGAAAAATTAAAAATATATAAATTCGTAGATTGTAGATGATAGATAATACGTCTAGTCAAGCATAACGTTAATAGCGTTAAGACGTTTTGAATGCTATAATATTGCCCGTAATTTATAATACGTAACCGAGTGATTGGTCCTTGAAAACAAAAACTGAAAAATGTTGAACGTTCTTTGTTTTCTTCATATCTAATCAATGCTTCAAAGTACAAATAATTTCTACTTAAACCGAAATGTACAAACAAGACATAAATGTAAGCTAACGTATTACATAACACCAGCGATCAAAAGGCATCATTATCTGGAATATTGCACAAGTGAATAAGAAATGGTCAGTGCACCAGAAACAAGGCTGGAATAGGCTCACATAAATCATATTTAGTTGATGCTCCACTTATTTGGGGGGCTCCTGCAGATTATCCTACTTCGTCCGAACTAACTCAAGTGGCAATGTTTCCATTGCCATCTGAAAGTTAAAGAAATAAATGCTGTAAGACAAACACATTGCTGCCTACTGAACACACACACACACGCATGCATGTATGTAGGAAGAAAATGGGACAGCACTTACCCACAGTCTAGGAGTTCTAGGATCAAACTTTGTATGTGATTTAGAAAGCTCTGACTTGAAGCTTATAACAATGGAAATTTTGAACTCAATTGAGAATGGACTGCATCAAAATAATAACAACAAAGTTTGATCATCTGGGCGGTTTTAGATAGATTATATGTTATGTGAAGAAAGGATAGACATAAAAAGCTTGCCCTTTTTAAATTATCATTAACATTTTACTATAATCAATTTCTATTGATTTTTTAGGGTAAATTACTTTTCTCTTTGCTGAGATGACAACAAAGTTTGAGGCCTTATGGCCCAGAGTTGGAATCAAGTAAAGTTGATCATGTTTGCAGATATGAATCTTTTCAAGTGAGATGATACTTGCAAGACGAGAGAATTTTTTTACCCTTTCTATAACTAATTGATCTGTGCCTCTATTTTACTCTTCACAAAGACTAACAGATAAAAAGATCATCATGTAACACAAGAGAATCCATATTGTCATGCTGGCGGAACAAGTAATTCGGTGAGAGGATATTCATGAAACATGATAAAAGAGGACTATCATGAACATGGTACTAACCCAGCTAAGATTGTCGGGCATGTCAAGAGACGAGGAACTATTACATGGATAGGAAGAGTCAAATTACGGCATATATCTCCATCTGCTATCTGCTAAATAAGAAGAAAATAAAGCAAATCGAGGATTAAAATACTATTTTGATTTGAAATATTCTGGTACATATCCAGTGCTACTTGCCTGGGTAGTTTGAATCAGAGTGGTTTCAGTTGCAATTTTCTCCCCAATGAGAATAGACTCAACACGAAACAAGTGAAGGTCAATGGAAAGAATTGGAACTACAGATGCTTCCAGTGTTAGCTCACCACTTATAGGATCAGATAAAGAGCACTGAGTAGAGACTTTTCCAGTCACCCGAAACCCACCTATGCAGTAATACCTTTGCATGAGCCATGAGACCATTGTAATTGATGTTTGCAAATTGCAATAATCTAAAAGTCAGACCAGAGACTGCATAGAATAGAAACAAGTGCACTACATATAAACTTTATATGTAATTTAGTCTAAACTTTCATTACAAGAAGGTTCACATTGCCATGAAAGATAAGAATTGCTAGTTTTGAGATCTGAAATTTGGGCTATGAATATAGATTAAAGCCATGAAGCCAATGTGCAAGTTTTTTTTTTTTTTGTTTGGGAATGCGACTGAGAAGAGTTTCACACCTAGGTGAAGAACCAACACACCTGATTTTAATTCAGTAAGTAGAGCATGTCTTTGAGTGTCTTGGGTAATGTAAAAGATGAACGTGTCTGGAGAAATTGGACGTTGTAGAAGATCAACTGAAAAATTATCGACAAAGAAAATAGAAACTTGTAGCTTAATCATTCATAAATGTACTCATAAAAAAAGAAGCGTACAGGACCAAATGATACCTTTATCACTTTCAACAATGAATTCCATTATTGTCGATAAAGATTTATGCAAGTATCCACGAGTTATATCTACAGAGACCATATACTATTAAAAATGGTATCAATCACCATGAGTCCAAATTATGCGGACATTATAAACAAAAGAGAGGATGTAAAGAAATACATTTGCAGCATGTCAAAAACAGGAGCAAAAGAATAGTAGAAACAACTAATGACAACTAACAATCCCATATAAAGATGACTACCCAACAAAGCACCTCCTACATAAAAATTACCTGAATACTGATATTTGAACCATGGAAAGTCTCATAGAATCTTTCTAAATCCTTGTCCGGCTGTCTCAGAATCAAGGAGAATGGTATCTGTTGTATTAGAGATTGCAAAACTCATAATAAGTATAAAATAAGTAAACAAGGCGAAATTAAATAAAAAATCAATAAATATAACACGCGTCTACCCCAGGTTAACCCACTTGAAAATTAGATTGTTTAAGTATCATAATTAATAAAGTTAGCAGTGCACGTTGAGGAAGCACCTTATGTATATGCTTATAAACACAATCTGAAGTAGCTAATTAAAACAGTTAGGTCCCAGTTGGTTTAGTGAAATGGTAAATTATGTTTAGCAAAAATGGGTAGCAGATGCAAATATATAACCAAATTTCATACTTATAATGCTTTTTTTTCTTTTCTGTGACAAATCATCCGAAATTCAATACAACCAACTAATTCGGATTCGAGCTAGGTAGAGCCCCAATTAGGTAAAAGCTCTCCCAATGTAGTTTTTATCCATCCACTAAACTTAAACTTGAGACCTTACTTATAGGGTGTTAAAATCTCTTAACCCAATCCAACCACTATTGGTTTACACTACACTTATAATGCTTTATTAATATAAAAATCTACTTCAATTGAATTCCACTCTTTTAATCAAAAGTCAAAGACAAATTCAAGAGAGAAAAGAGTTAAAAAAAATTTATCAAAGAAAATTTAGGTGAGTTGAGTCTTGAGGGTTTACTGGAGTCAAAGTAGGCCTTACGGCCAAAAGAATACTTGTGCCAATAAAGTTCTCACATTGACAGTGAGACTTAAATCCATGTCCTTGCAGTATACAGGCAAAGTTCTTACCAACTAGACTAACCCTTGTTGACAAGTGTAAAAATTATTGGAAAAATCATATTACGGGAAAAGGCAACAAAGTAATGGGATAAATAAAAAAAAACATGTAGTGGGATAACAGAAAAGAATTATCTCAAGTAACTACACCACATAAAATTGCTTTAAATTGAATCATCTTCATTTATACACTGTTCATACACTACCTCTGTTGTACCTGGAGCAATCCTTCCCGAAGAACCAACTTCAACTGTCCTCTTCCTGTTTACAAGCCAGAAATGAATATCATTCGTACTTATTCTAATGAGATTCAAAGAATTTCAAAAACATCAAGAAGGAACTAGTTCTAGGTTATTTTGATATCATGGGTAATTTCCTTATGAACTGAACTTAGCAAGGGAGCAATCCTGAATAAAATTGATGGTGAAAAGCGCAATTACCACTTTCAACACGAAAGGGATTTAATGCTTCAAACTCATGAAAATTTTCCCCTTCTGATGCAAAGAGATGCAAGTGAATGATGGGCAGAAACACCAGATCAAATGCTATTAGAAACTCAAATTGATCCAACAGAAAAGTAAATGAAGGTTGATTTATTAAGCACAATGGGTTCCCCAGAAAAGCACACTCCTCATAAAATTAACTTACATTGGCACCTCAGTCACCCAAAAAAATAATTACATTGGCAACTATTATGGTTGAACCATCAAAATAAAAAGGGCAGGATCCTTATCAAAAGATTGTCCATGGAGGATATGAAATAAACAAGAGTTGCTTCTTCTTCAAAGATTATTTTTTACGGATATGATTGAAAAATATGTTGTTTTCATCTATCTACACCAAAAATAAAGCAATTGTTCGCACAGATCTTCCAGCAAGTCAAACTAATAAAGATTGTGATTTACAAGTAGATAGCTCCTTAAATCTTATAAAGAAATGAACAGCAACTTTATTTAAAGCTCAAACTGTTTCTTCCCCACCCTTCTGAAGAAGAAAAAATCACTGCACTTTGTTACTGTATTAAAAAAACTAGACCATAAGTAAAACACTGAAACTTACACAATGGGGATTGGCTTAATAACTCCATAGTACGACTCAATAATCCCAGCGGATCCCCCTTTAACCTTCAACAACAATAAGGCAGCAAAATCACCCAAACCATTTAAAAATTCAACAACAACTGAATGACAGACGACTGGATAACTTCTTGGGTTCAATTTTCTTGTCATTTCTGAGCAACCAAACAAAACAAAAGATTCAATTGGCACCTGCAAGTTGACGGATCCTTTGATAGTAACACGAACTCCATTGTGGGAGATTGGAGACTGAGTCTTTACGATGATTTTGCCATCCAGAGTTTCCTGAAAGTTCTAATTAAGAAGAACGCTTTCGAGTCTATTTGTAGAGAGAGAAAGAGAAAACAAGGTCTGAGTTTTACCGAAGGCTGATAGATACGATTGGAACGTGAGAGTTTAAGCTCAACTGACATAGCAACGACGACAAAGAGCTTAATCCCGGTGATCCCGATTAAATTGCTGCGTCAATTGCTAACGACTTCTTCCGCGAAAAGCCTCAAAAATAAACACCAAAATGCGATTTGGTATATACCAAATTCTTTTTTTTTTAACCCAAAAAAATTTGGTGAATTGATGCAGAAGGCTCACTATTGCCTGGATAGATTGGGCGTTTTTATCCTCAAGTATTGCAATTTATTATTATACGTTCAAATCGCAAGAAAATTCGAAATTCAAAGAGTTTGAGTTCTCAAAATGTTGAGTAACAACATTCCATTTTAAAAAAACAAAGTGATGTAGAGTTTTTTTTTTCAGGTAAGCAAATTGATATATAGTTTTATGTTACTTGCAAATTGATCTTTGAGTTTTAAAATAAAAAAAATATGTTTATCAACTTTTACATTGTAAAGCATTTGTTCTTTTATATACTTGGTCTTTAAACTTATATTTCATTGACTTTTGGCCAAACAAAATATTTCAAATTAAGTGGATCTTTTATATGAAATTTGATAAATAAGTCGAATTATTTACAGCTTAGTAATAATGCTACTTATTATAAATTTTGTGATTTAACGAATCATATTTGATGATATAAAATTTTCATGCTACCAAAAGTAAACCAAACAGAAGGTAATAAGAAGGGAAAAAAAAATGTTATGAATGCTAAAATGTCTCACACATACACACACACACACACAAGAAAAGAGAGAAATAACGAAGGCGTTGGCTACAACACAAAATATTCTATGAATTGACATGCTTTGGAAGGAACAACCAAAGGGTCCATGCATGAATGTGCACACTTTCCTTTCCTTTTTCGTTTTTTTGTTTTAGATATTTTGGGATGGTAATTAAAGAACAAAATTAACGGGAAAAAGTGTGGCCAACAAAACCTTTATCATCCATTTGGAAGAGGACCCTCTTTAAAATTCTGGGGCATCTTTTATTTTTTTCTGATTTAATTAATTGTAAAGAATTTAGTTTTGTGGCTAATAATAAAAAGAATTTAGCCTTGTGAAGTTTAAGAGTGATAAGCGAAGAAACAAACCATGGGGGTGGGGAAGATCTATCTTTAAATCCAAAAAGAACAGTTTTGTAGAAGTCCCAAAGGTCAAAAGCATCAAATCCAAAAGATCAACAAAGTCCCTTTTGCAAAAGCAAAAGCCAAAAACCAAATAGCGTTCATATTTATTATATCTATGGATTGGAACGTAGCCCTCGATTAGAGTAAACAGTAAAAATAAGATAAAGCTCACCCTTCATCCATGGACCTTTCTTAGTTTGGAGATTAGAATCCAAGGCTATTGTTAGGCCGAACTTTCCTCATAAAGAAATTTTCGTAATGCTTTTTTGAAGCTAAATATAAGTCACATTTGGACAAATACAAGGTACATTGATAAATGTTGGTCGTAATAGAACTCATTTTTTCGGGATAATTGAAACTTGCAACCTTCACGCTATGGATGCTATTGATATTGCACTACATCTATTTTCTCAGGAGGTAACAGCATTTAGACTCTGGGTATCATCCTTAAAATCTACATATAAACATGACATATGCGTTACATAATGGATGGCACATTCGTCTGTGGATGGATTAGTAGGAAATCCTGTTTGTTACAGACTATACCCAGAAGTTCCCTTGCATTGTTAAATTTAAGAAAGACTCCAGAGGTGCTGGAAAACTTGGTTTCAAACTTCTGGAGCAGAAGTGTCTTTTGAGGCAGCCTGGCATTCACTGCAATTCGTCCTTCTACAAGATGTGATTCCCAACCCTAGCTCTCAGGTGCTGAAGCTCCATTTGGAATACCAACATTGGTACCGACGTTACTAGCATCCTCCATGGTGTTTTCAGGTGGCGTATCTTCAGCTACATGGCCATCAGTCATTGAAATATCTTCCATGTTACTTTCAGGTGGTGTATCTTCAGCCGCATGGCCATCAATCATTGAAACATCTTCCATGTTATTTTCCAGTGGCTTATCCCCCACTGCATGGCCATTTGAGGACATAGGCATAACAATGGCCCCAGCATGATGGTGTAACGTCGAATTCTGGTGCTCATGTTTCACTTCATTTGTATTTAAGGGAGGTGCCGAGTGATTAAAATGCAAATTATTTTGCTCAAACTGATGTCTCAACATCCGAGCCTGAAAAAAAAAAGAAATATGAAAAAAAAATAACTTCAGAAATTTTTGTTCTGAATTGAAGAATTCATTAGAGTCCTAAAGCAGGGGATAAGGAATCCTTTTAAAACCAAAATACACAACATATTTCCTCACAGCATAGCACTTCTCCCTCTACCCATAACCGTAGTCCCTCAAAATAACGATGAGACATGCTGAAATAAACTTGAAATGTTGCTAGTCTGGTTGAACATGTGTACACGAAAGTCTCAATAGGGCTTAAATTACCCCTTATGTTGCATTGAGAGAGGCAAAGTACGTACATGGGTATTTATACAAGGACGGTTACTCTCAGACAAAATTACAAGGGACGTTAGGGGAAAATGAAATAACTAAAATAATTACATTATTTACAATTCTAAAGGGTGAATGGATATCTTCCATGCCAAACTAGTCTAAATTCTGAAAGACAATACTAGGTAATCTTTTCGTAGACACATATGCAATTTAGTTATCGAAGGAAACATTGCAATGAAGGCCAAAAAAAAAAAAACATTTAGAAATGATGGCTACAGACAATTAAAATAATGTCCAATGACAATGACGGTCATCATTAATAAAGGCCCAAAATGGCAAAACGTTGCTTCAGTAGTCAAAAAGGCTACAAAAAGAATGTCCAGTGACAATGAAGGTCACAGCTTGAAGGAAAAATGGCAATGAAGGTCCTTAATGGTAAAATGATTGTCTCATGAGCAATTAAGGTTATAAACAGAGGAAAGTCAAGTGACAATAAAGGTCTGGCTTAGAAAAGGGAAAAATGGCAATGAAGGCCAAAAATGTTATAAACAACAAATGTTGTAATAATAAAGGACAACTTTTTCTCTGGGTATTTCCTAGAAAGGCCAATAATAATTAGTGTTCTCATGTTCAAGGCGATGGCACAAGTTAGTGTGGCTTGGTGATGTTGCAATAACAGCATCCACAATGTATTTTGCCTGAGGTAGCTTTGGAAGGTGCCTAAAGGTGTACAGTAGAGGATAACACAGGTGAAAAGTGAATATCGAAAGAGGACAATATCACCGTTGGAAGGCATTTGTACCAGCAATGCTGAAGTGGTGCATGTGGAGTCCTGTGGCAGTCTGGTCAATGTTGGAAGGCCAGTCGGCAATTTTTGTGAAGTTTTCTAAAGTGCTCAAGTCAAAAAGGAATCAGGCAACTGACAAAATATTGCCTCAGTGGCTATGAAGGCCAAAAAACCAAAAGAAATGACACAACATAGTGCCTGGAATGTAACACACTCAATAGAAAGAGGCTAACCAAAGGAGAACGAGGGGGGCCAGAGCTTTGCTAGGCATGTGGGCAACGCTCTAGCCTTGAAAACTATGAAAGCTTATTTCTAGCTATCTTGGGAGAATGGCACTTGCAGACCAAAATTTTGAATTAATGCCACTTAGAAACCCAAACATTCTGAAATGACAAAAAAAGACCAATGGTCCTAAACTTAACAAAATTTGTTTATTAAATTACCTAAATATCCTTCCTTGAATGATAGTGTCAAATGGTCGAAAAATAATGACAAAACCTAAGTACAAGAGTGTCAAATTTTGTAAATTGAGTGTCAAGTAACATGAGCTAACAGTCGTATTGGTAAGTAAAATTGCATTTTTCGGTGTAAAACAAGGGAAGAGAAAATGGTGAAAAATCATTTAAGACATTTTAGACATGTACCAAGAAGAGAAGCAAAGGAGCCAATGAGGAGAGTAGATCAAATAGTTTTTAGTCCTATAAAAAGGCATAAAAGGAGACCAAGGACACTGAGGGAGATTATAAGATGAGATCTTTTGATAAATAATTTCTCTGAAAAAGATGATTTTTTATAGAGTCCAATGGCATTGTATAATCCATATAGCCGACCTCACTTAATGAGATGAGGTAAATGTTGTTGATGTAAACGGGAGAAAATAAATGTCAAATCCTGAAATGGCAATATCAAACAACTAATAAGGAGTGTCAAAATGTGAGAGTGAGACTTCTAATTTTAGAAGCATGGAGTGTCAAATGTCAAATATTTGACACTCACCCTCAACGGATTTCAGTATTTGATAGTAATTTCCTGCCATTTTACATTGAATAGTTTACGCTCGATAAAACTAGAAATCTCACTCCTATTTTTTGACACTTTTCATAAGCCATTTGACACCACCATTCTAGGATTTTGACACTAATCTTCCCCTGTTTTACACCAAGAAATAAATTTTCACTCACCAATTAATCTACCCCCATATTACTTATATTATTTGACACTTAACTTCAGAAATTTGACATTTTTGCGCCCAGGTTTTGATACTTTTCCTCAACCACTTGACGCTGCCATTCCAGAAAAAGTATTTAGGTAATTTAATAATTAAATTTTGTTAAGTTCAAGACCTTGGGTCTTTTTTTGTCATTTCAGAATCTTTGGGTCCCTAAATGGCATTAATTCAAAATTTTGGTCCTTAAATATTATTCTCCCTTCTATCTTTAACCAGGCTAGAATATAAGAATACAATGACAAAAAATCTGAAATTCTCCATTATGTTGTATCGAATGAGGCAAAGCACATGAGTATTTATAGATGAGGAATGCTACTCAAGGTGATGAAATAACAATTAAGGAAATTGAGGAATACTAAAATAACTAGAATAATGTCATTATTTACAATTCTAACACTTCTAACAATAACACTCCAACTCATTCATTGCAATAAACACCACTATTTTCACCTCTCTATAGAGAAACTTTTATATCTTAGATGCTGGGATTTAAATGCAGTCTAGTTCACATCTTTGTTTCAACTTGAACTCTCTTGATGAAAAATTTATACCTATTCTAAAACAGTTGAAGGAAAATGTATTCGCTATAAACTAAAAGTCTAAACTTCATCAATTAGAATTTAGTTAACATTACCAAAAACTACAAACCAAAAGAGACAAAATAGTAATATGAGATGAGGCATACCTGATATAGTCCTTCTATAATACTACCCATCTCCTCAATGCCACTGACAAGATGAATAGGTCCAGTATCTTCAACAAGTCGTTCAGTATATGATGTAATCTCATTCAAATTGAGGGAAAGTCTGTGAGGTCTCTTGAGCAGAAGCTGAAATGTAGGCTGCAGCTCATAGCACTGTTCAAAGAGAGAACGACGGCAAAACACATACAAACCAAGTCGAGCACGAGACATGGCAACCACCAATCTTCTTACATCTCGCAGGTGACCAACAAATCGAGTGCGCACAAGAGACAGCAATATAAAATCATTTTGCTGACCTTGAAACTTATCAACTGTAGTAACCTAGAGGCAGTAATGAATAAAAGCAACGATAAACTTTACTAAGGTCAATTTTGAACATATATAATCAATGGCAACGAGAAGCACTTACCATCTAAGACACCTTAATGTAGGTAAGAAATAGGTTTTCGATGGATCCCCAATTTTTAAGGGTTACACTATTAGACAACCCAGGAAGGAAGGTAGAAAGGGCAGGTGGGCAGTGAGTGGGTTAAACAATGACTTCGGGTTTGAAGCAGCAGAGAAGGGCAAGACAAATGTAATAGATTGTGCCACGGAAGAGAAGGAATTACAAAGGTTAAAGACCCCTGAATTTAATTATGACACTTGACTACAGATTTATTATTCTTTAAATGGCCTATTAGGCCATAGACTTAACGAAACAGAATTGGGGTTCTGTATCAGGACAAAGAAAATAAGTGGGGAAGAGGCCCAAAACAGAAGTGGGAAGAGAATACAAAAAGGGCAATTGGAGTAGGGGGGCTACCCACTAATATGTTAGATAACTCATGCACAAGGTGTTAGGCATATTATGAATGTAGAAGACAAGTAACTAACTATAGTTTTTAGCAGTTATGTTTTGTTATTATTGTTAGCTAGAATCTTAACTAACACATATAGCTTGTAATCTATTTCATATGGAATGGAACACATCTTCTGTTTACTATAGGCATATTATGAAAAGTAATGAAAAACAAGAGTGAGTAGCATACCTTACTAGGAGGACCAATGAAGTCATATGGAACACATCTTCTGTTTATTACATCACGGATGAGAAGTTTCTGACCATTGTATGTGGTCAAAATTGATATCTTATTTGCCGGATATCCTAGTAAACGCATGTATATATAGACACTGACAACATATTCAGCTTCTCCCTCATTTTGGTAGAACCAAGGAGAAGGCGTTGTCTCACCCTTACCCAGGTAATCTGGAACATCCACTAACTGATAATCATAGGAAAATCCAGCATTTGCCCTGTGGAATATGGCTTCCTCCTTTACTGAAGGAAGGTCTCCCAAATCTCTGTATCTCCAATTGTAAAGTTTAGCTATACTTGGCCTGGCTCTTCCCTGGGCATTTAGCTCAATGTAAGGAATTCCCAAACGGACAAATCTTGTAAATAAACTCTGATCCATGTGGCTATACTTTTGAAAAGCCATATTCTTCACAACAGGAGGCAACTGGTGATGATCACCAATCAAGATGCAGCGCTTAAGCCGCGCATGGCCATCTTCCTGCCTCTGGAGTAACATGGGAATAAAAGTCTCAATCTCTAAAATTTGAGCACTTTCTTCCATTAACAGGTTGTCATACTTAAAACCTAACTGAAGAAAATCTTTCCTTTTTAGAGCTGCATGAGTACAAGTCATGGCAACAATCTTGGCCTGCTTGGTCATTAAGTAGTTAGCCCTATCAGCTGTTGACTTTAGTAATTCAAATGCTCGACACTCTTCAAGTTCTTGGAACATAGTCTTCAGATGACAAAAGCACCCCTTAGCAGCTCGCAAGTCTTTCTCAAAAGACTCACCAGTAAATACTGGATGTGGTGTGTCAGAAAAGAACTCTTTGAAGGGGAAGCGATCTTGAACAAATGTTGGTTTATCTTTATTCTCAGCACAGGCAGCAAGAAATTGCTCCCACCGTGAATATACATGAAGCAACCAAAAATAACCTGCAGTTTCACAGGTATAACCCACATCCTCAGGCAATTGAAGAGATCTTGCCAGCCTCTCCACTTCACTCAGCAATTCTAACCGTCTAACAAGCATTGCATTAACACGACCTTGCCGACTAAAATCAAGATCAGTTGCTAGCTCTTGTTCTCCTTGACCAAGTCGAAGGAGATAACGTGCTGGCACATCCCTCTAAACCAAATACCACAGTAAAAAAGGAAATAAATAAATAAACTTCTGAATAGAAGGCAATAAGTAAAACCCACAGCTTTCCTAACTTTGCACACTTCAACACCTCTCAATAAATTAGTATTAGTTCATTTTCTAGTAAAAAATACTCATAGTTAAGTGATAAAAAAAAAAAGCAAAATTAACCCATTAAAGTGATAGTTCTCAATATAGTCACCAACGCAATGAAGGACCAAGAACGATAACACTTATATAACAAATAAGAAACATACTATGCATGAAAATACCTTAATTCTATAATTATTTTCTATTTCCTAGAATCATAAAGATGCTAGATAAAACTAAGTTCTCTAGGTGTTTGATATAAAGTTTTTTCAATAAAAACATAGCAAAAGGACATTTGTTCTAACTCAGCAGTTGAATTCTTCAAAAAAAGAGTTACTCCATGTGCCATAATTTAATTGAAGAACCTGATAACAATCTCCTTAAAACTGTAAAAGTTTTCTCAAACATGTTTATAGCAAGAAAAATGCAATGCATACCAAGGTTTTTTTAATGAAAAAATTGTACTAGAAAGAAGAGAAAATACAAAGTGAACAGGATAAGAAATGTTCAACTCAGAAATAAAGAAAGAAGAAAGGAACAATAGGCCTAAGAAACTAGTGCTGATTAGTGTAGAGGAGTTGCTCAATCTATTTGCGTATCTGAAGTAAATATTAAATGGTTAGTACTACTACATCAACCGCTGAATAAGAATACAAATTCACAAAACACAATTTACAAATATGGATAGAGAAGAAATAAAATCTCACCTGCATTATCTTCTCAAACAGGTCATTCAAAGCCTGATTTGAATGAGTAATTATTAAGGTTCTCTGTGAAGGACAATTATGATACAGGACATTTAGAATTTGCACCGCTGTATCAGTCTTTCCAGTACCAGGTGGACCCACAACCATTGTTAGGCCAGGCTGAATGCCAGAGATAATTGCACCAATCTGCTCAACAGGAACGTTTCACATTATTGCTAATACAACAGGGAAATAAATATGAGCAACGGTTATGCTGAATTTTTTAAATTATGCAATTGACAAGGAAATGCAAACATCATATTCAAAAATTAGAAGAGGTTTCAGTGTCAGCTGCAGGCAAATCAAGTCCAATGTAGATTTTTCAATATATTTTGACACAGGCTAACCGTCACAAATTAGTTCCTTTAAAGTTAAAGAGTGAGTGGTGTTGAAAAGTGTGGAATCCCCAATTTTTCACTAAGGAATAAGTTTAAAACTTGAATATATGTAAATCGTCAAATCTGATTCTATGTGGTCTTTAATTGTCATCTGTTACAGATTTTATCTTTCTGAGGATTGGACAGGTTGCCTAACAAGCTGGGGTTACCTCCAACTACAAGAATCCATCCTATATTTCAAGTGTCTATCTTAGAAAGGCCCAAGGTTAGCAACTTTACTGTGGCTACAACACTTCCAAATACGGGTGATGAGGGGCATTTTACTGTTCAACCTGAGAGAATTTTGGCCAGAAAAATGGTGCAGAAGGGTCACCTTCCTGTTGCTCAAGCATAAATCCAATGGATGGGTACTAGTCCAGAAGATGCTACATGAGAAGATCTCATTGGTATAAAGCAGTTGTTCCCTCAGTTCAATACTCTAGCTGACAGTTCTGACCCTTGAGGATAAGGATCTTCTATAAGGGAAGAATAATTGTTACATAGCAGAAATAATAACAGAACGAGAAGGAATGTGTAGTCATAAGTAGTTTGTGAATAATTTGTTTCCAAAGTAGTTACATCCATCTAAAATTGTAACTGAATTAGTAATGGACCTTCCTCCCATATGCTGGTGCAAATAAACCCGACAAACAGGAAAAAGGTCGTTAATCTTTGAATAAATTTCCTTCTAATCAGTTTTGCCCAGAGTCTTCATATATACCACATTAATGATTCCTCTTTCAATCTAATGGCTGAGAGGTGGAATCATATGGAGCTCTAAATGCCCATTTGACAACCCAACACTCCTTGATATCGGGCTACAAGAACTAAGTTCTCATTTTTTATGAGCTTTTATTATTCAGGAAAGTTCTTTCTATACCCAAATGAAATAAGCAAAAGCACTTCTAGAGAATGCAAATTATAAAAGCTGCTTTTAGCTTGAAATTTCTAAAAATTCTTCCCAGACAGAAAAATGTTCTAGAAGCACTATTGAACCTTTGTAGCCATCTGTGCCAACTAAGATTTGCTCAAATTGCAGGTGTTAAGGGGAAAGACAAAGTAAGGGGAAAAAATGTTACTCATGAAAAGTGATATTCTACAATTGAGGAGACTTAACAGCACCTGCGTGGGTGTGAATCTGACTGAATTCTGTTTTGGTTGATCTTGGGGATAAGGGCCTGGATCAGGAGGAGTATACGTCTCAACAATTAACTTTTCTTTCAGATGACTAGCATCGAGCATATTGCCATCATTCGTTACATCAGTGGTGGACACTATATTTCCAGGAAGGGCACCACTGTTTCCTTTTAATGTTCGAGGAAGCCTGATCCGAAAAGGATATTTTGGATTTAAGTTCTCTGTCCCATCAGGATTGACAAAAGAAACCTACAGGTACAGAGGAAGAGTTAGGTCATTTGCTTGGTTTGATATAAAATTCAAAGGAAATTTAAATCACATCCATGCAAGCACTAATGTGCATAAACTTCAAGCATATACAAACCATACCAACCTCATAATCAGCAAAACTTTCTATCAGGTGATCAGCATCTAAAAGGGTATCCTTGAAATCTACTGTTTCCAACAGATCAGGCATATTAGTCCATTGTGCTGCTGAAGGATCCCCATAGCCAAGAAATATGTTTTCCAACCACTTAGGAACAATACAGTACTCATTCATCAGATCTCTTATTGATTCTAAGATGGCTTTAAAATTGTTCTCTTTGGGTTTCCTCCTCATCAATACATTAAATGTACCATAAACATCTTCTGCCCCTTTCTCTGCAATGTTGTTGACATCCATGTAGTACTGTGCAGTATCCAAAGCCACAGTTATGGTTCTCAGTTCCCCCTTAGGTGGCTTCCACTCATCCCGTTTAATCCTTCCAGTGAAATCATTCAGAAGGGTTCCTTCTTCATCACGAATCTCAATAATTTCACATCCTCGAACATACTGAAGGCCAAGCCTCTGCGGCACACTAGCTTTGGCTTCTTCTTCTGCTGTAAGAGGCTCAAACGATGGGCGAATTGAAAGTAAAAACAAAACATCATGTTCTTTGAGAGCATCCCATTCTGATCTTATCTGTGCTCTATAACTGGAAATGCTATAAGTAACTTCTGCTGTCACAGAAGATGGCTTGACTTCTCCAATATTAGGTTGCTTTACATCAGTGATCTTAAACTCTTTGATTGGTACAGCCATTCTTGACCAACCACGGAAAGCAGTTTCTCCCTCATTATTAATATATGCAAGAAGATGTGGAACAGCTTCTTGTATATCCTCACGTATCTCATATGTAGATTCAAGTCTAAAGAGATTAAAATTTCTAAGGAGATAATCATGAAGTGTTAAGAACTGTAAGTTAAGCTTTGGCAGAGCCAAACAACCTTCTCCAGAGTAATTTATGCTTGGTACAACACTTTCATCCCACATAATCAGTTCATTTGGGTATAGTGGAAGAGAATTAATGGCTTCTTTTTGTGACTGTTGTTTCTCAAAGAATGACACCATCACTTCAATAAGAAAATCAACCCTATCTGACCAAGGATCTGCTTCGGAGACCAATTTAAGCTGCATAAAGAGACAAACGTCACAATCATAAGTATGCTGTGTTGAAAAATTAATGAATGTATCACATACACAATATTGCTACACAAAATATCCAAAATAAATTGATGTAACCCTTCCACACGAACAAGTTAGAACTCTGACGCAACTCACAAAAACAACCTTAATATCTCAAATACACTGCTCAGTGACAACTTTCCCCTTTCCTGATACTAGAATCAAACAAGCTAACAGAATTAATGCTTTTGTACAAAGATAAAGGGTACCATAGATTGAAGGTTCAGGTTTCAAGTTCCAGCATAAGGACCACCCTCATTACATGTATCAATTCATTGTTCATAGTAGACACACATCGTAGCAATGCATCCAAAATTTAAATCAGCCCACCTTATTAGCAATTGAACAAGACTGGAACCCTCCCACCAACAAAAGGATCATTCACAGAAAATCAAAAGAGCAAAAAGAGAAGATAGAACATGGGAGGGAGAAAGAGAAACTCCAAATGAAGTCATGATAACAGATATACCCATAAATATAGTCACAACCAGTCTTTCTAACTCTAACAATCTTCATTTGGTACAGAGGATAATGGGAGATCAAATGTCATGATTGTAAAGATTAGAAAAATTTCCATCCATCATTCACACACCTTGCAGCAAACCAAATCCCTTAACTCCTCAGGAGAAAGAACAGACAATTTCTTAGCTAGATCCGCACGCTTGTGAATTGAACCAATGTTAGACAACGCAAGTTCTCGCAGCTGCAACCACCGCAAGAAATGAAACAAACATTACATTATCTTCCTATCGAAAGAAGCAAAAAATGCAAAAAATAAGGGGAGATATTGGAAGAAGAAAAAAATGAAATCAGAATTCAAACACACTAAATGGAGATTTAAGGGGGAAAAAATTATGATGCATACCTTCTCAATCCTTTTAAATGCAAGTAGCTGAAATGATTGGAGATGACTGTAATGAGATTCAAGCACCTCATGATCTGTTAACTGTGTTCCTGTATGATCATTAATTTCAAATCCTTCATAGAATTGTAATAAGTCAACCAACTGAGCAAAGAGTTTTCCCTTTTCATGCCTATAGAGTGCACTCAAATGGCATTTGGCCACAACAGCTACATCAGCCACAAGAGGCCTCAAGTACCTACAACATGAGCAAGAGGAAGAACAAATTGATATGTAAGGAAAACCAAAACAAAAAATATTATTGCATAGATGAAATAATAAAAAAAAATGCAGAAAATGAATTCCTTCTATCTTCATGTGGGTTGAGTCCATCCTCCAGCAAACCACCGTTGTCAGGCAAACAAAATAATTAACTATCATGCATTTTAAATATGGAATCAATTTCATAAAAACCATATCACCTTCCAAATCATAACTTTACAAGAAATAATCAGAACAATACTATATAAACACAATAATGGGACGCTCAAGACGATAGGGACAAGCATATCAGCATACCTCCTTGTAGGCAATTGACTCAAGAGGTCAACAAGAAATTCCATAAACCTCTCACAATACAATACACAAGCATCATCAACAGACTCCAAATTCATAGTATCAATATCTTCATTGTCACCAGCTAACTGTCTTTGGGGAAGGACCTGGGAATCTAGTATCTATAAGAAAAGAAAACAAATAAGAATTTAAGCTTAATTCTACTATTACGACTTATTTTCAATGCACTGATATAGAGCACAAATTGTATCTAGGAATCAAATTTTTGACAAAGTACAACCTCCAAAAATTCTTCAATGAGATTCCTCAAGAACGTCACTTCAAGGGTAGCTGAGGGATCAAAATTCCCTTCTCCTTTCACAGGTTCCTTCCTTACCATCCTTTTCCATTTCTTGATCAAACTTGGATTAAGACAAAGCTCTATCTACATAAGTGAAGACCAATTCCCCAAGAATGCAATTAGCATGAATAAAATTATATTCATAATTCTCCACCAAAACAATGGTTGGAAAAAGAAAGTAACATTATAACACCACAAAAATAAACTTTCACCAGGTCTTACCTGAAAACGACCATAAGACAAACAGTACCAAGATTTCAAACTTGCTATTCTCAAGACTGTCATGCTGACAACCTCATCTTCCAAACTCTGCAATCCAAAGTAATTAGCTTAGCTACAACGTTCAGGGAAGCTTTGGCAACAGTTTTAAATAGTGATCTAAGGACCTGCTTGGTTCACTAGAATGATTTCAGTGTAAATGATATAGGGAAGAGCAAGAGCAAAATTATTATTCCAATTATCAAGCTTGGTGCTGTTGAAAACTTGAAATGATTACAGTACCGTTCAAACAAATAAACAATAAAATAATATTTATTATTTATTTCAGTTTTCAATTTACAAGATTACAATATTTGCCAAAGATGTTTTAAAATATGCAGAAAGAAATAAACTCAAGGTAATAGAATATTATTTTTTTGAAAATGTTTTTTAAAAAATAAATTAAACTTCCAATTAAAAAACAAAAGGTGCAAAAACAAAATTAGAATCATTCATCTATTATTAAATATGACCATTCTATCAAATGATGGAATAAAAATTTGCAATGTCATGAGTACTCCTCTTCAAAGTTGCTACCAACAAACTTTTGACGCATTTCCATTGCTTCTGGCAGGCCAAACATGATCTAAGGTCCCATCAGGTTGCAGCAATTGTGAGAAAGGAAGAAAGGAATGAAGAAAGTTCACATTTGCTTGGAAATTTCTCATTCCATTTCTATTCATGAGGGTCGGTTGTAAGATTGGACAGGTGATGGAGTAAAGATTGGATAGGTGTGGAACAAATATGAAATGGAAGTTTGGTTATGCTTTCGGTAGACATCTTAAACCCCTTGCATGCTCAGATATTCAGGTTTAAGCCTTGCCAGATAAATGCAGATCTGTCATTTAAATATGCAAAATTACATCTTCCTTGGGCTTAGTAGAATCCCTGTGCATTTGCAGTTTCAAAGTATTTTAAGTTTTCTACTGTCTTAAGGCAGTAGATAATCAAGGAAGTAATAAGAGAGGATTGCAAAATAACTTAAATTAATCTATTGCTGCAAGAAAATAAGCCCATTGTGTGCATGTAGCTATTACATCAAAGCCAATGACAATCCTTGATTTCCTATTCTTCCCTATACTCCTGTCCCTAATTCCTCCGTATTTATCTTTATCCAAACTATTATTCATCAATATAGAACTTGGGGCTTCCTTGCAGCCTTCCAGAGCTTTCCTTCACTCACATTTTTTCCACCACCATCACGGTCATCTTGATTTCTTCCCTCCTCTCTCTCACCTTAATTCCCAAGCTCAATGCTTTCTGTAGCTGCAAAACTTGTTAGTCTTATCTCACTTCAAGTTGGTCAAAAAAAATTTCCCTAATATATATGATCGGTGTGCTCCTCTTCTTTGAAACTCCCCTACTAAAACCATCCACATCCATATATTTGGGAACACGATGACTGCGAACCCATAAAACATTGAGTACATGCTGAAGACCAAATAATGACCAGAGAGGTGAAAATGCAAAAAGAATGACTTGGTTCAAGCTAAATGCCAAATATCTTGACTAGAGAGTTGTTCGAAGAATATGCATAGATGTCTAGAGCCCTAACTACAATTTGATGTCTGAAAATATTTAAGTCCGAGAAGTAGCTGATCCCTTTATCCCTATTTCCCTTGGTCCAACTATAATGGGCTTCTCTTGTCAGCCAAGCATGTTGTACATGCATGTCATCCCAGTCAACAATTTTGAACTTCATAGTTGCCACTCAAGGCAATATTTAGCCACATCAGCATTAAACAAATGGCATCTTTACACATGGATCACTTAAGGAGTATTTTTTAAATCTTTTATAATTCTAAAGCTGAACTCCAAAAACATTGGAATATGTAGGGAGTGTTTTAAAAAAAATTAAATTATAGAGGCCTCTTTAAAAATCAATGCAAAGTATAGGGACCAAATGGTTAATATTTTTGTGACTATTTGAACCAAAGGCAGAACTTATTCTATCAGAACAATAAAGCTTTGGCCAAAAAAGATGAAAAAAGCACATCTGTCCCAAAATGTTTTCTGGACATCAAAAAATTGCTGAAAGTAAGATTAAGGTAAAATAGTTCTACAATAGTGAAAAAGCCATCCTTAAATAATGAAAACTGCTAACCAATCATATAAAGATGCATTAGCAATATCAACAAACATGCTTGCTCAGTTATTGGCAACAAAAATAAAATACATGTTTTGAATATGAGCTAGGCAAAAGGATGAAGTACAAAGCCACCATACCTGAAAGGTGTTTATCATGAAAACTAAGTAATTGGTCTTCTCTGCTATACATAATTCTCTTCCCTACAGTTAAATTCGAAATGTGAGATCCAGCACATTATGTCTATATATCAAATACTACCATAGTGCCAAAGCAAAGACATTTCAAAGTCCAAGACAAGGAAATGTTCTTTACCATAACACAACCAACTATTGGAAGCTTAGAAGATGCTATGGCCAAAAAAACTTAAAACCACTAAACAATAGGCACCTTGCTGAATGCATAAATGAAAAACTTTTTCAGTCTGAGTCCAAGAAAAATTCAACACCATAGCATAACCAGCTACTGAAAACAACAAGTACCTTATTGAATCCATCTCTCTCTCTCTCTATGACTATTGTAAACAAAAATAAGTATCTTGTCAAATGTGTCCCTCTCTCTCTCTCTCTCTCTCTCCCTCCCCCTCCCTCCTCTCTCTCTCTCTCTCTCTCTCTCTCACACACACACAAGCACATACAATACCACAATTCTATGGGAAGACCAGATTGTTGCAATTAAGGGAATGGGCTTTCATCATGGCCAAACCAAGTGGAAAGTTAGAGGTGTATCATGAACCAGGAAGTCAGTCAAAAAACTATTTGGGTTAGTGGGACTGTTGCATGATTAAGTCGAGAATTATTTCCTTAGTTTTAGGGCCTATTTGGTACACATAATAGAAAAGAAAATGACAAAAAAGATTTCGCTTCAACGATAGCCAATTATATACATTGCAAAACAGGGGGGGGGGGAGGAAACGGCCACTTTGTAATTATAGTTTCTGCATTTCGATTTCAGGAATATTAGAATAAATAACAGATAATGGAATAAGAAGGGGCATCCAAGAAGTCATTATTTGGTGCATTGGGAGAACTGTCCACTGCATATGGACTGATCACAGAATTGTGTGTGTCTAAGATTCTTGCACTCATTTCTCGAATAAAAGTTTTATCTCTTTTTCTCATATATATGTATTTGTGTTCCTAGGCTCTCTCATGGTTGTGAATTCAGTGGTAAATCTCTACACCTTTTTTTCATAATAGATCAACCATAAATTACAAAACAAAGGTGACAATTCTTAGTGGCTAGTAATGAGTTGGTAACGAAGAGTCAATTATTAAACTTTAAATTGATAAAAGAAAATAGGGAGAATGAATTGCACATTATGAAAGACATTAGCAACAGATACCATTCTAAATCGTCATGATTGAGATTAATGCATCTAAATCAGAAAATATTTTACTGAGATATGCAGTCTAAGTAGACAAATTAGAAAGGATGTCAACAGACTCAACACTGATGGGGATGTATCAGATTGTGGTAACTGGTAAGCAATACAGTAAATTTGCAACCCACTCAAACCAGGCCATACAATTGAAAGTTGCATCTCTTTTTGACGCATAACTAAATCCGAAAACGAGAATGCCAGAGGGAAACATGGACACAAACCTCCTTCAGTCGAAGAACCTTCTCAAGAAATCCTTTGAAAATATCTTTCCGATCATAGAAACATGCCCAAGCTGCAACATTCTCTCGGAACTGCAAGCCATATAAGCATTTATAGTAACTATGGAGACCCTATTTCTACTCCTTAGACAATTTAGAATTAACTCTGAATTGTAAACAATCAACTTTGTAATTATGAAGCATTGAGTATAGCTGTTAAGGTTTTTAAATTTACTCCCTTCATTTTCTTCCCATGTTGGCTGAACATCAGGAGCAACATTCTCCCATGTGATTTGGTTCCCATCCAATAAATTCTTGTGCCAATAATTTGTAATCCAATCCACAAAAATATTCAAACCTTTTTTGGCCTATTCGACTGTTCCACTATAACTATTTAGTTAAACTGGAGGTGATAAATGTGAGGCCCGTGCATTACACGAAATCTAAGATGACCTATACTGTGTATGACTAATAAATAGTGTGACTTTCCGTATGTTTTATTATATATGTTGATAATTTAACGTCATTACGACATTAACAAGTAACTAGTATGCGTTTTATTCTATTTAGCAGCCTATGCATTGTAATTGCTGATTGTAAGGAATTAACATTCTATCTTCAACCGGATAAAAGCTACGGAAGAAGCAGAATACCTTCTCATTCACCATGATTATCATGGACATGACGTGCTCGAAAGTGGCAGCCTCTGGGTCGAAATTTGGCCACAAATAATTCTCCAAATACTGACTAACCTCCAGGATCATAACCCTTTGCAGTGGGACGGGTTTATGACCTTCCTTAACCAGCAACTCTGTCTCATAAATTTTCCTAACCAATTCAGGATCAAAAGGGTTCTTGGGCCGAGAGGGGTCACCTATTCTCAACCAATTAGCCTCTGCAATCTTGGTAAGCCTATCCCGTTGAATCTCCGAAAGAGTAATTGTGCTTGGAAGCGTAGCCCCAGGCTTGGTCTCCACTTTCTCAGCGACCGGGTACTCAGCCACTCTGTGACGACGAAAGTCGTATACCCCGGTACCGTATACCCTCGGCATTGCGAAAGAACAACGGTTATAAAAATTGAAGAGACAAGATGGAGGGACTCGATTATAATTGAGTGATTAAAGGCTTTCTGGCGTGTAGTGACCAAGTAGAATCAGGCTTCTGAATTGAGGTTTTAAGCAATTGAAAACCCTAGAAGAGTTCGCATTCATATCTGGAAGCCATTATCTTCAGCCGTCGATGAGATGGAGGCAAAGCAAGAGTAGCCGCCTCGCATGATTTTTTTCCCGCGATGCTCAGGTAGGGATTGAACGTGAACACACTCGAAGCTGGAGTTCAATTGCTGCCGAGGAATGTTACTGTCTTGCTTTAAACTAATAGGACCTGCAAAATGCACTAGATATTTTTAAGTCTATTTTATTTAATTTAATTAATTAATTAATAACTAGTACCGGCTTGATTTTTAATTGGTTAAAAATGAGTTTGAATAGAATTGAATTTACAATAATAAAAATTAATTTTAAACTAATATATTTATGTTTAGATAATTTATTTAAAAATTAATTTTAATAAAATTCATAATTTTTTTTTAAATTGAGCTTAAACTTTATTTCATGATTAAGTTAATTTACTTGAACTAAAATTTAATCTGTATTTATTTAATTGGGAACATAGTTTATCTGATATAAAATTTTTTTACTGGTTATGGTCTATAAAGATTAAAATTTTGAGGGGACATTTTAGTTATTAGATAGAAGAAATTTTATGGGAATTTCATTTTTCAAGATTCACTATTTTTTCTCATTTTCATTAGTTCATTTTTATCTGACTTTAAAATAAATGTAATTGGGAATAAAGAATTTGAATGGAGAAGCAGGTACCCATTTGTTCATGCGAAAACCACGTTTTGGCACAAAACTAATTCTCCAATAGATAAGTAAAATTGAGCTAAACATATACAAATTTTCCCAAACTCCATTTTCGACCCAAAACTTGGTTTCATAAGAGAAGCCAAACTTGCACTAACTCAAGTGAATTGAAGATGATATGGATGCTCAAAAAGTGAACAACCTATATTTCATTAAAATATTTTAAATACATAGATGTAAATTGAAATTATAATAAATCATTAAAATAATTTAGTTAATAACAATTTCATTCTAAGAATGACATAATCAATAAATTTTTTTATTTGCAGGGATCAAATTTAAAAAAATAATCTATTTATAAAGAACAAAATCATCAATATTAATATATGATAGGGACAGAAATTTAACTAATTCCTACATGAGTCACTCAAGTAATATAATGACAAATTAAGTATTCTTTCCACAAAGAGTTTAACCAATAAAAATGGGTATTAAATAATTCATTTCCTTCTAATTTAAGTTGTCAATAAAGTTTACAAATTAAGATAAATAAAATTAAATGAAAGCAATTATATAAAACTTTATAAGCATACACTGAATAAACTTTGAATATCCAAAGGCGACCTAAAATTACTATTCCCTTGATTGTTTCGTAGGCTTGCATTTACCAATTTAATTATGTTTAATTTTATCTTTGTTAATCTAGAGTTTAATTAGTTATAAGTATCTTCTAAATAACTTATAACCATATTCTAACTTAATTATATAATCCCTTACATAATTAGTCAAGATACATACAAAACATAATACTCTAAACGATTATATGAGACTCTTAGATATATTTCTATCATAGTTGTAAATTAGATTCATAATTTAATCTCACATTACTCAATCTAAGGTACATTTAAAGTTTTCTTTTCCAAAGTAAATCCTAAACCCCCAATTTCCTCACTTAATGTTGGTCAAACATCAAACAAATAATCAAATACAAAATTAAATAAATAAAACTTCAATTAAACAAAACTAAATAGTGAATATAAACTCTAATCCACAACTAAGGTCATAGCAACTCTAGATTATGAAAGTTTAACCACATATGGCAATATTCAACACTAAACACAAAGATATATACATCAAAATAAAGAGAAAAAGGAGAAAAACAAATTAATCAAAAGGTTCTTGGTTGAAAATGCTTAATCTCCTGCTAATCTAACACATTCCAAACTCTCCAAAGTCTCATATTCTCACATTTCAATACTTCAGGTTCGTTCGGAATGTCAAAAATGTCAAAGACCCCCCCCCAAAAAAAAAAACCCTTCCATGCTCTCTTTTTACCCATTTAATAATGTTGTGTCTTTTGCCTATACTGCAAAATTAATCTCCACTGTTGTAGTGCATAAATGCTCTTTTTCTTCAAAGGTACTGATATTGCAATGTTGAAATTTGATGCTATAGCATGGAAATGATACTGCAACATGCCATGATCCAATGGCAAATGTTTACTCAATTTCCCATACTGTTAAATTTCCACTCTCTGCTACCTCAAATACTTCCCCTTATCTACAGATAATCACAAACACTAATGATAAGCTTATATGATTGGATCAAACTTTTTTTAACACATTTTCTTAATATTTCCATTAAATTTCAATTCAATCAATTAATCTAATTTCTTATAAATAAGTAGGATATTAATATATAACATGCACTGATAACTCCCCAAATACACCTAAAAATATCATAATTAATTATATATATGGAGACTCATCAATATTATTAGTCTCAAATATAAAATTTACATAGAGAGTCATACCATTCATAAGAAATAAACAATATAGTTCCAACTTCATACAATTTTTTTTATTTTTTAAATTTTTTCACACATCTCATTTGATTTTTTAACTATTTTTTATTACTCCAATCTTTTTTTTATAAATATGATATTTTTTTAATTCTTTTAAATTATTATCTATCTTGTGGATAGTGTGAGATAGGAAAGCATACGCAGGTAAAAATATTAGCCTACAATAATGTTCCTATTTCTAAGTCCAATGCCTACATTTTTTTTCTAGTTATTCACTGGGTGAAATATTTTTTCTAATTCTTTGGTTGAAATATTTTTTTTCTGGAGAGTCAAGTCAGACACCAGCCACCCTTGCATGGACACATTGACTCGAGAAAGTCCACCATGTGTCTCAGACGGATGCAATGAATTTGTGGCTTTGTTTCTTTTCTTTCTTTTCTTTTTTTTTTTCATTAACAATGACAAAAAACAAAGATTATATCACAGGGATTAACATCCCATTACAATAGAATCAGTAGGAGAGTATAGACATCCCAATTGATCACTAGCTAACAGGGTTTAGTGTGATCCAAAGCCGTGTCCAGAAATTGAAATGGCTATGAGGATTCCATTTGCTGGAGATCATCTCGTGATGGTAACTTCTTTGTGAAAGCTACTTATTACTTTATTGAAAAGAAAGATAATATAACAACACTGCGACTTTGGATGAAGATTTGGTGATGGTCAGGTTATGAAAAGTCAAGTTTTTTCTTTTTTTTTCGTGAAAGATGGCTCATGATAGGTTGCAAACGGATGCTACTAAGACTGAGGATAACACTATCATTCATAGAATATGTTTGTTTGGCTGTAACACTCTGGAGTCAACTATTCACATCGTGTGGGATTGTTGCAAAACTAAGGAGGTATGGAAAAAAAATTAGCTAATCATACTTTGTTTAATCAATTCTTCTCACTTCCCATCCAGGATTGGATTATGTGGAAGGCAACTAACAAGTGGGAAGCTCTTACACATGGAAGGTACCACGGAAGAGAATCTTTGGTCATGCTTGCTGGCTTTTATGGAAAGCAAGATGTAGCAAACTATGCTCCAGTGAGGATCAGTCATGCAAAAGCCTATGGCCAATATGAGGATGGGGGCAATGAAGACTACTTTGGGAGTTAACCTCAGAGAGATATATTCGAGATGGGTACTCCTAGAAGATTCATGGATCAAATTAGACATAGATGCTTCTATGGACAATAGGGGAGATGCCACTTGTGGAGGAGTCATGGAATATTGTAATGGGTGAGTGAATCTCTAGTTTTATCACTAAGTTGAGTGTCATGTCAAGTGTAGCAGCAGAGTTTATGGCTATCTTACATGGAATGAAATTTTGCTAGATTAAGGGTACAAGAGAGTGCTTGTCTGTAGTGATACTATAAAGGCTATCAATCTTATTACTTGGGGTAATTCTAGCGATCACCCATACAAAAATGTGATGAGATCAAGGAGTTTGTCACGAGAGATTGGACTATCGTGATTGAGCATATATTTAGAAAAGCAAATGAATTTGCTAATTGACGAGCACATTAGGTGCCTCACATTGATAGCAATTTCCTTGTTTTGCCACAATCTCTTATAAGTTATAGACATATTTTGGATATTAATGGAGAATAGGAGAGTAGCTATTTATACTACATTGTGTAACCTCCTAAGTGTTTCCTACCCTTTTTCCCCGAAAAAAAAAATGAAATGGCTACCTCTGCATTAAGCTTCATTTAGCTAAATGGTCTGCCATAGCATTTGCATCTCTAGGAACATATTGAAATATAACCAACCAGTCTCTTAGCAAAACCCTTTTTGTCTCCAGCGCCACATTACATAATCCACCACTATTCATTGAGCTCGTAGCTTGCTGTATATTTTCCATGACAAACTTAGTGCCCGTTTGAATTATTTTTTTGTAAAAATTCTTTTAGAATAACCACAGTTTACAAAAATGAAATTTAGAGAAAAATAGAAAAATTTACTATAAACCTATTTGAATAAAAAAGAAAAAAATAATGATTAAAAACTATAGTTTGATTTGTAAAAATGCAAACCAAACAGGCACTTAATATCAGATTCCAAGACAACTTGTATGAGCTCAAGCTCCCAAGCCACATTGAGTCCCTTTAATATCCCCTATTCCTCAGCATAATGTGAATTAAAAGTTCCTAAAAACTGTGTAAAACCTCCGACCCATTGTCCTAACTCATTGCGTAAGATCCCTGCACATGCAGCAGTATTACTTCCCTCAACAACAGCTCCATTAGTATTTATTTTAATCCAACCTCGGTATAGGAGCCCACTTAAAACTGCTAGATCCTGAGCAAATTACATCAGAGCAATCATCTACCCTATCATTCTCAAGTATAAAATTCTTATGTGTATGCATAATCAACCAAACCAGGTCAAGTGGCCTTACATAACTAATCAAAATCCCTAATTTCTCTAAAGCCAAAGTCTCCAATCTATGACCCCCATAACAAACCAATTTTTCCATACGCTTTGCACATGAATACAATCTCGCAACACATGTAGCATATCTTCAATTACATGACCACACCACACACAAAATGCGCTACGACCTAACCATCTGTTCCTCCTTAGATTTGTGAGCAATCTATCTTTTACAGCCAGCCAAAGAAAAACACACTTTTTGCTCCTTTCCATTTCGAGATTGCCTTATATATCTTACTATCACTTGAGAATCTCGATTGCTTCGAAAGACAGTAAGCACTCTTCACAGTGAATTCCGTACTAGCATTAAACCCCCATTCCACTGTATCCTCATCATAACTTTTGTTTGGAGGAATTACGGATAAGAGATGAGAAAGAACATCACCAATACGCAGTCTTTTGTAAATTCCATTGATTATCAACAGTCCAATCCTTAACTTTAATAATAAATTGATTACTATTAGGTGGACACAAACAAACAAAAACTAATTTAATACTTTCACCCAACTAGCAATGAGTAAACAAGTTGATAGTTTCTCCCATTCCTCACTCTCCACATAATCCTTTTTTGAAGCACTTGTTGGCAGACAAACCTCCAAAGGTTAAAATCACCAACTTTAAGAATAAACAATTGATTGATTACCTTGTGAAAATACATATTTTGCTTTGAGAACATCAATCCAAAGCCGCTTCACTCCAGTAATTAGAGTGGCCCTATTTCTTTCTAAAATTGAATTCTAATCTAATGGATCATTAATGATGCATTGACCTGCTTTGATCACTTTATGATCCTAAGGTTTGTTTGTATGTTTTAGGCCTTTGGACTATATGAACAAAAAGCTAATAAGGGCTATACAGCCAAAAAAGAGGAAAAAAAATAAAAGAGCTAGTAAGGGACTTGTGATTGTGTTAGATATCCAACACTATAGGGATAAGTTAAGGAGGAAAACATAGATGTGGCAAAAGCTGGTTTTAGAGATTGAGTACGAATTAGAAATAGAAGTGGGAAAGGGTTGATAAGCATGGTCTACTGGGAGATATCTTTAAATGATGAGAAGAATCAAAGCTAGTCATCAACTGATTATCCTATTATAATTATACTTTTTTATGACCCTTCATAATAAATATATAAACCCTAAATATGAACTCTAATTTAGTATAATTTTTTTTAAATAAAATAATAAGCCCTGGGATGATTCCTTGGACTTACATTAACTTTTGTTTTCTCAGTACATTTTTCATCGGAGATGAGTTTCAAACTACCAATCTAGGAAACTCAATCTCCAATGCTAGCAAATTCCATATCCAAGAACAATCCTAGCTGGACTTTGATTTAGCTCCCTACCATCTCAGTTCTTTCTTTTTCTTTTTTCCCTTTTTTGGCTTTTGATTTTGTTGGCTTTGTTCACTACTTTGTTAGCTATGGTGGAGGAAGGAGGAATGAGTGAGAGATTGACGTGGAAGGAAGAAGGAGTTGTTGCCAATGATGAGGATGGTGGCTATGGACAAAGGATGATGAAGGAGGAAGGAAAAAGAGAAAACAAAGTTTTTTTAACCAAGAGTATTTATTTTAGTTTTTTTAATTTATTTATATTTAATTAAATATAAAATTAGATTTATTTCTCACTTATCTAATATTGTATTAAACAAAGAAAAATACCTATATGCTTTTAGTATTATTTTTTAATTAAAAATTAACATGTGTGTTATTTTTTAATATATTATAAATTTAATGATTAATTATATATTAAAAGTGTTAATTTCTTAGAAATGAGAAAATTTAAAAAATTTATATATTAAATTTTAATTAAAAAATAACATAAATATATATAAATATATATATATAAGTTTAGCTTTTAAATAAATTTACATCTAATAATTATCCCATTATATCTCTAAATATTGTATCATCTAACCACTTTATGCTAATTATACCAAACAAAACTGTAAAAGTTATTTATTAGTTTCTACCTTAAAGATTGAGGTAGATTCTTTTTTTTTTATATATATAAGGAGAAAAGAGAACAGCTACACTACTCAGCTTCCCATAAAAGAACTAAAATCCTTTGGCAGGATAAAATGCAATCCCACAAGCTTGTCTAGAGCTTTCTTCACTAGTCAATTTGCAACAGAGTTATCCTCACGTCTGATGAACCCAACATCCACCAACCAGTCACATTGCAACATTCCCTGACATTCAAGAATCAAGTTACAGATCGCATGCGACTCTATATTCCCCCCTTTAATTAGCTCCACTATTTCTAAACAGTCGCTTCTTAGATAAACCTGTCTGTGTCCACAATCCCAAGCTCATCGAAGACCAAGGAGACATGCCCAAAGCTCGGACATAATTGGATCTCCATCTTGAAGACGAAGCATGAAAGCCTCTAGAACATGTCCATGGTAGTCCTTAATAAAGCCCGCACAACCTGCAATCCTCGTACAATGAGAAAACACCCCATCCACACAAACCATAACCCAGTCTTTCGGTACTTCATTAGGTCTACCATCCTCCTTCCCCACTTCCCGAATCACAACCTGCTTTAATCTCATACGTGCATCATTAAAGCTATTCACAATGGCTTTAGCTTTGATGATAATCTCCTTCATGCTAGGCTCTTCATGCTCAAAAACTTTATCATTCCTTCTCTTCCAGATCAACCAACAAATAGTTGTAAAGAGTTCAAGCCATTTCTTCTCTACCATACTCGCATTAGACGTAAGATTAAGACAATACCTGTAACATTCTAAGAAAGTTAAAATATGTAGAAATGTATAGAAATTTTGTAAAAATGGATAGACACCGTTTTACATGAAAAAGGGTAAAGAGGTCATTTTTCCCGGTTGAATGGAAAAATGAGAAAATTATATTTTTACTCCTAAAAATTATGAAAAGGACATCTACGTCCCAAAAGCATTAAAATGTACGTGGAGAGAGAAATAAAAGGTCTTGGGGAAAATTACACTTAATGACTTGAAAGTTTTAGAAATTATAATTTAACCCCGAGTCAAGGGTAATTTTGTAAATATGCAAAATTACTGTCAAAACGAAGCTCTCGACGAGAGAAGTCCAATGATATATGGAACTGAGGGTTAATGTTCAAGAATAAAGAAATAATGCATGCCGAGTGTCCAAAAGTAATAGTAAACTGATAAAGTAAACTGTGGGCCCTACCGATAGTTAAAAAGAAATCGGGTCTAGATATGGGCCATACACAGATACCATTTGGGATAGGATAATTATGGAAATATAAAAATAAAATTAGAATAGTCCTGTATCCCAAAAGTGCTAAATTACTGTAAAGACGATTTTATCGGTACGATTAAAAAATACCCAAATTGAGATATATCTGGATCAGAAAAATTGGACAATTTTTGGACACATTTTTCTCTCTCTCATGCGTGATTTTCTGCAGCCAATTGTCCAAATTATTTAATGATTTTTGAAGGCAAACTTCTTGAAGAAGGAGACCAAAAAGTAATCATGGTTACTTTTGCTAATTAACCATGATTAGCCATATTAGTAACCACCCAATTAAGTCATTTAATTACCTTATTTCTTCTTCATTTTCATGCGTGAACCAGTAGCTAAAATAGAGGAAGAAAACACAAGAAAAGGAAGGGAAAAAAGAGGAAGAAAAGGAAGAGGAGTCAAAGCAAAATTGAAAAACAAATCGGTAAGCTTTTATGTTACTACCCTAAGCTTACTATCCATGATTTTCAAAGCATAATTTATGGTTTAGTTTTCTTCCTTTACACCTTAGGGTTTTGGCCAAATTGGGTTTTGGCATAGGAATGAGTTTTGGACCATGAAACTTAAGGGAAAGCATAGACTAGACACTAGAAGCATGAATCCATGGATGGTTTGAAGTGATTTGAAGGAAATTTTTTTTAATCACTATGAGATAATTTCGGCTAGAACATGGGAGGTATTTAGAGTTGGAATTTCATGATTTTGACCTCAAAAATGGATTCCCCATGGTCCAAAACCTTAGGAACAAGTATGTTGTACAAAGAAAAAGCAAAGGAAAACAAAGTGAAAAATTTGGGTTTTAGTGTATAAAGTATTGTGTAATTCCGAAAAACCAATGGCTAAATTGGTTCAATGATGATGTGGATAGGTTCAAGAAGGTTGTGGAAAGCTCAAAAAGTGGTGGACCAAGTTTGGAAAGCAAGGGAGCATCATAAGGTAGTTAATTTCCCATACTAGCATTATGTTATCATGTTTGTTTCAATGTGTTTTATGCCTTGTCATATGATTGCAATGATGTTTTGAGATGATTTATGTGCATTGGCTGAGTTGTTGGAGGGGCATTGAGACCCTGGTATGTCCGTTTGTCAAAACGAAACTCTGTCGAAATTTTTATAAATTAATATGACACAAATGTGATAACGCATTCAAAGTGTGTTAAGGTATGCAAAATGTGTTATCTTGATATTTTTATATTTAATGTGATGATGTGATGGCATGTTGGGTGTTAACTACTGAGATTCTTTGAATCTCACCCTCCTAAATATTAACCATGAATAGGTAGCAACAATGGCAAGTCCACCAAGGAAGAGAAAGGAAAGGAGAAAGACTTTGGCCATTAACGTGATAATTAAAGCATCAACCATGAGTTTTGATCTGTTGCATAAATTAGTAAATGTGATGATAAATAAGTTTCTTTAAGGTTTTAATATTCCTTTAAGTTCTAGCTAAGGTGTGGCATGATATGAAGATGAATTATGGTCATGTAAATATCTTACAATTTTTGTATTGTAAGTATAAGGATACAAACGGTCATTCTGACCACTACCAAATGAATATGCTACAGTATGGGCTGGTTGATGTATAAAGTATGAAGGTTATCTATGTTTAAAAACTAGATAGAAAGAGCTTTCATGTTGTACAAAGATCACTCAAATAGGATGAGTGTAAGATTTATAGTGAATTTTTAAAGTTAGCCCAGAAAACTGGAATTTTTGAAATTGACCATATGAATGGTAGTTAATTCACGAAATTTACTGTACAAATTGACCAAGTAATTGCTCTGATTGATATTTTTCCCGTGTAAATAATGTTTTAAGCTATGCATAGAGACTTGAATCTTATGCATACGATTTTTATTGATTTAGTTATGAATTTCCAAATTTTAATCGGAATAAATACATTAGATTAAATGAATAGTGCCAAAGTTGGAAAAATTTTGTTATGGCATTTATTGTGATTCAAGATCCTACTATGATATAAATATACTCTATAAAGGAGGTATTACAACACCACTCCTAGATATTACAGTTAAAAAATCTATGTATAATGCTTTGGTTAATGAGAGATACCCAGAGATTTGTTGCTTCGCCATAATCTCTTAATAGATGTAAAGCATCTTCAATATTAAAGTTTCACCAAGCACAAGGATCCCCTGTCCCAAGTTCTCATCTCCTTCTCTCCTCGTTCGTTAATAATTTGTTCTGCATAGCAAGCCAACAAAAGGTCTTACATCGTTGAGGTAAGCTCAATTTCCACACCTTACTCCATACAGGATGAATGTATCCAGTAGGACTAAGCATATTATAGGCGTTAGTTAGGCTGCCTTCCCAAGAGGGGGGGTAAATTGGGAAGATTAAAAATTTTCTGCATAAAGTGAAAATGATGAAGAAAGCAAGGTAAAATGAAAAACAGAGTATAAAGCAATAAGTTAAAAGAGAAGAGATAGGGAGAAGAAAAACTCAAATATTTATCCTGGTTCGGTCTCTTCTCTTGACCTACGTCCAGTCCCCAAGTCACCACTTGAGATTTTTCACTATACAGCAAGAATTAAACGGGCTTCTTGCTAATGCCACAGTACAACTCCAGTGCTCTGTTTTCTAGAGCTCACTCAATCTCTTTCTGCACTTTCACTAAGTGCTTTACAATCTCTTGTGATATCTCCTCACAAGTAAATCTATCTCTCAGATGAAGAATAAATTATTTACAAAGATGAAACTCTCTTGAATAGAGTGAATATGAAAGTTGATGTACAAGTATTGAAGTAAGAGGGTAAAAGTCTTTGAGTAGAAAATTTGGCAGAATTTCAGTATATACAAAGTTTGATTCGTTACCCACAACTTCAAATGATGTTGTATTTATAGATTTAGGTCCCAACTATTCGTTAGAGATGAAATCTATCCGTTGGGGAAGTTATCTAACGGTTACCCTTAAAAACTATCCGTTAACCAACCGCATTTAATGCTTCTGACATACTGAAATTCGAATTTCAGTTGGTTAACAGACGAATTTTGAAGGAACCGAAGGTTAAAGCTTCCAATGTTGAAATACTGAAGTTCGTCTATTCATGAAGTGAAATTCGAATTTTGAAACTTAGAAAATGTTTTCATGTTGTGACATACGAATTTTCAAGAAGAAAGTTTTTCTGTTAAGTGTGAACAGTGTTTTCAATTTGCTACAGTGCCCTCAAAATTCGAATTTTGGAACCCAAAATTCGTCTGTCCGTAGTAGGCTCAAAAGACACAGTAGTTCATTTACTCTGAAATTTGAATTTTCAAAGAGTGAAGTTCGTCTGTCAGAGAGACCTCTTTTCAGACTTACTTCAACATTCGAATTTGTAAACACTGTCCTTCGTATGTCATTATGTCATTTCAACAGACTCAAAACTTTAGCTTCTGAAATTTGAATTTCCATGTTCAAAGTTCATCTGTCAGTGAGCAGTTTTGAAACTCAATACAATCTTGATTTCAGATGAACTTTAACATTGTTTTAGATAAATTTCTTCAGTTTTCATAAATTCCATTTTGTCTGAAATTCGAATGTTCAAAACCCAAAGTTCGTCTGTTGCTCAACAGCTTCTTTTAGACACATATCAAAATTCGAATTTTGAAAATCAAAATTCGTCTGTCAGAGAAGCATCTCTTCAGACTTATTTAGTATAAGCTCAAAATTCGAATTTCCAAAGCCAAAGTTCGAATTTCCAACAAGACAGTTCAATGTAAGCTTTTCAAACTTCATCTGTTGGTGAGTATTTTTCAAATATTTCATTGTTTTAACATGAAATCAAGTTTTTAAAACATCTTTTCATCAAATCAAAGTCTTTTACCCATAATAAAAGATCCTACAACAATCCTAGCAATGATTACTCAGATTTTCTTCACTTGAGACACTTTGAGTTCCTTTGATATCTTCAATCCAAGCTCTTGACAGTTGATTTGGAATCATCAAAACTTCTTGATTCAACAATAGGCAGATTTTAGTGAAAACTCCCCATGCTTCTCGGGTTTCCACCTTACTTTCATAACACCATCTTCCCTAATAATTTTTTTAACTCCTTCAGTAACCTTATTCCAGCTCCGTTTGATTCCCTGCCAGAACCGCGAACTAGTTCTATCCTAATCAATGTTGGGTAATAAATCATTGCCACAATGATACTTGCTTCTAATGACTCGAGCCCAAAGAGCATCTTTATGTTTGATTAAACCCCAACCAGCTTTCATCATAAAAGCTTTATTTTGAAGTCTAGCATGCCTTATACCTAAACCAACTCTCTTCTTCTCTTTACACACCCCATGCCAATGAACAAGATGAATTCACTTCTCATCAGAGGAACCCCAAAGAAAACCTCTAGCTGTCTTATCAATTTCATCACAAGTAGCTAGAGGAAGATTACAAGTCTGCATGGGGTATAGAGGTATAGATTGAACAACCGAAGAGATCAGAGTGTGCCATCCTGCAATCGTAATAGAATTAAGCCTCCATGAACTCAAGTGGTTTTTAATTTTATCCAACATATATTGATAAGTATCTTTCTTCACTCTATCATGATGCAATGGAACCCCCAAATATTTACCGAGATCCAATGTACTTTCAAATCCAAGTTGCTCACTAAGTTGACTTGCTCGAGAATGATGCACATTATTAGAAAAGAAAACCCTAGTCTTGTTCTGACTAACCTTTCCTCCTGACATGTTACAAAAAGTTTTCAAGCATCTCTTAATAACTTCAACCTGCTCCAAAGAAGCCTTTGCAAATAAAATAAGATCATCTGCAAAGAAAAAATGAGAGAGCGGAGGCCCATCCTTGGTGAGATGTATGGGTCTCCAATTCCCCTGTTCAATCTCCTCCTGAATAAGATGAGCCAATTTCTCAACACAAATAACAAAAAGATAAGGGGAAATGGGGTCACCTTGTCTAATACCCCTAGAAGGATTAAATTCTTGTATTCTACTCCCTTCCCAAAGAATTTGCATAACCAGAGAAGAGATACAATGACGAATTATACTCATCAGGGATGGGGGTAAATTTATTTCCTGTAAGCATTGCATAATGAAATCCCACCGGAGTCAATCATAAGCTTTTTTTAGATCAATCTTGATAGCCATAAAGCCCTTCCTTCCCTTCGTAATTCTCATAAAGTGAAAAACTTCTTGAGCAATAATAATATTATCATATCTCAATCTACCAGGAACAAAGCCGCACTGATTAGGAGAAATGATATAAGGAAGGATACCTTTAATTCTGTTGACAACAACTTTTGTAATGGCCTTGTAAATAACATTACATAGGCTGATGGGCCGAAAATCTTTAATATTTTCAGGATGATCCTTTTTCAGGATAAGCACAATAAAAGTGCTATTGATCTTTTCTATGATCGCAGGATTCCTGAAAGCCTCTTGAACAAAAGAAATTACTGAATCACCTACATGTTGCCACTTACTCTAATAAAACAAAGCATTGAAACCATTTGGACTCGGTGATTTTAGAGCACCCATATTAAAAATTGCTTGACGTATTTCCTCCCTTGAAGCAACTCCGCCCATATTCTCTAAAGTATTTGAATCAATACTTGGGAAAGAAATCCTCGGAGTCCTCGACATCATGTCTCCTCCATCATCTCGAAATAGTGTCTCATAAAATGTCAACACCGTCATTCAAACTTCCTCCTGATCAAATATCCAATTTCCCTCATCGTTTTAAAGAGCTACAATTTTATCCCTCTTTCTCCTAGCATTAGCATTAACTCTTACATGAAAGTATTTAGTGTTTCTATCTCCCATCAAACACCAGTCACATTTGGCTTTTTGTGCCCAATTAAGATCCTCTTGGATCAAAATCTCTTCAAGTTCTTTCCAAAGAAGTTGTAAAAGAAGATCCATAGATTCCTTGTTAAAACAAGTATGAGAAAAATTATTTAGACCCTTCAACCTGTTAAGAAGGTGCCTCTTTTTTCTTCCCAAGAAACCATACACTTCATGACTCCAAGATTTTAATTCTGTAGTGAAATGCTCCAAATTTTCAAGCCACGACCAATCCCCATGCCAAACTCCTTCACAAAGCCATCAAATTTTTCATGAAGAACCCATGAAGCTAGGAACCGAAACGGAGCATCCCTGCTTATGTTGCGTGAATGTTCTCCACCAATTTGAAGGAGAAGAGGGCGATGATCCGATTTGAAAAATGGCAATGAAACACAGAAGCATTTGGATAAGAACTATAAAATTCTTGATTAACCAAAATACGATCAAGTCTGCTTTCACTTCCTCTTCTTTTCTAAGTGAAGAAAGGCCCATTACAATCTAAATCAATAAGAGATAGGTCTCCCACCTATTTAGAGAAATCACGATCAACATAACAACTTATGCGAATCAATGATCTCCATTCATGAGTCTGTAAAGTGCCATTAAAATCTCCACCTATACCCCAGGCTCCAGCCACCGTACTACTAATAGCTTACAAAGCACTCCATAAGACCCTCCGTTTAATAGGGATTAGGACTAGCACACACAGCAGTGAGTAAACATCTAACATTACCATTATTGTTTTTTCTCTCTCTTTTCTTTTCTTTTTGTTTTTTTTAAGTCATTGGTTTTTCTTTTGACACATGATTCTCATTGATTAGATGAACAATAGACTTCCAGCATGCTTTTGATTCAAATGCAATAAGGAAAAAAACAAAATACCAAAATACTATACTTTTAGAAATATCTACCAGGATACTATAAGTTTTAAAAATCATAATTCGTCATTACGCTTTTCTCATAATGTCAGAGCAGATCTTTTAAAAAATAAAACGGAGTGTGGCAGTTTGACTTAACAAAATAGGAGTGCCACTTTACGATTTTTTTGTTAAAAAACGAGGTCTGTCACTTTAACGCTGCACACATGGTTGTGTGTAGCGTTACAATTTATTTTTTTAAAATATAAATTTTTTAATTATATAATAAATTACATAAAAAATAAAATAAATAATTATAATTTTATAATATAATAAATAAATTTAATCTAATAAAAAAATATAATTATAAGTTATATAATTGTATAGATAAAATATATAACTTATTTAGTATAATTTTTAAGAAATAAGTTTTTGAGAAGTATAGTTCGAAGAAGATATATTTCTTAATAAAATTATAAATAATTTATTAATTTCACTTTTTACTTTTTGATAGGTTTAAATTAATATTTTAAATAAATATATTATATTATATTGTTAAAGATAAAAATATTATTTTTAGTTTAAAAATAGTAAATAAATTGGGAATATATTTGGAAAACAATCATAAAAAATTAAAAAAAGTTAAGAAAGTAGAACTTTTTTAGATTTTAATGTGGAAAGAGAAGTTATCAAGGTGAGACTCAACTTCTCAGGAAGTTAAAAATTTTTTTACACCAAGAAAGATTGAATGATCTATTTCTCGATAAAATTAACTTTTCTCACTTTCTTCCTTCATACCAAGTGACCTCATAATTAGGAACAATAACATTTTATATGAATTATAATAAATAATATAGATTGTAATATTATTTTTTAACAAAAAATTTCAATATATTCATAATAAATAATTGTATAATTACATAAAAAATATTCATAATATTATTTTTTAACAAAGAAATTTATCATTTTTTATGTAATTATATTCATTTATAATAATTCATATAAAATGTAAAAAGTGAAATTAATAAGCTATTTGTAATTTTATTAAGAAATATATGTTCTTTGAATTACACTTCTTAAAAATTTATTTCTTGAAAATAATACTGAGTGAGTCATATATTTTATTTATATAATTATATGAATTATTATTATATTTTTTTATTGAATTAAATTTATTTATTATATTATAAAATTAGAATTATTTATTTTAATTATATTAAAAAAAATAAATTGTAATACTGCACACAACCATATATGTGCAGCACTTCAGGTCTATCACTTCAAGTGACCGACCTCCTTTTTTAAAACAAAAAGGCCCTAAAGTGGCAGTTCAATTTTGTTTTTTTTTTTTTTTTACCAAGGGCAGTTCAATTTTGTTAAGTCACTCTGTTTTCGTAATGATAAATTATGATTTTTAAATCTCATAGTATCCTGAAAAATATTTCAGTATTTTGGTATTTTGTTTTTTTTTCTTATTGCATTTGGATCAAAAAGCCCTTCCAGCATTACCTCCCTTCACGTTCATTTTTCAGAAAATTTTCACAACGACTGAATAACTGCCACTCCGATATTCTGGGAATTCTATGTTCATCGTTCTCTCAATCAAACAATGCGTAGACGATCTGGTACCTGCAAATTCTTCTTCTCTATCCTCATCTTCTCTCTCTTTCCTCATTCTCTCACCGCCCGCCCCTTCGTCCTCGTTCTCTCTCAGGATTATATCAATGAGGGTCCCACCTCAACCGATAATCCCTCGGATCCCGACTCCGACGCCGATTGGGACAACTTAGGCGATTCAGACACCCACAAGTCCGAAGAGGAGCTCGACCCCGGATCATGGCGCCCAATCTTCGAGCTAGACTCAGATGCCACTACCACCGAACCGGTAACGGAGTCGGATGCGCTTTACTACTCCGGCGTCGGGAAGATGATGTTGGCGGTTAGTTCGGGAGATGTGACGATAATGGAGGATGCTACGGGGGAGATTGAAGCGGCGGCTGAGTCTGGGTATCCAGCCTCGCAGTCAGTACTAGGGTTTTTGCACGGGATGGGCCTTCTGAGAGGGAGGAGCAAAGCAAAGGCATTTCTGCATCATTACTTTGCTGCCGAGGGTGGTAATATGCAGTCTAAGATGGCTTTGGCTTATGCATATACATGCCAAGATGTGAGCAATTTAACACCACTTGCATCGTGTACGGTCTTTGTTATGGTTTTCCCCCTTCCGCGTTAAGCTTTTCCCCCCTTTTCTTTTTTTTTTTTTTGATAAAATTTTTTTTTTATAAAATTCCCGCCTTTTCTTTTCTTTTCAAGTTCTCAGGTCTTTTGAGCAAAATATCGAAAACTATTGAGACGATTTTTTTTTTTTGGGTTGGGATAAAGTCCTGGTCTTTTGCTATTGAGAAAATGGAAATTGAAAAAAAAAAGTTTCTGATTAGACTGTCACACTATTGCCAAAAAATAAAGTGCACAGTATCACTTGGTCATTGTTTCTGTGAAATTTAAAATAAAAAAAAAAAGCAACTTACATTTCTATCCCTGGAGATTGCTATAATAATATGAAATCATCGGTACTAGGAACGATTGCCGAAAATGTTAGTCGCATAGATTGTTTCTGAATAAAGGGTAGCTTTTTAGGTCAGATGGATGTAGGGTAGTTTTTATTTACAACTATTATTGGAATTTATCTTGTTTGCTACGTGCGCTTTGATGAATTATTTTGTTTGGGCAGATGTCTGAAAACGCAGTTAAGCTTTATGCTGAATTGGCAGAAGTAGCTGTAAATAGTTTTTTAATTTCAAAAGATTCCCCAGTGATTGAACAAGTTAGGCTCCATAATGGAGCTGAGGAGAACAAAGAAGCTCTGAGAAAATCTAGAGGGGAGGATGATGATGACTTTCAGATACTGGAATATCAAGCACAGAGAGGGAGTGTTGGAGCCATGTACAAGATAGGGCTATTTTACTACTTTGGGCTGAGAGGACTAAGGCGTGATCATGCCAAGGCATTCTCGTGGTTCTTAAAGGCTGTGGACAAGGGGGAGCCGAGGTCAATGGAACTTCTTGGAGAGATTTATGCTAGAGGAGCTGCTGTTGAAAGAAACTACACTAGAGCTATGGAATGGTTTACACTTGCATCAAAACAAGAGTTATACTCTGCTTATAATGGGATGGGGTATTTGTATGTAAAAGGCTATGGAGTGGAGAAGAATTACTCAAAAGTAAGATTATATTTGCTCTATGACTGTATTTTAGACAGCAGACAATATCTTTGTTTGTCTTGGTCTGTGTAACTTGCCTTATTTGAACTCATACTGGTTTATTTCCCTTAATTTTTTTTTTCTGACTTAGAAACACTCTCTTTTCTCTCTTGCTGCATGCTTCTAAGTTGTCACCTACATTTACACAATATGATTTCTCCTTCAACGCTTCCAGCTAGTTGCTAGCTTGCTAGCAGTAAGAAAGTCCTTCAGTTGGGTAAGTTTGGTTTCTTCTTAAATGTGAGAAATCCATGAAACCTGAGCTGTGTCCTTAATGTGGTTATTTCTTATACTAGTAATAGAAATTAGGGTTGAGTATGGCATGCCTTTGATAGTGTCTGAGACTCATGGTTTAGATAATGGAGAAGTACATGGATGACGTCTGTTGATAACATATGTTCTTGTATCAGCTTTGCCTCATGCCCTTAGCATTGATTTTGCCCTTATGTATAGCTATGGTTCATTTAACAATATGTTGTGCAAATGACAGGCAAAAGAATATTTTGAAAAGGCCGCTGAAAATCAAGAGGTTGGTGGGCACTATAACCTTGGTGTCATGTATCTTAAAGGGATGGGGGTAAAAAGAGATGTTATGTTGGCATATAAGTACTTTGTTTTAGCTGCTAACAATGGTCAGCCAAAGGCATTCTACCAGCTGGCAAAGATGTTCCATACTGGTGTTGCTCTCAAGAAGAATATTCCAATGGTAAGTTAGTTATTTATCTTCTATAATCTATCCAAGTGCTAGTTTACCTTTCCTGCTGGGTATTTCTTTATTTTACATGACTTACTGATTCTTCACTGTTTGTATAATAATTATTATAGTTTCATTGGTTTGTTTTTAATTTTCTCCTTGCATCAATCACAATCTGCCAATTATTATTTCCCTTAAATCATGCTGTTCAGCAATAACTGCTTAGATTGTCATAGGAAGTCAGGACTTGGTAGTTGGGACAACTATATAACAACAAAATGTCATTATGAGAAAAAATGTCTCGTGTTAATTTGAAATGCTATATTTTTTTTAATGAGAGAGATATATTCAATGGCGAAATTCCCTACCATGACGTGCTTGAAAGTAGGTATATTTGTGCTTTATAGGTTTCAAATAATATTATTTAGTTATTTGATTGCATTACTATTAAGTATATCGGGAAATCATCCTATATACTTTTGTGTCAAATATTTGTTTTAAAAACTGTGACTAAAACAAGTTACTGGAATATGTTTTCTATTTTTTCAATGTTTGAAATTAGTCTCAGAACAAAGTATCGAAACAATCTTTTCGTTCCTTTCTTCTCGAACTATTATTGGGAATCATCACAAAACTGTTTTCAAGAGTAATAAAAGAAAAATCAGAACCAAACAAGCCTGGCCCTTATTGGTTGTGTAACTTGTGTATTTTGCTGTGAGAGAACTCATTAAGTTATCGGGCTTCTTCATGTTGCTTGCCTTCTCTAACGCAACCCTATTTTAAATCTATGTCTCAGGGCAGGTTATGCCATATAAGATATATGTATTTATTAGGGAAACTAGATTTGTGATTAGGAACCTGGAATAAACTTTTGAGCTGCATTCTTGCTTTAATTTCTTGAATTACCTTAGCCAGTAAATGTACCTGCTAATAATTTTAGTTTTTCTTGTTCTTAGGCTAGTATGCTGTACAAACTAGTTGCAGAGAGGGGTCCTTGGAGTTCTTTGTCCAGATGGGCACTAGAATCATACTTGAAAGGTGATGTTGGCAAGGCATTTATGTTGTATTCAAGGATGGCTGAGATGGGCTATGAGGTGGCACAAAGTAACGCTGCTTGGATTCTTGACAAATATGGGGAAAGTAGCATGTGTGTGGGTGAATCTGGATTTTGTACAGATACAGAGAGGCATCAGCGTGCACATTCTTTATGGTGGCAGGCTTCTGAGCAGGGAAACGAACATGCTGCTTTACTGATTGGGGATGCATATTACTATGGTCGGGTATGTGTTGAGGCATCTTGCATATTTACAACGATTTTTTTTTATGCCACATTACTCATACTCCCTCCAACTTTTCTTCACTTTTTCTGGTGTTTATCTTTTTCCGTCAGGGTACTATCAGGGATTATGAACGAGCTGCTAAGGCTTACCTGCAGGCCAAGTCACAAGATAATGCTCAAGCCATGTTCAATCTAGGATACATGCATGAACACGGCCAAGGACTTCCATTAGATCTTCATCTCGCCAAGCGTTACTACGATGAAGCTCTTGAACATGATCCTGCTGCAAAGTTGCCTGTCACCCTTGCACTTTCAAGTTTGTGGATACGTATGAACTATGCTGACAGTTTCTTGGTGAGTTTCTGTCATTCACATGCTGGAAAGCATACTAGCATAAACTAGAATTGACATTTTTTTCAATAAATGCTTATTGTCTCGATAGCTTAGTTAACCCAATTCTTATAGTTATTAAATTGGGAATAACTATGATAACCTATCATTCTCAATTGCCCAAGGATCTTGATTGATGGTTGATCAAGCTGTTTGCATTTATTTAAATGATGATGGATATGATAGATGAGTCTCCATCTAAGGTGGCCACAGCGTTTTCCCCATTCCAATGGATCTTACAAGATTATTGGGGTAGAATGATTTGGATATGGTTGAAACTCACGTATTTCGACTTTTTTGAAATATGAATGGATATATAGCAACAATTCCATGATTTTGGCAGAATGCATAATTTAATGCAAAGTTTGTAGGGATGAAAGATGAATCTAAAAACCGTTCAACACTACATTGTGTAGCCAACTAGCGATGCTTTTTCTTGTTGATGCTTTTAATATATACCAGATTTCTCATCATTCACCGCCTAGATTCATATTGACACGTTCTTTGTTTATATTCAGGTTCAAATGATTGATTCTTTGCCAGAAATCTTCCCGAAATTGGAAGCATGGATAGAGAATGTTCTTTTGGAAGAGGGGAATGCGACAATTCTCACTCTGGTTGCATGTCTTTTGACTGTGTTATATCTCCGTGAGAGGCAACGAAGGCAGTTTGCTGGCCTAGTTGGAGTGGTAGATCAGCAACACCGTAATGAGCTTGGTGTTCCTGCACCCAATTAATTAATGCTATTATTATTAGCCTCAAGAAAATTGAAAGCCATTTTTGCTGGTGCTGTTGTGCATAAAAAAGCAAAGATTTTGTGTACATGATGTCAAGTTTTCCTTCCTTTTTTTTTTGTCGTAAATTGTGCCTTAGGTGGCTTGTAGTGTCGGAAATAAGGTATGCGTTGGCAAAAATAATTCTTTTGGATATTTAAGAGATGTATTTTTAAGGTTGCAATTTCACTTGTAACGTTGCAAGGTTATGAAGTTCTATTTTGGGCAAATTCACAAGGTCCAGTTCTGTTCCATGTCCCACTTTGTTGCTCATTATATGAACTATTGAGATATGGAGGATCCAGTATTTTATTACTTTATTTTTTTTATATGTTTTTAGTTAAAATATTAATTTTTTTATAAGCTGATAGTTATCAGATGATGTTGTTTTGTATTTTGTATCATTTAAGATAAAAAAGTGATCTACATTGAATTGAAAAAAATAAAAAGATTTGGATCATGTAGATGAGATCTAAATGGTTTACACAAAAAATGCTCATGGTGCACAACAATAACTAGAGGGATGAGCACCAGTTCAAGTTCCGTTCCAAATCAGCCTTTTCTCGGGAGTCTTAAATCCGTATTGTTAATGTTGTGGCCAAAATAAGTTCTTAAGTCGTTTCTTAGGTGGCATCATAATGCTTTTAACTTCATTTCTTTTTGTTATTTTGTCACGTTGAATAGTCTAGTCAGGGTTGTTGGTTTAACACGGATATGCCTTTATTCATTGATTAGATGTTTTAGCTCAATATTTAATTATTGAGTAATAATAAATAAAGATTTTTATGGTACAACCAACAAGAATTGATTATAGTAGAAAGAGTAAAAATTACTTAAATATAATATTTCAGGGTTCGAAATGATATGAATACAGAAAATGTTTTTGTGAGAGTTCAAAATGGAACTCAACCGTAATTCAATTTAAATTAGTTAAAATCTAAAATGGTGACTAGATATTATAATGATTATTATAAAATAAAAAGAAAGATTTTTTCGATACAACAAATAAAGACTTTTAACTTATAAAAAGTGGCGAAAATTAAAAATTAAATAATGAAACTTGTTGAAAAAAAAAGTAATAAAACTTGAAAATTGAGTAGTAATAGGATCATGTCTATTATTAATTCCGGCCTGGTCAAAAACTATAATTCCACTTAATTATTCTTCCCTTCCAGGTGTTTGGCTGTTGTTAAAATTGGATTACCACTCAAAAGGGATGAATTAAGTAATTTAGACAAATCAAAGTTTTCTCTAAGGGACTCCGCATTTCAAAAACAAAGTCAGGAGTGGAAGAGATTGAGGGCCATATGGCATGCGTTCAATGACATGAACTGAGTGTATGGAAAATGAAATACAAAGTAAAATCTAATTTGAACTACTTTCTATAAATAACATGAATTGTGCCCTGAAGTACCTGCTATGATGTTAACGAGATATTTTAGGCTTGGTAAAATAAGACTATTATTATTGTTGTTTAATCACTTTTTATAGGCTAAATTGGTAATTGACTTGTACAAAGTACAAACTAGTGAATGTCATTGTGTCACTTGATTATAATTTATAACCAATTTAAGGAGTTTTATATGTCGAGGTTGCAAAGCCATATTGCATGCCTGCAATGAACACCTAGACAGGTATTAGTCCTTCCATGTTTCACTCGATCTAGTCATTTATAGATTTGGCAAGTGTGAGTCACAGTCACTCATATCATGCTTTGTCACTCCATTTTTCTATCTCTCAGCTAACATCCGTTGTTATTATTATTTTCGGTGAAAACATCCGTTATTTTTACTTGAAGCAAGAAGAACAAACTATTTATTCGACATGTCTGTTAATCAGTTACATACGAAGGTAGAGTAGCAGACAAGACACATGTTTCCTGTAGTATTTTGCATTGTGATTTGCGAGTCAATAGGAATCAATCAGTTCAATTGCTTAATGAAATGGTTCAGAAAAAAACGATAGAGCAGCAGAAAAGAACTGTCTCCCAGCACAACTAAAGCAGCAAAATACCTTCATTCTAATCACATCAATACTGCAAAAACACAGCTTCTACAAATACATAATGCTTACCATATTCACCACATGATTATATATGTTTTTGAATCAATCAATATAAAATATAAAATTTATAGCAAACTGTACTATTTACACATTATGAACACTGCAGCTCATTGTTCCAACCTTGTGCAATGCATAAGATCTAATATCTCGTTTCAATTATTTTGGTGTTTATTTATTGCAGATATCAACCTCATCCTCATCAGAAAACAGGATAATAAAATGCTATCAGCTTCTAGTACAACAAATTATTCACGGAAAACTGAAGAAGCTTTTAACATGACAATTTTCAATATTAGCATGCTCGTTGTTATATGTACAATTCATTTATACATTCAAAGTCAAGAACCTATCACGAGAGACATTACAGTGTCTTCATACCTTCTATACACATTATTTTTTTTAATTACTCTGTACACATTCTATTGTAGCAAAATTCTGTGTCAAAAAAACAAAAGTTCGTGATAGGCTTTCCTAAAGCCTTCTAACATATTATCAGGCTCCTCCCACTATTTTGGTGTCAAATATTCGATATTTTCTACTCCCCCAGACATCATGTTTAGAAGTGTAGTAAGACTTGAGGCACACCTGCACCCATGGTGGGTTTCTTAAAGCACACTTTGAAACTGTACTACCATCACATGGCATTACTCCAAGTAACATATTCATCTTCTGTGTCAAAATGCTATTGCCAGGATAACCATCAAATAGGGTTTCCTGTAATAAATTATGACAATAAATAAGAAAGGATCAGGCACAGAATATGGATGACAAAGTAACAGATGAGACTTGGTCTTTGGAAAAATTCCATTCTAAATTCTTGGAGAAGAACAAAAGCTTAAGTTTGGTATACATGAAGAGGGTTTCATAAAAGGGAAAATGAGAGAAAAATCCTTATAAAATATGCTTGGTATATATCATTTGAACTTTCTATGAATAAAAATAACCTTTTCATGAAACCTTCTCTCCTTTTCCTTTTCCTTTTTCATTTCCTCAAAATGGCTCCATTTTACCAAACACAGCCAAAGTCTTAAGTGCAGCAAACAGCCATCATCTCTTTGAAGAGTAAAAAGTAGGATTATTTGAATGCAAGTAATTTTTTTTTAAAGAAATTAACTAAGAATTTACAATGATAAAAAGGTAGGAAAATATTTCTTACCCCATCCTCAGCATATACAAAAGCATGGATTCTAGCTGTTGGATCCTCTAGAGTCAGCCGCAGCCTATATATCCCACGTTCAGAGCAGAAGTTTTCAGCTGGCCATGGCATTGCTGCTACTACTCGAACAATACACTTGAATTTAGCTGTCACCTACACACACAGAAGTATGGACCATCAACAAATGCAAATGTCTACGATGAGTATTTTTCTTTAAGAATTAAGAGCATTAGTAGGCAGTAGAAACAATTTTGTCAGAAGAAGAAAAGGAAAGAACAAGAAAAGAATAACTGGGTATTTTAACCTGAATGACAACATTATTCAGGATAAAGTAAGTTATGGAACCAAAGTTCTGCATGTGTCGCGCTGAAGAAAATGCAATACGGTACCTCTGAATGGGTGAGGACATCCATTAAGGTAACAAATGGGACATCATTATGATCAACCACTGTAGGGGGAAAGCACAATCATAAATCCTAAGAAAATATCCAATGCATGATAATCATAATATTAAACAAAAAAAAAATCAGAAACAACAATGAAATGCACACGTGAAACCTGTAATATATGAAGTCCAAGGAAAGCTCCAAAAAGGCATTCTTCTAGAACTCAATGACATTCGCTCATCATAGACTCTGACTCAAATAAATACAAAAGAAAATGCATCAAAACATCAGTTAACTGATATAGTATATTCAATCACCTTATGCATCAACAGATTTGACAACCACCTTTGGCACTCTAGTATGAGATTATCCTCATTTGGTGTGTACCGAAGCTTTGTAATAGGAGTCAACACACCATGCCATAGTCCTGCATGCACTTCAAGATGCATATTGACAATTTTGACCCACTTGCTTGCGTCTAAAAATTTAAGATGGTTCTTCTCAATGTTTTTGTCATATGTGACCCTCAAGATGGACCCAACAGTAGGAAAAGTACACAATAACTCTCTTGGAAGAGGTGCAGGTTCTATACATAAAGGAAGAGGATTATGCGTTTCATCTTCCAGCCTGCAATTTATAAAAAGACCATCAGATTTCTTTGCCAATAATGCAATACAGCCAGAAACTATAGTATACTAAATAAACTAATTGTGCTATTTCATCTAGCCCAATTATTGTGTGAAACAAATGCAAAAGTTTCTACAAGCATAAGATAAATTCCAGGAACAATATCACCCTAAATTAAATCCCCAGTCCGTGTACAAACAAATGTTTATTAAGACTCATTCAGGTGTGCAAAGATAGAAAAATAATGTAAAATTAATAACGTAAAATTAATTAGTTACCAGACAAATATCTAGTAGCCACCAAACTTGCAAGAAAGTTTCCTAATAATGTAAAAATTGAACTAATTTGGAGCAAACTTGTGGAGCTCCTATCAGTAAAAGGTTCTAAGAACAAAAAAAATTGAACCATGCAATGCGCACCTCCGAATGTGCTAATCCATGGAAGACTAGAGAACCAATTAGGAGCCTCATATGGAATATTTCGTTTACTTCATATTTGTGTTTGGAGAAAAGTAGCCTGAAATCATTGTGTTTGAAATGCATCCAATAAGGAACAAAGTGTAACTCAGCAGCACTAAGGTACCTCAGTGGCTGGTTGAGATCACATTGCTTGCCCAGTGAGATAAGAACCGGGACTGCTTTTGATAAAAGAGAAAATAGAATCTTCTTTTTTTCATTATACTTGCATACAACAAACATTTGCACATAAACACCCCCATACAGACATTAAATATGCTATAATACTCTGCACTGCTTGCGAGCTATCTCAATGTTGCGTAAATCAGAGTGCAGATAACTCCAAGCATAACGTAGATATAACTAACTAGAAGTAATGCTGATTGCTCCTTCCAATATTATCTTAAATATTTTGTTCCATCCTCGCATTACAATATTTAAGCAGTCATTTCCACTGAATCCCCTATCCATAATAAGCGCACCACCCAACTAACCCAGTGAAAAAACAGATGAGACATAAAAGAAAAGAGGTAATACACATACACACACAGAGAAAGAGAAATAGAGGTTTACATCATTTCTGATTGTAAGGAGATTAAAAATAATAATAATAATAACAATAAACATCATGACAATCGATGCCCATATCCAGTTACTTCTGACCTTTATAAAGGCACAGAATGCAGCATAGTCGGAGAAGTGCACTTTTTTTATTATAACAAAAAGCAATACCAGTAATAGACTCCCATGTGATTTATCCAAAATTAACATCAACATGGGACAAGGGTAAAATAGCAATGTGAAACTAAATTTGAATGAACTCACTTTGCACTCATACTGTTTGGTGGCAAATCAGTACCATCCCAAATGAAGACCATCCATTCATGATTTGTAGTCTCGCAGCAATGAAGTATCTTAATGTGCAAAACATCAAAAACTAAGAAGGATCAGATTATTAGAACTATATAATGGTGAAAATGAGAAAGGTGTTTCTCTTGTTTAGCCACCACAAACAGGGGGAAGGGGTGTAAAAGAACATCGGCTTGTCTTGATAAAGCAAGGCTGAGAATGTGCGTAGTAACCTTATATATTTCAATTATACAAGGGTCTTTCATAATCAGATATAAAAATCAGAACAAGAAAAATACCTTGCAAGCCAAATCGCAATGGTCTCCTTCCTTGATTTCTCTTAACATTTTAAAGTTATTGGAATCTACACAGCATATGCAAATTTTAAATATTCACACATATTAAATTAACATCAAAATAGCATGCAAGGTGATGAAATTATCAGAAAAGTTTGCTCATCCCATGAAATCAATGACTCGTCAGTTGTGCATTGATTTCAGTAGCTGGAAATCCTTGATTAAACTAAAACCAAACAAATAGATAAACACATCTAAAGGGCTATTTCATATTTTATTCAGTTTCTGAAATCCATATATATACAATTCACAATTATTTTGGATGATAAAATTTGTATTATTTTCACTGCAATATTGCACCACAATGTTGCAATGCTTAACACAACTTGCTGTACACATTGAGCAGTACAGGCATGCATATCGTGCATCTTGAACAGTACAAACATGCACATCAAGTATTCAAGTATAGTTTGAAGTATACTAGTCGAAAATAAATCAGCTGCTTTCAAAATGTGTTGAATGCTACAATCTTAGACTACCTTCAACGAGTTGAAAATTAACTAGCCACTTTCTGAGCTTGTCTACGAGCGTTTTGTCCATATCTCTTGGATGAAATTTTGAAGAAACTTGGTAAGGGACAAAATCATCAGTGTCTTTCCCATTATATAATGCAAAAGAGGAATATTTTTTATTGAAGACAGCATTTACTTCATCACCATGTGTTTTTATCTACAAAATTAAAAAAACATATATTAAAAGCTGAAAAAAAAAAAGGAACCTTAAGATTATCACATGCATGAGAGAGTTTATAATATAATGCTGCACTCAGTCAAACTTAGAGTTCATCTTTAACATATTTCCATTCTATAAGACAAATTGGTGCTTGATGAGAAATCAAAACCAATAATATAAGTGTCTTCAAGGCTGCATTGTTACAAAAATTAAATTGACTGAATTTTTAAAGCCAATTCATGTACAGGGTGAAAATGTACAATATTTAAAAACAGAGATGCATATCTGTCACTATCATATTAAAAGAAACTCAATCAATCAATAATATTATAATATAAGAATATTATGTTAACTTTTATCTATTAAGACAACTAATCAAGTAGTTCTGAGTTCTGACATTCTCATTCTAGTCCTAGAAGGAAAGTGCAGATGAGGTCCATGTTGTGAAAGAACTTAACATGGAAGATTGAATGTACGTGAAAGATAATAAGCTGTTTGTAATCAAACAATACTGAAATTTGAAACTAAAGTATTGAATTAATGAGATGAGTATACTTCTAAAAATTAAAAATGAGTTATCAGTATTCAGTAATATAAAGTTAAACATAATTAATATAACTGAGCATATGGTAGTCATTTATGGTCCTCCTTCAATTAATATAAGATGGACATCAATGACTTATAGGAAAGTCATATGCAGAATTTTTTTTTTTTTCAATATTCTTAAGAAGTTTCACTGCTATATACATGCAAAAGTACCAAACATATATCTCTAGAATGTTGAGCTTATCCACTAAGAGGTTTTACATTTTTGAAATCTACAGCCACCAATTTTCCTGACAATAATTTGATATCTGAGTCTATCAAATTTTGATTATCAACATTATTTGAGGTGTTTGACGAAGATGGCTATCTTAGTTGCTTTCTTTCTATCACTCTTATTATTCTTTCATTAAAACCCTTCCCATCACAGGGGTCAAGGGATAAGTATCTGAGTTATGTCATTATACTTGCAAATCCAAAACCCTAACACTGAGAATTTAGAAAAACCCAAATTTCATTCACATGATATCATGAAAAATTTTCCTTCATATCATTAACATTTCCCGCCACAAAGTCAAACTACATACTCTAAGTCTCTCACTATCATTACCAAACAGCATTTTTTTATTTTTTCCAAAACCTAAATCCCTTCATGCAGTCAAAACATGAACATAATAAGAAAAAAGCAAATGAAATGGCAAACATTGCTAAAATTCATTATTTAAAGGACTTGAAGTCAGAGTGAGAACGACAGAGAAAACCAGAATATTGCCAAACTTTACTTAAAGGTAGGAAAAAAGTAACTAATCAGATTGACAGTAACGGTGCATAAAAATGGTCAATACCAACACTAATCCAGAAAAACAAAGCAAGCACATTTTAACTGACTGTGCTATCAAATCTAGGACGAGGAAAGTAGGAAGACCCTTACCATAACTTTACAAAGCTGAACTACATCTCCACTTGCAATAACAAGAGGAAGTCTTTCCGAACTTTCAGCAAAAATATTAACTGACAATCCAGGTTTCTCATATGATTCATCAATTATTTTTAGGGTACAACAGTAATCTGCAGAAATTATTCAAGTAAGTCAACCATCAAGAGAAGAACTTAGAACTTTCAGTTTTCCACCCGAAGCAAAAACATAAACAAAAAACTAGCGTTTTCCAGGGAAGCATTCGGTAAAACTAGGATGACCTAGAAAGACACAAGCTTGGAGAAGCACAAATATGTAAACAGTACAAAAGGAAACAGTGCGGCGTAATGAGTTTTCTAGAAACCTAAAACAACGAAGTTTAACAGTTCAACCACGTTGAGCATTACCCACTAAAATAGAAGACTCTTAGAACACATTGGCATCAATCAGAACAAGAACATAATCATGAAACTGGCTCAGAACGTACACCTTAAAAGAATTCGTCAATCTACTACGAGCAAACTAAATGGCAGCCGTACGTCCGGCCTTTGATTCATCATTGCCAGTTAATATCTAAATCATCCGAACTTCAAATATTTTACAAATCCGAGCAACGTGAATTTTAAAAAAACGTGAAATATTTTACAGAATCGTAACATCAATTGCAAAGTTAAAGCAGTGAGATTCTTCAACAGAAAGTTTACCAGTGCCCCTAGTTCGCCTTGGGAAGCCGAATTCAAGTATAATCCCTGTTAAGTTCACTTTTTGATTGATAGATTTCATAGCATCTCGTATGGGAAGAAACTTGTACTGCTCAGCAGTTTCCATTTCTCTTTGTAATTTTGAGCTCTCGCCTCTGCAACCCCCATGAAAAGCAGCCCCGCCACCTCACTGAATAAATCAATACGTTATAATATTATCCTCAATAAAAATAAATTTAAAAATAATTTTTTTATAAGTTAACTAAAAGTAAAAATAAATTAAAAAAATAATTAATATTTTTTACTTTACTCATTATACTTTATATACAAAAATTATAAAGAAGAATTTATATTTTATACCAGAAAAGTATATGCCTTAAGAAAAAATTTTAAAGAAGTATTTTGACTAAAAATTAAGCGGGAGTTTTGTTTTTATAAAAAAATATTTTAAAAAATACTTAAAAATATTTATTTAAGCTTTTAAAAATAATCAAATGCTAAAACAATATATTTATAATTATTTTAAGAAACTATTTTTAATGAAATTGTGAGAAACTATTTTTTTTTAATATACATTTGATATTCTGTCATTATTTTGTCAGGTCCTATTCGAGGGAGTTGTTTTAAATGTCTTTTTTTTTATACCCATCTAATCTAAAACTTGAAACACTGTATTTAAGCGATTCAGTGGAGGATTGAAGACCCGAGATTCAATGTAATTTTTTATAGATTTTAACAATAATATTTTATTTTTATTTAAAACTCAAAAATTAAAAATAAATAAATAATTTCACTAAAAAATAAAATTAAATGCATATAAATGTTTAAAAATGAAAATATATTATTATAAAAAATAAAAAATAAATAAATTGATTAAATGGTCAAACATCCAAGTGTGAAGATTTTAATAACTAAAAATATCACAATATATTAAAAAACTATATTTTAGCAAAAAAATAAAAATAAAAATAACTACAATCAAATCTATTCTTTCTCGTGAACTCACCATATCTCCCTCCCTTTTCTCTCAAATCTTTCTCGATCTCTCTCACCTCTCCTTCCTAAATTATGTCACAACCTTATTCTTCTCTAGTCTCTCACCCTCTCACTCAGTTTGTTCATTCCTTCCTATGCTTAATTTCTCCTTTGCTTGTCTCTCTCATGCTCTCTCTCTCTCTCTCTCTTTCTCACTCAGAGGCAAATTTACTATGGCCTTTTGATTTTATAAAAGAGTGGATTCAAAAGAATTATTGTTACTTTAATTTGAGCTTGATGCTTTAGTTGGTTGCTATAAAACCTAAATTCAACTTAGGGCGTTCAAAAATGGCAAAGGAGTGTGTGCAAGATAGAATCTATCTCATAATGCATGAAGCTTTTGACACTTGAGGGGGGTTAATTGCCCTCACTGTATTAGCTGTAGGTCCGCCATTGAAGTGACCTTAATTCTTTCCATTAATACAGTAGATCCGCCATTGAAGTGACCTTAATTCTTTCCATTAAAATCAACCCATATTAGTTATATGAAAAACTATTTTGAATTAAATAGCTTTTAAGTAGCTTAAAATCACATTTTAAATGAAAAATGTTTTTATAATTATAATTAAATACAAAACAACTTACTCTAAAATCTAACTTATGACATAAATAAAAACACTAATCTACATATCTACATAATAGTATAATATAAATTTTTTAGACATTGCAAGGTGTTAAATATGCAAAATTCCATGAAACCAATTCGTTTTGAAAGTGTATGAAAGGTATAAAATTTTGATAGTTGAGAAATATATATATATATATATATTTATATGAGCATCCATATACATACCATACAATATTTACTATATATAAGTAGTAAAATGTCACATTACTCGCATAATGGTTGATTGATACTATAAAGAATAAAAACTCCCTTGAACAAATTTAACTAAAGACAATATTTCATTAAAAAATTAAGTTTCCTTAATTATTACAAGTTGCTGAATGAATTCTTGACTGTTATCATCATTATATAAAAAGTACTAATTATTACAATTTTTTTTTGGATTGAACGTTGAAATAGCCTAAAACTAAGGGTCAACAAACGGATCGCATCTCAGTTATTTAAGCTAAGCCAAACTTGACCAGAAAAAAATAGAATCACTGACTACGATTCGTTACAAACTGAGAAACCTATAAAACACAGAGACTAGCCTGCGAGGCAAGCCTTTGTACTTGTAAAAACCAAAGAAAAAAACAAAATTATAATATTACAAGTACAATTAATTAGGGTTTTAGAGTAGGTGCAATGGGTCTTATAGGCAAAGCTTGTATTCTTCTATGCTTTGCCGGCCTCGCATATTGCGTACCTTCTGAGAAAATAGTTAATGTCTTGGATTTTGGAGCCAAATCTGATCCCAAGTTTGATAGCACTGAGGTAATTAAGTTAAAAGCTAGCGTTATCATAGTTTTGTTAATAATTTTTTTATAACTTGATTCTAGTTTTGAACATTATTGGCGCTGGGAATTGGTTTTTTTCATGCATGCATGAAAATAGTTAATGTCTTGAATTGTTTGTGTTCAAAGTCTCTTTCTGAATTAAAATACTGAAAGGAAAATCTTTCACTGTATTTTGGGATAGAGTTTAAAATTGCGTTTCCAAAGTGATTCTGAGGGAATCAAATTAACCTAGATTAATAGAAAGTTCTTTGGGGTTGAAGTTGAATACGATGTTTCAGCTAGCTGTTTATCTAGTGCAAACAAAATTTTAAGGGTCTGTTCCTTCTTTATTCTGGAAGAATTTTTCCCAGCGTAGATTTTAAAATGAAATGGGATTGTGCTACAACGCTTCAAGGAAAGCACTAGATGTTTTCTTTTTTAAATTCAATCTTTTCAACTTAACGTTGTTTGTGTATCAATACAATATTAGTATTCTATTCCTCAGAAATCTGTAGCTTTATTTATGTACCTTTGTTTATTTCTCTATCTACACAAAAAAAAAATTCTAATATTAATTAATGAAGCAAAGATTACACATATGCGTCTACATTAATTTCTAGTTACACATGCATGTGTGTATAAATGAATATAAATCTCCCGATGTTCATTCTAAAGTTTACGAAAGTGATCAATAAACACAACATTGGAATTTACTTCTACATGTGGTTTCCACAAATATGAGATCTACTGTCTATCTCTCTTCTTACTTTAGGTAATTAAAGAGAGTTTAAGGAATCCAATTAATTTAGAATATAGACACACACACACAAAAGACATCCACAATGAAAGGACTTGTGCCATATATATATATGTAAACATAAATGCAGGCATTCATGCATGCATGGCAAGCAACATGCAAGTCGAGAGAGCAATCGAGGATGTTCGTTCCGAAAGGGGAATTCTTGGTGTCGACCATGTTCTTCGCAGGGCCTTGCTGGGCCTCCGGTCCTGTCACTATTCAAGTCGAAGGCACTATTTTGGCTTCCACTGATCCTTCCGATTACGTCAATGCCGATTGGCTCATTTTCCAAGACCTTTACGGCGTTAACCTCGTCGGCGGTGGCACTTTCGATGGCCAGGGCAAGTCGATGTGGCCTTCTTCCTTCGACTGCGACTACAAGCCTTTCCCTGAATGCGTTAGACTCCCCAGCGTAAGTCTATTTCAAAGCCTCTCAAAACTATACTCCCTGTTCTAAACATAGGGGATCATTAACTAATTCACCAATTTTAAAAAAGGTAATTATATCTTTTATGTTTTAAAAAATACCAATTGTTTTCCAATTTACTTCTATTTACTTTATTAATATACCTACTTTTATAGATAAAGATCAAGTTCTGATGACACATTATGTGGCCGCACAAAAAAAGATACAAGAGTAGAATTGAAGAAAAAATAATTAATATTAAATTATATCCTATATTTAGTTAATTTACTAAATTTTACAATTTTCTAGATAATTTAATGACATTTTTTATTTGTATGAAAAATCTTTAAAAAACTATTTTTATGAACTTGAGGGAGTACAATGATAGAATTGGAAAAAATAATTAATATTATATGATACCCTATATTTAGAACTAACTAAAATTTTTAAAAGACACTATATACATAAATGTAGAATCGGAAGAAGTACATTCATTTTGAAAGAAATAAACACTCCTGGTTTGGGTGGGTTCCATTTACTAATATGCTTGCACGCTTGTTTTGAACTACAGACCTTTCAATTCAACCATGTGAAGAACGCAATTATAGAGAACATCACGTCTGTGAATGCCATGGGATTAGATTTTTACGCATTGATATCTTCAGGCCTCACATTAAAATCAGTAAAGCTCATTGCACCTGCTGATAGCCCAAATAATGAAGGCATTCGTATTTCACAATGCAGCAACGTCGTAATATTCGATACCACTATCCGACATGGCAACGATTGCGTTTCTGTGGTAAAACGACCCAACGATGCTGCTCTTACCAAATCCAAGTGTAGCCCTTGATTCTGTCCTCCTACGGACTCTTCATTTAGAGTAACCAATATTCATGATATATGTATGCAGATGTTACTCACATAATTTATCAAGGAGCCATTTATTATATATTGTTATCTCATACTTTTAACATATAAAGCCTAATATAAGATATATATATATATATATGTGAAGATCTTTTAAAAATTTTAGGGTCTTTTTATTAAGCATAATTGAAACTCTGAATGAGAAGTGTAAATTCATTTCTCACACTTCTATCATGATTGATTAGGTAACAAATATGAAACAAATGATATATATGCTTTCCCTTTTTTATATGGAGGTTATAGCTTATAATTAGTAAAACCTAGAAATAAAAGGAAAGGCTTAACTTATCCAAAATAAACTAAAATTGGAGAATTAGATTATCATTTTTGAATCTTTCGTTAATTTATTACATATGCAGGCCAGAATCGTTTATCTAGTGTGTGTGTGTACAGGATTTTGGGAGGTAAATAATAGAATGAGCAAATAGATTTTCTGCTCCATATCTCATAGATAGATTTAAGGAGAAAAAGTAGCCAACTTTGTAGTCGACAATAATGGAACCTAAATTTAAGGCGTGAAGTAAGTTCATAGATAGCATCATTAATTAGAAAACATGTTTCAGTGATTTATAAGCTTCATGAAAAGGAGAAAAACTATAAAAAATAGAATCACAAATAACCGTTATAAAATAAGAGGCAAAGAAAGCGGGATCATTTTCCCACTTTATCTCTTGCCTCCCAGGAGGCCTTGAACTTGAAAACAAAAAGGAAATAAAAAAAAAATCAGGAAGGTGCAATGGCCTTTTCAGGGAGAATTCTTTCCGTTGTTAATATAATTATCAGTTTTGTAGTACTGGCATCATTATATGATAGTGTGGATGGAGCAAGAACAAGGCCAGTGTCTGGACCTGATATGTTCAAGGATGAAAATTTAGCTGTTGATACGCTTCTTCCAGGTGAGAAAATAATTAATGTCTTGGATTTTAAAGTCAAACCCGATGGCGTCACTGATTGCACTCAGGTAAATTTAGTTTAATTAAATTTCATTCTCTCTTTCCATATCAATATTATCGATTTATTAATATTCAATATAAATATTATAAAATTCTTAGAAGTTCGTGTAGCTCATTTCTAGTTGTGTTGTGTGTGTAGGCGTTCATGACGGCGTGGAGAACTGTATGTGATTCCCAACAGCAAGCGAGGTTTTATGTTCCCCAAGGGAAATTCTATGTTTCTTCCATGTTCTTTGCCGGGCCGTGCAAGCCACCGCGAGCCATCACCGTCAAAGTTGATGGCACCGTTCTTGCTTCCAAAGACCCTTCAGAATATGTCAATGGTGAATGGCTCATCTTCTCCGACCTAAAAGGAATCAAACTTATCGGTGGTGGTACTTTCGACGGCCAGGGTAAAGACATGTGGGCCGCCAACGCCGACTGCGAAAGCGACCCTTCCACTGATTGCAAAAGACTACCCAGTGTAAGTTCCTATATATAGATATATAATATTCAGAATCAAGTATTATTGAGTTCCAAAATGGAGAATAGTTCTTCATTCAAAAGGCTCAAACCTGAAATCGTGCTTAAGAGATATTGGGTTCTTTGTTCCCTTAACGTTATATCACCTGTGTTTAAAGATTTCTATATCAGATATATAGTTCACTGATTTGTGGTGTATTTTTGTGGTGGAATGAAGAGTATCCAATTCAACAATGTGACGGATGGACTTATACAAGGCATAAGGTCAGAGAATGCCATGGGCTTTCACTTCTTCATCACGAATTCTGCCAACATCAGACTACGAACACTTAAGATTAGTGCACCTGCTGATAGCCCTAATACGGATGGCATTCATATTAGCCATTCCATCAGCGTGAGAATCTCCAAATGTCTCATTCAAACTGGGGATGATTGTGTCTCCATGATTCAAGGGGCTAGCAATGTTGCGATTAACAAGGTGACATGTGGCCCCGGACATGGTTTTAGGTAAGACAACTTCCTAACCTAGTACCTTGTAAATAGAATGAATGAATATTTTCTGGGTTTAAGATGAGAATTGTGTCGAGTGTTGAAGTTGATGGATGATGATATGCAGTATTGGGAGTCTTGGGAAGTATGTTGATGAGATAGAGGTGAAGAAGATTCGTGTGCTAAATTGCACAATGGCGGGCACAACCAATGGACTAAGAATCAAGTCATGGCCGGACAGGTATGCAGGTGCAGCATCACTAGTAATCTTCGATGACATTATTATGGACAACGTTTCAAATCCCATCGTCATTGATCAAGAATACCAGTGTGAGCCAGCCAATTGCAATAAGAAGGTTTCATTCTCTCTCCTTAATTTCTTCTTCTTTCATCCTCCCAAATCTGGCACATGAATTGATCATTAATTAAATTAGATCTTCTACTATGGGTATGAGCAAAATCGATCTGATAAATTAAATTACCCAACCAAAGCTGATGTTTGCACACCCAGCTGTCTTCTACATTCATATATATATATATGCACGATCTTTGTCCTTCACTTACTATTCAGCCATCACTTGTGAAACTGAGTGGAATTCAATACTCAAACATTAGAGGAACAACGCCTTCAAAAATTGCAGTGGACTTACGATGTAGTCGTGGCTTCCCATGCCAACATGTTCAACTCGACAACATTAACCTCAAGGCACAAGGTCCATCTCCTCCTACCTCTAGATGTCTCAATACCAAACCCCTCTATCAAGGCATTCAATTTCCACCACCCTGCTCATAGCTCATCATTTATATATTTGCATTTAGATTCTTCACACAATAATCAGATTTGGATATATCCTCTCATTTTAGAAATCTTACTATTCTTTTGCTCTTTGAATCGAAGTCTAGAAGTTGGCTTCATCTAACAATTAATTAAGGGAGGGCTTGATCCAGTAGTGTCATAATTATTAATTACACATGCAGTAGTCAAATATATTGGATCAATTTCTTCTCCCGATTGTAGATAAAGTCTTAGTGCCCGTTTGGTTTGTCTTTTTGTAAAAATACTTTTAAAATAACCACAGTTTACAAAAATGAAGTTTGGATAAAAGTAGAGTAGTTTACTAAAAATTGTTTGGATGAAAAATGAGAAAATAATGGTTAAAAAGTACAGTTACGTTTTGATAAATGGAAACCAAACAGGCACTTAGACTAGATTTCGAAAACGAGATGACAACATAATTAGATTTGTTAATTCTACAATGATGCTTAGAATATTCAAAAGAGAGATAAAAAAGAAACTGAGATTTATGAAGATGCCACACTACTTTCTTTATTTGCCTTTCTTTATTTTTTGTTGAAAGAAAGCAGCGAGGGAAGCTTTTTTTTTTTGGCACTCATTAGAACTTGTTATGGGTGTATATATTAATTACTAATTATTATATATTTAGGAAGGTTTTTATCGACTCCCTCTAATTTATATTATAAGGTATTTTGTATCATTTATACGCACATTAAGGAAATCATTTTTTCACCTGAAATCAATATAAAAAATATTAACATTTCCTGTTTTACCCTTATTAAATACCTTATTCTATGATCATTATAGGGTTATAAATGAGGAGTAAGAAATAATTAAAGATAGAGGTAAAATAGAAAAAAATAATCTAATATTATATTTTGGAGTAAAAACTTGTGATACAAAATGTCTTATAATATGAATTGGAAAGAATATAATCTAGACAATATTATATTAGAACCAACTTCAGATGGAAACATTTTTAGAATCAGTGTATGTAGTTGATACTGAATCTCTTAAATAGTGAGAGTCATGAGCACCCTATTTATGATTTGATTGAGATATTTATTTTCAATGATTTGCACTGGTTTATATAATGGTACATATGTTTTATCATACTATATTTAGGATAAATAATGTGATCATTTTCAATGTTTTAAAAATATACACAATTTTCAGCTCAAAAAAGATATACACAATTGCCAAAATAAAAGGAAAAAAAGTATCAAAATACTTTCAAGGATGATATTAATTTATTCTAGTCAATGTAACTTATATTAGACAAATTTTTATTTCAAATACCATGTATTTTATGATAAAAATAAAAATGATTATTATATTAATTATATAAGTTATAATTATAAAGTATTGCTGCACCTAAAAATATGGAAATGACAAAAAAAACGAATAATTTAATGGAATTGTCACCAGAATTTTAATTTCGGTTAATTTAAAAAGAAATGTTTGAAAAATATTTTCTAAGCAAATATACAATTGTCCAAAAAACAAAAATGAAGTCAGGATTTAATTAAAAAATGAAGTCAGTCATTAACCTAGCATAATTAAAGTATCAGGCTCCATTGTGATGTAAATTTCATATGTTGATGCAGTAAATTTTTTGGCAAAAGAAAAAGTGTTAGGCACTTTACCACGATTCACTCATAAGTGAATTGTGCAGAATGGTCAACACAAGGTAAACATAATCATACAATTTATATTCTACAAAGGTCATGGATTTGAATCTTATTATCAATATAAAGGTTTTGATGGTGGATAATCTATATAAGTGCTATTTGATACTTGAATCCTATCTTAATGAGTCCCTAAAATTCAATCCACACAAACTTTGTTTTCATTAAAAAGATTGCGAAATTCATTGATATAAATTGGACACAGTTTATTAAGATGTTTTCAAGTTTTATTCTTAATTAACATACTCAATCACATATAAAGAGAAACCAAAAAAGAGTAATTAAAACTTGGTAAAAAAAAAGAAAAAAGAATAAAAATTGATTTTTTATTTTTTAATTTCAAAAGAAAATAAAAGATTAATTAAATATAAATCATTGAAATCCAACATTCATTAAAATGTGATTTTACAATTCAACCAACATTGGGAAACTTGAAAGTTAAAAGTCACGTACTATCCATTAATTAATTGACACCTAGAGAGAGACTTCAAAGTTTTATTCCACAAATTTAAAAAAAATAAAGAATAAAATACTTTGGCCTTCTTTATATTTTGTTTTAATTAAGAAATCTATTCTCTATTTTCAAAATTTACTCAAGCCTCCATAAAAGAAAATTAAAAATTGTATTACATAAATTTTTCCATATTTTCAAGATTATATTTTTATCCACTCGTTAATAAAATGTTAACCCACCAAATTTGAACTTTTTTAGGGGCAAAATATCCTCCCTAGTATAAATATATTTATTAATATTTTTAACACTTATTCTTTCGGATTTTTAACACATTTTTTTAGTAAATACTTTTAATACATTTTTTAACCTTTTAACTTTTGACTAGAATGAGTTTTGCAATTTATAAACATCATCTTAAGATGAGTCACACTATTCACAATTTGTGAATATTATAATTTCTTACATTTTTTATGTTTTATATTGAATGATTTATAATTTTTATTTTTATAAATTTTATTAATTTTTAGTTTAATATTTTCAAATGCATTTATTCAAATATCACTATGATTTATCATTAAAATTGTTTAATAAATATGTTGCACTTTTATGTCAAATCAATAACAAATATTATCATGAGTTTTTTAATTAATAATTTTTCAGTTATTTTACCATAAATTTTAATTAATGAAAATAATATTTTAGAAACTTTAATAAAATATTCTTAACGATGTAAAAAATTAGGTTAAGATGTATCTAGGTCTATGTAATTTCAATAATATTAAATGAAACTCCATGTATTTTATTCAAAAATAAATCAAGCGGTAACTCACCATACATTTGTGTGATGGTGCCAGTCAAATATAATTTTCTGAGTCATATCTCAAAGAAAGAACTTAATAAATAAAAGAAACAAGTGATACCCTCTTCTTTTTTTTTCAAACTTTTTTCTTTGAATCGGTAGATTGTATTTGATTCATAAAACCCAATTTTAACTATAAAATTGTATTATAATTATATTTTATTATTTTTTTAAGGGTATGAAATACTATTTGCGATGACACTTAAAAAATTAAGAAAAAATCACAAAAAATATAAAAACACTAAAATAATTATTATAAAGTCTCAAAACTCTAAAAAAAAAATTACATCTAAGTTTTATTGGTATAAAATCGACGTAAAATTCTGAAAAATAAGTATAAAAAACTTCATTGTTAAGTATAAAATTATAGTCCAACATTAAAATATATCTAAGTTCTATTGGTGTAAAATCTTGTAAAACAAATATAAAAAATATTTTATTATTAAGTATAAAATCGTACTCTAATATTTTATACTCATGTTCTATAATTTTATACTCAATAGCAACGTTTTTTATACTAGTTTTTCATGATTTTATACTAATAAGATTTGAGTGTAGTTTTTAAGGGTTTTGAGACTTTATAATAATTATTTTTGTGTGTTTTGGGATTTTTATGTGATTTTCCAAAAATTATTGAGATATTGAATTATATATTTTTTTCACCATTCTCACAATATCTTCAGAAGGAATGTCCTTGACTAATTCATTTCCTTCAACTAATTCTAGAATCTTTTTGGCGGATAACTGCAGATTTTTTCCATTAATTACATATTTTATGCTCATATTAAAACACCAAATATTTTTTTTATATTTAAATTAAAAATTTGATGATAAAAATAAATATGATATTAATTTTAATTTTTTCACACATCTTGATTTTAGTGAACAATCAATATAAAAATTAAGTAAATCTATATTTATATAATATGATATTAATATTTATGTACATTTATAATGATTTGTTTCATGTGTGGTTTGATACATCTACGTAAATCATTCTCCCAGTTTTTTCTTCTCAATTTTCTCAAAGAAAAACACATCAAATTTACGTGAAAGAATGATATATATATATATATGAAAATAAAGAAAGAAAAGTGGAAAACATAAAAAATATGCTTGGGTCAAATTTAAAAGATTACATGTGTCTCAAATATAATCTGGAATTTAAACATTGTAAATGTAAATTTAGAAGTCATGTTAAAAGCTTTTGTATTTAAATTTATAAAGGATGGAAAAAAACTTATGTAGCTTTTTTGCCAACCAAAAAATGTATGTATTTAAATTACTTGCCTTGTTTGCTTTGCAGAAGTATTTTTTTGAAGATAGTGAAAGTGAAAATGGAAGTGGATGAGAAAATGGAAGCAGAAAAGTAAATGGGGTTTAAAAATATATTTGGTATGATAAAGGAAGTAGGATATAATTTTTATTTAATATGTATATTTATAATTATAAAAGACCAAAATACCTTTTTCAAAAAAAAAAAAAAAAGAGCTACCCATCTTCCAAAACCACCTCCATCACTGATAGTCCAAAAGCCACCAGGGATCACCGTGGAGATCCACCATCGATGACCGCCAATACCATTTTGCACAAACTAGTCACCCAGAAAAAAGTGCATAAATAAAGAACCAAGTAGAGAAAGCTGAAAGAAGAATCATTGAGCCCAGAAGAAACTATGACCCATAACCAAATCTATGATCCCAGAACACCATTGGCAACTACATTTGATGAAGAGGGGTGAATGGACTAAGACAAGGGATGAGGAAGTCATTTGATTGCTTTGTCTGCACCCTATTGTCGAAGAAATTATCAATTCAAGGAGCTCTAAACTCCCACCGTCGTCACCACCTGAACCTTGCTTTCGATTGCTTCTTCTCCGTTGTCATTTCAACGATCGTTGGCCTCACCGTCGTGGAAGTCATTTGTCTCAGAAGTGATGAGGAAGGAGGTTGTGTTTCAATTTCCACCGCCATGCATGAACCCACATCGAGAAGGGAGGTGCTCTTCCTTGACGTCGTAGATTAGGAGTTCGAAGGAGAAAATAAGAACAGGGCTTCCGATTTCATAGTAGGTGGTTCCCGTCCTCATTGCAGATGGTTGCTGAAAGGAGAGGTATGTTTCTTGATGTTGGAGGTTGCCATACTCATTGGTGGTAGTTGGTGCAAGGAACAAAATTGTCCGAAGCTTAGATTTCCATGGTAGTATTGAGACTTCCACACCTACCCAGATGAAAGTAATGATGGAAAAGAATTGGGCATGAAGCATACCAAACATCCATTTTGCTAGCTCCCATTTCCATTTTCGATTTCAGGGTGTGACTTTCAGCGAACCAAACGTTGCCTTAAGGTACTTTTTACCGAATCCAATCCAGCCAAAGTATGTGAATTCTAAATTTAAAAATAGATTAATAATATTAATAATAAAAATTAATTATAAACTAAATAATACTCTCTCCAGTTCTAAATATAGATTCTTTTATCATGATTTTAAATATAGAATCCTTTACAATATATAAAATAATATTTATTATGTATTTCTAAAAAAATACACATATTTAATGTATCCTAAAAAAGGATAAAAAATTAAATAAGAATAATTTTAGAAAAATATTATAATTTTAAAAAAATTCAAGTTAATTACTTAACTTTTACATATTTCAATTTTTCTAAAAATATGATTTATAATAGGATAAATGACAATAAAATATATTTGACCAGCCAAGTATTTTTCCACAAAGGAAACCTATATCCAAGGCTCCAGGCCCCCTCCTTTGCCATCATCCTCATTCTTCACCGGTCGCTATCACTATCTTCACTCTTCACCGTCGCCGTCTTCTAGTTGTTCCTCCATCTCCTCAGGTGTTTCTTTATTCTGTGTCTTCTTTGAGATTCCGTCGTTTTCTACTCCATCACTGTCTTGACTCTTTACCCTTGCTAAAGATTTGAGATTTCAAATCCAAGGAAGGCTCTACCGTCGAGTTGTTCCATCTTATTTGTCTTTGAGTTTCTCGCCGGAGCTCAAGGCTGAATCTTAGCTCGAGAGCTCGGATCAATCTTAGCTCGAAGCTTCAAGCTCGCAGGTATTACTTTTAGACTAAACTCTCATTTTTTCCCAACTTGCTGAGCGAAATTTTGTTGCTCTGCTGTTCGTGTAATCTTGTCTCATCTTTTTTCATACACTGCAGCTATGCTGTTTAATCTTGTAAATAATTTTAGATTTTTTGTTACTGAAAGCTCGTGACACCATGCAGTTGTTTTTTCAAGTTTCATCCTTTCTTATTTTGTTCTACTAATTTATCTTATAAGGAGTATGAAGATCGTAATTATTTCTTCTGGTGTTCCATATTTTTATTCTGTCATCCAGTGCTCCTGATCTTTCCCCCCCTGGTGTTATCATCTTTATATTGATTGAATTTTGGGAGGAAAATCTGTTGAATGATATGGAAATCAATTGGGGAAGCAGTGTAGCTTCTAAAGCAGCAGATTATTAATTTAAGATAATGAAAAAACCAGCTAGGAGTATGTGTTCTGTTGTACATTTCCCCTATGTTCTGTTGTCTAACCACGTAGGTACATTTCCTAGTCTTGTTATGTCATTATGCTGATATGGACTTGCTAGTTATATGTTGATTTGTTGTCAATATAAAACTAATGCTTGGTTTCCAGTTTTTATTGAAGTTACAGTTACTTTTCTATTATTTGATAGTAATAAATCTGATATTTCAGTTATTCTAGAGTGTACTCTGTTTCTTTTCTTTTGGTTTCTGCCTCATGAGATAATGATTTTTTAAAGTTGTTCGCAGATATATAGGTTTGTTTTCTTTTGTCTTGGCTGATATATAGGTTTCATTTTTTTATGAGCATGATTTAGGTGGCATATAAACGTGTTTCTCTTTGGAACAATGCTTATTTTGTTTCATTGGACTATCCTAGTAATGCTTACCAACCTGCACTACTCACAGCTGTAGTCTGCTTTATGTTCCAACAAAATGCAATTTATTTCATATTTTTTATTGAAGAACTTGATAATTTTCTCTTAAGAAACTTTCACGTAAATATTGTGCACTAAAAGAATTACATTGAGAATCATAAGATGCATCTGATAGTGAGAAAAACCCCACTTAGTTAAGCTGTCCAGGAAATTATTTATAAATTAATCCCATTCCATTAGACATTGGATGATGATGGATTTTTTTACATATAATTGCTTTATTTTGTTTTCTTGCACGAGATGAAGTTCTCTTTTGATTACAAAAAGCATTCCTTTTTATATATTACTATTTTTTTAAAATAATTTTAGTAATGACTTGCATTATAAATTCTTTTATGGACTCTCATTATTTGCTTCAATTTGATTACTAGTTGCAAGCTTGAAATAATAATCTCTTATAATCATTATATTATTGAGAGATATGTAATCTTTTATACTCTACCCAAGCATATTATTTATTTTTCCACTTTTTTTCTCTATTTTCATTTATTTATTTTTCCTTAAAACTTGAGAAGAAAAAACCAGGGAGAATTTAAACCCTTCTTCTCCTAGCACTGCGGCCACCATTTACTCCTCCAAATCTACTACTAACTACTTTGATCTTGCCAATGGCTATCTTCCATGTGCGACGCGCCCTTGCTTCTTCCCTCCTTCAAGTTCTTTCTTCTTCTTCTTCGATGGCTTCTTGCTCTCACTCTGCATTTGCCGTACTCCCCAAACAAACACCCCTGCCTCCACATTCCCTGAAATTCCCGATTCGTTTCCAAACTTCGGTTCCGGAAGAATCACCTGCTGATGACAAGGATGAGGACCCTAGCAAGAGTGACAAGTCCGAGGATTCTAGCAAGAGTTTGCCTCCCAAGGATACCATTCTTCTTAAGGGCTGTGACTTAAACCACTGGCTTATTATCATGGATTTTTCTCAAGGTCCGAAACCCTTTGAGGAAGAAATGGTGAACAACTATGTCAAAACTGGCTCTTTAACAAGAACACTATAAATGCAAAACTGAATTACCAAAATGTTAAAAATCAAACATTATTTCTCAAGATACCACAAATTTCACTTCCCAGTAATAATGTTAGTGTGATTAGATTTTTACTGACACACATCTTAATTCAGTGCAAACTGAGATGTGTTACTATTTTTTTTTATAACAAAAGGTGTCATGTTAGGCCTGCCACCCTATCCCCCTGCCCCACCCCTCGCCGACTTCCCTCTCAGAACCACGTCCTCCCTCTTTCCCTATATAATTATAATGATATATAATATAGATATATATAGTATAATTATAATATGTGTGTAATATAAATGAACATTAAAATAAATTTTATTTGAATTTTTAAAATGTAATAAAAAATTTAAAATTTTATTTAATTAAATTAAAGGGATCATTATTTTAAAAGATCTTTATAAAACTATATTTAGTTTAAAAGACATTAAAATTTTTAATTAATCTTACTTGTCCTACATATAAGACCTTTTACTTTGATCATAAATATAAGACTATTTTTAAAATACGAAGTAGTATTTATTACACATTTTTAAAAAATATTCTTATGTAATTCATTTTATAGAGAGAAAAATAGATTAAATAAGAACAGTTTTAGAAAAATGTCTTGATTTAAAAAAAATAAAAGTAATTAAATAACTTTAACTTGGATCCTTAATCCGCATGATTCAGTTAAGAAGGGTCTTATATTAAAGACTAAAGAGTCTTATATTAAGAAAATGAAAACCTTAATACCAATTGAGATAGATGATGAGATGTTGGGAGAACTTTTTAAATATTTCCTCAAATTCTTAATATAAAACCCTTTTTAACCTTTTTGGAATGAATTACATAAGAACATTTTTTAAAAATGCCTAATAAATGTCATTTCATATTTTGAAAATGGTCTTATATTTATCATCAAAGCAAATGATCTTATATTTAGGACAAATGAGATTAATTAGAATTTTTAATATTTTTTAAACTAAATATAATTTTATAGAGATCTTTTAAAATAATGATCTCTTTAATTTAATTAAATAAAATTTTAAATTTTTTATTATATTTTGAAAATCCAGATGGGATTTATTTTAATGTTCATTTATATTGTACTAAACATATTATAATTATACTATATATATATATATCTCTATATTTTACATAATTATAATTATATGGGGAAGGGGAGGAAGTCATTAGGAGAAGGAAGTGGGTGATGGGGAGGGCGGGGGGATGGGGTGGCGGGTCTAGCTTGCCCCCTTTTGTCAAAAAAAAAAAATAGTAACACATATCGATTTGTACTGAATTGAGATGTGTGTTAGTAAAAAGCTGATCTTGGTGACATTAATACTAAAAAGTGAAATTTGTAATATATTGAGAAATAATATTTGACTTACATCATTTTAATAATTTAGTTTTATATTTATAGTGTACGAGTCAAAAAGCCATCAAAACTCTAGCTAAAGTTGTCGAAAGGTGTGATTACCTAGTTCATTGCTTTGCTTGTTATATCTCAATTTCTTTTCTTTCCCTTTTTTTGTTTTTCCTGATGAGAATTGTTTTGTTATAGTGAGGAGGAAGCAAAAAAGAAAATATACTCTGTTGCTACTATGCCTTATAAATGTTTCGGGGTGGAGATTTCTGAAGAGCTTTCTAAAAAAGTTAAAGGTAGGGTTCACTTTGATACTTCATCTCGTTTGAATTTTTTGGTTGCTTAACGAAATTATATTGTTTGAGTTACAATGTGTTTATGTTTTGCTTTTATTGGTAATGCTAATTTGTTGAGGCTAAATGATGATTGAAAGCAGTATTATAATTGTTTTATTCTACATATGCTGTTTTTCTTTTTTAAGTTTTTTGCATTAATAGGGCTACCTAGTGTTAGTTGGGTGTTGCCAGACTCATATGAATATTTGCGACAAAGATTACGGAGGTGTGTAGACGATTTAAATCATAGTTTATTATTGTTTTTCTTTTGCTAAGTTTGGTTGTCATGATTAATTTTGTGTGGATTTCAGGTGATTTGTTTGTGGGCGGGAAAGTGATTCCTAGGCCTAAGTATAAGTTTATTAATTCTCAGAAGCAAACTGATGGAGATAAGAATGATAGACAGAAGGAAAAATCTCTGGATGAAGAGAAAGTCGATGAGTGGAGAATGGGTGGTCTCAAGCACAACAAGTTGAAGTTTCTTCAAGTATGTATGTTTCACAAATAAAATCTTCAATATGGGCTTTATTTTTTATCTTTCTCTTTAACGTATGCAAAAACCTTTCAAATGGATACATCCACTGGTATTGCACAAGCCCACCAACTATAGCTTCATACATTAAATGAACAGGTAGATGCTTCATGACATCAAAAAAACTTGAAGGAAATATCCTTTCAAGTTGACAAAGAATAACAGGAATCTACTGCTCCATCACTTCAAGGCTACTAACATGTAAAGTTAGAGCACAGAGATCTCGAAAGAAATGGTTTAACTCTATTAAAGCATTAGATATCGGGGTTGGCAAACAAGTGCATACTATTGGTAGTAACCTCTCCATAAAAACATGACAATCATAACTTTTCATTCCAACTAATGTGCAACTTTTCATATCAATAGACTGACCCAAGTTGGATGCATAACCATCTGGAAGCTTCAAAGTTTTAACCCATTCACACACTGCCCGCTTTTGCTCCATAGTAAATGTGTATGTAGCATTGGGTCTAGTCATTTTACCATTGTGTGACTTCTCCAAGTGCAATGAGGGCCTTTTACAATATTTAGCTATATCTAACCTTACATTGTCATCATCTTTTGTTTTTCCTTTCACATTCATTACTGTATTGAACACATTATGGAACACATTTCCCTCCATATGCATTACATCTATATTATGTGGATTTAGCAAATCACGCCAATAGGGAAGATCCCAAAATATACTATGTTTAGTCCAATTATGATTTTCACCATACCCCTTCAAATGTAGGTTTGGTGATTCAATTAGTCTAGGAAATCTCCTAATTTGCTTATACAACTCCTCTCCTGAATACCTTGATAGTTGGGGTGAATCCTCTATTCTATTCTTTTTGAAATTTTGTTTATTTCGCCTAAAGCGATGATTTAAAGGTAAGAACTGACGGTGACAATCAAACTAGCATATTTTACCCCAATGTTGTAAGTAAAATGCCTTTGAACGATCCATGCAAATTGGACACGCCAATCTTCCTGATGTCTGCTAGCCACTCAACGTAGCATATGCTGGAAAATCATTTATAGTCTATAAAAGGGCAACCCTTAAATTGAAATTTTGTTTTGAAGAAATGTCATAGGTTATCATACCCTTTTCCCAAAACAACTACAAGTCATCAACAAGAGGTTGTAAGAAAACATCAATTCTACTCTTTGGATTACTAGGGCCCGGTATTATAATTGTCAAGAGCATGTATTCTCGCCGCATACATATCCCCGACGGAAGATTGTACAGAGTAACAATCACAGGCCAACAAGAGTACGGCCTTGAACCCGAGTTAAATGGTGTAAAGACATCAGCACAAAGCCCTAACCTCACATTCCTTGGTTCTAATGCAAATTCTGGATAAGTTTGATCGAAATGCTTCCATGTTTTTCCATCTGAAGGATGCGACAATACACCTTCTTCACGATGATTTTCATGGTGCCAGCACATGTACTTAGCTGAGGCATTAGATGTAAACAATCTCTGGAGTCTTGGAATAATTGGTAAATACCACATTTGTTTTCTTGAGATCTCCTTGAACCTCCCTTTTCCAACTCTTGCCTTCTTAAATCTTACATCTCTACAAAATTGACATTCCCTATCGTTGATTGTATCACCATAGTACAAGATGCATCCATTACTGCAACAATCATTCTTTTGATAACCACAACTAAGTTGTAAAACCAATTTCTTTGTTTGGTACAAGTTTGTAGGCATACAATGATTAGCTGGTAAGATCTCACACATTAATGTGATAATTTCATTCATACGTGCATCAAGAATGTTATAATCTGACTTGATGCTCAACAATTTTGTTGCCAACGACAATACTATGTGATTCTCACACCCATCCCATAATGGAGATTGTGAAGTTTGAAGCATGTCATAAAACTTCGCAGAATTTGGATTGGGATCCTCATGCATATCAGATCTCTTGAATGATGGGCCAGCAGCATCGATAACCATTTACTCATATGGATTAGAAGCCATGCGAATGTTCTCATCAATTGGAGCCACTTAGGGATGTTACTCTCCATGGAAATGCCAATAATAATAGTTAGGCATAAACCCACTTCTGTACAAATCCATCTTGACTTCATCGGTGTTTTGAACCTCTGACATTTACACTTTAAGCATGGACATCTCAATTTCTTTTCGTGTTTAAATATCTCTTGTTGCATTGCAAACTCATCAAATTCATCAACCCCTGCAAAGAACTCATCAGTGATCATTCTACCCACACATTGATTATCAACCCAATGTCGATACATGGGAGGAGCCATCTAAACGAATGTAGCACCATTTTACCACATTAAATAATAATACCTAATTTGGTAATACAAGACCTATATAAGTTGTAACAATAACCCCAGTAAATCAATTCATTCTTATGTCTAATCCTTAAATCCCTTCCTTTTTCAAGCGAAGTCAAACCATACAAGTAGAGCAATGATACCCAATGTTTTTCCATGGAAAATTATGGTCATATAACTATTTTAGGTGCTTCAAACTGGATGGATACATGCAATCACTAAAGCCAAGCTTGAGATGGAAGAGAACATTGGCATGCAATTCATTTATGAGATTCAAACTAAAACAAGACAAATAAAACACTCACTGCAATTTTCTCAAGCAAAATAATAGTAAAAAAGAATTCACATTGATCATATGTTTGCAAAACAATTCAATATTCACTAGCAGTCCAATAACAACATCAATGAAAAATTTATAGCAAAGTATATAAGAGCCCCAAAATTCACAAAAGAAGGATATGATTGTTATCTTACAGGATATTTGTAAGTTAGTTCAACAATAATAATATCAGTGAGAAATTTCCAGCACCTGAAACTATTCCACCACTTACAACAATTAAGGTCACATGGTTAAAGAAACTCATGTCCAAAAACAAATATAAGCTATTTTTCTTTCCTTAGAACTCAACTCAATCCAACTGGCAACATTATTTTCAATCCAAAATTGAAACTACCCCAACTAGCTCAAACTTGACAAAAGGAGAAGAATGTTACCCTGCAAAACAAAATGACAGCATGTGGAACAATAGATAGTTGCAAAGCAATTAAAACAACTCTTATTTCAAGCATTAAAACAACTAATACAAGCTTTAATCCCCAACGTTATATGTTCTTTCCAATTTAAGCTTTAATTTGGCAAAATCTCCATTAAAATTAAAACAATCCTCTTATCTTATAAGTCAGAACGCCTAACAATCTTACAATGAAAACTAATAGCCATAAATTAATCACAGCCATCCAATAGTTCTACTAGAATAGGAATTATTAATAGCAAATGAATAAGGTCAATATAATTTGACAAGACAATTTAATTCTTTTTTTTACCATGAGTAATTTAATTCAAACCATTGGATATAAGTTAAAATAGGTTGACAAATATAATAACACGTACTGGGCCTTTTACATGCAAGTAAAAATATGTTAGTTTAACATACATTAATTAATGTTTTTATTTTGTCCCAAAAAAGAAAACTTCACTAATTCTTTTTCTTTCCTGAGCTTACATTACTTAATTTAATTTGGTGAAATCTTTCGGTGGGGTCCACTAGTGGTTAACTGACTAGACCAACGTCTTTGAGCTATGTGAACAAAACTGATACTGAGCCTTTAGTACGAATAAGAAGGATGATAGGCCTTTAGTATGTCTTTCTCACCCTCTCAGTTAGGCCTACTTCATCATCTTGATAATCATCATCCTAAACAAGATAGGAATTACTTGAGAAGCCTTTAATATCCCCCAAATTCTAACACAGCCACTAAATTTTTACTAATCCTCAATTATCAAATGTAACTAGATGAGATCATGTTTCATTTTACTGAGACAATCTCTTTAATTTTTTTATTACACCAAAAACATCAAATTTGGAAAGAAGCAATGGTTGTAATAATGTGTTTCTCAAGAATAATGTATATTACTAGTTTCATGAATCAAACTATCAAGATCATTCACCTAAATGAGGAGATATATATGATGCATTTCTACTAAAACATTGTTGGTTCTGATGCCAAACATGAATGTTTAATACAAAATCACCAATAAATGTATTTCCATTGGCACTTGCCTAACAAGTAAATAGTATCTATTGTGTCTTTGTTATCATGAATCAAAGCATATCACCTCTCCTTCTTCAATAACACAAAGGTTACAATCTACTCAGTATTCACAAAATCATTTTTCTATCTCATTTTTATTTTCAGTTTGTGATCCAAACAAACCAAAAATAATTCATTTATAAAAATATTACATGTAAAAGCTCCCCCAAAAGGCCAAAAGCTCACAACTCATACCAAACAGTTAAATTCTCTACACAATTTGAATGAGCACATTATAGAATTTCTGCCTCATAAGTCACTAGACATGAGCTCCACAATTTATCCACATCAATCATTGACAATAAAAGCAAACAGATACATTGATCAAACACTTAAGAAATTGTCTTTGTGAATTATAAAGCCTACAAACGTAAGAATACAGAACAGGGAATTATATAGTATTCTGTATACCCCAATGGAAAACACCATCCACGAGAGGAAGGAATAAAAATTTAATAATCACGGACTACACAAAAGTCAAAACAAAACCCACGAAAAGTTCACAAGCAGAAAAACTTAGGTGCAAATTTTCTACATCCCTGCCAGAATAAACACCAACTAATCAACTAAATAGCAAAATCTTCAAGAACAGTCAAAAGAACTCGTATCCCACTCATGGGTCTTCAGTTACAAAGAGCCAGGAGCAATAATTGAAACACTTGAATCAAATGCTTTGACTCAACACAATCCTAAATAGAAATAAAACCCTAGATTCGACTCCCACACCCAAAATCGTCAGTTCACATGCAAGGAAAAGGCAAACTAGGCTCGCAAAAAAAGGATCAAACATAAACCTGTCCCTTGACCTTAAGGTTGCTGTGTGCGGCCTGATTGGTGGGCTTCTTGTCTTCCTCGTTCGTCACGCCCGACAATTTCTACTCGTTTCAACTTTGAAAGACCTTGCAAATCTATGATGAAAAACTGGTTCACGTCCAATCACAGTCACAGCAACCAAGGGGATAGTAAGGTGTGAAGGGAACGATGAAGGTAAGCCACAAAGGGAATGATGCTTGTGAGCCACGAAGGGATCAATGGAAGTGAGGAAGAGAGCAGTGGTGAAAGAACAAGGAGCTTCAGGTTTTTCGTTTTTCTTTAAACAAAGAAATGAGGAATAAACAAAGCACATCGAAAATAGAGTGAATGAAAATTTTGGGATTTAGAATAGGGAGCCAAAAATCTACAGATTAACAATGGGGGACAAAACAATTTCATCGCTACTCACATAAACTAAAGTATTATAAAAATGGAGAAATGACACATGAGGACCAAAACTTTCAATTAATTCTATTTTAAGACAAAAAAATTTAAAAATATCAGAAAAGGACCATGGTCTCAAATTGATCAAAATTCTAAATAGGAAATTACCTAAATGCCCTTATTAAAATGTTTTACACTCAACATCTATTTTTTACTACTCTTCTTCTGAAATTTAATACTGAACTTTCTCAATTTTACACTGGACACAATAAAGAATTCAACTCTCAGAATTTTATACTCATCTTCTGCGTTTTACTACTCATATTTCATGATTTGACATTGAAGACTCCCAATTTTACACTAGATAAGTCTCAGAATTTTATATTCAACTTCTATTTTTTACGACTCAACATCTGCTTTTTACTACTCTTTTTCATAAATTTGACCCTAAACTTCCTCAATTTTACATTCATATTCCATAATGTGTTCAGTATAAAATTGGGGATGTTCAGTGTCAAATTTATGAAAAAGAGTAGTAAAAAGTAGATATTGAGTGTAAAACCTTTTTACAAGGGTATTTAGGTCATTTTATCATTGTATAAAAAATCGGACCGGACCGGCCGGTCCGACCGGGAACTGGCCCCTGGTCCGGTCCGGGAATAGCTGAAAACTGGGAGGAATTGGAACCAGTGGGAACCGGTCAAGAACCAGTCAAAAATCGGTATAAAACCAGTACAAAACCGGGTTGAACTGGTCCGATTTTCTTTTTTTTTTTAAATTTTTTTAAAAATATTTTTTTAAAATAAAATAACATTATTTTTAGTGTTAAGTAGTATTATTTTTAGTATAATTTTTTTCTTTCTATATTATAATATGTTATAAGTATTATTATGATACATAATGATTAATAATGATAAATTTACCTAACAAATAATATGAAAATAGAATATCAATTGACTATATTATTAAAAATATATTAATTTATTCACAACCGGTCCGACCCCGGTCCAACCCTGGTCCGACCATTGAACCTTGAACCGTTGCCTTATCCGGTTCAATGACCGGTCCGATTTTTAATACCTTGCATTTTATATTTACATTTTTAATTAATTTGAGACGATGATCCTTTTCTGGTATTTTCAAATTTTTTTGTCCTAAAATGAAATTAATTGAAAGTTTTGGTCCTCAAGTATCATTTCTCCTATAAAAATTAAATGCCATAACAGAGTAAGTGTGTGCGACTAGCTTAATGGTCAAGTGTTGGCATGCTAACAAAGCAATTTGAAGTTCAAATCCTTAATCTAAACAGTATGCTATTTTTAATATTCATATTTTCTCATGGCCAAGGCTTTGTGAGAACTTCTCACACATTAGCAACCATGAGAAATTCTCATAGAGACAATCCATGAGAACCATTGAAAGATAACAGACCGCGCAAACAATAAAGAAGGTGAGCATTGAGACACTTTTTCACAAGTCTATGGTTGTGAGAAATTCTCACAGCCACATGTCTGTGAGAATTTCTCATAGGTCTAAGGCTATGAAAAACATTTTTCTTAGATGGTTCTTTTAATTTTTTCCCTTTTCATAGACCTTAATGTTCTCAAGCATGTTTTCTGTGAAAAAATTTCACGCCACCTTCCCACCATCCCGCGCAAAGGCATCTCATACTTTTTCTCACATTTTTCTCATGAAATGTTCTCACTACCTTGTATCCGTGAAAAAATCTATGAGAATCTTCCCAAAAATATTTTTTCATGAGAAATATTGTGAGAATTTCTCTCACAAAATCAAGGTCAATAGAAATTTCTATGGGAAAATTGATATTTTCTTGTAGTGGCAACAGAAACTAAGGTCTTCTTATGAGAAAATTAATATTTTCTTGTAGTGGCAACAGAAACTAGGGTCGGAGGAGACGACGAGTAGCTATAACCTAACTTCAAGTATGGGAGAGATGGACGATAATTTATTTGGCTTTACTTTTTGTTATAAGAAAGCGGGAAGAGAAGTTTTTTGGGCACTCATTAGACCTTGTTTTTAGTGTAGTAATGGTTTGTGGGAAGGTTCTTATCTTAATTATAATCTAGACCCTATTAGATTAGGACCAACTTCAGTCGGAAACATTTTTAGGATCAGCATATGCAATTAATACATAATCTCTTGAACAGTGAGAGAAGCAATAGCACTCAATATAGTTGATTGAGATATTTGTTTTCAACTGTTTGTATTGGTTTATTATAATGGTAAGTTTTTCTATACTTTGTTTAGGATAAATTAGTATCTTTTTAGGAAGATTTTTTTTTATACATAAGAAGGGTTTAAACCTCTATCCATACCTCACATCATCTTTATCACCTGAGTTAGCCTCAAAAAGATCTAAATTATACTATCATTTTCATTGTTTGAATGAATATTTTTTGGTATATGTAATTTGGCATCTACATGGATATTTATCATTTCATAAAATAAAATCCCTGGATATATATATATATATATATAGTTCAAGTATTATTAAACCTACGAGAGATAGACACACATTTAGGGACGGATGTTTTAATTTGTTTTTATTGTCAACAACCACTCACGTTACAATTTTGACTTTGGTTATTATATTTGTATTACACATCCGTCCCTGGATATTATCAATGTATCATTACTATAACCTGTTATGTAGGGATCCTAAAATGCCAATGGCCATCCACAAGAGAATAGACATTTGATAGATCTTAGAGCCGTTATATTAGAAATAAAGTAACATGTAAGGTAAGAAGTAATAAAAAATTAATTATTAAATTTCATATTTTAAAAGGGATAAAATAATTAAAACCAAGTATTTCACCATTTAAAAAGGATGGGAAATTTTCAGTTAAATGTCAACAAAATAAGATAATTTTAAAAAACTATCCCAATTTACTTAATTTCAAAAAAAACTATCAAGATTTCATATTAAAATTAAAGTTGAAAGTTAAAAAATAAAAATATCTTTTTTATAAAAAGTAATTTTTGCATCTGATGCTATTATAATTACAAAGGTTATATCATTTGTAAATATATTATTATTATTATATATAAATATATTATTATCACATGAAAATATATCATTGATATAAGAATTTGTATATGAAATATACTATTATCACTATTGACATTTTTATCTTTTATATTTTAATTTTAATTTTAATTACAAATCTTAATAATTTTTTTTTAAATTAGGGTAGTTAGAGTAAGTTTTTGAAACCATCTTGTTTTCCTGGTATTTAGCTGGACTTGTCCCAAAAAATTAAGCTTGGCCCAAAACACGGTCATTTGATCATCAGATAATTTCATAGAGTTTCTTCTGCGTTTTCGTTTTCTCCCTCCGTTTAAGACTCGTGATTCTCACTCTGTTTGGATCGTCCATCGTTGTGGATCCTTTGTTTTTCCATTCTCTGTTCTGCTTTTGTTCATCTTCCCCCTAGAATTCCAGGATGAATTCGAATCATGGCAAACCCAATCAAACGAATGCTTCCTCTGTCTCACTGAAGAACTACAATTTCGCCTTTGATCTGGGGATCGGATCAAATCGACCCAAATCTCTCAACGATCAGAAAAACCCGCAATCGTCCTATTCCTCATCTTCATATTCGTCTGCGCAACCCAGATCTGCGCAACCCGGTCCCTCGTCGCAACCCAACAAGCCATCATGGACTCACCAGCCTGCTCCGAATCTGGCGAATCAGCCCGGATTGCCGGGTGGATCCACTCCAATGGTTGGGGATATCTTTGGCAAGAGTTGGGGATCGACACAACCTTCGGGTTCTAGTTCGAGTATCGGAATCGTTAATAAAAACCCTAATCTGTTTGGAGATTTGGTGAGCTCTGCTTTGGGACAAAATGCTAAGAGTAGCAATAATACTCCTTTAAATTCGACCCCTGTTTCCAAGGCAACAGGTACTGCATCGGACAAGAGTTCCTTTTCGATGGGAAATATGGCGGATACTTTGCCTAAAACTAATAATTCAACGAAAAGTAATGGAAGTTGGGGATCTTCCGGGTACAATAGTACTAGTACGAGCGCCAATAAGAGCCCAAATATTGGGGGTCCTTCGATGCGAAGTATGAATAGTGGTGGATCAGCTGGAAGTGGAATGAATTTCAATAAGGATCCGTTTAGTTCTTTAGCTGGATTTGGATCAAAACCGTCTGGTAGTCTCAATTCAGCTGGAAAGACCACCAAACATAATAATGCAGAGGATGATGGTTTTGGAGATTTCCAGAATGCTTCCAAACCAGGATCTACCACATTCCCATTAAGTAGTTCTACAGCAGATAATATCAGTTCTACAGGATCTACCAATTTGAATCAGAACCCTGTGCAGACATCTGCTGGTGGTGATCCTATTGATATGCTTTTCTCATCTTCCTCAGCCTCTGCTGGAAGTGCTACCGTGGCCTCTGAAGTATTTGGAGGAAAACTATCTTCTGACATTGATGATTGGGGTTTGGATTCCGAGTTTGGTGGAGGAGGCCATGATATGGGTGGTACTACCACTGAGCTTGAAGGGCTTCCACCTCCTCCTGCCGGGGTATCAGGTTCCGCAGCAAAAGGCAAGGGGATGGATAATTACAAGCAAGGGCAATTTGCTGATGCTATTAAGTGGCTGTCTTGGGCTGTCATCCTTCTTGAGAAAGCAGGGGATAATGCCAGTATGGTGGAGGTTTTGTCATGCAGGGCTTCATGTTACAAAGAAGTTGGGGTGTATAAAAAAGCAGTAGAAGATTGTACAAAGGTATGCTTTGATATATTAATAACTTGAAAGTTGAAACAGTTGTTTGTTGGTTTGAATTCAGCTCATAGGATATGAGGTTATCTAGTATGTATTTGAGCTTAAGTTTAGTAGCTATAGTCATTAATATTGCATTAATTGTTGGACAAATTAAACTAGATGCCTCTCATTGGGGCGAGAATGCATTATGCTATTGGTCAATCATATTGATAATTGCTTGAGGGGGGAGAGAGAAGACAAAAAATGGGTGACATCTCCCAAAATATCATACCATAATTAAGCCCATTCCTGTTGAAACTGTTGTTAGCATGTGCATGTAGTTAGGTTTGATAGGGCTGGATAATGCATGATTTCTACTTTATAGTTAGGGTGCCTTTGAGACAGATAGAATCATACCATGTTCGTCATCATATTTATTTGGAACGCAAGTAGTCTGATCTGCATTTTGTCATACAGGTGCTAGAAAAGGATGACAAAAATGCATCTATCCTGGTGCAACGTGCTCTCTTGTATGAGAGTATGGAAAAGTACAAACTTGGTGCTGAAGACCTGAGCACTGTCCTGAAGATTGATCCTGGTAATAGAGTTGCAAGAAGTACCATTCACAGGTTGAAAAAGCTGGCCGATTAGGATTATTTTGTTTTTAGTTTTGCTATCATTTTCCTTCGTTTTATATATACCAGATATATTGTCACATCCTTTCACCCCTTAGCCATGATTTTTAGGGGTGATAGAAAAATCTATTTTTCACTGTATGGACTATTTTGATTGTTATCACTTATCACCCTTTATATATGCTTTTTTGGTGTATGGGGAATCTCATTCGTCTTGAATTTCATACTAGCTAAATTTGAACTTTTCTACATATGTAATGTAACGGTATATTCTTTTCCTCTTCATGCTCTTTGATATTTTTAGATTGCTTTTCTTGAAGTTATGGAGATGGAATGTGTTGCTGCTGCTTTAAATTGTTTAATAAAATGATTCTATGGGTTCTTTTTCCCGAGTGCACTTGAGCATTTTATTTCGTTTCACCTTTGCTGCTTCTCAGTCCTTGCATGCATCTCTTTATGTTTATGTCAATTGTTGTTATTGTACTTATTTTGGTAAGTTGTGAAACCATATCTTAAGTCAAGTAGGGTCGTAACGTAAGTTGATTATATGTTTCTATAGCATAAATCTCTAACTGCCCTTAGTTTTTTTTTTTTTTTTAGTTACATCATTAGGGTTTGAGCCCTTAACTTCTATATAAATCTCACCTTGCACTTAGCACTTGAGCTTACTTTAAGTATTTTATTCTACTAATTACATTTATACGAGAAATTTTTCTTTGGATTACTATGCTTTTGAGTAGTAGTCTCAACAACTGCAGGATATCAAACATTTGTTATAATGATAAGAAATACCACGCTATAGTAGAAATTATTTCTTTTTGTTAGTGGTGTGTCCTCATGCTGGTGAGCTCTAGATCCAAACAATTATTCAAGTGTCTTATTAACAAACGAAAATGTAAAAGAATATATTTGAAACTATAACGAGGGTGAAAGAATAGGAATGTTTAATTAGTTATAAACAGTGTGTTTCACTTCAAATTTTATGCCATAAAGGGAATCAATGGATCCACTTCTCACTTTAGGATCTGTGCAACGAAGGATTTTGTGGTAATGTGGTATGCTGGATTTGTTGCTGAATTCTAATGCACAATCTTGCAAAATTAGGGAGGCTAGTGATATAATTAATTGGCTTTTTAGAAAACTACTGTGTAATGACTAATGATTGGTTTATATTTGTGTCTTACTTAAGAACATTGTTCCAATTTTTTAAAGAGCTTGGGATGGAGGGACTGGGGAAGATAGGCATTGATTGAGGGACTTGTTTAGTATGCAAAATTAAATTAAATAAACAAAATAATTAAATAATAATTTATAAAGAAAAATATTTTGTGTTCTTGGGTAAAAATAATAAAAAAGAAACAATTATTATTGAATGATGATAGTAAAAATATAATAAATATTTTGTATCTCAATTTTTATACAATAGAATGATAAAGTTTTTCTTTCATGGATACTAAATAAATAGGGTCTAAAATGCTATATATATATTTATATATTGAAAGGCCTAAAATGTTGTTGCCTTGCTCCTTTTAAATGCAAAAAGATTAAAAAATAAAAATAAAAAATAAGTTTTTAGCCAAGACCTAATTCACCGAAACTTTTATTTAAAAAAAAAGTTTTACTTTTTTTTTTCTTTTGAACCTAAATCTAGTATATTTTTCTTACAAGTCTAACAGTTATCAGATTTATTAATACCGCCTAACATATTATTAACAATTATCCATTTATACTCTTTGTCCTTTTCAGAAATTATCATAGCCTCATACTAGTGGGAAATAAATCTACGTTTTTAAATATCTGCTTATTTTTGTCATTAAGTAGGATTTTGTAAGTAACTTAAAGCTTTTTTTTTTTGGGTCAACAAAATTAAAGCTATTTATGTGTTTATTTTTGAACTATATACTACATACTTTGGAAAAGTATATCATAATTAGATATCCATCTCTAAGTTGCTTAACTTTTGGATCAAAAGTAAATTCTATTAAAAGAAAGATTCTTTAAAAGTCAGGTACAGCCTTTTCTTTCTTGAATAGGTTAAAAACGAGCACTGCGTTCCAATTGAATAAATTATCTCCCATATATGGGTAATTTACACATACAGAAAAAGCTCAACTATAAATTGTCTACATTTATACAAAACTTAATTTTAATAAATATTCAAATGTTAGTTTTTCCCAACTTCAGAGAATAAATGATATTTTACTTTTTTACCTGCCAGTAATTTAAAATAATTTTTAAAATTAGAGGACTCACAAGTGTTATATAAAATATGATAAATGAGTCGTAATTAATTTCTTGAAATTAGAAACACTATAACAAGCTTTCTTAAAATTTTAAATTTATGAAAAATAGTCGGTTTAGTTGATTGATACATTATTTCATTAACAAAGTATGACGTTCTTGTAATAATATATATTTTTTAGAAATTTTAATTTTAACAAATAATTATCCGAAATTTTAAATTATGTGTAAATAACGGCTTGAACTTTTGAGTTCCGCATCTAACTCTGACATACCAGGTTATATTAATAAAATATAAATTAATTATTACAATAATATCATCTTCATAAATCTTAAAACTCTTAAGAAAATATTTATTAAATTTAAAATATCAAAAAATTAATTAAACATGATTTTAAAAAATCATGGGGGACATTGAAAGGATAAAGTGGTAATTAAAATGAAATCTGGGGTGAGATGTTAAGCAGGTCATTCCAAATGAGCCACTAGCGCGATCCTTTCCATGCGTCCTCCGCCCTTCCTCCCTTTCTTTGTGGGCCGTTTAAGTGTCACTCATCCTGCGATCTCCGCCGTTACCTCTAACCACCTCACCCACCGTCCGATCATCGGTTCTCATTTCTGTCCCTCCTCTAGGCCCCACCATGTCGTGTGTGTGAAGCCCTCCCCTTCTCTCTCCTATAAATCTATACCCCCATTTACAACATTTCTTCCTCACTAGCTCTCACTTCCATCTTCGTCTTCGTCTGCGCCATTTCTTGTTCTCTCTTTTTATGTGTCTCTCTCTGAAAGGTTGAGAATCTGGAAGCATGTGTGGAGGTGCTATTATCTCCGACTACGTCGATCCACCGAAACGTGGTCGGAAATTGACCACCAACGATTTATTGTCTGAGCTCGACACCTTTGCCGACCTCCTAGGATTCGATCCCACTGCTCTACCTTCCAAACAGTACCAGCTTACTCCCCTTGATGATCAGAAGCTCCCTCCGATTCCATCCACCCAAGGTAAATTATATTCTTCGTTCCAGAAGTATTACCTTAAATCCTATCAGAATATTGCAAGTTTTGTTCTGTCAAAGAATTCTATCTATGTATGTGGTTTTGAATATACATTATTTTTCTTGCGTGTGGTGTGTGCTCCATTTTGGGTTTTGAGTGGAGCTAATTCCAGGCTATTTAGTTTACAGATATGAGTAAAACAAAGGATCTGTTACTGGAGTAATGAATTGTTGGTTTCTTTACGACAACTTCCTGTGTATATGTCTGTTTATATACCCTTACTTTGCCTCAATCTGGGTTTGAAACGTCAGATTTCTGCGTAGTGATGGTTCTTTCTGGCTATTTAATTTCAATAATATTTTTTTTCTGGGTTGGTGGTAGCTACTCATCATGGTGAGAAAATGAGAAAGAGCGAGGAAATCTCTCATCTTTCTTTTTCTCTCTCTAAACTAAATTAAACTGGCAAAATAGAGAAAGAAAATTCGGGGAAACGGAGTAAAGTTCAGTTATTCCGCAATTTGATAGGTCAGTTTTTCTCGTGCCTGATTTTTTTCTCTTATTCCTGTTCATTGAAAAGAAAAACCATTAAAGAAAAAGTAGATATCTTTTTAAAAATTAAGCCAATCTGCATTTCATATCCGCAATCAATTCATAGAGATATAATTATGATTCATGATCCCACTGCATGTTCAGTGTCTGAGACTGTGTGCCAGAAAATATAGCCAAAAGCTAGAAAAGTCTAACAAAGATAAGATTTTGTTTTTTACTCCATATAGATAAACCTTTTTCTTTTTCTGAAATCTGAAGCAGTGGCCTGTGACGATAATAATAATAACGACAAGAAGAAGTCGGAGAAGAAAAGCGGAGGAAGGACTCGGAAGAACGTGTACAGAGGAATCCGGCAAAGGCCATGGGGCAAGTGGGCCGCCGAGATAAGGGACCCACACAAGGGCGTCCGAGTCTGGCTCGGCACCTTCAACACCGCCGAAGAAGCCGCCAGAGCCTACGACCAAGCCGCCAAACGCATCCGCGGCGACAAAGCCAAGCTCAACTTCCCGACGGCTCCTCCTCCTGCAGCTCCCGCTCCCCTCGAACCGCCCCAGAAGAAGCAGCGCGTCATCCCCGAGCCGACCCACCCACAAAACGAAGCCGTTCAGCTCAACCAAGAAATCTCAAGCCTCGAATCCTTCCTCGGTCTGGACAAGAATAATAATAACAACACTAACGATGTTTCACAGCAGCCGATCGGAGGCGGTGGCGTACTGACTGAGTGGGACCCCATGGACGATCTGTGGATGCTGGACGACGTCGTTATGCATCACCTGCACCATAACGCTTACCTGTAGAAAGATCAGGAAGAAACTTTGAAATTGAATGCAGTGAGTAAATGGTGATGTAGCAAGTAGTAAGTAATAATAATAATACTCAGGTCAGCTTAAAGAAAACTCAGAATAGATCAGTGAGGAGGATGTATGTATAAAACTATGTCGTTTTATGGTTTTATCGTTAGTGAACTGAACTCAGATTGTAAGTAATGGAATGCTTGGTTGTGAAGAAGGCGTACGTGTAAGAAGTTGCATGTCTGTATTTGTTTATTGTTATAATAATATTTACATTTATAAATATGGTGGTTGTCTTGTATGCGTGGAGATTGTGTGTGGAACTTTATGCTTGCGATGGATTATAGGCGGGTGCATGTACGAGATCTAATGGAAGATTGTGAAGCTTAAATAAAAGCTACTTGTGGAAGAGTGGTTTGTATATTTTATTGGGAGTATTATTAACATAAGGTTGGCTGCGATTTTGGAGTACATGGAGAACAACCGATCCGAGAATTAATATTACTCAAATCACGTAAGCATAGAAAATGAAATATTGGGAATTTTATTGCCAATCACTTAATATTAATATTAATATGCTTTTCGATCGACACCCATGTGATTGTAGTGTACGATGTATTTTCCCGTAATAACTGAATGACTCTCACTTAATTATACTGGCTCCATTTGTTTGTTTGAGAGAACTTATCTACTTTTCTTTATATACATTATGTAAGGTTTTCCAATTAAAATTTAAGCGCATGGACATTTTTTACACAGAATCCATCTTAGTCATTAATCTGTTAATAACGGTGTTAGCTTATTGTTAAACTTAAAAAAAAAAATTAAAGGTCCTAATCCCTAGCCTAAAATTGATTGTGGAATATGGAGTTGCAAGGTGAATGCTGTTTGTTGCTCAGAACCAATGTATTTGTATAATAATATAATTTTTTAAATAGAAAAAATCATCTAATTACCTTATAATACTAACAATAATATATCCTTAATTTTATACTCTTAAAAGCAAAGCCGAGACCACATGTATCAAGAAAAGAGAGATGATTTCTAATTCAGATAATAAATTTTGGCTTAATGTGGTGTAGGCAGAATTCAACATGTTTTGTAAAGTCGAATAGTTTCTCCGCCTGCAATTCCTCTTTCTGTAAGAATGTTTCCTCGCCCGTGATTCCTCTTCTGTCAGAATACGCAAGTGAGGGCATGAAATTAGGATTAGGGTTTTCAAAAGTATTTTGAAGTTTAATAGATAACACTATGAGTAAAATGTTTGATGACTAGATGATGATGTGTTAATTAAAACATCCATGTGTCAAATGACAACCGGAAAACAGCATATAAAGTATATAAGGCAAATTGCATAAATTTTCTCTTTTTTTTTTATCTGTAATTTAAAACTTTAGTAATTATAAATTAAGAAATACAATTAATTTATTAGAATTTTTTTCTACATTTCTTAATATTTCCTTAAATAAATGGATAGATAAAAAAAGTAATTATGTTATAATAACTAACACTACCTCTAGTCTAAAATATAAGACATTTTCAACTATTTCACCCATCTTAAAAAAAATGAGTTGAATTATTAAATTTTGTCATAAAATTATAACATTTTTATTATTTATCCTTATTAATTATATTATTTCTTTTACTTTCCATACATTTATCTCTTACCCCATTACTAAGAATATGAATGGAAAAAAAATAATTAATGTATCAAATAATCCCACAAGATGTCTTATATTTTAAACCAAACATTACTTCTTAATGATGTCATATATTAAATACCGAAGGAAATATTATCTTATTCCTTGAAATTTAAAAGTAATAAATAAATAGAAAATGAGAAATAAAAATTTCTTCAAAAGTGCCACTTAATTAAAATGGAATGAAGGGAGAAATAAATATGATATATTTTTTTAATTAAAATCAGATTCCAAAGCCACATGGTTATCACATGGGCATTTTTCTCCATATACAAAACTTGATAATTTATTTAAAGTAAACAAATATGTATTAAACCACTTGAACTATCTGTCGGTGGTAACAAATTTGATTTTTTTTAACAAAAAAACATAGTATCCTTAGTCAAGTTTTCATTTTGAGTTCAATAGTTTTATTAACAAAGTACGTAGAGATAATTGCAGTCGATCATTCCGTGGAATGAAGATATTTGACTGTGAATTCAATGACAAAATGTTTTTGGTTTTGAGAACTCTTCCTTTGAGTATTCCAACACCAAACTCTTAATCATTGTAGATAAAAAGGTTCGCTTGTTTTACTATGGCTTATTTCGTTATTTTCTTTGAAGGCTTTAATTACAAGCAATGATCATATCAGAGTATGATTAATTAGCTCTTTTCTTTTTAGAAAAAAATAATAACCAAATTAACAATGATGAGATTAAAGTTTAGGAACTAACCAATTAATGTAGCATTTACGTATCAATTTGAAAATAACGAAGTTCTAAAGCATCAATGCTGGGATAATTAAGCTTATATATATTAACATAATATATCAATTTCTAAAACATATAGAGTTTGATTAAACCAATACTTATACAGAATGTTTTATGATAATAATGAAACAAACACACGTCGACATTGCATTGGGACCGGAAGGAGTAATTTTGAATGAGATTGTGAAGACAATAGAAGGAAGAGGAATTAGATTTAGAATCCCATAATTGGTGCGTACATGTTCCTTATTCTTCACACCCAAACGAAAATTGCATTCAAAGAAAGAAACCAAATCTGAAAAGAAAGCCCTACCAATTAATTCCATGCACTCTCTGCTTCAACGTGTGTGAAACCTTGTTGACTATATGCCTTACACATGTCACCTAAAATCAAGGTATTAAAAATCGGATCCACTATTGAACCGAATGAGGCAACGATTTAAGGTTCAGTGGTTGGACCGGAGTCAAACCGATTGTGAATAAATTAATATATTTTTAATAATATAGATAAAAAATATAAAAGATATTTATCCATGATCATAAAATTAATATTTATTCTAGAATAAAAAGTAAATTTAATAATATATAGAAAATTAAAAATATTATTAATAAGTTTTACAACCTAATATTAAAATCTAAACAAGTTAATATTCATATGTAATTATATTTTGAATTCAAAATAGTCAATTGATATTTTATTTTCATATTATTTACTAAATAAATTTATCATTATTAATAATTATGTATCATAATAATACTTATAACATATTGTAATATAGAAAGAAAAAAATTTATACTAAAAATAATGCTACTTAGTATTTAAAATAATGTTATTTTATTTTAAAAAAATATTTCAAACAATAAAAAGAAAAAGGTCCAGACCGGTTCAACCCGGTTTTGTACCGATGTTTGACCATTTCGATCGGTTCTTGACCGGTTCACACCGGTTCTGCCCAGTCTATATCTATGCCTAGACCGGATCAGGGGCCAGTTCCCAGTCAGACCGGTCAAACCAGCCAATCCAGTCCGATTTTTTCTTCATGGCCTAAAACTGTCTCACGTCCTTGTTTCGCTTGGTCTTTGTCAAGAGGTAGATTGAATTTTTCAAATTCATACAATTATTTATCTAAAAAAATTCGTATCCTAGAATTAAAATTTTATGTGAAAGTGAAACTAACCAACATTGGCCTAAATCATCGACTTATTATATTAAAATTAGATTTTGACATTCGCATTTTACACGGAGACTAAAAGAAACTAAAATGTTCATCACTTATAAATAGTGTATCTTCTTATTAATTACACATTCATTTTGTATATGGTAAGTTTAAATTTATATTAATGTAAAAATCTTATTAGTGGGTATAAGTACTTTAATAAGTATTTTTTAGATAGTGAGGTATGTTCTAGTTGTTAATGAAAAATTAAAAATTTGACCCGTAAAAGTAATTCTTGCGTTGATTAGCTTGCCAATTGTGCATTGTAACTGGAAGTTGGATTAAATACACTGGCTATGCTCCCAAGAAGGTTAGAGCTGCTTATAATGGGGATGCAACGAATGTGGTTACACCATGTGAGGTAGCCTCTAGATCTTAGTTTCGTTTGTCTTGTTTTTTATTTTCCTATTTGCTGGATCTTTGATCCTTTTTTTCACCCAAAAAACAAAAGAAAGAATGAGAGATATTTTCTAAAACTCTTTGTGAATAGACCACTGTTATGAAGATCAAACTGAATTGGTTAAAATCAATGAATTGTGCTAGAATCAATTCGAAATTTGATAAAACTGGTCGAGAATAAAAAAAATACCAATCGAGTTATTGGTTCGATAAGTTGAAACTTTTCTTAGAAAAAAAATTATTGGTTGTTAGCACTGGCATTATTTTTTGAATAAATATTTTTTCTCTCTATATTCAATATTATGTAAGTATTGTTCTTATAAATAATTATTGACAATTATAGATTTACTTAATGAATATTATGATAATAAATTATTAATTGACTGTTTATTTTTAATTATTATTTTCAATCTTTGAAATTATAAACTATTTTTTAAATCATAAAAATAGTAAAATTAAAAAATTATATGAAAAATATAAACTATCAAAATTAAATCTAAACTCTTGAGCAGTGAACAAAAAATGGGATCGGACCGGCCGGTTTGATTGGTTCGACTAGAAACCAGCCCCTGATCCGGTCTGGTAGCAGATGAAAATGGGAGGGTTTCAGAACCAGTGGAAACCGGGCAAGAACCAGTCAAAAACAGGTGTAAAACCGGTTTGAACCAGTCTGACCCCATTTTTTCTATTTTTTTAAATTTTTTTAAATATTTTTTAAAATAAAATAATATTATTTTTAGTACTAAGTAGCATTATTTTTAGTATAAATTTTTTTCTTTCTATATTATAATATGTTATAAGTATTATTATAATACATAATTATTAATAATGATAAATTTACTTAACAAATAAGATAAAAATAGAATATCAATTAACTATTTTTAAAATATAATTATAGATGAATATTAACTAGTTTAGATTTTAATATTAGGTTGTAAAACTTATTAATAATAATTTTAATTTTTTATATATTATTAAATTTACTTATCTTAGAATAAATGTTAATTTTATTATTATGGATAAATATCTTTTATATTTTTTATCTATATTATTAAAAATATATTAATTTATTTATAATTAATTTATCTTTAATCTCACCACTTAACCTTAAACTGATACCTCATCAACTTTAATGATCAGATCGATTTTTAATAGCTTACTCTTGAGTCTTTACAGTCTAAAAGTCCAAAATTGCATGCCATCGACAACTTATAAAACTGTTGCGAGTCAAATCAAAATACTTGAAGTTGGTGAGACACTTTGAGACCATAGAAATGAATAATTTGAACTGAAAAGACAAGGTTCATGAACCATATACCCCTCATTTTCTTTTCCCATCAACACGATTACATGAGTGGGTCCATAACATCCTGTACCCTTGAATTTAATTAAAGTGATTGTGCTATCACATCTTTTTTTTTTTCTTTTTCTTTCCAGTCGTTTTCAAACATACTGTTCACTCCTAAAACTTCTTCGAATTAATTCGGGAGAAGAAAGAATAATGCTCATTTGGTATATATGATTTAATTTTAATATATTGGATCGAACAGAAAATAAATATATAAATAGAACAGAATAATTATATCTAACTAACTATGAAGAAATGCTTGGCCAAAAAAAAAACTATGAATAAAATCGAGTGAAAGAAACTTGGTACGGTGGCCTTTTTAAAGGAAAGGAAGAGGGGAAAATAAAATAAAAGGAAAAAAAAGAAATCATATTTGATATAGATAAAAATGAAAGGAAAATAATTAATGTTGGTAATATTAGTATGAATGAACAAGTAAATACTACTAAAAAAATTAAATTTAGCGAGAAATAAATTCAGATATTCTTTTTTCCTCACTAAATTGATAATAATGAGGAAATAAATCATCACTAAATTTATTTTATAATAAATATATTATAAAATAGAACCTGTTACTATTTATTTTTCTAATTTTACTACTCAGTATTCTAAATTTTAATACTTTTTAAGTAAAATTTTTCCTTGTAATTAATTTACTAAACTGGTTCTTAACTGTAATTCTCCCTAATTTATTATTATTTTGATTTAATATTCATTTTACTTTAATATTTATTAATTTTTATATTTATAATTTCAATATTATTTTATATTTTAATATTTAAAATAAACATTGTTAACATTATTTAAAATTATATTTAAAATATTTTATAATGCTTCAAATATTTATTAATATTATTGTTTAAATTCTTATCCAAAATACTTAATATTTATTAATATCATTATTTAATATTTACTAATTTAATATTAATATTATTTTAATTTATTATTAATATTTTTTGACATGTTAATTTATCATTATTTAATTTATTAATTTTGGTGATTTATTATTTTAATTTAATTCACTAATTTCAATATTCAAAATTAACTTTAATATTAATTTGGAGTTATGAGAATAACAGGCAAATTTGGAATATCATACGAGCTAGGGCCATGTTTTATAATTTTTGTGAAACTTCCGTTTAAGGCCATCTTAATTTGATTCAAATTAATCAGAGTAGGAAGTTAAATAAAACAATCGGTTTTATAGAATATCCCACACTTTCCCTTTATCAAGCTCTCCTTTCATTCTACCATAATCTAATATTTTCCAACAAAATCTCAAATTCAAATTACGTTATTTAATATAAAAAATACTATTCTATTTATAAGTTTGGTTCTATAAAATTAAAATTCTCTCCTATTTATAACACTATACAATGTGAAAATAAAAAATTAATGTAAAGAAATGAAGATAATTTTATTATTCATTATGTTTTGGTATTATTTGATAGCATTTATTTTTTTACCATTTTCAATATAAAAATATAAAAGTCATTTTCACTCATATTATCCCTTATTTTTATTTTTATTTTTATTTTTTTAAATTAAACGTAAATAATGTTGAAAAAACTATGAGAAATGATAAAAGAAACCCATATTTAATAAAATTAAAATAATGACATAAAAATGATAAATTTTAAAAACATAAATGTATGGGCTCATTTGTTTAAGATTTTTTAAAAAGTGATTTTTCATATTGTTTAAAGTAGTGATTAATTGTTTTAGAAATTTTGTGAAAAGTAGAAATTATTTTGTATTTAGTTAAAATAAAAAAAATTTTAAATTTATGTAGTGTGAGGTAAGCATATTTGGGTATTTTTTGGGCATAGTTTGTTATTTTTGTGATTTTGTAGGACAAGATTTATCCATAAAGGGCAATCACTTATTTTCACCTCCCTTTTCTCTTATCTAAACATGTACCAGTGCAATGTAGGGGGTAATTTAAAAGAAAGAATAGTTAAAAGTGATACTAATATGTAATTTGATTCCATAAAAGTTAAAAAAGAACATTTTTAAATAATTATAAAAATAAACGGATAGTTAGTTTAAATTATTAAATATTTTTTTATACACAACATTTGATGTAGTATTATTTAAATTGCTATCCTAATCAATAATTAATATCTTCAATTCATATCTAGACCGTACACGAGATACAGCAACATAGAGTTTGTTATGTGTAAACATAGGTTGCGATAAGTACAATCTAACATTACACAAACTCTACCCCTGACTCTTATTAATGGTTATAGCAAAAGTTAATATGACAAGAAATTATTATCTCTTCATACTAAATGGTAGCTTAGAATTAGATGGAATCATAGAAATCATTGGGATGTAAACTTTCAACCCTTCATATGATTCAGACATTACCTTAACTTGAAGTATATGCTTATCAGTTTGAGTAACAATAAGGTGTGTGTCATTATATAAACCTAATGACTTATTAATGTTCCTAATTAGAATTACTGGTTCTTCTATTTTTAACTTTATTTCATGATTAGAAAGACCTGATAATATAATCAAAATATTAATTTTGTTTATGTTCTAATTATTTTTAAAATTAAAAAATCCTAAAAATTTTAAAAGCTTTTTTTCTTCATTAAAAAGGTGATTTTTATCATTAAAAAATTGAAACAAACACGTTCTAAAACAATTATATCCAATTCACATGATTATCTGAAAGATTCTAATTTTATCTCAATTTATGCATATGACTACCAAAATGGCAAAATGTATTCCGTCTCCATTTTCTTCTTTCGCACGCTACGAAATGGAGTATAACAAGTTATTGCATTGCTAATTAAACTATTTAGTCATTTTCATGTGTTTGCCAATATTTTATTGACCTTTCTAATTAAAAAAACGCAACTTAGAAGATAGTTTTACAGCCTTAGAAAAAATAAGACAACTCTCAATTATTTCCATCAAAGATGATTTATATTATATTATATTATATTAAATACTTGGTGGTAGAGTTTATCACTCGAAAGGGTTATATGACCAACACTTTTATATGCGGTTGTTCATATAACCACCTACACATACAAAAATACCCTATTTATGTTGGTACTCGCATAGTAGGCGGTTATGAGCTACCAACAATAACTAAAAATAACTGCCAACAAAGTCATCGTAAATAAATTTTTTAGTTAAAATAAGATAGATCCAGAATATCATGTGCACGTAACAAAAAATCTCTCATTCAAAGAAGTTCATGCAATATCCACAATAAAAACTATATATGCAACATCCACAATTCAACATGAATTTTCAAAAAAAAAAATGTGACTATTTTCTCATAGCACATATTTTTCTTGAGAAAGTTACTTTGATGGAAAATTTTGTGAAATTTTTTAATTTTGACAAATTATAATTTTGCAATTTAAAATCCGTGAGACTTTTTGTATCAATGACTAGTCTTAAAAATTTTTCATGAAAAATTTTTATGAGGATTTTATTATTAGATTTTTGTGTTGGCGAATTTAATATGTATGTGTGCATTCGTGAATAAAAGTTAATTCAATTAATAAAAATTTTGACCTGTAATCATTTAATTTAACGCTAATGAGTCCTCAAAATATAATTTAAGTAAACTTTTAGAGATTTCTTTTTAGAAAGGGGAAATATTATTAAGACAAAATGTACAACAACCTCTGCGTCCTCAAAAGCGACGCAAGAGGCACGCCAATGCAAAACAAAAGCCCAGGATGCAGCGAGAGAGGGGGAGAGCGAGAGAGGAAGAGTTGTGAGTGTGAGAATATTTTGAAGTCTTTAGTTGAAAAAGTATATTATCACCTAATAAAAAGACAAAAAAATTATTATCTAAAACATTTTTTGGAATTATGTGTTTCATCATTCATCTGTACTAAATCCCAATAATTGAAAACCCAATAATTGGCATTATGTGTTTTTGTGTGTATAACTATTGAGTGTACCTGAATTTAAAAAGGTATGCTTTTTAATTTGAATGTTTCTAATTGTGTGAATGGTACAAATGATTCCATCATTCATTCAATAAAAATACACACACACACACACACACCTTTCTTTGATTATATTTTGAATTTTTAATTATTTTCCCATTCCCAATATAAAAGAATATGAGTTGCTATCTTGATCCTCGATGACGATCTAATCATATACCAAGTTGCTGATACCAAAAATCTTATTTCGTTTTTTCATTCATCTGTTTTCCAATGGAAAAATATTTTGAAAGTGTGAACAAAGCATTTAGTTATTATACATTAAAAAAGCAGATAGGTGTTATTATTATTTTTTTGTTATTGTTAAACTTTTGATTGATTGATGATAACCCATCAAATATTGTATTCATTTTTCTCAATGACTCGACAATTTTTTTGTTTTACCAATAACGAATGGACTAATTCAAAAATTAGTGCCAAGTTTAGAAATTTTAGCATTTCAGGCAAAAAAATCATAGGGGTTTAATGCAATGAAGCTAATATAAATGATAAAATAAGACTTACAAGTTTTTTGCTAGGTTAGCTCAGGATAGTTTTTATGATTTTTGGACGTTTGATCATCCCCACCCTATTATAAAGAGGTGGTTGACGATGAAAGGTTAGTGTAATTTTTTGTAGTTGCTTTATAAATGTTTTGTTATTAACACATCATTCTTTCATTAAAAATAAAAGACTTACAAATTACAAAACATTCTATTGGGATAGGTAAAACTTATTTTAATAATTTTTTTTTATATTTTGAAGGGATTAATTTCCGACTAATCAATACGATACTTTGATAATCATTAAAAATAAAATTTTATTACTTGTATCATTTATGTTTAAATTATTCAATTCCTTGTATCATACACAATAAAACTTTGTTTGAAATAAAAAAAATTAAAATATCTTCAAAGATATGTTAACATTTTATTGAATATATAATTTATTATAAACATATTTTTAAATGTCTTCTTTAATATCATTTGTTTAAAAATATAAATTTAATTTAGTTTAAATTTTGAAAAAAAAATTTTATATTGATCCTAGGCATATTAAATATTTTTTATTTTGTTTGAATAATAATTATAAAAATATTTAATCAAAATAAATATAAATATTCATAATTTACTTTTTGGTACGCGAGTAATCAGTATTTTTTATCTAAAAATCCAATTTTTTGAAACGAAATAGAGGACCCGCTTAGTTTTAAAATGTTTCATAATTTACCTTATTATCATCATTAATATTTCATACTTAGTGCTTATATGCATGCTAGTACATAGTCACAAAATGTAAAAAGTCTTTAATTTTTATAGAAATCCATTTCACTATATATATCTAGAAAATCATAAAGAATAATCAATAAAATCTTAATACAGTTGATAAATAGTTAAATTTCTTAAACATATAGTATTAGATTTGATTTCTAGTCGAAAAATCCTCTTCAGTGATATACTTTAAAGATATTAATTTCGGACGGTTAGTTGAGGAAATTCTTGATACTAAAAAAAACTATATAAAGAATTAATCTTTTGTTTTTTTAGGGGCCACCATAAAGAATTATTCTTTAAAGGTAGGACAATCTAGGTAGATATCCCAAATGATATATTAAAAAAAAAAAAGGATGAAATAAGATTCAGGTTCATGTAACTAGGCTACTTTTGAGACAAAAAGTTGGTTCAAAACTTCTGAATAATTTGGCAGTTAACCAAGTCAGAATCAGTTGAATTGAAATATATATATATATATATATACAAAAACACCCTACTAGTGGACTGGGCACTTCGTCAACTACGAATACAATCATTATGGTGACCCATTTGCTTATACTTAATTAATTATAAATAAAGAAACAATCAATTTGTGATGATTTGCCTTCATCGTATCACTAAAATATTGTCTCTATAGGGAATAACAAGTCAGAATATTATTTTTCTGGGGAACATTTTGTAAATGCCTTTATCCCCATCCTCAAGATGCATGGATCTCAACTATTATAAGTTCCATTCCATGGTTTATTTTCCATAACCATTGCTTTACTTCTTGCGAGATAGTTCTCAGTAGATAAGTATGGAATTTGTTGCCAGATGACAACTTAATTAACTGAAGTTCTCACTGTTCTTCGATTTTAACCGCAAGTTTTGATACATTGTTTACCGTCATCATCTTGATTGCTGTCATGTCAGAAAAGAAAGAATTTTTTTTCCGTAAAAAGAAACCAGCGAATGTAAAAAGTGAACATCTTAAACAAAAACTCTTTTTTAAAGCCAAAAGGTTTTGGAATCATCCTACATCACCTCAAATACATACTTACATCTCCTTTAGTGTAGTGGGAATATTTTGAAGGGAGTAAAAATGGAAATGGAAATGGAAATGGGAATATGAATAGGAATAAAAATAAAAATAAGAATGATAAAATACTAAAAGTAGTGTTTGGTGTGTTAGAAAAAATAGATGGAATCTTGACATGAAAGGATATTTGATATTAGGAGTGAGTGTTCAACTAACCTGGTTACAGTATATACATAATTTTATATATTTTTTAAAAATTTATAAATATTAATTTTATATGATATTTTTTGTAATACATCATATGTACGTAATAAATTAATTATATTATTATTACGAATATTTTAAGAATTTAATCTTTTAATTTTATTTAAATTTTTAAATTAATTTCTTAATATTGGGTAAAAATAATACATGATTATTGAGTATTTATAATTTTAACAAATACTATTTTTTTATTATAATGTTATTTTTAAGAAAATATATTTTGGATGAATATAATTATATTTTTGTTAATAAATAAAATTAATTTTTTATTTTTAAATGCCTTTTAAAATCGGGCCAACCCCAGTCTTGTATGTTGGGTTGCTCTGGTCCTACTCAACCTTACAAAGACTGAATATCGAGTTGGTTATCAATCCGATCTTGCCCCGGTCTTTATGCACTGCTATTTGATATTATAGAAATAAGAAAAGAATGAAGATAAATAAAATGTAAATGACATAAATATCCTCACACAAAAAATAAAAACTCAAAAAGGAAGGATTTTTTTACTTTTTCTCCTACATTCCATGATGAATAGTACTATTTCATCATTTTATTAATGGAAAGATTAAAAGTTTTGACTCCCTAGTTAACTTTTTCACTGTATTTTTACACTTTCTTCTTTTCATTGTACGAAACTAGGGAATCATCAATTTTTTCAATTTTTCATTTCCTTTCTATTGTACCAAACAAGGCGTCACTTTGAAAAGAGAATGGAAAATAAAGAACCTTTCCATTCTTAATTTCCCCATTCCTTCAAATTAACAAGAAAAGTGAGTAGCTAGCAAAGATGATTCTCAGCCATATGTCATGTGTTGGATGAATGCTTATGACTAGATTAAGAGTTATTGTTTAAAAGATATAATTCCCTTCTTACTTAACCATATATAAGTTTAAGTGTCATGGGCTTGTGACTCCATTCCTTTATCAAGCTTTGTCAAGACACATGATGTCTTTCACAAAGTGTCTTCTTAAGAAATCAAATTGGCTCTAGTACTGATTATCAGATCATGTGTTTAATTACTATTGGCCCAAATAATATACTCCATTTAATTCTTTTTATAAAGAACTTTTACCTATTTTACGTGAGTTAAAGAAGTTAGTTATCTTCTTAAAATATTAAAAAAATCAAACATTTCTTTTTTATCCCTATTTAATATAATAATGTAATCCACATTAAATATCATTTGACCAATTAAGAGTATTTTTTCTATTCAAAAAGTTCAATAATAATTTACTAGAAGAAATAAATAATGAGAATAAAATAAAAAAATTTTTACTAAACATTATAAGTATAAAAAGGGATAAAAATTTTCTGAAATATCCTTTATAAAAAAAAACAGGAGGAAGTATTTATTTGATACTCAGGATGCTCCATCAACTTTTTCTCGTTGACTATATTAACTCAAGGGCCATGGTTCAATTCGATTCACCCCTCATTAAACCTTACCAAGACGTTAGCCGCCTAACACTATGTCTTCTAATCATTTGAGGGGGAAAAGTGAACAGATAGCGATGTACATTAAATCGAGGAATTTGGCATGACGTTATTCTCTTGGATGTTAATGTTGATATCGAAACTATTATTGTTTGATTTTAATATTTAAAATAATAAAAATGTCTTTTAAGATATCAAAGTTTCGTAATATGGTATGATTTTTTATGGTACCTTACTATCTTTTACCACTAAAGAAATATAGAATGTGAAGTAACCTTTTACCACTAAAGAAATATAGAATGTGAAGTAACCGTATGTCAATTGCCTCTCAGAACAGTATACCATCTACTTTTTATTATAATGCACATTTTTTAAAAATTAATGTTTTAAAATATAAGTTATTTTATAAAATTTATACATCATTTAATACTTATTTTTTATTTTTACCTTTCTTATGAATACTAAAAAAATTTATAGTGGAGAGAGATAAATATATATACATTTAAGATAAGTTATATGTTAATAAGGGTAATTTTTTAAAATATCAAGACTTTCAACTAATTTTTCAGATATGTATGAGATAGGTAAATATGACTTATAATAATAAATAGAGGGAATAGTAAGATTCATTTTTTACCTTCTTTTTCTTTATCTTTAATTTTTCTAGTTACATTAAAAGATTCAAATTCTATATACTACTCACAATCTTACCATCTGAATTAATCCCATGCGATTTTCTTTGTCTTTAATGAAAGTATATTTTAATAATTTTTTTATTCTATATGAGATTAACAATGTAACTTATGATACTTGTTTATTATTATATTAACAAAACAAAAAAACTACACAATATAAAAAATTTACATTTTAAGAATTTTTTTATACTTTATGAGGTTTACTATGTAAATTATGATACTTCTTTATTATTATATTAACCATAAAAAAGACAGTACAATGAAGGATTAATTAAAGATTTAAAAATCAATTCAGACCTTTGTTAAACCAAACTAATTACATTATAAATAAACCAAAGTAAACAATTAAAAAAAAAGGTTCTCATCAATTTTAAAATTGCTGAAAACAAATTATTAAGTTTGTTCTTTTTATTATATTTTTGTTTAATTTTAATTGAATCAATCCCAATCAATCCACTGATACCTATGCATTATGCTGCATGTGATTGATTTAAGGAGATTGCTTCTTGTTCTTTGAACCAAAGGGTAAAAGTCTCTTCTTTAAAGCTTGATTCTATGATGATAAGTGTTTCTTTACCATATATTCAGGCTTTACAAATTGCCTTTGCCATTTTTGCAAGATAGTATCTTTAATTTTTCCTATTAAGGGATTATTTCACAATCTTCCACTATAAAATGTTTCCTTCTCTTGTCATTCTTTGGCATGAGAAAAAGAAAAAGAAAAAGAAAATAACGCATTTTCAGCCACAAAAACCGCCAAATTCTTGACACGTGTCTTTATTAAGTTGTCATGAATGTATGATTTGCTACTAAACTTTACAGAGAGGGGGGAAAATTGTGGGCTACTTTTATTATTGCGTGAGGGTGACTTCATTTTGATTATGGTAACTTGTTTCATAAAAAAAAAAAAATACCTTCTGACCATGTTCATATTTCAATTCTGGCTTGATATCATAAATTAGTTAGAGAATCTGTTATATATTTGGCCCCATTTTGTTTTTATTATTGTTTGATCTTTTTTTTTTACCTTTTTTGTGAGGTCCGCATTTCAATTTCAGTTCAAAATTAAATTAGAAAACTTGTTAAGAAAGTATTGCCTTTGATAGTTTGATTAAATGTAATTATTTAAGCAATACTTCCCATGCAGGACCAAAAAAACAGAAGAAGAAGACCACCCTTCACACAAAAGTTAGAATATAGGCCCAAATGAAGATAGAGAAAATATAAATCCCTTTCTTTTTCCCCCGACGAGTATGGGCCTAAATATTCTATTTAGTCATAAATATGGAATTTTCTTACCTTGGTTCTACAATGTAAATACAAGATCTTTCTTAAATTATGAGATAATATTTATTACATATTTTTTTAAAAATATTTTTATTTAATTCATTGATAAAAAGAAAAGTTAAATAAGGATACCTTCTAGAAAAATGTGATTTTTAAAAAGAATTAAAATAATTAATTAATTTTAATTTTAATTTTTAATAAGCATAATTTGATTAAAGGGATCCCATAGTAGAACAAGCCTGAATAACATGAGCTAGACTATCCAAAAATCAAACCATTCTCACTCCAAAATCAAACCAAACTTTTGAGTTTTTGACAATTTGAAATCTTCTGTGTTGTATAGATTTTGAAGTCAAATCAAACTTACAAACACTCCTAACATTCAAAGCATTGCCAGGAAGATGTTAGCTGTATTGTAGACTGTGAAGGAACAATCATAGGACCATCACATTGCCTACAAACCCCAGGTAACATGTTTGGTCGACAAACACCACCCACATTATTCCCCACCCGATCAAATCCAAAACCCGAAAACTAAGCCCTTGATGTAATTATCCCCTATAATCTAAAGCCAACAATCGTCTGCAATTTCAGTCGAGACTTCCACATGATTCTACACAGACCTATTCCACTGACCTACCATTAAGGGCTTGTTTGATTTACATATTTATAAATTAAATCATGTTTCTAATCATCATTTTTTTCTTTTTTTATCCAAATATATTTATGGTAAACTTTTCAATTTTTATCTAAATTTCATTTTTGTAAACTATAATTATTCTAATAGACATTTTATAAAAAGATAATCCAAACGAATATTGTACCTTACAAACTGGATGACTCAATAAAAGTCAAATAGACAAAAGGAGAAAACTTGGTAGCAAACTCAGCTATCTCAGTTTCTTGCTTTTAGTGGGTAATCTAATTGCCAACGTACTAAAATGTGTCCCTAAGTTTTTGTGGTAAACAAAAATGGTCCTCTAATATAATAAGGAACAATTTTATCAACTTACCATGTTTGCCAACAGACTCTGGGGCCAATGCCTTATCATGCTGTATTTTGAAAAATTACGAAGTAAAAGTTCTTGCCAAACAACATAAAGTAAATTAATTTCATCATCCTTACATACTAGGTGTTCCTAACAATTATTAATCATGTCTCCTACCTTTGCATTTGCTACCAGGGTGGTGCTTCTAATTTTCTAAACAGAAAAGGTAAGGAAATGAGAGATTTGCAGAAGAAGGTCCTGGAGAAAGATCAATATAATACAACCAACATAAGGAAAGAATAGGCTACAGCATAGCCATGATAGTCTATGCTGACACCTTTCAGGAAGAAAGGTACATCAGCATGCACTCAAACACGTTCTCCTGTCATTCAGTTGGATGGACAAATAGCCATCGCTTACAGAAAGCCACCACCATAGAAGTTATTCTGCCAGATTACGCAGATAGCCATAGAAAGTCTTTAGTCATGCGTAAATCACATATTGCTTCCTCCCTATACCTTTTCTTCAGTTAATATAATGACTACCTTCTCATATATATTGTCTCGCACTTGCACATGAGTTAATATCAAAGATCAAATTTAAGCAAATATGAATAATATGAAACCCATACATAATGTTGAGGTATATTTTTCAACACCACAAACATTGAAACCCAGAAAAATGCAATAACTAAACCACCTAGACTTAGAGTGATCATAAGCAGCATCATTAAAATCCCTAGCTCGCCTGTAACTGGTGGCCGAGATTAATTTTGCCTCCAGTTAAGAATGAAGTGGCAGAAACAGGGAAGGGCAATGTATTAGTGTCCCATCATCCATACTTAGATGATTGACCCCACTTCCAAGAAAATCCAGAATTTTCTTGCCTCTTCATAGCATTACTATCTCAAAAATGGAACAAAGATATAGCAGCTTTCAAAGGGCATTCCTTGAACAAAGAACTAATATGGACTGGCTCACCTGGTGCTCAATAGCTCAGGCTAAAATTTGATCTTTTCCCTCGTAGTTATAGAATCAAAACTAAGCAACGTCCACTCCAGACCAGAAACGTAAATGTATAATGTTCTAAACTCTAAATTGTCACTAATTAGTAAAGGCAGCGAAACTAACTATAATAGCACATCTGAATCAATAAATTAACAAGAAATTATAAGTTGAGAATTATGTACTCCTTCTTCTTCTTCTTCTTCTTCTTATCCTAAATATAGGGCTTTTGCCCTGAACTAAATATATAGGACCTCGACTATGAGGTAGTTATACGATAAAAAAATTCATATTTAGAGGAAAAAAGGATTAAATAAAAATAATTTTAAAAAAATATTGTGATTTTCGAATAAATTAAGACTAACTAACTTTATCATTCTTAACGTAATTCGGTTATTCCGTTAAACAGTTTCTTATATACGATATTAAGAATGGAGGGAGTAGAATATTTACGGGAACCAACAGAAACTTATTTAAATGCCCAATTAATTACATAATCGATCCCAGCTACCAGCCTACCTACCTAAAAGCATAAATTTGAATAAAGTAGAAGGTACCAAATCAGCATATTGGTGCCAATTTTCTAGGAACTTTTCCTCTATTGGCACCCACAATGCCGTCCGCAACAAATCTGAGAATCTTCTTGAACGCGAAATGGAGGCAGTTCGAAAGCATGATCCAGGACAGCACCTCATAGACGAAATCAAAAGCGGGGTCTGAATACGAAGACGACGATTCATCCCAGTCGTTCCCTTCGCCAAATCTATTAAAATTCCAACCCCCGTTACTGCCACCGAAGGCACCACCACCGCCCCCAAAAGAATCATCGCCACCATTACCAGAGAAGAACCCCTCATCTCCGACGTCCTCGGAGTCATCACCGGAAAGCCTTCGCTTCGTTCGTCGTTTTCTTCGGAGAAGGCTCCGACGACGTAGTCGGCATGAATTGGATTTCACAGGCGGCGGAGCAATGGTGTCGACCGCATTACTAACCGACGAGATTTGCAGAACTCTGGCGGGCGGAGATGAAGAAGATGATGGCTCCGCATGTGAATCGGTCAGGGAGAGGCTATTGCAAGCATGAAAACTTCGAAGTAGGAGCTTTGCGATTCCTATACCTTTCGCAGCGGCTACAGTAGACGTGTCAACGAGAAGAAAGTCCACCGCCACCATCGTGAAATTTTCGGGATTGAGAAAAGAGAAGAAAGCAAATTTTTTTCTCAGAAAAGGCGAGATCGATCGAGGAAAATCTTCGCGGGGAAGAAGGAAGAAAGTGAATGAGAGGAGTCAATTTGGAATAGAATCGCACTCTTCTTCGCGGAGGTATGACAACTCTTACCACCAACGCAACGTGTTATTCCTTGAGGCTCGCACAGTTTAACTGGGATTTAATCTGAAAGAATATAATTTATTTTAAATTTTAAATAAATTGTATTTTGAATTTAAATTACTAAATTTAAAAAAAATGTATAGCAGAAAAAATAACAGTAACTTTAATTTTATTTTTAGTGGCCAAAAAAGAAAATTCTTATTATAAAATATAATCAAAATTAGACTGTCAAAATTTCATCTATGAGATTAGATGAGTTCATGATGTATTGTATAAAATTTGAGGGATATAAGGATTTGTAAGCTTTTACAGATTTCTTTTTTAAAATTAAAAAATATTTTAACTATTAATCTTAAAAAACATTTTAATATAAAAATGAAAAATAAAAATGTTAAACATCAAAATAATTTAAATTTATATCATCCAAATCATCATTATTTTATGTATTATGAAAACAAAAATGGTTTTCTGTACCTTCTGTATTCATGTTTCGATTTACATGCATCTATATCTGTATATTTATTTGGCAAAAAAAAATTATATATATATATATATAATATTTCGGTAAAAAAATAATATAAAAATTTTAACAAATTATATTATTTTTATACCATTTATTTTGGCCGTTATTTTTAGACCATATTATTTTATGCCATACAATATTGCTTATTTCTCAAATTTAATGTAATTTATTGGACGGCACTATTTTTTTAAAAAATAAAACGTGTAATTCTCGGGATGGTGGGTATGAGATTTTTTTTTTAATAAATGGGATTATTCTAGTTTTATCTCAAAAATGTAATAGTAGAAGGGAAAAAGAAATATTAGGATTTCATAAGAAAAATATTTTCTCAAAAAGACTCCTAATTTTTTTAATCTCCAAGAAGTATCTAGGATCTTAGTAGAGAAAAAAAATCACTGAATAAAATTACTTTTATAATTTTTCAAGTAGAAATAAATAAATTTTTAAGTGAATTAAACTTAATTTTTAAATGGATTGAAATAAATTTGAAATGAACCAAATTTTGAATTGGACTAAATTAGATTTTCAAGTTAAATAAATTAATTTTTTAAATAAATTGAACTAATTTTTTAAGTGGATTAAATTAATTTTTTAAGTTTTTATTGAATTAATTTTTTTTTCAAAATTATTTATTCTTAACTAAAATATAGACTATTAAAATTTACACTTGGAAATTTAATTTAGTCCATTTAAAAATTTAGTTCATTTTACTTAAAAAATTAGTTTACTAAACTTAGAAATTTAGTTTCAATTCACTTGAAAATTTAATTCACTCCATTTGAAATTTTGGTTTAGTTTACTTAAAAATATAATTCAATTCAGTTAAAAACTTAATTTAGTTCACTCAAAAAATTATTTCACTTCACTTATTTGAAAATTATTTCGTTTACTTGAGCTTTGCTTAAGTTATTATTGTAAAAAATTGTTAAGTTTAGATATTTTTAAAATTTTTTAGCTATGAATTTTGTTGTAAACTTAGAAAAAAAATTAAACATAAAATTCCCACAGTTTGATCCTCTCTTATAATATTTGACAGTCCCTATATCTCACTTGTCCTCTATCTATTACTAAAAAGATCAATTGTGAAAATTTAACTGTTATTTATTTAAAAAAATTAAAGTCTGACATTAAAAAATAACTATATTATAAAAAATTAAATTTTTTTTTTATCAAAAGTTGATTTTTTTCTTACCATTTTACCAATAATTTATATATAGTTGCTTGGAGGTACAGTGCCTTTATTAGAAATTAAAAATATTTAAAATTGATTCAAACGGACTAAATCAAACAAAATTAACCTGAATCTAATTTAAATAAGGTTTATTTTAATTTTTTCACTTTTAAAATCGAATCAGTTTCATTTGGTTCAGTTTTACACATTTGGAACCTAAATTAAATAGAACCAAACCTATTAATATTTTTTTATACAATTATAATATATTTATTTAATAGATTTTATTTTTTATTTAATACATTATATATATATATATATTATACTTATTAACATATATCTCTTAGATCACAAACTCAAAAACAAGATTATAAAATATTTATTAGATAAATTAAAAGAATATAAATTAGTGTTATTATAAATAACCATATGAAAAAATATTCATAAAATTTTTATATAAAAAATTTATATTTATCTATATTATACCTATTTAATTTCATTTTTTAAAAAATATTACTTTTTGTTAAAAAATTTATTTTAATATTATTCAAATCAAATTAAATTAAATTAAATTAAATTAAATTAAACTTGAGACTCGTCAAACTAATTTTAAAAAAACTGTATGGGTTTCAAAATTTACCAAATCCAATTGGTTCAGTTGGATTTGAATTTAGTCCAAAGAACCAACCAAACCTTTTAACACAACTTTGTTAGAAAGGACGGCACCGTCGGCGTAACCCTAAAACCGATCACCTCCCGTAAAGGGTTTCGTCTGGAAAACCTGTGGACTCTATTTGCTTCTTGGAGGTTCAGAAGTAATGGTATCGCTGAAGCTTCAGAAGCGGCTCGCCGCGAGCGTGCTCAAATGTGGGAGAGGGAAGGTCTGGCTTGACCCTAATGAGGTCAACGAGATATCCATGGCGAATTCCAGTAAAACTCCTCTTCCCTTTTACATTTCCAACTAATTTTCCGATCCAAATTGTGCGAAAACGGATTACCTTAGACGCGAAGTGAATTTCTACTTATCTGCTTGACCCAAAACATTGGACTTGCTTTATAATTATGCTATGATGTTATTCGAGGTCTACTTACTTTTGTTCATATACGTGGAATCTCAGAAAATGTGTCCATGATGGTAATAATGGAGTTTATGTTATCTTTGGTCTATTGGGACTAGGAAAGTGCAAAATTTTCTAATAACAGGGCATAAGAACAATCATTTCTGTATAGGCAGTTTAAAAATAATATCAGCACGAATTTGTTTCAATTGGTCTGGGGGAGCTGTCTGAGACAACCTGATTCTGCCCTTGTCAACAGTATGAGTGACTGATGTAAAGAGAAAGGAAAGGAACGATGATAATTAACTCAAAAGAAAAATGGTTATTTTTAAGGATAAAGCATTTAAACTGTGTTTTGAAGTTACACTTAAATCTGATGAAAACAGGATTAAAGCTAGAGTTTTGAAGTGATTTTGTTCTTTGTGTTGTCTTTAATAAAGTGCACAGGGAGAAAGTTAGATCCTTTGAGGGAAATGAAATTTGAGATATTGGAGATGAGGACTTCCTAAAAAATGTCTAGCATATATAGTTTGTTAAAAGGGAGCCATGGTGCAAGAAAGTAACTCAAAATACTAAAGCACCTATTTATTATGGTATGAAAGTGCTCTTATAATGAAGCAAAAATTCAAAATAAATTTTACATACTAATGAATAGACACAACCTTCGTTGGTGTCATTTCAGATATTCTTGGTCATGGTCTTCCATCTCCACTTGGGTGTAAGATCTGCGTCAACATTTTCTTTTGCTTGATCTTTTTTTATTATCATCCTTCTAATTTTGATGTGTTAATGGCTGATGACAGGACAAAATATCAGAAAACTGGTGAAGGATGGTTTCATCATCAGGAAGCCAACTAAGATTCATTCCCGATCTCGTGCACGTAGAATGAAGGAGGCCAAAAGGAAGGGTCGTCACTCTGGATATGGTATGGCTCATCATTGGAATCTGGTGTTTTGGGCTGTTACACGATTTAATCTTTTCAAGTTCTCATTGTTTAATTTATAATTTGAAGGTAAGCGCAAGGGTACTAGGGAGGCAAGGTTGCCGACAAAAATTCTGTGGATGAGGAGAATGCGTGTGTTGAGGCGGCTGCTTCGTAAGTATCGAGAATCCAAGAAAATTGACAAACACATGTACCATGATATGTACATGAAGGTGAAAGGTAATGTCTTCAAGAACAAGCGTGTTTTGATGGAGAGCATCCACAAGTCTAAAGCTGAAAAGGCTAGAGAGAAAACACTCTCTGACCAGTTTGAGGCCAAGCGTGCTAAGAGCAAGGCAAGCAGGGAGAGAAAGTTGGCCAGGAAAGAGGAGCGGTTGGCACAGGTATGGTTCCAATTTTTTCCTTGATCCTTGTTGACAATGTAGTTAGCAAGCATATGGTGGTCCTGTTTGCTTGTGGAGACTTTCATGAAACATGTCCTCTTTGAAGTTTTTATCTGAATGGCTGGTTCATGATCTAACTTGGCATGTAAATAACATAGGGACCTGGAGAGAGGGCACCTGCTGCTGCATCACAACCACAGTCTGAGTAAGCGTGTTCTATTTAAGTTTATTATTCAAGCATTTTGATAGTATTTTATAAATTTAAATTGTATCATTTGTGTAGGGGAGCCAAGAAAACAAAGAAGTAATTGGTGAGACACCAGAGCATGACTACTGAAGATGGAGATGAAGACTGATCCACATGTATGCTTAATAGGAGTTTTTGTTGTCTTTTTTCCCTGTATCAAGGTATTTTGCTTTCTATTACACTCAAACTAACTGTAATGTTATTTTCCGAGTGTTGGATGGTGTGTGTGCGTGTGTGTTTTCTTTTAATCTGTTAAATATGGGCCTTGGTCTCATTTTCCCTCAGTGACCAGCGAGACAATTATTTCAGGAAAATCAACATTTTAAGTTTTAACTAGTTGCAATTATTTTGAAAATCCTCCCTGGATAATCTTCTACTGTCCTACATATGTTCTGTTTTCTCCTATTCTTATGCCAGCTGCACCGTTGTTGATGCCTTGATGGAGTATGATTCCATACACATGATTGAAAGATCTATTGAAGAGAGAGAGAGGGAGGGAGGGAGGGAGACTTGCCTAACATGAATATTACCATTCTCTTACCTGAACTTCTAGTCAGGGGCTTGAGGATCTTGATGAAATAGAAAACTGGACGTTTTGTTATATGGGAGTAAGCACGAATCACCAAACAAAGAAAATGGAAAAATACAGAAGTACCTGGTGTTTTTTTGTCTAAAAGTATCTAGTGGCTAGTTGGGAGGCTTGCATTAAGATTGTTCTGATTAATTTTAATTTTGTGATCCACACTGTACTATGAGTTACCTCAGCCACCAGGTTAAGCCGCGTCCAAATATTTGGTTTGCCTCGTATTTTCTGGTAACAGCTTTATATAGTTCATATTCATTGCGCATAAGAAATGTCAAGAACAGTGGGCCACTTTTGAAATTTCATATGGATTCCCAATGCTCAATACATTACTTCATCTCAATGAAGGAATCATTTGAGACTGGTGGTTTTCGTAAGGAATGGGGTAAGGAATGGTATTTCTTCATATCGAACATATCAAAACTAGATTCTTGCTCATTTTCTTTCCACTGCTTATTTCCTTTCCATTATAGAGGATTCCCTTAAACCAGACATAATCTTTAGTCTTGCAAATTTCGTTTTTTATGCCTTGGTTCCAACGCCATTCGTATTGGGTGGGGGTAGTGGGAAATAATCCTTCTGGGCTTCATTCTATCTCTAACAGTGTGTAACATGTCCCGTCGGTTAGCATTTTTCATTCAAAACTTGTAACAAAAAAAGATAAAATAAAGAAAAACATTTTCATTCAAAACTAGTCAACTAAACAGGGCGTGTGGAAGGTATATTATAAATTCGATCTCATATGGGGCACGAGGACACCTCAAATCTTGAATCATTGTGACTCAGTTGTAATGGTGGATAAATGATGATAACCATTTCCCAGAATGTTGAACACCTGTTAGCTGTAATGAGTGATTTAACCCAACCTTGAGTAGTTCGACTTCCTCTAGTGAAGCTGATTCGTAGATCCAACTTCCCTTGCTTCCAAACCCTTTTCTTCCAAGGTTGCTAAATCCAAGTAAAATATACGAATGATAATGAAAAACAGAAAAGCACTTGTTCAATGAACTTGAATAACTATCCTACTCTGAATTCCTTGGACTTAATTTCCGCGAACCTAATTCAAATGCTTGGTTTGCAAGAGATAGAGGAAATGGTTTTCTCAATCTTAACCATTCTAAGAAAGTAGAAGTTTCCTAGAATCACAGGCCTCCTTAGAAGAATTTGACATTGGACTGATAACAAGAAAAATGATCTCTTCATAAATTTATTTTCCCCGAGTTTTATAAACAAAACTAACCTGGGGTTGACTTTATATATCTTAAAGTGTGTATCTTGCCATGGGCATTCTGCGTATAATCAGATCAGCCGAGGAAGGGAGCAACCTATTTGCTGGCAGCTATCAGCTAATTCTTCAAATGTGACCCGACGATTTTGCTCTTTTAAGGCAAACCACAGGAACTCAAATATAATATTAAATAAAAAAACCTCAAAACAAAGAAAATTACGCATCTAACAATAAATGAATGACAGAATGGGACGTCATCCATCTACTTTACCAGCTTTCAAGGAATTAACCTATCATCTACTAAACATGAACGGCTCAAATGGCCAAAAAAAAAAAACACAAAGGCAAAATGCAATAAATTGTTGCAAATTAAAATATTAGATAAAAATTAACTATGAATTTACCAAATATTGTAAATATATAAGAAATTAAAGTAATTAAATTTATTATTTTCTAATTTTTTTATTCTTATAAAACTAAAACCTATATTCATCAATTTGTTATTTCAATATATGTTATCATCATTTTTTCCATAATTTTTAGGATATTTTAATTAAAAATTGAAATTAAATTAAATTATATGTTTTGAAAATATATTGGAGGTTTATATAGTTTTCAATAAAATTTAATAGAAATATATGTACATATCATATAATGAGATATGATAATTCTATTTTATTACCAGAGATTATCATGCAAGAATTATCTTTAAAACATATGTAATAACTCAGCAGCTAGAATTGAAATAATTCTAATTCAAGCTAAAAGTGAATTGCCACATATATTGAAATGGAAAATTCATCAATATAAATTTTTAATTTTAGAATACAGAAAATTTACAACTAATAAATTTAACTACTTTATTTTCTTATATATCTAAAATATTTATTTTTTGTTGGCTCTAGAATATTTATTATATTTATATTGGTTATAATTTTTTAAAATGAATGTATTACTTATAGTTTAATTTGTAATTATCTTCATCTATTCAAATTATGTTTAGAATAATAAAGAAAATTTAAAAGTAATGAGAAAGACAATAATTTTAGTATGATAATTCTATAACCAGAATTTAAATAAATTTAATTCAAACTATAAGCTAAAAGTGATGATGAAGAGTTTTTTTTGCCAAAAAAATAATATTAGATAAATTTTAGAGTAATTTTTATTTTCAAATTCAAAATAAGATAAGTTATAGGGTAGCTGCTAGTTTGGGTTCCCCTGCATAGGGTATCTTTTTTTTTTTTGCCATTAAATCATCAACATTAAATTTGGAAATACAACTTGCTATTAATCCTAAATTCGTTGACCAAAAAAAGAAAATCCTGAACTCGTTTTGTCCTATACTCACCGTAAATTTTATATTTTCAGGCCAAAAAATATAAAATAAAAATAACTTTCTTTTAAGATATAAGAGTTGAAAAAAAAAAAACAGAGATAGAAAGGATTGAAGAAGTCAGTCGCTATCATCTGGAAATCCATACTATACTAATAACCAGAAAAGGTAGTAAAATAAAAATCAAACTTGTCCAATTTTCAATTCAACTGAATCCTTCATTATATTATTCCCCCACAAAGCACGATACAACAGCGCATACTTTCCGTTTTCTTGTTTCAAGTCGGGGTTGGATTGGATCCAAAACCACCAACGACACTGTCAAGTTTCGATTTCCTCAAGGTTTCTGTATTGGTGGCCGTCGATTTCAATGGCGACGGAGCAGTTGATGTCCGGTGGCGGTCCCCGCTACGTTCAAATGCAATCGGAGCCGTCGACTGCGATGTCGTCCGCTGCGTCATTCCGAGTTGGCGGCGGCCCTGAGCATACTCGGATTTTTTATGAGTTGCCCGAAGCCACTATCGTCTCCGTCTCTCGTCCCGACGCCGGGGATATCAGTCCCATGCTTCTCTCTTACACCATAGAGTTTCGTTATAAGCAGGTGCCTTCCTTCTCTTTATGCTTTTTATTTTAAAACCTTTTTTGGGTAATTCTTCAGTGTCCTACGTCCACAAATTGAGATCATGTTCCATCTTATACGTGGATACCTGATTTGGGACAAAGAAGCCATTCTTGTGTTAATTAAATGAGGGAAAAGAAATTGGATCAGATACTCAAATAATTTATTTTCTTACGCTGTATTTGCATCCATGTAGTTGGTGACTTTACCAGCAAGCATAAATTGATGGATGTATGCAGGCTACAGCATTAAGCTTGACCTCCTCCTTTCGGTTTCCTTGATTAAAATCTCTCCCTTTATAAATATTTGCTTTTGCAGCTTGATTTTGTGACTTCTTCCTCCGTTCTTTTGTTAATCGATTGATTTCCATTTTACACTTGGCAGTCACCTTTCAATGGTTTAGACGTGGGGTCTTGAGCAATATTTTATACCTGTACAAGAGCGACCACGCCAAACCCCAACAACACCCCCCCCCCTCCCCTCCCGGGGAAAAAAAAAGCCCCACCCACCCACGCCCACAAACAATTTTTTTCTTTTGTAGTAGATGGTTATATTTTAGAAAGCTTTGCTCCAGGAGTGTACTTATCCAGCTCAGTTTCTTACCAGTTCAAGTGGCAATTAGTGAAGAAAGCTTCTCAAGTATTTTATTTGCATTTTACATTGAAGAAACGTGCGTTTATTGAGGAAATTCAAGAGAAGCAAGAGCAGGTATTTATTAAACAATGTTGTTCATTCTAATATTTTGGTTACTCACTTGGATATTAATGCTTTGCACACACATATAACCATTTTTCATCCTTTCAATCCTTGCAAGACTGTTCCATTTTATTTGATGATATCTTGTATATCTAGCAAATTTTGGATTGTAATTTAATGTTATCTGAAATATTATATTAAAGGTTAAAGAATGGCTTAGCAATCTAGGAATAGGAGAACACACTGCTATGGTGCAAGACGATGATGAAGCTGATGATGAAACTGTTCATCTACATCATGATGAAAGTGCTAAGGACAGGTGACAACAATACTTAGTTTGTGTTTGAACAATCTTAGAATTTCTATGCTAATAGGTTGGTCTATGGTCCAGAGATGTCCCTTCTAGTGCTGCTCTACCAATTATACGGCCAGCCTTAGGAAGACAGGAGTCTATATCAGACAGAGCAAAGATTGCAATGCAAGGATATTTGAATCATTTTTTAGGGAATATCAATATTGTTAACTCTCCAGAGGTATGCTTTGTGCATGCAAAATTGAAAATATATGATTTTTACTGTGTTAGAACGATTCTTCATATGCACGGTCATTGATTTATTGTCTTGGCTGAAGTATATCATAGACATATAAGATTTTCATCAAATATTGATGTGACGTTGCATTGATTTAGTAATTTATATGTAAAATGAAGGCAATTTTGTCGTTAATCTGGGGTTGACAGTGATATTCATCATGAAAACCTGAGACAAGGCATATAGATGCATGTGTTTGGTCTAACCCTTAACACTTAAAAGCAAAACAATGGAAAAAGTTTAAAAGTATAGGTAAATTTTTTCGAATTTTTAAAACTCTAGTCTTGTGGCTATATATGCCACAAAACTGCTCTTTTGCGCACAACCTTAGGAAAAAAATTTAGTGAAGACATAAGGATAATGGGTTTTCAAAGAATCCTAAAATTTTACCAAAGTCCCATTTGGTGCGAGAAGGAAGAGAAGATACATGAGACAATGGACATTCTGAACTTTATTTTGGAATACATAGTCATTCTGAACTTGATCCTACTTTTCTGCACTATTCCTTCTTACTCTGAATATGCCTAGTATTTGAGTACTGAAATAAATCGGTATTAGAATATACACATATGCTTACAAATGACAAGCCTTTCCAAATCTGTTTGAAGAGAAAAACCTGCTTTCTCATTTTGCTTGAGTTCAAACATTAGCTCAATATTGTAATAAAATCTTTGCTGGGATTCTCAATATGTTTCAGTTGGTCACGATTATATTTCTATGTGTGTTTGAGACAGACTTTTTGGTATCTTGGTTCAACAATAAACACCAAAAACAAAATTATATATTTTAAAGCATAAAACTTAATTGTTTCATGCAAGAGAGTGGATAGCTATTTAATTTTATTATGCATACCCTTTGTATAAAAAGAATGGTGGATAGCTGTTCAAATGCTTTATAAATTCCCATTACTTCTTTTTGCCATTTAAAGTTATAAAAAATAGTTTTTTATTCAAATAGTGATTATCAATTAATTTATTATTTTTTAATTTAAAAAAATTATGGAATTTTTGTCTAAAAGTGTAGAATCAAAATTAATATTATTAAAAAGACAAATTAAAAAAGTGCTTTATATGAGTGACTATGTATTTACAAATGAACTACCTTAAGTCAAAGTGGAAGTGTATGTTTTTTATCATCTAAATTAGTAGTGAAGGATAACCCTAGTTGCTTGATAAGTAATTAAACATAATCTTTTTCCAACAAGGTTGGCACGTTTGTGGTGCTTGTGGTAAGCTCAAATTTTTTGAGTTTTAGCCACCTTTTGGCTACTGTATGCAGTACATGTTATATGATATGAAGTTTGGACTTGTAAGACTGTATTCGTTTCTGGCTAATGCTCATGCATATATTTGTTTTATTATGGCTGGTTGTTGAATTTCTAATCCTCGGCTTTTGATTTCTTTTTGCATTTGTGCAAGTTTAAAATCACTAGTCATCTGTCTTTACAAGAAGCAGTTGGGTACTGTAGGTTTGCAAGTTTTTGGAGGTATCAAAGTTATCTTTCACAACTGAGTATGGCCCTAGCCTGAAGGAAGATTATGTGATGGTGAAGCATCTGCCAGCAATTCCTAAGGATGATGATCACAGAAAATGTTGTTTATCTCAGTGTTTTGGTTGTTGTAATGACAACTGGCCAAAGGTAATGAAACCCCAGTTTGGAAGTTGGTAATATGCTTCACTTGTCCTGGTTTCTTTTGACAGCTGTGGAAGCAAAGCATCTTGCATGTGGTGTCTGTGCACCACATAGGGAGTCATACATATGTGCAATATTGCATGCATTCATATGGCTTAAATAGTGGGAAACCTGCAATGTGTGTGCAACACAGACAAAAATTGAAATATTTATGCGTTTCATTTCTCTTTTTGGAAACTTTTAAAACTGGAGCTTGTCACTTATTGATATGCTGTTATGTTGTTGGAAATTTCTTAATATAGAAGATTTTACTCAGATTGTGGGCCTAGATATTTTATTCAGAATGGCATTTTTCTCTTGGATGAAGTGTTTGGGAGCATCAAGAAGAATCCTTCTTACATGTGAATACCTCAGGTTCTGTTGTGTTTGCCATGTGTGCATGTTATAGCTCATGTTTGTTCAGTGTCCATTCTTCCTAGATTGTTCTTTATGGTTTCGTATTATAATTGCTCATAGGCTTATATTATATGGCATGGAGCATTATTGGTGCTCTAGTGTTATTTTAGTTGTTTTAGAGTGACTTCTATTAGAATTGGTGTAAATTCTCCCTGCGTTACTTTCCTGTCTTGTTAAGTGCAGGTTTGGGCTGTACTAAAGCCTGGATTCTTGGCTTTGCTGGCTGATCCATTTGATGGCCAACCTTTGGACATTATTGTTTTTGATGTTCTACCTGCCTCAGATGGGAATGGGGATGGTCGTTTATCACTGGCTAAGGAAATGAAGGAACGAAATCCTTTACGCCATTCATTCAAGGTGAGAAGGGTGCTCTATGTCTGTTGTTGTTTCATAGTCTTGTGGCTTTAAATAAAGAATAGACTGGAAGTTCTTATTCTCTCTCGTAAGGTATCATTATTTGTTTTTAGTAGTTATTGACCTGTGAATGTTATCGGTTTTCTGATGAAAATATTCTGAGAAAGATAATTTTTAACCCTTCGAATTTTTTAGGTGACATGTGGAAATCGGAGCATTAGGATAAGAGTAAAAAGTAGAGGTAAAATCAAAGATTGGGTTGCTGCAATTAATGATGCTGGACTCAGGCCTCCTGAAGGATGGTGTTATCCTCATCGCTATGGTTCATTTGCTCCTCCAAGAGGCTTGATTGAAGATAGAAGCCAGGCCCAGTGGTTTGTAGATGGCCGAGCAGCATTTGAGGCCATTGCTTCTTCCATTGAGGATGCAAAATCAGAGGTTAGTTTACCCAGCACCAGAGTATTCAAGTTCATTTTGACAAGTTGAGTTGTTAATAGAACAGTAATAATGACAATGATGGAGGATAAAGGGGGAAAAGGGGAGGGAGAAGGAGAAGGAAGGAGGATATGAGAAATCAAGGGAAAGCGAGAGAATTGAGGGAGAATAGAGATCTAGGGGGAGAAAACTGACAGCAAAATACTTCTCAATAATAATTCATCAAAGGCTTGACATCAAAATAACCCTAGGTTTATTTATAGAGCCCTAGATTCAAATAATTAAATAATAATAACTTAAACTAATTTAAGCTTGAATAAATCTTACTTGATTTCCCATCGGATGGTTCTTAAGAAGTTTATGTACAATGATTGAAAGTTTCATGCAGATATTTATTTGTGGGTGGTGGCTGTGCCCAGAACTGTACTTACGGCGTCCTTTTCATACTCATGCTTCATCAAGGCTTGATAATTTGCTGGAAGCAAAAGCTAAGCAAGGGGTTCAGGTGAATCTTAGATGGAAACTTATTGCCATTTCTTTCACGGTGCCTCCTCAATTCTAATGAAATAATTGTTGGTTTGAATTAATTTTGTTATTGTGTTGTTTAAATTGTGAAGATACACAGAAATTCCAATTTTATCCAGCATGACGCTGGCTTTCAATCAATTAACTATTTGATCTTTCAAGTGTAATAATATTTAAACTTTTACTGGAATCACTGTTTGATCCCTGTGTTTGTACACAAATACTTGCTCTCATGTTTAAATTTTCACTGGAGTCACTGCTTGATCCCTGTAGTTGTTTACAAATGTACTCTCTCTCTCTCTCTCTCTCTCTCTCCCCCCCTCCTGTTTCAGACAGAGTATAATATGTTTTGTTATTAATTAAATGAATAATATTGTTTACCTGTAGAAGGTAGCTTTTAAGAAATAGTTTCTACAACTTCAGAATGGAATATATAGAAGCCACAAAGGGGATTTAATTAAATAATTCATTACTTAATAGTTCCCTAGTCTACGGGCTGATAAATTTCTGAAGGCTCTTGAGTGACTTGCATTCACTCAGATGATGTATGTTTTAACTTTTAATTGCCTCATATCTGGCTTAGAGTTGAGAGGTGTTGGTACTTGCATCAATGCTCTTATTTTTAATGCAGATCTACATTCTTCTCTACAAAGAGGTGGCTCTTGCTTTGAAAATCAACAGTGTCTATAGCAAGAGAAAGCTTCTTAGCATTCATGAAAATGTGAGGGTACTACGTTATCCTGACCACTTTTCTTCTGGTGTTTACCTGTGGTATGCATATTCCTGGAAAGCTTTATCTTCTTTCGTTTTATAATTTGTTTTTGTTTCCTTGAAAGTATCCATTATATAATACACGCATTGTGTTTCTGATATGTGCTCATGATTATGTACAGGTCACACCATGAAAAACTGGTCATTGTTGATCACCAGATTTGTTTTATTGGAGGACTGGATTTATGCTTTGGTCGTTATGATACATCTGAACACACAGTGGGAGATTCCCCTCCTCTGATCTGGCCTGGAAAGGACTATTATAACCCTAGGTAAGTTTTTGCATCATAAAAGATTAAGATGGCAAAGAAAATATGTGTATGTTCTCATGATCCAAGAGATAGAGGGGCACAAGAGTAAAAGAATGATGATGATGATGATGATTGGCTGTTCTTACTTTTGTTGCTGAATGGGTATGTTCATAGAGTGCATTTTCTTGTAGGTGCAATGTCATTTAATGATCATGTAGGATAATAGCATAGTTGCCTATGCAAATTAACTTGGACGCTTTTTGTCATGCTCATTTCACATTAATTCTAGTGGTCATTAAGCAAACTATGCAACAAGGTTTTGCACTTGCTATGTTGTTAGGTTGATCATTCTTCTTGTTGATCGAAGACCAACTGTCCTTGGTTGGATATGATTAATGGATTCCTGTTCTATTTTACCAGGGAATCTGAACCAAATTCATGGGAAGATACAATGAAAGATGAATTGGATCGTGCAAAATATCCCCGAATGCCATGGCATGATGTTCATTGTGCCCTTTGGGGACCACCTTGTCGTGACATTGCAAGGCATTTTGTTCAGCGATGGAATTATGCAAAGGTAAGACTTTGTCTACAATCTTACCGAAGCTCCAAGCATTCTAGTCCTAAATTCCTACGAGATGTAATGCAGTTCTTTTTTCCCCCATCAGAGGAACAAAGCTCCAAATGAGCAAGCAATACCATTACTTATGCCTCAGCATCACATGGTTATTCCACACTACTTGGGAAGAAGCAGAGAGATGGAGATTGAAAGCAAGAATACTGACTATCACAGAGGCATGAAGAGGGAAGATTCCTTTTCCTCGTCATCCCCAGATATTCCTCTACTTCTGTCTGAGGACTCCAGTGCGATGGATGCTTCTGCAGGAGACCCTGGATTAAAGGAGCTAAGTTCCTTTTCACATCACCTTGACCAGCCAATAAAGGTCAGTAGTGGTCATCCGTTCGCATTCCGGAAGGCCAAAATTGAACCAGTAGGTCCAGATACACCAATGAAGGGCTTTGTAGATGATCTTGACTCTGTGGATCATCATGGGAAGATGCCTATGGATAGAGTAGCTCATGCTAGTATACATAATTCAGGTCCAGAATGGTGGGAAACCCAAGAACGTGGTGACCAGGGAAGTTTTGCAGATCAATCTGGACAAGTTGGTCCTCGTGTTTCTTGCCGATGTCAGGTATGTTGTTCTCATTCTGTCCAAGTGTCAGCGTTCTCAAACACAGATGTGTCAATGACTTCTGCATTTATCCTTTTTTGTGATATATTTATATAATCTGAATAAGAGCTTCATGTATTTGAAGGTTAAAATGCTACGTAGATCATCAAATATTATTTGTTTAGAGAAGCCAAATATTTGCTCAAATCTCTTTGCATTTATCAATTTTTGTGCAACATATATCCTAAGATACCATAGTAGGTCAGTGATACAAGTAATTATTTTTGTTTATTTTGGACTCTTTATTTCTAGTATTTAAAATATCCTTTAATTGTTCCTTAGGTTATTCGTAGTGTCAGTCAGTGGTCTGCTGGGACTAGCCAAACGGAAGAGAGCATCCACAATGCTTATTGCTCTCTTATTGAGAAAGCAGAACACTTCATCTACATTGAGGTATAAGATTTCCTTTCTTATCATCCTTACATTATGTAGGGGGAAAATACAAGGATTATATTATATTGCTTTGTTTCTACTTTGATTTTGGAGCTTGGACAATGATTGATCATATGAACTTAATGCATAATTGACTTATTTGAAGTAGAGTTTTAGGTGTCCATGATATTACACATATTATATATATCATCTCCTGTATTATTAAGCTGTTAAAAGAAAGGGCACGTCTGTGCTTAACTAGGCTTCATTTTATCCTGATGCTGTGACCATCTTTGCTGAGGCTTATGTTTTTTCTCGTCTTTAAATTTAAAGATAAGTACTTCCTTTAACACCATGAGATTTTCACTTTTCTAACATCTGTGTCTAAAAATGTGGGATGGGAAAGGAAGATAAATAACTTATTTACTTATTTGTTTTTCATAACAAAGCTCATATAAATTTTTTTAGCTAATGCTACAGTGCATGCTTTGGCACCTGTAGTACAACTGCCTGTGTGGCGATTTTTGGACTGCTGGACTGAGTCTGAGCCTGACCGAAAACTTATTTCAACAAATATAATCTGAATCCTAATCCAACAGTCCTAAAACTGCCACTCATTGATTGTGTTGATACTCAGTCATATCTTTTCCTTTATTTTCCTTAATAGAACTATTTTAAAAACTCGTCATACAATAGGCACCACACACTTAAAGAAGAATGGCACTCAGTCTCATTTAATATAATTTTTTCTCAGAGTCGCATTAAATATAATTGAACAGCCTGTTTTATCTATGATGATTTCACCCGCAGGGGGGCAGGGGACAAAATCCCCTAAACACATTTTCTTGCTTGTAGGTTAATCCTTAGTTTTGTATGTTTGATCACCATTCTAAACCTTGTTCTGATTGTTCTATTTCATCCCTGGCAACTTGCTCCAGAATCAATTTTTTATCTCAGGTCTTTCAGGGGATGAGATAATACGAAATCGTGTTTTAGAAGCTTTATATCAACGGATTAAGCGAGCTTACCATGACAAACAATCTTTTAGGGTTATAATTGTCATACCACTCCTGCCTGGCTTCCAGGTTCTAATTATTTATTTATTTTTTGTAATTGCTTCAACACCAACAACTATTTTTGTATTTTTCCATGGATGCTGGATTTACTTCTTAGTTATGTAGGGAGGCATGGATGATAGTGGTGCAGCATCGGTTAGAGCAATAATGCATTGGCAGTACCGAACGATTTGCAGAGGGCAAAATTCTATATTACATAATCTATTAGAATTTCTTGGTTCAAAAATACATGATTACATCTCTTTCTATGGCCTTAGGGCTTATGGTAGACTCTTTGATGGTGGTCCTGTGGCAACCAGCCAGGTATTCTCTTGCATTTATATGTCTTATGCTTATGTAAATAGATGCCAATCATCAACTTAATCTTTTAGGCATACTGCAGGTTTATGTCCACAGTAAAATCATGATTGTTGATGACCGTACAACTTTGATTGGATCTGCTAATATTAATGACAGGAGTTTACTTGGCTCCAGAGATTCTGAGGTCCTTCTTTTTCTTTTTTACACACTGTAATTCTGCCTTAAGCTTTTTGTTGAAATGAGCTAGATATTCCGTATTCAATCAAACATTTGTTCTACATTTTTTACTCTTTCTTTTTTTTTTAAAAAATGTTTTGTTGGAAGACCTGGAGTAAGGAATGCATTTTAACATCTGGTTTTCCATGAATATTTTGAAATTTCTTTCTCCAAATGATCCACTGGATGCTTCTTTGTTAATCACAAATTTCAAGGCAATTGACTTGAATCTGATATATGGAATATTAACTAAAATTGATATTCCAACCTCGCAATTTGTGGTTGTATCAAAATCTCTTTCTTACTGCTGTCAACCTTGTTACTGAAAAAATTTAAAATGCTGATTGATCTGTTGATCTTTACATGCTTCATTTTGGAATTTTCTATGGTTCTATTCTAGAGTTAACTAATGCATAATTGTTGTGCCACCTTTCATCCCTTTCTTTGTCTCATCTGTGGATTTCAGATCGGTGTAATTATAGAAGACAAAGAGTTGATTAATTCATTTATGGGTGGAAAATCATGGAAAGCAGGAAAGTTCTCTCTAACCCTGCGGTTGTCATTATGGTCTGAACACCTAGGTCTGCAAGCAGGGGAGGTTAGTTCATTTCAATCCTCCTAGAAGAATAGTTGTTCTAAGTGGCTATTCAGTAATGACTCTGTTTATATCTTATTCCTCAGATTAATCGAATAACGGACCCAATCATTGAGTCTACTTATAAGGATATTTGGATGGCCACAGCAAAGGTAATAAGAAAATGTAATGTAATATGTGTTACTACTTTCAACTGTAATCCTGTTGAATATTTATGAGAATATCCTCCAGCTTCTCAAAACCAGAGCATAACTTTGGAATCCAGGACTCCAGGTTGTTATTGAAGAGAGAAAATAAAATCAAAGAGAAGATTTCTATAATGATTTTTATATCAACATCGGTACTTTAAAGTGATCCCTCCCGTCTTTCAAATTTTGTTTCTTCTCTGAAAATAAGGAGTGAATTAAAAAGAAATTTAGAGTTCATTAAACACAACTACAATTCAAAAATTTGGACTTCCCTCCCGTTTGAGACTGTGCCTTATTGGTTATGTTAATGACCTATAGTACTGGAGTTTATGGTGGCTAATGTACTCCTCTTTATTGAGTGTTTTTTATTTTATCTTTTTTCCTTCAAACTTCTTGTCTGAGGAGGATGTATTTTCTGCGATTTGGGCATTTTGTTGATGTAGAGATTATAATGAGCTGTGCTTTCACTTAATAATTGAAACTGTTGAATCGAAGTGGTCTGTTTCTACTTCAATGCTTGCCGTGCCCTGTTTCTCTGAATTAAGTTCCAAGTTTTAGACTTTCAGCCTATGTTGGGAGTCTCTGGTTTCTACGTACTTTTAAGCGTACTGTGCTTTCATGTGAAGGGGCATGTTAGACAAAAGTTTTTTTTTTTTTCCTTCAAATGATTCTTAATCGCTACTTTAGTGGGAAAAGTAGGGGTGTTGATATGAGATGGGCATTTAGATAATCTTTCTGACAGAAATGAAATTATGACTATGTCGTCATTGTGACTTTCAATCCCTAGGAGGGGGATAAAAGATAGGATATAATTTAATGTTTTGTTATCAAGTTTTCTAATCTAGAGATAATGTGGATGAACTGTAAAATAAAATATCCCCATGTCGTGTTTATTAAATAATGCAAAAGCAAACGTCTAAAATGTTGTATCTAATTTTTCTCCTAAAAAGCTAGAATGCGAATGATCTCTCTCTCTCCCTCTTTGTCCTTTATCCTTTTTCCAAATATTTTGTTGGTGACAAACTGTCTTGGGTATTATTCTGATTGTTATTGCATAAAAAATATGCTAATAATTGTACCTGTGTACATCTTTCAGACAAATACTACATTTTACCAGGATGTCTTTTCTTGCGTACCTAATGATCTGATACACACCAGGTATGACAGTGACCATTCTCATCCTTTTTCCTGTTTGGGTGACTCTTACTTTCATCTAATTTCTCGTCCTAATATGCTTTTTAAACCGTTTTATTGTGCAGACTTGCTTTCAGGCAAAGTACAGCTCTCTGGAAAGAAAAAATTGGCCACACTACCATTGATTTAGGAATAGCCCCAGAAAATTTAGAATCCTATCTTGATGGAGGTATCAAGGAAACTGATCCTTTGGAGAGATTAGCATCAGTGAAGGGTCATCTTGTTTCCTTTCCCTTGGAGTTCATGTGTCAAGAAAATCTGAGACCTGCTTTTAATGAAAGCGAATACTATGCCACTCAAGTTTTCCATTAAATATGATGTCTGGAGTATAAATAATCTACCATTTTTTTCACAGGGAATTTTTAATTTATTATTTGCAGAATTTCTTTTTTGTCAAGATTCTGCAAGAGGAAGAATGAAAGGAAAGGAAAGGCTCTAGTTTTTTTTTAGTGGTAATTTGTCACCTAAGAGCTAGTTGTATAAAATCCATTGTTCAATAAAATACTGATTTACTGTCATCTTTTTCTTCATCTCATTCTTATTTTTCTTAGCTCCGGGCATCATGTACAAACTGCTTCGTGTAGAATTTTTATATACATAGTCAGATATTCAAAGTGGTGGTTTACTATACCAATAACTTGTAAAGTTTTGTTTGCTAACAGTAATTTCTTTGAAGCATGGTTTTTGTAACTGAATCGTAAATAGAAAATTTTCTGGAGAGCTGTAGTATGATTGCCCTGTTTGCGAGAAACACTTCAACGCATAATTTATAAAGAACAGTTGCAGGATTGATATTTTGAATTTGCCCAAAAAGAAGTATTGCAAATAATTATAATAACATTAATTGCTTTTAAAGCCCTTAAGTTTCATTTCGTTTTTTTAAAGTTGAGCCTGAAACTTTTTTTTTTCCCTCCTGATTTTACTTATTTGTTGTTAATTGAATCTGAGGCTAGGCCTCTCGAATTGCATTAAAAAAAAAAAAAGATGTCTCTAGATCTCTAATGAAGGTAGGAGTAGTAAAACAATCTGACGGTGATTAGAATTTGTCTGACAACCAATATACATACATATATATATATATATATATAGCCTCTGAACCAATGCTGAAGCTAGTTAATATTTATATAAAAATACTTACTATATGTTTTTCGTTTATTAGTTTTTCTTGTTATTTTTTAATTAAAAGTTAATACTGTGAATTGGTTTTTTATACTCCCTTTTGATTCTATTCTCCTATTTATAAGGTAACATTTTTTTTATCCTATTTATAAGAAAAATAGAGAGTTAATGTTGTTTTAATTTTTTTACCAAAATTATCTTTCTTCGTTAATACTATTAAGAGTTACGATGTGAAGGAATTGAGAGAGATTAATTAAGTAAGGGTAATTTTAAAAGAAATTAAAAAATGCGAGATAAATTAATTATTTTTAACTAATTTTAACTTCTTTCCTTAATATTTGTGAGATAGTTTTTTATCTTATAAATGAAACCAATGTAGATTTAGTCATTAATTATATATTAAAAATATTAATTTTTTAAACTTAAAAAATTTAAACGATCTATATGTTAAATTTTATCTTGAGAATGTTATGAAAAGTATATAAGAAAAATAATATAAGTTTAGTTTTATTTATATATTTTATAATATATTTATATATTTTATATTTTTATACTTAATTTAAATTACTACAACTTTCCATAAAATGTAGCAAATAAATTACACTTTTTTTCTAATAACTAGACTAAATTAAATTCGATATCTCTTTCATATTATAAATTAAAATATATTTTGAAAATAAAGTATTAAATAATCATTATAATGATGTTAAAAATAAAATTATAATTTTGCATTAAAATTTAATGATTATCTTTTTATTTTGATTATTATATCAAAAATAAAATTACAATTTTAAGTTATACATCAAACTAATATTTTTAAAAATATATATAAATCATAATAGATATTTTTATAATCTAGAACAAAATATCAATATGGTAAATATATGTTTGAAAATATTTTTAATTTAATCAAATTAACAATTAACAAATAATATAATTTAATCACGGCAGTAGAAATAAAAAAAAAGAATACTACTTCTATAAAATAACTCATCCTTTAAGATATCATTGACAACTCACAATTATTAGGTTATAAAAACGAAAAATAATAATCCTCCCTCTTTACCATTTTAATGGGTTAAGAATTTGAATTTAAATTTAAATTAATTAATTATTTTGATATTTTTAAAAATTTTAATATTTTTTTAAAATTATTCTTACCTAATTTTTCTCTATTTTTTTTAGATATATTAAATAAAAATATGTTTAAAAATATATAATAAATATTATTTCTTATATTATAAAATTTTTATATTCAGTCTTATATATATATATATATGTAGAGAGAGAGAGAGAGAGAGAGAGAGGCCCGGAGGAGTAATCTAGGACATCGCACGTGTGACGTGGCTATGCGCTCTTTATCTGGCAACCAATCCGTCATCCCCAAATGTCTATGCAAGTTTCTCGATCTCTCACTCGCTCCATTTGCGCGTGCCTCATACGATCTCGTTCATCATCATGGCCTCCGGTCACCGGCATTACTACCTGAATGTTCTCAACGATGAGTCCGATTTCGAAGCGATCGCCTCCGAAGACGGCTACATCTCAATTTGTGGCTTCGGTTCGCTTCTTTCTGGTAGGTTTGTACTGCAGTTGCTATCAATGCCACCAATTCTGTAAATGTGTTATCAATCGTTGTCAAGTGGTTTGATGCAGAGAAAAGTGCGGGGAGCACATTTCCAGACCTCATCAACTTCAGAATCGCCAGGTTGACCGGCTTCCGCCGTGTCTTCACTGGGGTGGGAGGCCTCTTCTTCGTTCACGGCATTGCCAACACAGAAACGGAGGTTTTTTCTAATTACTAGTTTTTATTTGTTAAATTGCTCTACTGTAACTGATTTACGTTATGATGAACTTAGTTCTTGAGAACTTGAGATGAAATGTTTAGCTTTGCTAAAAGGAGCTCTGTGATGTGATGAATACTTGGTTGAAAGTGCTGAATTTATTTGCCGGTTCGCTAGAAAACGTAATTTTAGTCTAATATATTGTTTTATGGTTATGACTTTCAGGAGATTGCTGGCCTCTCTGTAGAGCCTTGTGAAGGTGAAATCATTGTAGTCACAGTTTTTGAGATTAAGAAATCAGAGGTATTAGCTTACGCTCTTTGAATTTTTGATGAGGGTGCTCTGTCCTTGTGAATAAATCTGAACTCAATTTTTTTAAGGGTTAGGAGGAACTCAGTTATCATTATGAATGAAGTTTAAACTTTGTGGTCCTTCTTTTGGTGTCAGATTCCAGCATTTATTGAAAGGGAGCGCGATTATCGCTTTTTAGCTGTAAGTTCCTTGTTTATTTTGATGATCAAACTGATTAGGAACTTGCCTCAAGTATAACTCGATGTTGGTTTTCTCTGGAATAGGTCGTCCCTGAAACACTCGATGGGAAGCCTTTTCCCAATGAAGCGGTATGCTTTTCAAATTTACCCTCGCAACAATCTCCATGTTCTTTCAGTTTTTTTGTAAGGTTACTTGCTAATGAATTGATGATAGTTTCTGTATCACCATTGCAGGTCCTTTGTTCTTCTTCCAGTGATGAGGAATTCTTCAAATTTAGATGCAAAGGTAATGTTTCAGGTTTCCAGAGCTAATGAAATGCAACTAAAGGAAGGAACCTATTGTCTCAAATTCGGCTTTTGCAAATTGTCATTCATTGAATTCCCACCATATTGAATGATAAATGAGCAGTCTGATACGTCATGTACTTCTGTAAGAGTAAGATTAGCTTTGCATAAATTTATCTGAGGCATACATACATAATGATAGTGTTCATGTTTCCCATACTGTTCTGCAACTACATGACTGCATGGTGTACTCTTGAGCATGCCCTTGTACTTATTTGAACGGTTCCTAGTTTATATGTCAAGTTCTATTAACATCCATATGAAAGAGTAATTTGATGGCCGTAAAGCTGGGGGAATATCTTGGTGTCATTCCGGTTTCTTTCGTTTTCCCACTCCAGCATTTGTAAATTGAAGCTGGTCTGTTATTGATTATTACAAGCAATGGCATACATAATTTCAAAAGTAAATCTGATATTCCTTTTCGATGACTGGGAAAATGGTGGAAATTGTCTGGCTGCACTACGTAGTTTACATCTAGTCTTACATATAGCAACACTTAGAAGAGTGTATGAGGGTTGAAGATATCCCGATGTATTATTGCTGCTTTGGCTCCTTAAGTTACATCTGTTTCTGTCTCTTTTTCTGCTTTTGCCATTTCTGTAACTGGTACCCAACCCATTTTCCTGCAGAGGGTAAGGAAGTTTATTTTCAACAGTATGGAGAATATAAGATCCATAAGATTTGGAGGGATGATGTTCTACCCTGCCGTGTTTATCTTCGCCACTGGTGAGTTTTCTGTTCATTATTATAGCTATTTACTTCTGAGGGTTCCATTAACTAGAATGGGTTCCATGTATTTGCATGGAATCTAGGATAAATCGCATGGTTCGAAATTTGTCAACAGTAAAGCTCCCAATACTTTTTAGTTTATATTGATATTGATAATCCATAAATGAGAAAAGCTGACATTGATATTGAAATGCTATAGTAAGTTCTTGCATTAGGGAATCATAGCAGACTGATAATATATTCCTTACTTCTGCTTGCAAACATGTAATTCACCTGCTAAATATGCTTTAACTATGTAATTTTATTGTCAAATGATTTATGTTTTTGAGGGCTTAAATGGCCAACAAATAGACATGTCTGGAGACTTGTCTTGCTAGTCCTCTCTCTGTTGGATGCATCAAATGCATTAGCTTATGGCCTATATGTTACGTGGCATTCATAGATCATATTCTATTGTTATCTCATATCATACAGCTTTTAACGAATCACTGCAGTTTGCTGGCAGCCAAAAACCTTGGTGATGAAGCTTACTGTAACTTTCTGGACCATACCTTCCTTGGAGACCGTAAGACTACCATACGCCAGTACTTAGAAAAAATGGGTACAAACATTATGGAAGAAGAACCACCCGAATCTTTAAAAGCCCGTTATGGTGGTTGATGAAAGCAAGACATGTACTTCCAGTTGAGGCTCTCACCTTTGCTGTTTCTGGAAATTGATTATTTTCGGCAATTTCTTAGTGCTGGATCAGAAATTCAGAATTAAAATAGAGAAGAGGGGGTATTGTACCAAATTTTTCAGATTTCTGGGATGAAGATATATTGGAGTAGATATTAATTCGGTAATAGCTGGCAAATAGGGAGGGTGGCTGCTGCGGTTGCCTCTCGGTTGAGAATAGATGTAAAATAAGCCCATGGATCTCGAAATTTATCCCGTTTGTGTGTGTGTTTATTTAGGAATAAATAAACCTTGTCGTAATTCGTGTTTGAGGTGGATTGATTGGTACCCCCATTTTACTCCTCCTTTCAAGATATATCCCATATATTTAACTACTTCACTCTATAGTAAAATTACCTGTATGGTTTAATTTTTTCAAAAGTTATCATAATCTTCTAAAATTATTCTTATTAAATTACTCTATTTTAATTAGTGCAGTCTCTTTTAATCTTTTTTCACCTTAAGAAAATATTAAGAGTTTACTTTAATTAAAGTTTATCATAAATAAAAGTAAAAATGGAAAAAAAATTAAATAGTTACTAATTTTTACATAATAATTTGCCATCTCTCTATTTATTTTTAAGTATTATTTAAAATTTTATCACATAAATTAAGAAATATAATTAATATATTATAATTCCTCTCAAATTTATTAATATATTTTTATAAAAATAAATAGATAAAAAAATAATTAATATTATTTTTTTATTTTTAATATGATATATAAAGATATAAGTAGAAAAATAATAATTAATAATATCTTAGAATCTTAAAATGACAAATAAAAAAAAATAAAAATATGACAGGTAAAAATAAAAAAGAGGAAGTATATTTTGAAACTTTAAAACTCCAAAAATGCATTGTATATTTGAAATGAAGAGAGTTTTACTTTTGTTTGAGTTAGTTGACTTTGTAATGAATATTCCGAAAAATCAAATAGGTTTTTATATGCATTATTCTCCCTTGTCCTTAATATTAAAAATTTTTAACCGAATCATACGGATTAAAGATAAGAGTTAAAATTAATTAATCATTTCAATTTTTCAAAAAATTAAGATATTTTTTTAAAACTACATTTATTTAATTTCTATTTCTTTTAGATGAATTAAATATAAGCATTTTTTAAAAATGTATAATAAATACTACTCCTTCAAATCCTAAATATAGAACATTTTTCCTTGATTTTAAATATAAAACTCTTTTTAGAATGTAAAATAGTATTTATTACATATTTAAAAAAATCCCTATTTAATTCATTCTAAAAAGAGAAAAAATATTAAATAAGGATAGTTTTAGAAAAATGTCTTATTTTTTAAAAAGTTAAGATAATTAATTAATTTTAACTCTCATTTTCAATTCACATAATTTAATTAAAATTATTTTATATAAAGAATGGAAGAGAATACCTCATATTATGAAATAGATCTTATATTTATAATCAATATAAAATGCCCATATTTAAGATTGGGAAATACATGGAGAAATATGAAAAAATGAGCCATATTGTTAGAAATTTATGAGTTGTGCAATTTATTATATATTTTTATTAGATCTATGGACATATTGATTTCTTATACGACGTTAACATTTTCTCTTTGGCATCAATGAATTGTATACAAGCTCATGTTAACGACCCGACGCAAGACAATTAAAAACATGATTTTCTCTCTTTTTTTTTTTTTTGGTATGATGTTAATTTTGGATTAATATATATCTTTTTTTTGAGGAATGCATAATATAATTGAAAAGTGTGCAATTGATGGAAAGAACAAATAGTGAATGGAACGTGACGGCTTTCCCCGCTCCCCTCTCCGTATCAAGACCGTCAACGATCTCCGTGACCACCGCGGCCCCCAGATTGTGAACATTCTCCCCGGTGCACAACACCCATCGATCTCCCCACTAGGGAAGCTGTCATCTACCTCACCAACTAGGCACCCATTGAAAAAGGCGAACCTCCTCCACATCCAGGAGATGATCGGTCTTCTAAAGAAGCCAAGATGCAAGAAGATTTAGTCGAGTAGATGGTGATGGAGGAAGAAACCCTAGGTCTTCAAGAGATGGTGACGGAAGAAGAAGCTCAAAGTATAGAGGTCCTACAAGAGGGTCACATCCCAGAATCAGCGGTCATAGATGAAACCAGGGTCAAGGAAAAACCACCTCAACTAGGAGCGTCATTTAGAAACAAACTGGTTGGCAAGCAAAGTGACGATACTGCAGAAATAGAGACAACTAGAGAAACTAGTTTCACTCAAAGAGCATGTTACCATCGTCAATGACTGTGTCCATCCCACCATAAGCTTCTCTGAAAGAGTCCACGAGCTTCTTACCCAGAACTTTAAGCACGCGGTAGTCCTTAACCTTCTTAGACTATCAATCGCTATCGCACTCTATATGACAAGTTGCTCACCATATGGAAGCCCTCTTCACACTTCCAATTAGTTGAATTGGAGAATGATTGTTTTCATAGTCAAATTTCACTCCGAGCATGATTATCAAATTGTGCTTATTGGAGGGCCAGGGTCATCTTCGGGCACTATCTCTCTGTGCATCCCTGGACCCCCCAATTTTCTCCCTCTACACATGATTAAGAAAGTTCTTGCCTGGGTTCAATTGCCCAGTTTGCCATATAAGTACTATCACAAAAGTCTTATACGTGCAATTACCCAAGTCCTTGGTGAAGTTATGCGTCTTGATTACAATACCAAAGCTGCAGGAAGAGGTAAATTTGCTCGGGTGGCTATCATTCTTGATCTGAAGAAACCATTAGGTTCAAAAATCACAGTTGACGATCATGCAAAATTCGTGGAGTACAAAGGCCTCCCAATAATATGTTATCATTGGGGGAAATGTGGCCATCTAGAAGATCTTTGTCCAGGAAAACTAGGAAATTAGTTGCCACCACTGCCTCAACAAGCTGACCAAGCCCCCTCTCACCTTGCGGTGGCATGTGAGAACTCCACCTATGGGCCATGGATGCAGGTTTAGCAGCACAATTGGAGGACTGACAAGAGCAGCAAAAGGCAGATCAGTGATAGTAACCCATCAAACAATAGCAGGGGTCTAGGTTTGATGTGCTCGACACGATTGATAAAGTACCCGATTAAATTATTTTTTTATAAAAGATTTTTTAGAATAATCTTAATTTATAAAAATAAATATTAAATAAAAAGAAAAAAATTTATTATAATTTATTTAGATAAAAATGAGAAAAATGATAATTGGAAACATGGTTTGATTTGCAACATGTACAAAAAAACCTAATAAGATGGAGGCTAAAACAATTGGTTGATAGAGAGAAAAGTAAAAGAAGTCACAGAATCTATAGAAGGGAAAGTAAAGGACCAAAAAGCATGGTAAAGTAAAGGACCAAAAAGCTTCCCCCGGTGAGAATACTGATACTAGACGCCCCACAAGTGGTCAACATGCTACCTGAAGCCCACCCAAGTAAACTAATCGGCGTGCCTCAAAGGAAGCCATCTTTTATGCTAAAGCCTATCAAGTTGCACCAGTTTTGACATTCTTGGACAACAATAAACATACCGCAGTCATTATCATAGACCAAAAAGATAGCATAAGACAGGTAGAGGGGCCCATTACTAGATCAACCAAAACCCAGGTGAGTAAGATAAGCTCCACCTAATTGGCACCAAACAGTGAGAATGCGAAGCCTAAACCCCCTGACAAAGTTGGTACTAGTCATGGAATCAAATTACAAACTAATGTAAAGGTGAAAAGCCTAGCTTTCAAGCATAAAGAGGCCAACCTTTACTTGTCTAAGAATACAGTGAAAGCAATAAATGAAGGTTTTGAAAGTGTGGACATGTGATAAGTTTTGGGCATCTGCCCTGTTTTGTTTTGTGATCTCCCTGCATTTGGCTAGGAGAGCTTTTGGTGTTATATTCTTTTATTCTTAATAGAATTTTCCCACTTCTATTAAAAAAAAAGTGTAATTGACTTATTTTATATTTTATTAAATTTTAACTTTCCCCCTTACCTTTACATATATTTTTACTTTTTTGTAGTGTAAAGAGAAAACAGACCAAAAAATAAAAAAAATAAAAGTTACCTAAAAGGCGAAATTAGTCCCAGAAACATCAGAAATGACTAACTTCCTAACAAAACTAGTAATTCTTACTTGTAGTAATCTCTAAATGGTTGTAGTTCTTTTATGATCCATATAAAACATAATAAATTATTTATAAGTCATGATAGTGCAACTAATTTCTCAAATCTATTATATATTATAAAACAAATGTCGAAAGCATGATTGTCATAATTTCAAACCTCCATATCACCATACTAATTATGAAAAAAATATGACTCCACTATATTCTAAATTCCAAATAATATTTATTTTCATATATATTCCTTCATTTTTAAAAAAAAAAAAATTTATATGATGATAAATATGCAAATGAAAATTAGATCTATATTTTAAAAAAAAAATCACTATTTGATTGTCTAGGTCTACAATGAGATTTATATAAAATAAATATGGAAATAAAAATTATATATATATTTGTAAAAAAAATCATAATTGAATTATCGACGTCTACAGTGAGAAAGCACAATAAGTCGCGATTTCAAACCTCCATATCTTCATGCTGATTATGAAAAAATATGACTCTACATATTCTAAGTAATATTTATTTCCTTATATATGCTTTTTATTCTTTTAAAAAAACTTAATATGATAATAAATATGAAAATCAAATCATTTTTAGTTCTGGAGACACGCTAAGCAAGATTTCATCACATTGTTGTTAATTTGTTGGTGGCAATTTTCTTATTTTTCATATATATTTTATCCTTTTCAAGTAATGTAGTCGTTGGAATGGTTCATTCATAACAAAAATTGAATAATAATTTAAACATGGAGCAAACCGCTTCCAATCTCATTTTTTATCTTAAATGTGGTTCTTTTTATTATGTCCTTATATCACTCTTTCTCTAAATTTTAAAATAACTTTACAATTAACAATTCTAAAAAATCCCTACACTTATGTATGTTAGGATGTACTGCCATATCAGGATGTAGGGTAAGTTATTTTAAAAAACTATTAAGGAATTTTGGAAAACTTGGCATATATGGCGCTATCAAGAATAGACCACGTACTTAATGTAGATATGCAAACGTGTGTTCCATTATGTTAGTTAATTATTGCTTTTATGTGTTCCTTATTTACAACCATTACTCTTCTTACATAACTGATGTAAGGAAAAATTAATAAATAATGTAAAATATACAGATTCATAAAATATATTTGATATTCATATTTCTTGTATATTTTCACATCTATATACTTTGATCTCATAAGTAATATCTAGAGCTATACGGTGCGAATTCTAATTTATAATCTAGATGGGTTGCCTAGATTTCATTCAATCCATGTCATAAATCTGCTTGTAGCTACATACTCCTTCAATCTCCTATTACTATAAATCATGTTCTAGAAAAATTCAAGTATACAAAATATAAGTTAATTTGTAAGTATTAATTATTTTTTTCAATTCAAAATATAAGTCCAATTTAACCAATTGCATAAAAACCAATGAAAATAGTTTTTCTTATTAAACTTATAAAAAAAAGACATTATTTTCCAATATTATCTTTATTTAATGCACTACATTCAAAATTTCATAATTCTCATATCATTTATTACTTCCATTTCTTTTTTATGTGTTTTTTAAAATTTTAGTACACAAATTAAGAAATACAATTAATGCGTTAGAATTTATTTTAAATTTTCTAATATGCCCTTCAATAAATAGATAGATAAAAAAGAACAATTAATGTTATCTTTGGTTGATTTGACTGGTCACCCAAGAAGGGGGTGAATTGGGCGATGCAAGATTTTTGCTTTTTTTTAAGCACAGCCCAATTTTACCAAGATATTTAATAGAACAAGGATGAATAGAGAGTAATGAAGGATATAGATGAAATAATAAATTGAAAGGTCAAACACAATAATTTATCCTTATTCAGCTTAAACCACTTGGCATATATCCAATTCTCAAACCACCACTTGAGATTTTCTCTATATCTCACAAATTTGATCCGGTCACTTGTGAAATCTCAGTACGTCCCACAAGTTTCAGTAAGTACTTGTAAAGCCACTCTTCTCACACTCTTACAAGATGTGTATTTCCCTTAGTGTTATTCTCACACTATAATTATACCCAGAAAATAATAGAAAATAATGAATATAGAATTGAAACTCTCTTTTAGAATAGATGATATATTGAAAACTTACTCTATTGTGATGGGTTTAACTAAGAATATTGACACAAAAAGATTTTATAAATTGAAGTAATATTTTAGCATAAACTCTTAATTTCATTTCTCATAAGTTCAAATAAGGTTCTATTTATAGATTTGTGACTTAACTATTCATTAAATACAAGATCTATCCATTAGACACAAGTTCTAGCCATTATTCTGCAAAAAAAAAAAAATCATTCAACAACCGTATTAAATACATCTGACATTTCAAAATTTGAATTTTAAGGCTTAATAGACAAATTTCGTATTAAATTTCAGAAATTCGTTTATCACAAAGTGAAATTCGAATTTCGAGTTTACCAAAGTTAACCCATGTTAGGTCATGCGAATTTTTATATTGGAAATGCGTATGTTGAAGTTTGAATAATTGTCTCAAGTTTTCATAATGCACTTCGAAATTTAAATTTCAGAAACTGAAATTCGTCTCTTAGATGCATGTTCAAGGTAACACAAAAGTTCTCCTCTGTGAAATTCGAATGTTGAACTATAAAGTTTCTCTGTCAGGATCATGTTTTAACGAGATTCATAAGTTCTCATTTCAAAATTTGCACTTTAAAATTCAAAATTCATCTGTCAGAGGTAGTGGCAGTGAACTCATTTTGAACTTCAACTACATTCAAATTTTGACTAAGATTCATGTGAATTTTATACACTTTCACTAATAGTGCTTAGTTTAAAATTTAAATTTCAAAATTGAAATTCGTCTATTAGAGATAAAATCTCAATAAATTAGAATTTCACTAAGCAAAATTTGAATTTTGCATAAAATAAACATGAGTCAAACACAAAATTTGTCTATTAGCCAATATTTCTCAATTCTAACATATGTTAACATCATATTTACTTAATCTAATTTGTTTAAAATATATGGTAACAAGATTAAGTAAATTTCAAATATTAAACCACCTTAAGATCAAAGTAAAAACAAAATATACCTAATAACTAGGTCTTCAAAAGTTGAACTCTGCTTTCACTTGGTCATTCTCATTCTTGGTATACTCCCCTATGATCTTCCATTCTTAGAGCATCATTTCTCTTCTTCTTTTTTAAGTGAGATATGATGTTAATTTTATTTTTTTTATTCTAATGCTCACTCTTCTTATTTGGATAAATCTACACTTACACTATGTTTGAGAGTTTTTTTCTTGATGAAACGGAAGGGAGTGGAATGGCCAAAGGAAGTAGACCATTGTTTGGATGGATTTTTTTATAATAAAATGGAATGGCAATGGACAGCCTCCTAAGCCATCCTTAGACATCCAAAATCCAATTTTTATTGTCCCCCCAAATTGGAGGGATCATAGATGGAATGACTTGAGTTTTATATTATATTTATAAAATTACCCCAATTCATATTAAAACACATTTATCTCTAATAATATTTATTCTTAATCTCTTCTTCATCACTTTCATTTTCTTCATTATAATTATCTTCTGGTCTCTCAACTACATTGTGCTATCCTCCCAATCTTTTCATAGCATGAGGATTTTTTTTTTATATTAGGGACTTTGAATTTAAAAATGATGAATAATCTTTTTCCTTAATAAATTGTAATTGTAATCTTATATATTTATAAAGAATAACAAATAAAAAAATCTTATTGCAGAGAAGTTACTTAGAAAAAAAATATTTGAAGTTTATTCAAAAACATTTTGTACTTTTTAATTTGAAATAATTTTATATTTTTTATCTAAATTAAATTATAAGGATAATATGGGAAAGAAAATGTTATAAATCATTCTATTTCATTAATTTTATAATAACTTTCAAATAATAGCTAAATGAAACCACTCATTTCCGTCTTAAAACTTTCAAATAATTGAATATTATATTCTATTCCATTCCATACTAAACTCTCAAGCATACCCTTAATGTATTACATTTATAAACTAAGTAGTTAGTCCAATTTATATATTCAACTTATATTACAAAACATAAGAGCACGGTGGATATATCAGTACATAACATGATGTATGCATTATGAACATAATTGAATACATACTAATACATATTTTACTTCTTTAAGGAATAATATATATTAAACATATATGATGTATTTATTTCTTATTACTCTATATTTGTCATCATCAAAACTTATATTATATTAAACCTAGCAATATTTAACTTTTAAAAAGATAGATAAAGATATAATTGGAAAATAATAATTAATATTGTGTTGAAATTTGAAAATATCAGATAAATAGAAAAAGAAATTCTTAAAGAATGGCAAACAAAAAGAAACAAAGGGAATACTACCTCTCACGTTTAATTACAAGCAAGGATAAAATAGGAAAAAAATTAATACCCTGGTAATTACTCCCTCTGGTCTTTAATATAAGATCATTTTAATTGAACCACGCGAATTAAGAATAAGAATTAAAACTAATTAACTACCTCGATTTCTCCTCAAATCGTATCATTTTTCCAAAATTACCATTATTTAATCTCTCTTTCTTTTTCTCTTTGGATACATTAAATAGGGGCATTTTTTGAAATGTATAATTAATATTACCTCATATATTGTAAAGTGTCTTATATTTAGAATCAGGGCAAAATGCCTATATATAGGACTAGAGGGAGTAATAAATAACACTTATATTTTGGACTAAAAAAAACTTTTAAATGAGGACTTATATTTTAGACTAGATGGAATATTTATTTCCATGTTTGCTTTCATTAAACAATTATGATAGAGATAGATTAAGTAAAATATAATTAAGATGTATTAAATACCATTTAGGGGTCGCTGTCGGCAATCTAGTTTCGTGGTGATAGCGGGTACCTCAGAACGCATTTTACTCCTAGCCTCTCGACTAAGGAAACCACTTTTGTGGACATGTCAGGATAAGAGCCAATGCTTCGCCACTATCTTCCTCACACTGTGAGAATCCCTAATCATGGAGTATATTAACACTCTCTGATACCAAAGTCGGTCGTCCCTTTCCCAGTAACATAAGTGCAGCCATTCAGAATGAAAAGTTGGACATGGTGGTCATGATAATCCAATTTACTCCCGAGTATAAACAACCTCTTCTAGGCATCAAGGACTCAAGGAGTCATTGTCGGCAATCCGGTTTCATGGCGACAGTGGGTATCTCAGAACGCATTTTACGCCCAGCCTCTCGACTAAGGGAACCACTTTTGTGGCCATGTCAGGGTAAGAGCCAATGCTTCGCCACTATCTTCCTCACACTGTGAGAATCCCTGATCATGGAGTATATTAACACGCTTTGATACCAAAGTTGATCGTCTCTTTCCCAGTAACATAAGTGCAGTCATTCAGAATGCAAAGTTGGACATGGTGGTCATGATAATCTAATTTACTCCCGAGTATAAACAGCCTCTCCTAGGCATCAAGGACTCAAGGGACACCTTAAGATTATCACTTTCAACCATGAATAACTTAACTTTTGAATCTCTGAATCAAAGTTACAGAGTAGTTACTAAGACATAGATCTAGTTCAGATTTTTTCTGATACATAGGGTCCTCATATAAGGTAAGTGTAGAGTATACTTGAATCTTGAGTAGTCAAGAGGAAGATATGTTTATATCAGAATTTTGGAAGGAGAAAGAGAAGTTTAGAAACTGAGCATTATATTTCACAAAGAAGGATAGTCAGATAATTCTACTCTATCCTCTTCTTACAAACTAGACTATTCTTATAGACTCTGAGTCTCACACCCAAATCATCTAATTATTACAAGCAAATAAAATAATGATATATCTGTAGTAGACAAGTTTTAGTGACCCTGTCAGCTTTGTAAAATTAAAAAATTTTAACTACTTTTAATAATTTTTTTTATGTCTAAAACGATTGAAGTTGGCTTAAAATAATAAATAAAAGGGAAAGATGAGTAGATCTAGGTATATAGACTAGACGGCAAGATTTTGGACAACTACTCATAAGTAATTTCGTCCAATCAAATCTAATTAGGAAAACAAATAAAAGGAGTTATTTATTTTGTTTTTAAATGTTGCTTTTGGAAAACACTTTTTTGTCATTAATTAGTATGCAGGGCATAGTATCTAGGGGTGGCGGATCCGCCCCTCTGCATATTTTATTGGTTTGCAGACCTGTGGCTCGTTGGAAGAGCAGAGAAAAACTGGGAGAGAGGGAGAGAGAACAAACAAAAAGTGAAGATTCAGAAAGATTAGAGGAGAAGCCATGGTTGCTTGATTTTGGTGAGAGGGGGATGGCGAGGGGAGCGGCGAAGCGGCGGTATTGAAGGAGCTAATAAATCGTGATGAGTTGAGCCTTTTATTATTATTATTATTATTATTATTATTATTATTATACACGTACTATATTTGTTTGCATTTTTTCATTATTTTAATCTTAACATATTGTAAACCAAAAAAAAAGTCATGAGCGATACATATTATTTGCATATATTCTCTGATTGAAATCTTTATTTATTTTTATTACCTTTTTAACATTTTTTAATAAAGTTATTTATTTTTTATACGGATGATTTTGAATTTATGATACTCTTATGCTTTTTTAGGAGATTCTCTGTTTTTTAAAGAATTTTTTTTAAATGTACTCTTCATTTATGTTAAAATATAATGAATAAATAGAATGAAAATTTTATAAATTTTATAAATTTTGATTAGATATTAAACATATATTTTTGTTTATTCAGGGAAACAATAAAGAAGAGGTTTTTGTCTTAATAGTTTTTGTGGATATATCTTTTTTATTTAATTTATAGATTTTTTTGTGATGTTCTTAAAATTATTGAGACAATTTTTTATTTATGCTTTTTTTGTGATTCTTTGAAATATTTATACTTTATAATAATTGAAATTTTTTTAGATTGTGAATTGAAAATGAAAAGACTTTTGTATTAAAAAAATGAAAGACTTTTAGGAAAAATTTATCATTAGATGAGCAACAAGCTTCATCAAGATCTTATAAATCAAAAGATTCCATAAGAACAAACATATTATTTGTAAAATAAAAAAATTATAATTTTCAATTGTCAATTTTTTAAAATTAATTTTAAAAAATCTATTTTTTAAAAAATATTTTTTGCCCCTTTGATCCAAAGTCCCAACTTTGTCATTGTCCTTATTAGACAACAATAATTGCTCTTCTCTATTTATCAATTTTCTTAAAGATATATTAAAAAATTTAAAAGTAATTCTAATATACTAATATACTAGTTGTCATGAAACCTGCAGATAAGAAGGAAGGAAAGGAGTATTTGTTAGAAAGTTCTTAACTTCTTTTTTTTTTTTTTATTTCCTAGTAAATTAAGTTCTTATTTCTTTTTAATCTACATGACTATATCTCACGTGGAGTATTTCTCAGTAAAAAGGAAGGAAAGGAGTTTTTTTTTTGTAAGAATATGAGTTGTTTATTTAGCAACCAATCCCATTATTCCCAATTGTCTTGGTGAGTTTCTCCCTCAAAGATTCTAAAATATAAGTTATTTTATGAAAATTAGTAACTATTTAATACTTGTTTTTTGCTTTTTATCCTCATTTATAATATATCCCAATTAAAGTGAATATTTAATTTTTTCTTATGGTAAGGAAAGATTAAAGAGATAATAGTAATTAAAATAATGTAATTTAATAAAGATGATTTTAAAAAGTTTGATAATTTTTTAAAAAATTAAGATATGCAAGTAACTTTAACTACTTTTTTTTGTAGGAGTTGATAGTTTAAATCCATCCTATATTTTGAAATGGATGGAGTATTATGCTTTTCATATGCTCCCTCTCTGATTCAAAATAATTGTCACTTTAGAGTTATACAAGTAAATTAAGAATTAGAAAAATTAATAAATAACATAAAAATTAATAAAATTTGATTATATTTTACTATAATATTCTTATTGATTATTAATTATGTAATACTTCTTCATATTTATTATTATTATTAAATGATAAATTTATTAAATATAATTAATTAACTATTAAAAATTATATAATAACAATTATTTTGAAGGAAGGAAAAAACTTCAAAATTATAGCTCTTTTAAAACGGATTGAATATATATATTACATTTACTACGCAATTTTATAACCTCATCTCTTGCGTCATTTCTTGTTATGCACCCAAAACATTTTCTGATTTCTCTAGATATTTTTGTCCTTCTCTCTATTCACCTAGACCTTGATCGCGTTTACATAGTATATTTGTCAAGGTTAATATATTAACATTAACATTTTAATTAATTTACTACTTTAGTCAAATAAAAAGGATTTGCCATTTTTGTCATAAATTAGAAAATTATGTTAGCAACATGTGTGCAGCTCAACTGGTACTGTTGCCGCTGAATGAGAGCTACCAATTTCTAAGTACTAAAATCATCCTCTCATTTTGGATTTAGGTTTTGTAGGTTGTATAGTTATTAATAATTTGTTATTTTTTTAATCATATTAAGAGAATTAGCATTAGAGTAATAATTTTTTCTTTATAATATAACCATATAATTATAAAATATTAAAAATATATCCTATTTATATTTATTTTATTATATTTATTTATTCTTCTTCTGATTCTTAATATGAGTCATTCTCCACTACCTCACCAAAATCAAGAAAAGTTTGTTATATAATTAAAATTATTTTAAAAATAATATAGTTTCTATCTTTACCCTTTAATAAATATCACAAATTTAAATAATCAACTTTCTCTTTCATAATTAAATAAAAATATTTTTAAAATAAAATAATTAATGTATTAAAAACACATGAAAAGTGATTTAAATATAGGATTATAAAAAATAAAATATAACTTATAAAAAAGATCAGAGTAAATATAATTTCATTACATATACAATCACCGTAAGATCCTGTGCGTTGCACGGTTTCCCATCCTAGTTTCTTCTTAATATATTTAAGCGCTTATTTAGACCTTTTAAGTGATTATGGTATGAGTTGCCAAACGATGAGCGACTGACAATAATCTATTATTCCTAATTTAAGCACTTATTTTATAAGCTGGTTTCTAAGAGTATGTTTGGTTTAAATTATAAGTGATTATGGAGCAGAAAAAAGTGATTATATAACCAGTAAATAAATGTAATCTAGATCAAAATAATCACTTATGGTCATTTAAGTGATTATTTCTATAAGCTACTTTTTTTAGCTTATGATAATTATTTTTCTCTTATAATCACTTATTTCACTTTTTCTTCTCATTATCCACCCAATAATCACTTAAACCCCAATATTCAAACACATTTTTTTTCTCAAAATCACTTATGGGTTAAAAATATCCAAACACAATTCACTTTTAACATAATTACTTATTCTCATAATCTATTATGAATAATCACTTATCCTCATAATCACTTATATATAATCTAATCCAAACACACACTGAGGTTTTTCATAATTTATTTTGGAGAGTTTTATTACCGTTGTAGCATTAATAAGGAATATTAAATTTTTCATCTACCACTTTTACTAAAAACACCCTGGTCTATCCTTTCTTTCTCAAAATTGAAATAAATTAAGAGAAATCCAAATTAAAAATCATGATGATGAGTATCAACCCGTAAGTTCAATTGTGACATCCTCAAGAAAAATAGATTATGTTTGTGATTCAATTAGGGATTAAATTGTACAATCTTTACAAAATAATTAATTATGTAATATTATTTTTAAATTTTTAATTTTTAATATAACATGTACAAGACCATTAGTTATATAATATTTTCATATTATTTATAACTTAGAATTTTAATTAAAAAACTATTAAAATTTTATTCAGGTACATAATATTCTTATGTATAAATGATTCATTAAAAAAATAACATTATCTAAGGACCAAGTATGATTTGGACATTTTAAGTCATTATCTATCCATAAGTAATTTTAATCAAATTATCTAAACACATTTCAATTATGAATAATTATTTATGAGATAAAAATATCTAAACATAAATTTTTTTTAATATAATCACTTATTCTCTTAATTTATTATAAATAAATACTTATTTTTTAATCTATTATAAATAAATTAATCCAAACACACATTTTACTGGGAGTATTTCTTAATTCCTAGTAAAAAGGAGTATTTTTTTTTTTTATGAATAAGAGTCCTTTATTTAGCAGCCAATCCCATCATTCCCAATTGTCTTGGCGAGTTTCTTGATCTCTCACTCGCACCACTTGCGCGTGCCACATCATGACCTCGGCTCACCCGCGTCACTGCCTGAAGGTTCTCAACAATGAGTTCGATTTCGAAATGCTCGCATCCGAAGACGGCTACATCTCAATTTGTGGCTTCGGTTCGCTTCTTTCTGGTAACTTTATACTGCAGTTGCTATCAATGCCAACAATTCTGTAAATGTGTTATCAATCGTTGTCATGTGGTTTGGTGCAGAGAAAAGTGCGAGGAGCACATTCCCGGACCTCATCAACTTCAGAATCGCCAGGTTGACCGGCTTCCGCCGTGTCTTCAATGGGACGGGAATCCTCTTCTTCGCTTGCGGCATTGCCAACACGGAAACTGGGGTTTTTTCTAAATCTAATCGCTAGTTTTTATTTGGATAAACTGCTCTACTGTAACCGATTTACATTATGATGAACTTAGTTCTTGAGAACGTGATATGAAATGTTTAGTTTTACTAAAAGAAGCTCTGTGATGTGATCAATACTTGGTTGAAAGTGCTGAATTCATTTCTGGTTCACTAGTAACATAATTTTAGTCGAATGTATTGTTATATGATTTATGACTTTCAGGAGATTGGCGGCCTCTCTGTAGAGCCTTGTGAAGGTGAAATCATCATAGTCACAGTTTTTGAGATTAAGAAATCAGAGGTATTAGCTTACGTTCTTTGAATTTTTGGTGAGCGTGCTCTGTCGTTTTATGAATAAATCTCAACTCTGTCTTTTATAAAGGTTAGGAGGAACTCAGTTATCATTATGAATCTTTTTAAACCTTTTTGCCCTTCTTTTGGAATCAGATTCCAGCATTTATTGAAAGGGAGCGCGAGTATCGCTTTTTAGCTGTGAGTTCCTTTGTTTATTTTGATAATCAAACTGATTTGGAACTTGCTTCAAGTATAAATCGATGTTGGTTATCTCTGATATAGGTCGTCCCTGAAACGCTGGACGGGAAGCCTTTTCCCAACGAAGCGGTATGCTCTTCAAATTTACCCTTGCAGCAATTTCCGTTCTTTCAGTTTATTTGTAAGGTTACTTGCTCATGGATTGATGTTAGTTTGTGTATCACCAATGCAGGTCCTTTGCGCTTCTGGAAACGAAGAGGAATTTTTCAAATTTAGATGCAAAGGTAATGTTTCAAGTTTCCATATCTATTGAAGTGCAACTAGAGGAAGAAGCCTATTGTTTCAAATTCTGCTTTCGCTAATTATTATTCATTGAATTCCCACCCTGTTGAATGATAAGTGAGCTGTCTGACCTACATCGTGTACTTCTATAAGAATAAGATTAGCTTCACACAAACTTATCTGAGGCATGCATACATAATGATAATGTCATGTTCCCCATACTACTCTACAACTACATGGCTGCATGACTTTAATCATGCGCATGCCCTTGTACATGTTTGAACGGCTCCTAGTTTATATATCAAGCTCTATTAACATCCATATGACAAAGTTTCTTATGGCCGTAAAGTTGTGGGAACATCTAGGTATCATTCTGGTTTCTTTGGTTTTGCCAGTCCAGCATTTGTAAATTGAAGCTGGTCTCTTATTGAGTTTTACATTTCAAAAGAATCTGATATTTCTTTTCGATGACCAGGAAAATGGTTGGATTTGTCTGGCTGCACTACATAGTTTACATTTTGTCTTACATTTAGCAACACTTAGAAGATTGTATGAGGCTTGAAGATATCCCGATGTAATATTGTTCCCTTTAGCACCTTAAGTTACATCAACTTCTGTCTCTTTTACGGCTTTTGCCATTCTGTAACTGGAGTATTTCCTTATGCCTAAGCCAATTTCCTGCAGAGGGTAAGGAAGCTTATTTTCAACAATTTGGAGAATATAAGATCCACAAGATTTGGCGGGATGATGTTCTACCCTGCCGTGTTTATCTTCGCCACTGGTAAGTTTTCTATTCATTACTTTAGTTATTGCTTTTGAACGTTCTTTTAACAAGAGTGGGTTTCAAAATCTAAAACGAATTACACTGTTCATAATTTCTAAATAATACAGCTCTTTTCACTTTTTATATTTTGTATTGATATTGATTATCCATAAATGAGAAAAACTGACATTGATATTGACAATGTTACGGTCACGTAAGTTGTAACATCAGGGAATTATCGCAGACTGATAATATATTCTTTTTTTGTGCTTGCAAACATTTAATTCACCTGCTGAATGATCTTAATCATAATATTTTCCCCCCTGCTTTGGGCATGTAATTTTATTGTCAAATGATTTAAGTTATGTTTTTGAGGCCTTAAATGGCCAACAAAGACTTCTCTGGGGAATTGTCTTGCTGGTCCTCTCTTTGTTGGAAGTATCTAATGCATTAGCTTATAGCCTATCTTTTATGTGGCATTCATAGATTACATTATATTGTTATCTCATTTCAGACAGCTTATAACGAATCATTGCAGTTTGCTGGCAGCAAAAAACGTTGGTGATGAAGCTTACAATAACTTTCTGGACGATACCTTCCTTGGTGACCGCAAGACTACCATACGCCAGTACCTGGAAAAAATAGGGACAAACATTATGGAAGAAGAACCACCCGAGTCTTTAAAAGCCCGTTATGGTGGTTGATGAAAGCCAGAAATCATGTAGTTCAAGTTGATGCTCTCATCTTTGCTTTTCCTGTAGAATGATTACTTTTGTCAATTTCTTAGAATGGGATCAGATAGAGGGAAAATTGATTCCCGAGTTGATTAAGACATCTCATGGACGTCCAAAAAACTGTTTCTTACTCGGCTAGCCATGCTAGCTTTATATGGACTTCACAACATCCACTTTCTGAGCGATTATTGGGACTTCCATGTCTCAGTTGTTTCTCCTCGTCCCTTCCATCTCTTGATATTCCCCACTTTTATCATATTCACATGCCTTTCAACAATAACAAAATCCATCAATCTTCAATTTAAGGTCATCATTGTTCCATTTTTTTAAATAATCTATTTGAAGCTTGAGAAGAAATTTGTGATTTGTATTTTAGACATATCCACAATGATTTGAACTCATGTCATTCAATTTTTCCTCCCTTTACCTTCTAATTTCATTTTTCCCATGAGCCTAGCAATAATGTTTTTAATTATCATCAGCCACTACTAATTTTTTTTAAATTTTTCTTCTCAATATTATATGCTAATAAATGATATTTCATAAAAACAAGTAAAAATGTATTTAATTTCATCTTATATTAAGTTAGAAAATATTACTTCTTACATAATATATTTAATATATGAAATTAAAATATATTAATTTAATTATAAAGAACAATCACAGTTTGATTATATTTTGACCAATAAACATTGAACCAGAACCTTAGTTGATTCAATGATTGGTCCCATGTTCATAACGTTTATATCTTGATTTCTTATACTAGATTAACATTTTGTGGTTTCAATGAATTATATGCAAGTTCATGTTAACGGCTGCGGTCTAGAAAGCAAATAACGTGAAGTTTTTTTAGTTTTTGGTGATTTGAAGTTAATTTTAGATTAATATGTATTGCAGGAACGCTCCACACACACACACACACACACATATTGACCAATGGAACGCACGGTATATTTAAAAGACAAAATAATGTAAAGGAATAAAATTGTGCATTTGACTGATTTTTTCTTTTTGGCTAATTTTAATTTTTTCCCTATCTTTTTGTGTTGCATGTGTTTGCCTATGTGTATAAATTCATTTACTTCCAGTGATCCCTGCATGGTTATAATCCTTTTATGGTCAAACTACTTAGTGATCAATAGAAAATATAAATACTATAATAAATTACTTTTCACAAGTCATATTGAACAATAGTATACAACAGCTGGCTTGGCTAGAATTCTTTTCTTTTTGTTTTTTTTTTCTTGGTGAAAAGCCCAGATTTCATTCTCAATACTTGATATAAATCTCTCTTACAGTTACATAATTTATTTTTTTGGCACAAATCAATATTTTCCTTTATTTCTTTTGAAGTTTTTTTTTTTGGCCTTTGTCTTCATTCCGAAGGAGCAAACTGTTAATACATTTCTTTTATTGCTAGTTAAAAATTGTGCGAAAAAGTTTTTCCAGAAATGAATAACAAGAGTATCATGTGACAAGCACTTAATTTTTAAAAGGATAAAATTAATGAATACAAAAAAGTTTTTATATTTTTTTATGATGATTTAATAAAATAAACTATTATTTTTTGAAATTCATATACCAAAATTATTAGTGAATGATTGTTTGCCTTTATTCAAGGAGTTACATATACTCGCTATGATCCTTTTTATAAGTATCTATCCCATTTTCCTTATTATAAACACCTTTACAAGTTGTCAAGGGTATTAATTATTTTTTATCATAAATATCCTTAATTAATAAGAGAGATTGATTGAGAGATTTAAGTGGAGTTGCAATAATTTAATAAACTTTAAAAAAAGAAATATTAGAAAATGATAAAAATTTTAGACAAATTTATAGCCATTAACTAATTTTAACCACATTTTTTAATTTATGTGAGATTATTAACAAGGACTTATAAATGCAACATAATGGAGTAATTCCTCTCATATATAATTTTTTTTGGCCAATATCCCTCCCATATTTGAAATACAGCAATACCTAAAATATAATTTTCCATAGATATAAAATTTTTAAGTAATAAAATAAAAAAGAATTTTTAATAAATACTACCAGACACCAGTAAATATTCAGGAGGAAGCATTAAACGCATCCTTTGGCCTTTCCTTTGGAAGCTTTCTTCCCTTTCAAGTGCGTATTCGGTCACTTAATCTGATGCATTAATAATCCTTCATTTCGAATCTTCTCTTAACTGTTCCTTCCCTCCCTTTCGAATCCTCAAGAATCCCCTAAGAAATATGAAGGAAGGTATAAACGAGTGAGAAACTGAGAAGTGAGGATTGATTATTTCTCAAAGTACGAAGTCCCACATCGAGAGATTTATAAATGCAACGATCGGAGGCTGCCAATAAATAAGCAGAACTGATAGCTCAAAACTCTAACCCGTCCTGTCAGGGGGTGAAAGACGACTCGTCTATGATCGTATAGAGACGGCGGGTCGTGCCAACACCTACCATGAAGAACACACCTCTCTTCAGGCGAGCGGGTCCTGCCCTACTTTCGGTGGGCCTGCCCGTCAATTTTTGGAAGCCTCCCTTTTTTGGGAAGGCTCACAAACTCAAGCTTCCTGAATCATTATCAGTACTGAAATGATGACTAATCAAGGAGAGTTTTCTAATTTTCTTGTCGTTTCTAGACAAGGATGCCATATGATTGTCTCATCGGAGCTTGTGTTTGTTCCATTGGTTTCGAGTTTTTATAGTTGCAATCCAGGCTGATTAGAGATTGTGAAAGGAGTGAACATAGGAGATATCAATGCTTCTTTTCCATTGGTTTTACATTGTGGTGTTACAATTGCTATCTTTCTCGAGTTCTCGGATTATTTGTTCCATCATCTTCTTGTACATAGGCATATAATGATCATTGACCATTGTTTTTGAAAGTCTGAGCTTGCTGTACAGCTCTCTAGGTGTTTCATATAAACAGACGCGTTCCTCCACAGGATCATCAGCAATTGAGTTTGAATCTTCCTCAGAAGGTACAGAGACAATATGCATGATTCTACCGGGGGGATAGAAGCGATGGCTATCCAAGTTGTCAGATGCTGTACCTGGGTTACTGCATTCTGTAGCATCAACAAGCCGATTTTCTTCCTCTATTATCTCTTCAGCTACAGCCGCCTCTTCTTCCTGAGCATGAATGTTCAGTGCATTATCCTGCTTTTGAAGCTCCTTCTCCAGTTCATACCACAATTGGCCTTCGGTAATGTCATCTACAGTGGAAGTGGCGGCGCCTTGACTACAAGGAATGAGTTGCTCCTCTTCATCCGTGTCATCATGGCTCAATACTCTACCTGAAGAACAATGTTCATCTCTGTCCAGCACGGGCTCAGTCTCCATCACTTCAGTCACAACAGATTCAGCTGTCGCCTCAGATAATAGAGAAGCACCAGACGAGTTATCTATTTTAGAGTTATATAATGGGTCAACATGCCGGCGTCGTGCAGCCATGCAAGACCATGATGATAACGATGATTGAGTTCTTACAACAGCTTCAGCAACACTTTGTGCACTCTTCATCACAACCTTCAAACAGCAGAATCTCACTAACATAAATATACATACGTATGAGGAATTCCTACACAAAATGATTATTTATAGAAAACTAGCAGTTGTCTAGGATAACACTACTAATCGCCTCCTTCATATAGTACGTACTCAGACCTATTACTAAGACTAACAACAAAATCTTGTTAGTGGCTGATGAAATGAACTCCTGCCAACAAAATATCACAGAACACTATGAACTAAACACTGTCAATGTCAAGATCAAAAAGAAATCACAGAGCTTGAAGCTACCTGAGTGCCACTGGTTACTGGCCGCAGAATAGCACCTGCACCAGCTACCCTAGCTTTTGCACTAGATATTGAAGGTATACGTGATCCAAGTGCAGTTGCAGAGCGACAGACAACATTCAGGACCTTTGTTTGCTTAACTTGATCCCTTAGATCGTTCAACCAAGATGATGCAGTAACCTAATGACAAGTGACAGGAGTAAGAACAAGGAATTTTCAAACAAATAGCATCAAATTTAATAAAATTAAGATAATTGTTTTTCAGGATAATGAATTAAAGCACCTCAGCACGAAGATCATCAACAGAGGAAGCTGAGAAGGTAGGCACCAAATCAGAGCCATTTATAACAGTATTGATAAAGTGCTTTCCTGATTCTGCCAACTCCCATGTCATACAGGCAGCTGCAAAAATCAGGGCCATCTAGGTAAGTACTGGAGAAATCATTTTAAATGTGCAGATGGCAGCACAGCTAGTAGCTACATACCTGGGGCAAATGTGACACAGGTAACTGGAGAGAATTCTTTTTGTTCTCTCAGAATATATGTTAACAGTGCTGCAGTGCCACCACCAAGGGAGTGCCCAACAATCTAATGAAGATAACACCCTTTTTGGTAAGCATATTCTTACAAGCATGTGCAAAACGACTCACAAGACAAATTTTAAAAAATAAATAAATAAAAAATGTTGCATCTAGAGTTAAACAACAAAATGGATGTAAGGAAAAACATATTATTAGAATATTTTCCAGATTTCCTACTATTCTGTTTACTTGCAATTTAGCATCCAGGGCTACATTGTGATGCTCTTCCAAACAACCTATAGAATAAAAAAATACCTTTACATTGAAGTCAGGACATTCACCAAAGGCCTTAAGCAGAGTGGGAGTGCAGAGCTTTGCAATCCAACGAGCTGCAGCTACCATACCACAGTGTGCATATCCTAAAACTAAGTTGCTAATTCCACCATCATTTAAAACTGAATGATGGAAGGGGACCACAGCACCAGTTGCAGCCGTCAATGTGTCTTTAATACTATGAGTACCCCGGATCAAAAGTAGGAAACATTTGGATTTTGTATCACGTATAATTGTGAAAGCAGGTTTCAGAAGCTGCATTAAAATTCCGTGCCATTAAATCAATTATCAGTGAAAAATGAGGATAAGAATGGAAAACCAACTGATACAGTTAAGTAGCTCAATATATGATGGAAAAAGAAATGCCCAAAAATGGTCAAAAAATGCAATAATGCACAGCATTTTTGTAAAAATTATTCTCTAACTAGTGTAAATAGACTTGTGTATATACAGAAGCAAAATACTTGTCAGCATTCGGCATGCAAGCTAATGATGATATGAAGCTACCACCATCTGAAACAAACATCTAGCTCTAAATTAGTTTTTCTCTTTTTTCCCCCTGTTTACTCATTTCTTTCCCGAGACAATATTTATCAAGATGTAGAGTTCTCATGCAATGACGAGAAATACATGAATCACTTACTATTAATTTATTATCTAATCAGAAAGTAAAGATTAGACATTTAGACCCCCGGTATATTTTTTGCACGAAAATATCCAACAGTATTTAAAACAGGGTAAAGCAAACCTAACCTTTTCTAATAAAACAAATAATGAAGTAGTCATTTTTCAGTTGGATCCCACGTGTTACGCATTGGCAAGTGCGAATAACTATTTCCACTATAAAAGCATTAGTTGCCTAACATGAAATGCCACAGGTGGTCTTGCTGTCGACACGTAAAAGCCGGTCCTTTTCAGAAGACCTAACAGTGATACCACGAGAAAATAGTTTAGTTCCCCTTATCTGATGAAGCCTACTTCTGCCCTAACACAGCACATATCTAAAGCGACCCAATAAAGCGACCCATTTGAGTATTAACTCATACATATAACTGAAGCTAGGGACAAAGATAAGGCGGAGGATGCGATTCATTGTGCAGCACTACATCCTATTCAACAAACTACAAGGAAAGTTGCAATTACAGGTTCAAGACAATGACACAAGGATCCAGTAGCATTTCTTCCTCCTCAGTGGAGGTGAGTTGAGGCCATAAAATCTAAACCATCTGGAAAGCGGTGTTTTTTATTTGGCTTACTCTTCTCCTATCCCGCCACTTAAAATGTGATAAATATGGACAACAACTACAACGTACCCCAGCTTTGGGCTTCTGTAGAAGGACATCCTCCAAGGAGAATCCGGCAGACTCCAAAAACACCGGAAATGGTTTCTTTGAGAAAAGCATACACATTGTCAACAACTTCAGGAGATCATGCAACTCCGCGATAATTTTGGAGCCTTTAAGCTGAACACAATCACTACCCGCATATACGCTTGCAACTCGTAAATTACCCTGCAAGTATTTCATACCGGTTAAAATCTCAAATCAGACACAGAACGTAATCAATTTTGAACTCATACTTCAGCTTCATATTCAATTTTTGAATCCGTGAAAAATAAGCAACCTTCCCAAGTGAAAACCGAACAGAAACTGAATTCAGCAGACGCACCTGTTTGCGCATAAAGTAATTAATGCCAAAAGCCAAGTCGCCGATGGGCCATTTGCCCAAAGTCTCCGAATAGGTGAACCTCAATGTTTCTGATAACATAATAACCGATTCCAACAGAGTCGCCGGAGGCTGAGCTGGCCTTCGAGCAAGCCTTCTCCTCCTTAGCGATCTACTAGATTTCGATAAATCCCCGTTCGGATCCTCGTCGTCTTCAGCCTTCCTTGCCAATCTTCTACTCAATGCATAGTACAGCATGACCGCCGCTCCGGCGGCGGTCGCCATCGTCCCCGCCGCCATGGAATCAGTTCCGAATTACAGAGAAGAAACTACCAAAGCCGGAATAGAGAAAAATACTAATCATAAGCGGAGACCGCCCAACTGCCAAAACAAGAATAGATTAATAGCATACAAAATGCTTGATGGTGAACAAGATGCGACCAAAAAACACAAATTTTGTGAACAAAAGAAAATCCTTTCTGGTGGAGGTTGTAATTATACCGGGAAACTTCATGGGACGGCTTATTGATGAAATTATCAAAATACCCTCGCCTGAAGGGATTAGATTATCATGATGTCCAGGTAATACCCAACCAATGTAAGAGATAAGATGGAATACTAATTTATGTCTATTATTAAGAAAGAAAATTGATTAATGTTTCTAAAATTTTTCAAGAAAGAATATGAATATAGGTAAGGTTTGATTCACTAAACATCTTATTTTGCTAAATGAAAATCGTATTTGAAAAGTTAAATTATTTGAATTATATTCTTTTTTTTTTTGGGTACAAAGACCATATTCATTTTTTAAATTTAACATTTTTCATTGAATGCAAAATTGGTTCGTATTATTTTTTCATTTTGAAATTCAATTAATTTAATTGATTAGTATAAAAATAAAATTACTTTTAATAAAATTAAATTAAATTTTTTAAATAAAATTTCAAAATTATTATATTTAAATGAATGTAATGAATATAGTTAATCTTATTAAATGAATTTTTTTATTTTTTTATTTAATGTCACTTTTTGTTTGAAATAAAAAACAGTCTTCTTTTGGGAAAAATTGACACTTTTTTTTAAATTTTTAACAATAAAAATTACACTATTTTTAAGTTATAAATGATTTATCTCAAAAAGTTAAAACAAAATCCCTTTCATTGGACAAAGGGAAAGTCATCACTTATTTTGACAATTTTAGTTAATTTTTTTAAATATTGATTATTATCTATTGATATTATTGGCTATTAAAATATTTTATAAATTAATAATAAAAATATTTTAAAAATGACCCATTTTTGTGGTCCTTTTTTTCTTAGACAAACACAGAAAAGGTAATTGGGACCACTATAAAGGTGAGGGAGCGGGCCAGCTGGGTCCATGGTTGCAGTCCGATGCTCGCGGTGGAATATGATCGGTTGGTAGGTGGATCCACCTCAACTGTATAATTAGATATTAGATATTCTTCGGGCCGAAAAAAGATATTAGACATTCTTTGTAAAAGTTCAAACTTTTTAATGCTCAAAATAGGCTAAAATCATTATTTATTGATAAAACTAGTACAATTTAAAATGAATAAACATATTAATAAATAACCATGCTGTTGTGAAGTTTATGAACTTATGCAGGTATATAGGTTAACTGTTTCACTTTGTTAGACAACTAGTTTTCACAAGTGTTTGGCCATGTCATAGTGACTAAGTGTAACAAATGCATTGCCGTGAATGATAATAAATCATCGTAGGTATATTAAATTGAACAAATTAAAATTATTTTCCAAATTATATTCTCAATATGTTTTGAAATTAAAAATAATAAAAAAATTCACAAAATATTTTAAATGGTGATAATAATAATAATAATAATAATAATAATAATAATAATAATAGTTGTTGTTGTTGTTGATGCTGTGTGAGATTTAAGGCCCGTTTTGTTCTTCTTTTTGCAAACGTAACTGTACTTTTTAACCATCATTTTCTTCTTTTTCATCCAAACAGCTTTTCAGTAAATTTCTCTACTTTTATCCAAACTTCATTTTTGTAAACTGTAGTTATTCTAAAAGTACTTTTACAAAAAGACAAACCAAACTGTAGTTATTCTAAAAGTACTTTTATAAAAAGACAAACCAAACGGGCACTTAAAAATCTCCTCAAGGCAAATAATGATCAATGGACTTGTCATGTGTGACAATAAATCTCCGTAAGCATATCAATTTTCAATAATACAAAAGGGTCACTTAATATGTTTTTTCAAGAAATAGTTAAGAAGTTAAAATTATTTTTTAAATAAATGCAATATGTTTTTTTATATAAAGAAGTGAATGCATTTCTTGTTTTATAATTTTTAAAAAAAATTAAGAATCCTTTTGACAAAAATATTATAAAACACTTGAGAAGTAAAATTTTCCTAGATTTACTTAGGAGATTCTACTTCCCAAATTAAGTCCAAATTTATGAGAACTTTTATACTTTTTCTTGAACTAAGTATAAATAATTAATCTAATTCTCAGAAAGTTTAATTTTCCATCTTTACTTTTCCATACCAAGTGATTCAAAAAAACATTTTCTATTATTTCAGCAAAATAAAATATAAAAACTAAAGTAGTTAATTTATCCTAAATAAGTCTCCACAGATATATTTTTTTCTATTTTGGATTTTTTTATTTTGGACATTGTGTATATTTTTAAAGCAATGAAAATGATAATTTAGATATTCCTACAAAAAGATAATAATTCACAGTAACTATATATAATGAAACTTACCAATACAATAACTAAACGAATACAAATCATTGAAAATAAATATCTCAATCATATATTAGTGCTAAATGACACTCTTACTGTTTAAGAGATTATGTGCACTTATCCTAAAATTGTTTCCAACTGAAGTTGGTTCTAATCTAATAACGTTTATATCACAAGATAGAACCTTACCTAAATAATAATTAATGTGCCCATAACAAGATCTTAAAAACAAATGAGTGCCAAAGAAAATTCCCCTTTGTACATTCATTTAACAAAAAATAAAAGTAATGCGGCACTAACATAAATCTCACTTCTTCTTTTTTTATCTCTTCTGAATATTATAAAGATTATCGTATTATGTTGCCGTCTCTTTTGTTTTTTTTTTAAATCTAGTCTAAGACATTATCTAACAATTGAGAGAAGAAATCGATCCAATGACTGTATAATACATTATATATGTTAAGCCCTCCCTTAATTGTTAGATTAAACCCACTTTCCAGACTTCAAACAGGAAAACTAACAGTCAATACAAGTGGGATCCGAAATCCCAAGACTATCATCATGAAGTGATGAATCACTTCACAGTGAGGCACTGTCATTCTAAGTCTCAGGCCCTCTTTTGCCAACGCGTCGGCCACACAATATGCCTCTGCATACATGCTGAACTTGCATCTGCATCTGCCATTCTTGATTCATTGCCTCTTTGATCATGAGAGACACAGAACTTGCCAAAAAGTGAGCACCCGTCCCATTATGTCAACCATAGTCTTGGCATCAGACTCAAGAATGATTCTCCTAAACCACAGCCTCCAAGCAAGCCTCATACACTCCAGCATACCCCATTCTTGAGCCTCCTCCATAGAACAAGGCCCCAGAAATTTTGAAAAACCACCCAGCCACACCCCCTCACCACTTCTTATCATCCCTCCACAGCTTCCTAACTTTGTCCACTCCTCCCACCGAGCCATCTATATTAACCATAACTCATCCAGCAATAGGCTTATTCTACTTTGTCCTAGTCCTGCCATTTCCTCCTAAACTCTGTCTTGCTTGCCCAAGGGGAGCCTTAAATGAAACTCTCCCTAATTCAGAATTGCAGAAATAGGATCTACACGCCTCACAAAAGAAACATCAAAAAGAGCCTTATTTCTCCATTTCCATAGTGTCCAAACACTATATCCCCACGTGTTAGCCCAATCATAGGCCACTTCAGTCCCTATTTCCTTCTTCAGTTCAACAGAAACCAGGAGACAATATCACAATTAAAAAATCTGGCTTGCCAAGAAGGAAGAACTAATTTGCACCTAACAACCTTAGCAAATTTACAGTCTCTTAAAACATGTAAAGTGTCTTCAACCTCACCATTGCACCGCTGGCAGAAAGGAGAACCACCAGTCCACTTACTCCTCCGTTTATTGGTCATGAGTTTATCTTGTATAGCAATCCACAAAAATACCCTTATCCTCCTAGCACCATTCCGCTTCAAATGAGAACCCAGGGGAAAATGAAAGAGCCATTCGCATAGCATGACAAAAACATATAAACAGACATAACAGAATAAACCAATACAAACAATTGAAAATAAATATCTCAATCAAACATATTGATTGCTAATGACTCTCCCACTGTTTAAGAGATTCTGTATTAATTGCAGACACCAATCCTAAAGATGTTTCCAACTGAAATTGGTTCTAATCTAATAACGTCTAGATTATAAGCTAAGAACCTTTGCAAATAATATTTAGTATATCCACCCAAAACAAGATCGAATGAGTGCCAAAAAACTTCCCTTTCTGTTATTTCATCCTCTCCGACCCTGGTTTCTGTTGCTGTGCCGTAGACCACCCACTCTCTGCTCATCCAATCTCTTTTCATCCCGCGATCTTTCCTTGTGCCTATCACTCTTATCTACATCTGCTTGTTTCTGAGAATTAATAAACCTGTACTTCGGCCGAGGGATTACTTTCCCATCCACAAATAAATCACCTAAAATCCACACAAAATTCATCATGACAACCAAAGTTAACAGAAGAAAAACAATAATAAACTATGATTTAAATCGTCCACACACACCTCCGTAATCTTTGTTGCGAATATCCATATATGAGTCCGGCAACACCCAACTCACTCCAGGTAGCCCTATTAATGCAAAAAATTTCAAAAAAATCAGCATATGTAGAACAAAACGATTATAATACCGCTATTCAATCCTCATTTAGAGCTCAAAAGTGATCAAGGTTAAATTAACAAATTTGAATTCCCAATAAAAGTAAAAAAAATAAATGCACTTTAATAGCTCAAATAAGATAATTTTGCCTAGCAACCGAAAACTTCGACAAAATGAAGTATCAAAGTGAACCATACCTTTAACTTTTTTAGAAAGCTCTTCAGAAATCTCCGCACCAAAACCTGTATACGGCATAGTAGCAACAGAGTATATTTTCTTTTTCGCTTCCTCCTCACTAGCAAAACAATTCTCATCAAGAAAAACCAAAAAGGAACAAAATAGAAATCGAGTTATGATAAGCAAAGCAATTAACAAGGCAATCATACCTTCCAACAACTTCAGCCAAGGTTTTGACATAGGAGTTTACCATTTCCCCCTCAGAGGGCTTTGGGCCTCCAGAAAAATCCATGATAATAAGCCAGTGATTTAAGTCACAGCCCTCAAGAAGAATCGTCTCCTTGGGTGGTGAACTCTTGTTGGAGTCCTCAGACCTGTCACTCTTGTTGGAGTCCTCATTCTTGTCATCAGCGGGTGATTCTTCCGAAACCGAAGTTTGAAAGCGAATCGGGAATATCAGGGAATGTGGAGGCAGTGGGGTTTGTTTGGGGTGTATAACAAATGCAAAGCGAGAGCGAGAAGAAGCCATTGAAGAAAAAGAAGATGAAGAAGAAGAAAGTGCTCGGATGAGGGAAGAAGCGAGGGCACGTCGCATGTGGAAGAACACCATTATCAAGATCAGAGTAGTGAGGAGTGGAATTTCAAGGATGGTGGCAGCTGCAATGCCAGGAGAAAGAGGGTTTAAATCACCAATTATAATTCCAATTTATAATTATAATTCACCATGTAAAATTCAAATCACCAATTTTTCACCATGTATACCATGCAAACTGCTATCAACCGGAAAGCATTCAAAAGAGAGTCCATCTTTCAGAAATTTGAGTGTAAATCAGAATTACCCATCCATAACATAGAGAACAACTCACAAATACCAAACAAAAAATTAAGCAAAGAACAGATATGCCTGAGGATATTCTGGGTGAAAATATTTCATTGAAAAGATAATTTCTAAATAATAATATAGAAATACTGCATCCTACCAATAAGCTGCAATACTCTTCTTTACCTCAAACCGATCCTTCTCCAATGGTACAAAAAAAAAAAAGAATCTCCACATCTCTCTCACTCTTCTTTGTCTCTTTTATTCATTCTTTCTCACCTTAACGCTCTCCTGGTGATCCCTGTTCCTAGCTAAAAGGAGAATAAATTAAACCCAGTTACATGGCCCATCTCCTGTGTGGGTTTCCATCATCAATTTAAGGCTTGAAAAGTGTGAAACTACTTCCTGATCCATATAATGCTAGTACTGAAAACACCCAGCCAATGTTTTCTACAAAATGTCTACGTCCTTTGATTTTATCATGAAGCTTCTTAACCTCCTTAATAAGCCCTTCATCATCAAAGTGCATACAAGTTCCTTGCAAAAATGGCTTTAATCAACATTCAGAATAATTTGCTCTCAGAAAATTATTAATAGAGCCAACACAGGACTAAAACATATAAAAGGCATGATAAGCTTAAGCAGCTTCCTTTAAATCATATAAACATTATAGACTCCGTCATTTTTTTTTTTTATCTAAACCGAAAGGAATGAACAAAACTATCTGGTCACACACTGTTCTTCCATGATGCAAGGGATGTCTAAAGCAGAGGAAGGGGAATAAGACAACACAGGCCAATGTATAACACTCATGCAGTTTAAAGACGCAATATACAGAATTACAAATTGCATGCATCTCTTCATATCAAGTAAAAAAAGGGGCTCTCAAGCATCTAATAGTAACCTCCAATAGTCCGATTCAGTATCTTCTCTCAAATAACTACTATCTGTCGACGCACTAGTTTCTTATACCAAAGCAGAATATGATATTATACGAAAGAAGCAAAATAGAAACTGATTCGAAGGCAGAGGGAGAAAGGGAAAGAGTGACACCGCACACCAGAGCTTTCACGGAGGAGTGGATGAAGGAGGAAGTGCCTAAGTGAAGACGACGGCAATGAAGCAGCTAGGGCGAGTGATGGAGGAGATGAAGGGAAGCTCGGTGCTTAATTTGTGAGTGATATGAAATGACATTATTGCCATTAATGAAAGCTGCTGTTGTGGGTTGTTCTCTTCTCCATGTAACGTGTTGGACCTTACTATTTTGCAGCACAATTGTGTCCTGGTCTTTTTAGCTCTCGAAAATAGATGTGTTTTTTAGGTTTTCAGAACATTTATTAAAATACAGCCTATCAAACAACGTTTTTTTTTTCAAAACAAAAATTGTTCCAGACCAAAAATCAAATAGTTCTCAAGGAGTGTTTGATAACTGCTCCCTCCAATTCTATATATAGAATTTTTTATTTTGATCTTAAATATAAAATCATTTATAATATATGAGATAATATTTATTAAATATTTTTAAAAAATATCTTTATTTAATGTATCCAAAAAAAAAGAGAAAGAGATTAAATAAAGGTAGTTTTAAAAAAATATTAGAATTTTTGGAGAAATCGAGATAGTTAATTAGTTTTAATTTTAAATCTTAATCCGCGTGATTCGGTTAAAAGGGTCTTATATTAAGGATTAGAGGAAGTATTTTCAAAACAATTCTTTTATTTTTTAAAACAAAAAAATAAAAAAAATTGTTTGATAAACCTGTTTTTAATAAAATGTTCTGGGGAAAATTAACCTTTTAGTCCATGAACTTTGCATCAATTTTGAAATCAGTCCCTGAACTAATTTTTTTTAGATAATGCTCCCTAAACTATTTAACCGTGGCATAGTTAGTCCCTCAACTTTGCATCGATTTTGAAATCAGTCCCTGAACTAATTTTTTTTAGATAATGCTCCCTAAACTATTTAACAGTGGCATAGTTAGTCCCTCAACTATCATATTGTTTATAAATTAGTCCCTATGAGTGTCACGTGGCAAGATTGATATGAAACAGTGCTGAAGTAATAAATAGAGTTGCTGATGTAGCAGACGGAGTTGCTGATGTGACAGACACGTAGGTAAGAGGTGCTGACTAGGATTAAAGAGTAGCTGATTTTAGTCCTTATATTTTATCATAATTTATAATTTAGTCCTTAAACTTTATTATTTTTCTTATATTCATCCTCAAACTTTATGTCTATTTAAATAGTCATCATTCAACTATTTAGGGACCATTAAATCCTAATCAACATTCCTTATAATTAAAATATATTTCAATTTGTCAAACTTACTTTTACAAAAAGAATATCCAAACATATCATCTTCCAACAAACTTACTTTTATCCAAACTTTATTTTTACAAATTTCATTTATTCTAACTTACTTTTACAAATGAAATTTGTAAAAATAAAGTTTAGATAAAAGTAAGTTTGTTAGAAGATGATGTGTTTGAATATTCTTTTTATAAAAGTAAGTTTGACAAATTGAAATATGTTTTAATTATAAGGAATGTTGACTAGGATTAAATGGTCTCTAAATAGTTGAATAATGACTATTTAAATAGACATAAAGTTTGAGGATGAATATAAGAAAAATAATAAAGTTTAAGGATTAAATTATAAATTATGGTAAAATATAAGGACTAAAATCAGCTACTCTTTAATCCTAGTCAGCACCTCTTACCTACGTGTCTGCCACATCAGCAACTCCGTCTGCCACATCAGTAACTCTATTTGTTACATCAACACCGTTTCATATCAATCTTGCCACGTGACACTCATAGGGACTAATTTACAAATAATATGATAGTTGAGGGACTAACTATGCCACGGTTAAATAGTTTAGGGAGTATTATCTAAAAAAATTAGTTCAGGGATTGATTTCAAAATCGATGCAAAGTTGAGAGACTAACTATGCCACGATTAAATAGTTTATGGAGCATTATCTAAAAAAAATTATTTCAGGGACTGATTTCAAAATTGATGTAAAGTTTAGAGACCAAAAGGTTAATTTTCCCAATGTTCTGCAAAACATAAAAACAAAAAGAACAGAAAACTCAAAATATTTTTAAGGTGTTTTCTAGTTTTTATTCTGAAAAATATAAGAAAATGTGAAAAAAAAATACTCACCTTATTAATGATAAAATTATAAATTTTGAATAACTCATATAACACTTACTGGTTATGATTTTGAAAATAATTATTTAAATAAATTTTTTATTTTCTTGTTTTCAAAACTTTCTCGAAAACAATTTTACAAAACTATTTTAAAAATAATAAAATAGAAAACACTCTTAAACACGCCCGACAATTCTCCTTGTTTTTTTCTTCTCAATATTTTTAAAGAAAAATCCATGAAATTTACATGAAAGAAGGAAATATATACGTGGAAATAAAGAAAGAAAAGTGAAAGATTAAAAAATATGCTTGAGTAGAGTTTAAAAGATTACATGTGTCTCAAATATACTCTGGAATTTAAACATTGTAAATTTAAAAGTCATGTTAAAAGAATTTTATCCTACATTTATATTTTGAACTATCTTGAATTCGAATTAAATGTTATACTCCCTCCAATCTTAAATATTGGAGTTTTTACCCTAATCCTAAATATAAAATCATTTATCATATATGAGGTAGTATTTATTATATATTTCCAAAGAATATTCTGATTTAATGTATCTCAAAAAAAGAGAAAGAAATTAAATAAGGGTAGTTTTGGAAAAATGTTGTAATTTTCAGAGAAATCGAAGTAACTAACTAACTTTAACTCTAACCCTTAATCAACATAATTCAGTTAAAAGAGTCTTATATTAAGGATTAGAGGATATTAGGTCTAGTGACTAACATGATTAGTTTTGATAATGTCAAATAGTGGAGTAAAAAGTTTACACAATATGATTTTTTCATGTTATTTATATCTTTTATATTATGCATATTATTTAAGAAAAAATTTGTCTAACTACTGAACTTAATATGAATTTCTGATATACTTTAAGTCAAGAAGAATAACAAAGTTAAAAAGTCAATTGGTGGTGTAAAGACTTTCAAGAAGAAGAGAGTTTTGAAAAAGAACTTTGAAGTTTAAATGGAAATATTAAGATTTGAATTTTTTGAGTTTGAATGTAAGGATGTTTAAGTTTAAAATCTTTTTCAAACAATCTCAGAACATCTCTTTTAATAACATTGAAGATTTGAAGTCCAGAAATCAAATTAAGCAGTAATTCTTTTATTCCTATGAGTTCTCAAAGTATCAAAAAAAGTAATTGATTATTTCAAGATATATAACCTGTTATACTAGCTGTTTACTTTAGTTTCATGCTTTCTTATTGTTATAATCGATTATCCTCTCAAAATAATCAATTATCGTTACTTCTGGCTTATAAGTCAGCTTACCTGTGTTTAGCGCCTTAATCAATTATATGCAGATATAATTGATTATATCAACTATTATTCTTGTGTAGCCTTCATCTTTTCTAATGTAATCGATTATCTCCTCAAAGTAATCGATTATCGTGGTTCTGGTCTTTCCTATTACTCATCCCCTTTGTGTCCAAATCGATTCCATTCACATCTAATCAGTTATATTACTTCATATAATCTGTTATATCCTTAAATAATCGGTTATCTTCTCACAAGAAGTGTGCAAGCCTTCTATTTCAAATCTAATCTATTACATTCTTAAATATAATCGATTATCTTGCTTCTCAAACTTATTTTATCCCTTGATAGCATGTTACTTCTCCAAATATAATTGGTTATATTTCTTAATCTTCCAAATTCCTTTTTAACCGATTATTCTTGACTCAATTGATTGATGAACTTACTTTCTTCTTTATTATTAAACTCAATCAATTGATTTAAACTGAATTCAATTTATTATTGTGAATACGCTATTGGGAATAACCTTGAATCACCCTATAATCGATTAGACTTTCATAGTATAATTAACTAACTAGGTAAAATACTTGCAACAGCTAGTTCAACGACTAGTTCTTAGAGTAGTAACTAGTTAATTATGTCTAACGGCTAATTAACTACTTCCATCTATAAATAAAGCTTCATTCAAGTTGAGAGAGAGAGAGAATGATGTTCTGAAACTATTTTATTGAATCAGTAGATTTATTTCTCAATTAAACACTCTCAACAACACTCTATAAACTTTGATGTATTTATCCATTCTTTGAGAAAGCATTTATTTGCAAGGTATTAAAAACCGGACCGGTCATTGAACCGGATGAGGCAACAGTTCAAGGTTCAATGGACGGACCGGGGTCGGACCGGTTGTGAATAAATTAATATATTTTTAATAATATAGTTAATTAATATTCAATTTTCATATTATTTGTTAGGTAAATTTATCATTATTAATCATTATGTATCATAATAATACTTATAACATATTATAATATAGAAAGAAAAAAATTTATACTAAAAATAATACTACTTAGTTCTAAAAATAATGTTATTTTATTTTAAAAAATATTTTTAAAAAAATTAAAAAATTAAAAAAAAAAATCAGGACCGGTTCAACCCGATTTTGGACCAGTTTTACACCGGTTTGACCGGTTCCCACCGGTTCTGAGACCCCCCGGTTTTTAGCTACTTCCGGACCGGACTAGAGGCTGGTTCTCGGTCGGACCGGTCGAACCGGCCAGTCCGGTCCAATTTTTTGTACACTGTTTATTTGTATTGATTGTTGCTCTGTGAGAGAATTCACTAAGTAATCTAGAGAGGTTATTCAAGAAAGATTTTCTTTAGGGGAATTTGTAATCACATTGGGAATGGTATGGGAGAGAGACAGACTCAAAGAAGGAGTCTTGAATGTACTGTGACTTTACAAGTGCCCGGATCGAACTTGTGATTATAGTGAAAAATTCTCAAGTAGATTGCTTGAGAACTAAATATACACTAAGTAATTAGGTTAAATCAAGATAAATCCTTGTGTATTACTCTTCATCCTTTATCTCCCTTACTCTCACATTAAGTGTTTTATTCGCCCTTATTTTTAGTGTTTATCTTGTACTTAAAAAAGACAAAAAATTTGTAACACTCAATTCACCCTTCTTAGGGACCAGGCTACTCAACAAAGGGAATACAAAATAGTGTTGTAAAAGAATGAAAAGGGGAAATGATAGTTTGAGACCAAAATCATGAATTAATCTCAATTACAAACCAAAACATTCCAAAATCTACTAATGGACCAAAGATCTTAAATGTCAAAAATTAAAAGGAAAATTACTAGTTTACCCTTAAAACAATTTTAAATGGTGTAACTTTCTTATATATTTAAAAACAATTTTACTCTTATTTAAAAATGTTCAAATAATTGAATCGTAAATTATTTTTTCATTTCAATTCAATGATCAATTTAATTTTTAAAGTATATATTGGACATTTTTCAAAAATCATAAAACATAATCAAGCTTAGCTTAAAAAAAATTCTGAGCAAAATTAAATTGAAAAAGATGTAGATTAAAAAAAAATTACAGCAGCCTTCTCCACAAAATTTTGCTTATGCCTTTCCACTCATTTTTTTCAATCCAGAGTATAAAAGAAACGGCTTACGCACCATAAAAGCATTCAAACAAGTACTTCTCCGTGCATAGCAATCCTGTCTTCCATTGCAAAAAGGCAAAACAGCCGTCATCTCCATCCACCATAGGTGACTTCATCACTCAGTTGCTGTTTTATGGCCTTGGCCTCTCAGAATTCCTCTATCAATTAGGGGCTGCAGCTCATTTTTTACTAGTTTCTGTACCTTTGAATCTGATGATTCCACAAATGCAGAAATAACCTTACAGCTGCAATTACAATCAAAATACCAAAACAAGACATAAGAAACTTGCCCATCTGGAGATCATTTATATTTATAATTTATGAATAATATAATGCTCCAATGAAGCCTACCTGTGACCACTTGCCCAAAACTCACTGTTCCCTTGTAAAGCTTTCTCCCACAAGGTAGAAGCAAACTTGGGACAATCCAAAACAAGTTTTCTAATGGTCCGACTGGAATGAAAATTTTCAAGGACATGTTCCTCTTCTGATTTTGGTGTTGCAGCAAGAGATGCTATTGCTTCATGAAGGGAATTTATCTTATCATCAAGGGCTGGGTGGAGTATGCCATCAGAACCCCCTGTTGCAACCTGCATTAATTTTCAGATCACAGCTTCAGGTGACAAATCTGTACAACAGCTTGCAAAATTGACAATTCACCAATATCACATTTACTACCTCATAAATGACATCTTTGCCAAAATTGGATTGTATCAGTTCTCCAGCACTCTCAATACATATATCAATGAGACTCTGCATGGAGTCATTTGCACAATCAAAAAGCATTTCAACACAACTCCGCAATGTGCAAGTAATCAAACAGGTCTCAGATTTGCATAATCATCAATCCCAATATGTAAATCACCTTTTTTATCAGCAAGGAACAAACCGTTTAAGAAAAGTGGGAAACATGCCTATGAACAGAGATAAAAGAGAAAAGGGAGAAAAAATTATTAGAAGCCAAGCTAAGATAACCCACCCACCTCTGCAAGTCCACTCTTGATCAATAGCTCTTGCCTTCTAACAATTGGGTCTTTTTTCCCACTCTCAACTAGGTGAGAATCCTCCCCAGAAGTTTTATCTTTATTGGCCTCATCTGCTGTCACTTCCATGTCATCCTCAGGCTCCTTGTCACTAGGTTCTTCAACCTTGTAAGTTTTATCTTTATTGGCTTCATCTGCTGTCACTTGCATGTCCTCCTCTCGCTTCTCATCACTAGGCTCTTCAACCTTGGAAGTTTCAGCCTGAGAGCTTGCTTCTGAACGATCCTGAATGAAATCCAACTGAGGTGAGATGAGAACTTCTTTAAAGCTCAGAAAACAAAAGAAATAACTTCATTAGAAACCTTGACAAGGAGAGACGGTATATATGAATTCAAGGAAGCAAGGTCATCAGGACTGAAATAGCGTGAACAATTAGGATGAAGCAACTGAAGTAAAACACACCGTCCAGTCTGAAAATTTCACAAATAAAACGATAGGAATTAGAGATATAAAACCAGAAAGCATTAAAAACCAAACCATAAGAAGCAAATAGTATATAATCCGTCTATGCTATATCTGGGAAGATTTGGTGGAGCCGGGATTGGGATAAAAAATAACCTAGCAGCAAAGTGTTTTGTTTTTTGGCCCCAACTAGCAGCAAAGTTTAACAGCACGAATACATATAAAAGGTTGTAAAACTATCCTTATCACTCTATAAAAACTATATTATGTCTTTTATAACCACAAACATTATAGGGAAAAAGACCACAGAAGAAACCTTATCCAAAACAAGCTCCTTTAAAATTCGTTGAAGCTCAGAAATGATAGCCTGTAACAAGAAAAATTTATAAGCTTTAATTGAAATAGACATTGTTTAGATATAAATAATCAAGAGAAGAGCAGCACAAGAATCAACCTTTGTTATCAGCTTTGTGTCATCAACAACAGAAATGATGCAGACTAGCACCTGAAAGTAACTTACAGTAGTAAGTAGGTAGGACATGCCATCAACCCGTTTCATTGATAAGTAAAGTTTGTTGGTTCTTAGGCTATCTAAAATCACTCGAAACAGTTGAAAAAATGGATGGTCCCAAGTAACAGCAGAGACAAAAATTTGAAATAAAAGCAATCATGTTTGAGAGCATGTGAACCATCAATGAGTGTTCCATGAAAATACATCTTGCTTAACATGTTTAATGCATTTTATCCACTCACCAACAACAATATTAGCCTTATCCCACTAAGTGGAGTCGGCTATATTGATCATACGACGCCAATGGGCTAAGCATTTTATCCACTCATAGTAATTTAATTTTAAGCATGTTCAAATTTAACCAGGTCAAAGCTGATCATGTCTAAATACTGATCATTTAAAGTTGAAACGTATTAACAACCAGTAATTTAATGTTACTATTACATAAACCCTTACAAGATAGCAACACCTTAGCTATAAAACTTAACCACTAAGTCTCATTTCCTACCATGCATCCATATTTGTGATGAGCTATTTTGTCTATGTGGCCTTTCATTCCTTTGATAATCTTCTTCCGTTCCTTAAATGAAATGTCAGAAGAACAATCATATGTCAGAATAAAATCACCAAAAAGGTATATAGTTTAATTGACTATGCAGGACACTGCTAAACAATACCTTAGCACTTCCATGTTTTACACAAAGAATCCCAAGTTTAGCCCCATCCCTTGTACCGATCATTCTAATGAGGAGTGGACTGGACAGCTGTTCAATAATATCTCTGACAGAGGACTTTTCACAGACTCACTTTAGAAAACAGAAGACGGATGAAAGAACCAAATTCCTTAGTCATAATACAGAGCATGCAGAGTTAATGAGGGAAGGGTAGAGGAGAACCTGATCAGCAATGCTAAAATATTCCATCAACAGTCTGTGTATTATAGAGTGGTCAACTATTCCTTTCTCTAAAATCGGTTGAATCACTGACGTCATATGTCGCAAAACTGAACCTTTTTGAAGACCTAACTTGGAAATAACATCTACTAACCTGATATAAAGTTAAAAGCCATGAAACTATTTGATTGGAGCAAGATAAAAACTATTGTGAGGGGAAAAGAAAAAAGTAATATCAACATAGGGTTAGGAGCAGGATCAACTTTTCCTGATACTGCTCTATACATCACCAGCTTCTTAAAGCAGTGTGATTGATCAATCCAATCACACTCAATGAAATAGTGCATGCAGATGCTAGGTATCAAGAAAAACATAAGAATAGATGTTCCATCTTTATTATGCGCAGAGGATGGATATAACGTTTTGCAGGAAATATACTTTCCATGAGAGCAACTATATATTCCATATCCCAGTAATTGTTTCTCCTCAATATGCTATAACTTTTAAATGTGATTAATGAAAGATGAGAAAATTGAGAGAGGTTATTTATGAAAATCCTTTTCCAACTGCATGTTCTAAGTGCTGAACTTTTACCTGCCTTCCTTCAACGAGACTAGGTCCTTAAATAACTGAAGCTCTGTAGAGCATAATTCCAACAGAAGCTCTTGCTTTTGGGCTACAGTAGCTAACTCATAAGCATGCTCAACAACTGCATAACATGGAGATGCACATGACTTATTTGTACGGAAGTTGAATTTTGCAAGGTGCTATAAACATGCGTTTTTGACACTATATCTTGTGGATAAAGTTTCAGAAGAAATGCTAAGTTGCATGAGGGGAAAAAACATTGGATTTTCTCTATTTCTCTTCCTTATAGACTCTTTCACATCCTCAAAGAATTATTACCAATTTAAATTACAAGCCTATATATTGCTAAACACAATAAAAATCAAATTGCAAAGAAGTAAAAAATATTACTTTGTTGAGTCATCACAAACTTGGAAAAATATCCGAACCAAATTTTTAAGTAAAGTTACCATCAGAAGCCAAGAAGACATTAATGTTACATACCAACTGATCCAACCATGTGGCGAAGAAGAGAAGCAACATGCCCGTGAAGAGAGGAGATAAAGCTTACAAGCTGTTTCTTAGAAGCTGAAAAAGAATGGTGACAAGTTAGAAGAGAAAATGACATAAAACAACATTACATGATAAGTTATGAATAAAAATTGATTATTAAATATATTGGGACTTTGAGAGTTGACAATTACCATTGTCCAGCATCTTATTTACTAAGTGAACTGCATATGCATTGTATGAAAGAGTTAGAAAATGTGGACGAAGCTCATCAAATACTGCATCTCTTTCAGCTTGGGAACAATGCTTAACACATGTCTGTTGATAAGGGAAGAAACAGGCTAAACTGAAAATTGTCCTAATATAATATAAAAACTGAAACCGGAATGCCTTGATGGAAAAACAAAATATGTACCTGAAGAACACGAGAAGACACATGAGACCCTGCAATCTCAGGAATTTTCCCCTTCATCTTTTGCAAAGCTTCTGTCACCAGCCTTCAGACAATATAAGTAAAGTAAAATGAGAGGAAACAAAAGAAAAAGTTAACATTCAGCATGCCTTGAAGCAACCATGAGGTTATTAAATATAGTTTGGAAGAACATACTTAGCCCTGTCCTCTTTAGCAATATCTCGGCGTCTCATTTTCTCCCATAGACGTGCAAGCTCCTGTTCAAATTAGGTGTAGTAAATTTAAATAAGCTAGATCCTATGTTCAAATTAACAGTCCTCCACTACAAAATCCTTTGATCTTTTAGAGTCCTGAAAACCCAATCCTATATCCCATATCGTCAAACAACGGGGCTTAAATCCCCCTCAATATAATACTTTAGCTCATAAAAGAACAATATATCATAAACAAAGTCAGTGTATTTTGATAAGCAGCATATCTACCCATGCTATAAACATGAGTATCATGTTCGTAAAACTTACTTGTTCAAGTGTGTAATGCTGCTTTCTTTTCTTCTTTCTAGCCTCTGCCAGTTCCTGCAATGATACAATTGATGCATCCAATCAGAATAAGTTATCTTCAACTAATTCACCAACTAGTTTCAAACACCGTTAAGACACAACCTACGCCAGTCACCAGAAATTGTCCAACCAACCCTTAAAAAACCAAAAAAAAAAAAATCCGAACTTTTATTTTCCCGATACGTAAACAGACACCGAAAATTACCTTGTGTAATCATAAATTTCAAGACTTTTCTAGCATAAACACAAATACTTACTCACGCATAAGAAATAAATAGCGTAGATAATAAAAACACAAATGCCTACAGTATATTTCAGCATCACAAGTACATCTAGATTATTATAAAACAACTTATAAGGAAATGATGAAACCTTGGCATGCAATCGACGTTCTCGGGCGGTAACCGGAGCCTTATTCTCTTTACTATCCGTAACATTTTTCCCTTTTTTAATGAATTTCGAGGACTTCCCAGAGCCTTTGTTCTTCGTAGGGTACGAGGGATTTGAAGCAATGAGCTTGGGCACCTTCGATGGAGATGATTTATCTGCTTCGGTGTTAGAACCTGGAATTCGCTTTCTCTTTTTGGTCTTGTCAACCGGCTGCTTCTTCGCCGCCATTGATGGAGATGGAAGCTCAAGCATTTCAGCCCTTTTGGTGCCTCAGGCTAAGATGAGGTTTATTAGGGGTTTTGGGATTCGATCCGAAACGGGCTATGTATATGTGACAGAAGCAAAAACTTTGGTGGTGCCTTTATTTTCAGTTTGGTAAAAAAATTAGGTTAGAAAGGAAGTTTGGAAGAGTTAAATTTGATAAAAGTTTGTTAAAACTGATCATGTTTTGAAGTACTTAAATTTAATAAAGTAAGTTTATTATAACTTATTATGTTTAAATATTTTTTTATAAAATTATAATTTGATAAAAAAATTTATTTAAATTATAAGAATTAAAAATACTTTGAGAGATATAATATAATGTTAATATTATTTTTTAAAATCATAATTTTAAAAAAAAAAGTAAAAATTTTTCTTATTTTTTAAAATTATAATTTAACTTACTTTTTATTTTTTAAAAAATAATTTATGTTTGGCCAAACATATTTTTAAAAAAAAATGGTTAAAAATTATGGTTATAAAGTCAATATTCACCTCCTTTTTTAAAAGGAAAAATTAATATTTCTCTCATTTTTTAAAATTACAATTTAACTCACTTTTTATTTTTTTTAAAAATAATTTATGTTTGCTCAAACATATTTTCTTAAAAAATTATGATTTCTTTTTAAAAATATCAACCAAATAGGTCTTACATTCTAAGTTCTACCCGTGAATCATCAATTTTATAAGAAGGGTAGGGAAGCTCCCTCTCCTTGATTGGATACGCAACATTTTAGGGTTAGTTTGGTTGGAGTGAGGGATTGGTAGGATTTTTACTAAAAGAAAAGAGATTTGAGAGGTTTTGAAATTCACTTGTTTAGTAAGATGGAAGAAGAGGAAATTTAAATAATTTTAATAAAATCTTATTTATTTTAAGAAAGAATTTAAGAAGATTAAGAAATAAATACCCTTTCCTTAAAAAAATCTTAATTTAAAAAAATAATAAAAGAGTAAGAAGGAGAATTGGAAAAAATTTTTAAACAAAACGAGAGAAGGGAAGTAAGTCCTTCCAATCCCCTTCTCTCTTTTTTAAGAAAAAAAAACCCACAAAAAACCCAACAAATACACCTTTAAGGAGCCCTTTCCCTCCCCATCTACTCTTCCACTCTAAAAGTGGGGTTTTGAAAAGAGGGGTATATTTTTTTTTGTCATGTCAAATGCCTTCAAAGCTAAATTTTTTTTCTCCTTTTAAATTCTCCCATTTCTCATTGTTAGACAATTAAAACATTCATCATGTTCTATTTTCTTATTATTTGATGCATAATAAAAAAATTTAATTTATTAATAACTTTGATAATAATATTAAATAGTGAAATTAAGAAATAATTTTTTCTTGAAACAATAAATTAAGAAAAATATTTTACAATGTGAAATGAAGGTTTTGACATTCTTCAAATAAGAAATTAATAAAACAAAATAATAATAGAAAAGAATTTTATTCATAGAGATAAAATAGTCAACTTATTATTAATTCTCATTCTTTCATCTCCTAAACCAAATAAAAAATCATTAAAATTCATTTTCTCCACTCCATCTCTCCTCTTTGCTCCCTTCCCATTCGTCATACTAAACATACAAGCATCGAGTTTTTATTTGTCTTATTAACCTATATGTTATTATTTATTAGTCCAAAACTTTTCGGGAAAGAGGAAGAAAGGAATTTTATTCTAATGAAAGGAAGAGAAGAGAGTGTCCATTTTTTGGTTTGGTTTGAAAGGAGATAAGGGAGAAAATAATGATAAATTGATTATTATACTGATATTTTAACCAAATTTAAGTTTTTTATTTGAAAAATAAAATGGTTATGTTACAATTTATTATTATTTATTATGATATTATCTTATTTTTATTGTAAACATAATTATAATTATGAATGTCCATTAACCTCAAACCCTTTGAATTAATAACTATAATTATGACCTTCATGAATGAATCTTCAGAAAGAATTTGTGATACAATTCTTTCATGTACTTAGGAATCCAGGACATTAAATTGAAGACTTATCATCAATGATGCATGAAAAAGAAGAACTTCCATTTAGTGTATATGAATTTTCCTTTTTGATACATTGTACCTTTAAGTTATTATTTAATGTAGAAGGCCTATAAATAATGATTGAACCCATGGCATTGTAGACACATTCAAATTAAAGTGAATAGAAAATTCTCACCATTTCTCTTATCTCTATACTTCGCTCTTGTTCTTATATCTTATTTTCTTATATTTTCTCAATTTTATAATACATTATCAGCACATTATTGCTCAACCAATTTGAAATAATTTCTTCCATCTAATATTTTATTTTCATTAGAATTTAATTTGATTCTCCATGTTGAAAGATCCTTTTTTATTTAAATTATCGATTTATATGATAAATGCTTTTGGTTTTCCTTTTGCATTGATAATGATTCTATTTTAATTTTGATAATTTGTTCATATGTTACGTACTTAAATTTTGAGAAGATGATATCAAGATTTTATATTCACATTTATTAATTAAACTATTTGAAATTGATTCTAATTTGTATTACTATTTTTTTAGTTTGAACAATATCAAATCTTACCAAACTTGAATTTGATACCATTGATATATCTGGGAAGAATTATTTATCATGGGTATTAAATACTGAAATTCATTTGAATGCCAAGGGTCTTGGAAATGTAATTTTGCCGGGAAATGTTGCATCTGATCAAGATAAGGCAAAGGCAATGATACTCCCTCGTTATCATCTTCACGAATGTTTGAAAGTAGAATATCTTACTATGAAGAATCCGCTTGAATTATGGAATAATCTAAGAGAAATGTATGACTATTAAAAAATGGTAATATTACATAAAGCTCGTTATGATTGGATGCATCTACGGTTTCAAGATTTAAAAACTGTGAGTGAATATAACTCAGCAGTTTTTAAAATAAGTTCTCAGTTGAAATTATAAGGTGAGAAATTACTGATGAGGACTTGCTTGAAAAAACTTTTTCAACTTTTCATGCTTCCAATGTGTTGTTACAACAACAATATCGTGAGAAGGAAGAAATACTCTGAATTAATTTCATGCCTTCTTGTATCTGAACAAAATAATGAGCTATTGATGAAAAATCATGAACTTCGTCCTACTGGATCTACTCCAATTCCAATGGTAAATATGGCAACACATAATAATTTTCATGGTGGCCGTGGTTGTGGCTGAGGTCATGGAAAAGGACACAATTATTATCGTTTTCGTGGTGGTGGTAACAATAATTATGACCACCAGAAGAAGAAAAATCATGACAAACAGAAGAGTAATAAGGATGGTCACAACAATGTAAAAGCAACCGAGAATTTATGTCACAGATGTGGTATGAGTGGTCATTGAGCACTTGCTTGCCATACACCTTCTCATCTGGTGAATCTTTATCAAGCCTCTATGAAAAAAGAGATCAGAATAATGCAGAAACAAATTTAATTTACCAAAATGATGATGCTGAGGCAAATTATGCATTAAAAGATGATGATCTCAATTGTCTTGACGGATTAGAAGATATTAATGGTCTTGATGAGATGGTGCATTTGGATGTAGTAGACTTCTTTGAGAATCATAATTAAAATTATTGCGAGCATTTGTATTTATATTTATGATTTGTTTTCTATGTTTTCTTTTCTTGTAATAAGAGCAATATTGCTCATATTGTATTTCGTTTTCTTTTATCTACTTTTTATGTGCATTTTGTTTTCTTTAATGAAGAATATGGATATTTATCATCCTTTCATTGAACACAATAATGAAGACATATATCTAGTTGATAGTGCTACGACTCATACAATACTTAAAAATAATAAGTATTTTTCTCATCTCAAAATGAATGAGGCAAATGTAAATACTATAGTTGATAATGCAAAACTAATTGAAGGCTCGAGAAAAGCTATTATATGCTTACCCAAAGGAACAAAGCTTGTTATTGATAATGTATTGTTTTCCACTAAGTCACAAAGAAATCTATTGAGCTTTAAAGATATCCGACGCAATGGCTTTCATATTGAGACTGTTAATGAAGGAAATATGGAATTTCTGTATATTACAGATATCATTTTGGAAAAGAAATGTGTATTAGAAAAATTATCTACTTTATCTTTTAGTTTGTACTATACAAGTATAAATACAATTGAGACAAATGTTACAGTAAACCAGAAGTATACTGATAAAAATATTTTCATAGTTTGGCATGACTGGTTGGGCTATCCTGAATTATCTATGATGTGAAGAATAATTAAAAATTCACATGGGCATCCATTAAAGAATCAAAGAATTTTTCAATTTAATGATTATTCATGTGCTGCTTATTCTCAAAGGAAATTGATTATAAGGCCATCAATGGCCAAAGTTGGAATTGAATCACCTGCGTTTTTAGAACGTATCCATGGTGATATTTGTGACCCTATTCATTCACCATGTGGACCATTTCGATATTTTATGGTTTGGTATATGCATATACAAGATGGTTGCATGTGTGCTTATTATCAACACATAATTTAGTATTTGCTAGATTGGTTGCTCATATAATTCGATTAAGGGCATAATTTCCAGATCATGCAATAAAGTCAATTCATTTAGATAATGTTAATGATTTTTCATCTCAAGCATTTAATGATTATTGCATGTCAATTGAAATAAAAATAAAAAAATCTATTGCTCATGTTCATACCCAAAATGGTCTAGCAGAATCTTTTATAAAACACCTCTAGTTAATTGCTAGACCAATGCTTATGAGACCCAAACTACCCATTACAGCATGGGAATATGCAATTTTACATGTAGCAGCACTTATACGCATCAGGCCAACAATCTATCATAAAGTCTCCCTATTACAATTGGCTTTTGGTCAAGAGTCAAATATTTCCCATCTTAGAATTTTTGAATGTGCGGTATATGTTCCGATTGCTCCACCACATCGCACAAAGATGGGTCCTTAAAGAAGATTGAGAATTTATGTTGGTTTTGAATCTCCTTCCATAATTAAATATCTTGAACCATTAACTGAAAATTTATTTACAGCAAGATTTACTAATTGTCATTTTGATGAAACAATTTTCCCAACATTAGGGGGAGAAAATAAGCAGCTAGACAAATATAAGGAAATTACATGGAATGAATTATCACTAATTGATTTAGATCCTCGTACAAAACAATGTGAACTGGAACTTTAGAAAATAATGCACTTGCAAAATATTGCAAACCAACTACCAGATACATTTAATGATATAAAGAGAATTACTAAATCTCATATTCCAGTTAAAAATGCTCTAATTAGGATTGATGTTCTAATGGGACAAATGGCTAGTGCAAATGAATCTAAGCCACAATTAAAGCATGGTAGACCTATCGGTTCCAAAGATAAAAATTCTAGAAAAAAAAAGGAGCAAATAATTAAGATAGTCAAATTGATAAGACTAGTATTGAGGAGGTTGATACCTTTACGAAGGCCCATGACAAAATAAATCAAATGACCCTAGAAGAGGTCCAGGTACCTAAATATAATGAAGAGATCTCAATAAGTTTTGTCATAATAGGAAAAAGATGGAACCCAAAAAAATATTGTTGTCGACGACATATTTTCATATAATGTGGCTATTGAAATAATAAATGAGGATCTTGAACCTACATCAGTAGAAGAATGTCGATGTAGACAAGATTGACCAAAATGGAAAGAAGTAATTCAAGCAGAATTGAATTCATTTTTGGATCTGTGGTTCGAATACCTACACAAGTAAAGCCTGTAGGGTATAAATGGGTATTTGTGAGAAAAAGAAATGAGAAAAATGAGGTCATCAGATATAAAGCACGACTTGTAGCACAAGGTTTTTCGCTGAGACCTGACATTGATTATGAAGAGACATATTCTCTTGTGATGGATGTAATCACTTTTAGATACCTAATCAGTCTGACAGTATATCATAAACTTGACATGCGTCTAATAGATGTTGTACAGCCTATCTATATGGCTTATTAGACAACGAAATTTATATGAAAGTACCTAAAGGGTTTACAATGCCAGAAGCATATAAGGATTCTCGAGAAAATTATGCAATACGATTACCTAAATTCTTATATGGATTAAAACAATCTGAGTGAATGTGGTATAATCGTCTCAGTTAATATTTGTTAAAGGAAAATTATTAAAATGATCTAATCTGTCCTTGTGTATTTATAAAAAGAAATGGATCAGAGTTTGCCATAATTGCTATTTATGTAAATGATTTAAAAATTATTAGCACTCCTAAAGAGCTTCAAAAGACAGTTGATTGTTTAAAGAAAGAATTTGAAATGAAAGATCTAAGGACAAAATTTTGTCTTGGATTACAAATTGAACATCTAACAAATCAGATACTTCTTCATCAATCAACTTATACTGACAAGGTCTTAAAGCGATTCTATATGGATAAGGTACATCTATTAACTACCCCAATGGTTGTAAGATCGCTTGATGTGAAGAAAGACACTTTTTCACTCTTGAGAAGATGATGAAGAATTTATTGGTTTTGAAGTATTATATTTTAGTATTATAAGTGCATTATTGTATCTTACTAATACAACTCAACTTGATATTGCATTTTCTGTAAATCTATTAGCAAGATTTAGCTTCTCCCCAACTAAAAGACATTGGAATGGAGTTAAGCATATATTTAGATATCTCTGAGGGACAATTGATATGGGACTATTTTATACTAGTGAATTTGAGTCCCAATTGATTGGTTATGCAGATGCAGGTTATTTATCTGATCCACACAAAACTTGATCTAAACTGGATATTTATTTATTTATGGAGAAATAGCTATATCTTGGAGTTTAACAAAACAATCTTTAGTTGCTACCTTTGCCAATCATGCAGAAATAATTGTATTGCACGAGGTAAGTCGAGAATGTGTTTAGTTGAGATCAATAACCCAATATATCCAACAGATGTGCGGATTTGTAAAGCAAAGGAATCCAACACTATTATACGAAGACAATGCAGCATGCATAACTCACATAAATGGAGGATACATCAAAAGAGATAAAACAAAATATATTTCTCCAAAAATGTTTTTCACCCACGATCTTGTGAAGAATGGTGATATAGATGTTCAGAAAATTCGTTCATGAGATAATCTTGCAGATTTGTTCACCAAGACACTACCTACCACAAATTTTGAGAAGTTAGTATACAGTATTGGGATGCATCGATTCAAAGATATAAAATGATCTTGTCATCAGGGGGAATAATGGAATATGCTGTACTCTTTTTTTTCCATGGTTTTGTCCCACTAGGTTTTCCTGAAAAAGTTTTTAATGTGGTAGCTCTAGTCAAGTTTATAGTATACTCTTTTTCCTTCATTAGTTTTTTTTCTCATTGGATTTTTCCTAGTAAGATTTGAATGAGTCACAATATTTATTCGTGGACATCCTAGGGGGAGTGTTGTAAATATTATTATAATTATGAATGTCCATGAACCTCAAACTCTTTAAATTGATAACTATAATTATGGCCTTCATGAATGAATCTTCAGAAAGGATTGGTGATATGCTTCCTTCACGTACTTAGGAATCCAAGACATTAAATTGAAGACTTATCATTAATGATACATGAAGATGAAAAGCTTCCATTTAGTGTACATGAATTTTCCGTTTTGATACATTGTACTTTTAAGTTATTATTTGACGTAGAAGGCCTATAAATAGAGGTCGAACTCATAGCATTGTACACACATTCAAATCAAAGTGAATAAAAAATTCTTCCCATCTCTCTTAAATCTATGCTTCGCTCTTACTCTTATATCTCTTGTTTTCTTATATTTTCTCAATTTTATAATAATTTTAGAAATGTTAACTATTTTCACATAACTTATTACATACTACTTTTTTTTACTAATGTATCTTTTTAATCTAGAATGGCATGAATGGGCACAAGTAGCAATGGCGAGATGCATGAACAAGGAGATAAAAGTTGGATGCACACGGAAGAAGCATAGCAGCAATATTTATTAGAAAAAGATCATGTAATTTTCTTAAAATTTTCACAAGATAGTAATAAAATTACACAAATAAATTAAAATAATTTAGTCATTATAAAATTTAATTGCTTCATTTTCTTGTAAATTCCCTAATTTTTATGGGAGATATAGAAGATTCCCTCACTCTCTCTCTCTATTTTTTGAAACCAAATGAAGGAAAGAATATATTTGTTACTTCTATAGTCAAGTTTAGACCCGAGCTGGTACAAGAATCAGGATTTTTCTTTCAATTGGACTATATTGAAAAAGATAGAAATGGCCATAAATTGGAATAAGGTTGAAAATTACTTTACAAGATTCATCATAATCCATAGAAGTGATTATGAAAGAAACTTCTATCACAAAATGTACCATTAAATTACAAGGTAAAATTATCTTGAAGCCTTGGAAAGTATTTTAATTTCTTTTCTTATAGGTCATTTAGGAGTTCAAAATAAAATAGAATGAAATAATCATTATTGGAATTGAATATAGTGAAATAAAATAAAATGGAATAGAATATTTCATTATTCGAGAGTTTTATTAGGGTAAAAATGATCTCTGATCATTAGAAATTATCATAAAATTGATTAAATGAAACGACTTTCCTTTTAATATTATCTTTATTAACTAATTTAAGTATAAAAGTGTAAATAAATTCTTACTGATTTGCCTTTCTAATCTTTCTATTATATATAAGTTGAAGAAGTTATATTTCAAACAAGTGACATTTTAAGATATAAACAAGTGGTACTCTAACCATTTTTCACTCATTTTAAGTTATATTTGATAATTTTTTAATCATTAAATAAATTACCTCTATAACAAATATTATTAATAATGAACATAGATTCCAAATAAGTTACTTTAAAATGGATTCAACTAAAATTTCAAATTTTATTAATTAATATTAATTATATTACACTTCAAACAAAATCGTCTTGTATATGTAAAATTCATTAATCGTCTTGTATATGTAAAATTCATTTTTTTTCTTAAGAAGTTTTTAAATTTCATTATTCAAATGTTTTCCTCACTAATACTATTATAAATCAAAGTGCCTAATAAAAAAATTCACTTCAACACATCAATAAAATAAAACAAAAAATGATATATATATATATATATATATAAAGCCAAGAATTAATATCAAATAAGCCAAAAGAATTCTGTAAATAATGCATGGAATAAAAATTGAGCAGCAAATAAGTCAATATGCTTTTCAAGTTTTAATATAAATGTATTATTATGTACAGAATGGTTAGCAAAGTTAACATATGCTATTGATTACTTCAAATACAAAGAAACTTATATTTTTTATTCATATATTTTTTTTATCTCTCTCCCTTATTTTTTCTATTTACATCATTAATTGAATTAAAAATTTAACTAAAATATATATTTTGAAAATAGGAGGAGATTTATATAATTTCAGCAATATTGAAGGAAGGGTGATATATCCTACTCTTATAGTTATTTTGTATATTAATATAAATTTTAATTAATAAAAATATATTTTCTTAATAATGTTAAAATTTTAATTAAAAAATATGTTTTCAAAATGTAAGGAGATCAATATAACTTTAATAATATTGAATAATATATTTTACTAGTATAATTAATTTATTTTATTTAGTATATGTTATTTATATAATTTATATATTTTTATTTATTTTGGTATGGTTGGAAAAATAAAAAAATAATAAAAATTTGAAAACAAAAAAATAGGTATACTTTAAAAAAAAAAAGAAGGGTTGGGGAAAGGAGGGAGTAGGGCCAGGCGCCCTTGGTGTGAGGAGGGAAGGATCTCCATGTCAAAGACACCGAGATCTTTCACATTCAATAAAAAAATATTTGGAAAACTACATCTCAACGTTTCAAATACCGAGATCTAACATTTACTTCCTCTGATTCTTAATATAAGACCCTTTTAATCGGATCACGCGGATTAAGAATTGGAATTAAAACTAATTAACTACCTCGATTTCTCCAAAAATCTCAATATTTTTTCAAAACTACCCTTATTTAATCTCTCTCTTTTTATTTGGATACATTAAATAGGGACATTTTTATAAAAATATATAATAAATACTACCTCATATATTGTAAAGGATTTTATATTTAGGATCAAGATAAAAGATTCTATATATAGGACTAGAGGGAGTATAATATATAGAGAAATATTTTTTAAATTGTAACATATTGGGAATTTCATTTTTTTCATGTAGTATTTCCCAATTTGAGGGGACTAAAAAGTAAAAAATGACTGACAATGGCCTCGGAGGCCATCTATAGCTATTTAGCTCACTTCTATAAAATTCTTTCCAATGATAGCTCAGTGTATAGTCTTTGATTTGGTTCAATTTAGATGGAAAATATATAAAAGCAAAATAACCTATTAGAGAATATATAAAGACCAAACCAAACAAGCTATTGGGCCTAATTTTGATTTGGTTTTACACGCCTCTAATTTCATTCCATTCTAAACACTACCTTGAAAGAATACTAGTTTAATTGACTTTGATGTGAAGGAATTATCAATAGAAGACTATTGAAGTACGAAATAATCCTAAAGTTTTTATTATTATTGTTAGAACCGGACTAAATCAGCTGATTTGATCGGTTGAACTGAAAATCGGTATCTAGTTTGATTCGGTTATGGAAAATAACCGTTACTATTTGAAACCGGTGCAAACCAATCTTATATTATTTTTTTTATTTTTCAAAATAAAAACTACAAAACACCTTAAAGATGTTCTGAGTTTTCTATTCTTTTATTTTTTTTATTTTCCAAAACATTTTATAAAAAAACAGGTTTATCAAACAAGTTTTTTTATTTTTCTATTTTTGAAAACTAAAAAATTATTTTCAGAACAATTGCCAAACATGCCATAAGTTTTTGCTTTACTTTATTTCATGTATATGTTGCATTGAGCATACGTTTCTATTTTAAGTACAAGGAAACTGAAGAGTTTTAAAAGCATGCTATTAACTAACTTCAGAAAAGAACGATGAGAAAGTTCGATAACCTGATAGAACAAAATTATTTCTTCCGACATCATGTTCAACCTCCTAGGGAATCCCAATTGCTAACTCTAATAAATCCAATGTGATATAGGTTTATGTCTATATATTGAACTTGTACGCAAATATTATGTTTTTGTGAATATATCTAAGAATAACTTATTTTTTTTCATGGATATCTGTTTTAATTTTCATTTTATGATTGCAACATCTTTTCGACAATTTGCATCTAAGAGATAAAACGAGAGGATATCAATCTCTAATTATTAAATAAGGGGGATTACGGATGTATACTTGTACATGGAATTAATAGGTTTTGTGAATATATATGTTTCATACAAATTTTTTTTTTGGTGAAAATGTTTCATACATATGTTAATTAGGTGAATGGACAACTTGTGGGCTTGGGCCCTGTTAACGAAACGAAAAGTGGAATAGGTGTTTGTAAGTTTTTTCAGCTTTAGTTTTGGTCCCGATTAAAAAAAAAACCTGTTTTGGACCAAAATAAAAATGGAGAACTTAGTTGATTCTGTGTATTGTTAGATTTTTTTTTATTTTTCCAACATTTTTTCTGATCAGTTGAATTGAGTTTTTATGCTTCATAGGATATTTAAGAAATCAATAAAATAAATATATTAATGATAACAACTTACATTATATTATTGCTGGCTTAATATATACCCCCTCTGATTCTTAATATAAGACTTTTTTAACCGAATCACGAGGATTAAAAATTGGAATTAAAACTAATTAACTACTTCGATTTCTCCGAAAATCTTAATATTTTTTCAAAACTACTCTTATTTAATCTCTTTCTCTTTTTCTTTGGATACATTAAATAGGGGCATTTTTTTGGAAATGTATAATAAATACTACCTCGTATATTGTAAGGGGTCTTATATTTAGGATCATAATAAAAAATACTATATATAAGATTGGAGATAGGATCTTTTAAATGCATGTAAAATAAATAAGTAAATAAACAAAACAGAACATAGAGTACTATTTTTGGCTGCTTGTGAGGTGGGCTTTCTTATCAGTATTCATTTACTTTATTGTTCTCCAACATGGCTTGAATAAAGTTTTATTTCCTCACATGTCATGTGGTTTTAGTGTAAAAAAAAAAAGTGTGACAGTTTGTTTTGTCTTTTGTTCTGTTTTTTTACCCCTATGGTTCGCCCCACATGCTTTTTCTGTAACTGAAAGTGACCTGCTTCTTGCTGTTCAACTTCTTTCCCGTGTCAGTAAGAATTTTCTTAAGTGGCGCATGTAGTTCTCAAATGTCATTATTTATATTTCTTTAAATAAAAAATTAAATTAAACACAACATTTTATGTAGGTTTTATATAATATTACAATAGGTTGGATCTCCTAGAACGCTCCATTCATAATCATAATATAATAAAGAATTTGTTATAAAACTAATAATGTACTCGTGGAATGTATAGATCATTTCTGTAATTGTTTCCAAATACATGAAATTCTATATAAATGTCAAAAAAGACATATTATGAACTATGTTAGATAAATTATTGAAAATTAATCTACATATATCATTGGTAGTGGTGTTTATTGCCCTCCTAGCCATTGGCATCAAGAACAAAAAGACCATTTTTGCTGCATAACATGTGATTTTGCATTTAAATAGGATAATATTAGTCTATTTCAATAAGCAATTAATATGAAGTTAATGTTGGTCAAAAAATAATGACATTAATGCCATTTTCAATCTATTTTTTATTATATGATATATGTGATAAATATTAAGATTTTATTTATCTCACGCATCTTGCAAGAAAAAAAGTTTACTTAAAATTGATAACAGTTAATTTCAATACATTTAAATTGTAAATTAAAACAAATTAAATTTTCTTTTACAATCAAATAATTTGAATGACTGATCAATAATATCAAGTATATCAAATATTTTTTCCTTTAGCCACATAATCTTACCAATTTTTAATTATTCTGTAAAATTATTCAATATGTAAAAGTACAATCAATAAATCTCAAATATTTACATATCTAAAATTTCTTAATTATTATAGAGATTAAGGTTTAGATAATACAATATAATCAAATTAAATCATAAATATGTAATAAATTGTCAGCATAGTTAAAAATTTAATTATATAACTAATTTTTTAATTTAATTTTTTCCAAAAATTATTTGTTACTCCCATCAAATTTTAAATTTAAAGTTCAGCCAAATTAATTAAATACGTTTACAATTATGAAGCTTATTACATTAATTATTATTTATTACTTCATTTCCTCTTTATTCAAATTTATTCAAAGTAATCACGTCATCATTTGAAAATTAAAGTTTCAGACAAAAATATAAAAAGTGTTACTTAAGTTTTAACTTTATTGTTGAGGCATATATTAATTATAATCGAAATTCTATTTAATTTTGTTCAAAAAATACTATTTAATTTTTATTGATTTAATTTAAAAAGTTTGTAACTAATGGGTTTAAATTTATTTTCCATAATTTGTTATAATGAACTATGTGTGTAGGTAGTTTGACACATATATAAATTAACTTTAATTCAAAATTAATTGCTAAAATTTGACCTATTTTTTAATTTTCAAAATAATTAGATAAATTTGTTGCTAGGAAAAATTGATGTTCGGTTTGAATGTAATTTAGCCGAGCAATAATAATTTTTTTGTTTTCAAGCATTAATAATTTTTAGGAAATAAAATTTATTAAAAATAATAAAACATTTTTATGTTTGAGAGTTACTAATAATGTGCAATCTAGTTAAAAAAGGAAAAATAATTTATGGTATTTTTGGTAAAATAAGATAAAGTATTCTCATTACAGTAACTAACTCACATTCATTATTTTGATTTAAGTGTTACGTCTGGAAGTAATAAATTGAAACATGAACAACACTATCAAAATTCAAATAATCAAAACAAAATATAAATTTTATTTCAACTACAATCAAATACATTACATGCGGATCATTTCTCGACCTTTACTCATTTTGATTTGATACCATATTACATTACCAAAATGCATATTCCAGCGGTTATCAATATATTAAAAACTAAAAAAATGAGTTTTTAAAAAAAGAAACACTTAGTATGAAAACTTTACAAACATCACATTAGAAAATTTCAATGCAATAAAGATACTTTCAATATGGGACAGAATATATATAATAAGCATAGAATTTTAACACTTGGAACTAAACACTTATTATATATTATATATATTTTTATAAAATATATATTATACATTAATATTCACATTGAAAAATTTTAAACCTATTTTCATTTGAGGCATTTGGGTTGATGTCATTGAGTTTGTCAAGATGGATGGAGCTTGAATTCAAAGTGGGCATCTTCACTATCATGTTAAGCTTGTAATATAAAAGAAACACAAATATATCATATATAACAAATTATGAGAATATTGGTTTAGAACAAACCAATGATATATTATATTTAAATATAGATAAAGATTGTGTAATCAATTGAAAATGAGAACACCATGTGTAAAAAATGTGTATATGTATAGTAATTAGAATGGGTATATATAGCTAAAAGTAGACAGCTATTCAAATTAGTTATTGGGTAATATAATTATTTAGAAACTGATTACAACCATTTTAAAAATGATTTACATATGATAACTGATTACATCTAGTTAAAATCATTCACAAAGGTGTTAATCAAATTCAGTGTACTGCCATTAATACATACTAAGGAGAAAAAAAAAACTGATTGTGTCATTTAATACCAAAATAAAAGTAAATTGATGCGAAATTCTTGATGAGGTGGTGTTCCAGAATTTCTTGCTCACATGGCATTTCAGATTTCTTCCAAATCCTCCTCTCTATATATATACTCCCTCCGTTTCTTAATATAATGGATAATTGCGGGAGTTTCTATATTTCAAAATATAAGAAACACATGAGGTTTGTCTAGTATATTTAATGATTTTTTCTAAAAATATCTCTAGTTAAGATGATATGTTTTCAATATAATTCATTTGTATTAATTGTATCATAGAAGAGTTATTAATATTAAATGAAGGTATTTTTGAAAACTATTTTATATTCCAAACAAATTTATTACTTTTCTTAATCTGTATGATTTTATCTTTTGTAACTTATATTAAAAAATAGATGGAGTAATAAATTAGAACTGGAATATAATTAATTTCATGTTGGAAGAATCAATGTGCTACTTCAAATCCACTGATCTGTTCCTTTACTAAAAATAGGCGGTATTTGTGCATTTATTTTGAGATTGCGTGTGACTTTTATAGTATGAGTATTAGAAAAAATGGTTACAGAATTGATGAGTATAAATGTGTTAAGGTCTCTCTCTCTCTCTCTCTCTCTCTCTCTGTTTTTTTTTTTTTCAATCTTAAGAGTACCATTTTCAAATGCAGCAGGGTACAGCTTTAGCTGTAGATACAGCTCAGCTTTAGCATTTAACGATGAACTTGAAATCTTAAACATTAATATTAATAAGGAACCAAAAATATAGGAGTACTATATTATGATGGAGATAATAGCTGTACAAGAATAATGTGTCTGCAAAATGTTAGAGTTCTAATCGCTTAAAAATTAAGAATGATAGGAAACAAGTCGTACACATATTATGAAGTCGATCGTTTCCACAAAATACCCCCATCAAACCCTCAAGTGAAGGACACTAATCATACCCCAAAAACAGTTTTTTTTAATGACCATGTGAGATCGTCGTTTTGTGAGGAAAAAAAATCGGAAATTTCGGTGGTTTGCTTAATTAGGTGATGGTTTGTTCAAGCCACAGTGCTCCCACATGAAAAGCCAGTCATCATGGGCCACCAAACTAGAAGCACGGACTCCAATATCGTCAAATTTTAAACAAGATATTCTGCTCACCAAAAAAAAAATATTAAACAAGATATGGAGACAAAATTACAAATACATCCAATCTGTGCACAGTATAAACAGGATATCATTACCACCAAATTTCAGATTTAAGTGTCAAAAGAGTTTGATTTTTCACCGCATATTAAATTTAAATGAAAATAATAAATAATTAAAAATTAATATAAAATATAAAATTTACAATAGGCTATATAAACAGCACAACTCACTCGTGTATGAGTAATAAAAGGTTTAGCTAATTGATGATCAAACCAATTTGATTGACTCATAAATTCAATGGTCAGTTTGCTTTAATTTTTTAGAGTTTTTTTTATAAAATAATTCAGTACATTTAAAGAAAATTTAGAAGATTAAAATTAAAAAGCAATATAAAACAATTTTTTTAAAAAGGAAAAAAGCAAAATAAAATATGTTTGATATCCATCTCGTTTTATCTCTTAGTGGCATCTTTTTCCAAATATCAAGTTTTTTTTATTAAAAATTGTTCATTTCTCAACCATTTAATTCTCATTCAAATTTTAGAACTTTTAAAAGGTTAAATGTTAAACATTTTAAAATTCAGTGGAAAAAATTAGTAATGTTAAATAAAAAATTAATAGTTAAAATGTATTATTTTATTTATTGAGAAGTAAATGAGAAAAGCTTATCAAATGGTTTTTAGTCCTATAAAAATATGTAAAAGAATACCAATGATACTAAAAGAAGTTACAAAACTTCACCTCTTGTACCTCAAAAGAAGTTATAAAACAAATATTTTGGTAAAAGATACATCTAAAAGGTTAGTTTTTTATAAAGTCCAATAATATCATGTGATTCGTATAACTTATTTCACTTAATAGAATAAAACTATAGTTGTTGCTGATATATGTATCTTTGATCTAATTATAACTAAGTGAGCTATTCATACATGAATAATAAATCACAAAATCACAGCTTGCAAACAGTTTGCTATATATAGATTTTTTATCTTAGATTAACAACAAATATATTGATGTTAATATTATCATATCAATATATACAATAAAATCTATGTTGAGCCATACATTCACAAATATAAAATGTGCAACTCATTACCGAAACTTCTTTGTGCAACATACTCTATTTGATCTCAAATATAAGTTATTAAGAAATGACATATAAATCATTAAAAAATGATATTGTATGATCTAAAATATAAATCATGTCTGAGTCATTAATATTTTCCCCCATGTATACCCTTCATTAACCATGTTGAAGGAAAACAATACTTCATTTATTTTTTATTATAAATGATTTTCAACCGATTTACACATAAAAAATGGCTAAAAGTAATTAAAATTTTTAAATTTTGTAAAATTGATCACAACTTTTCAATATTACTCTCATTAAATTACAACATATCTTAATTACTTTATCCGTTTTTTAATATGAGGAACAAAAAACGAAATTACACAAACTAAGAAAAATAATAAAATTATTTGGAATATAAAATACTCTCTCCGATCCTATATATAGGATCTTTTGTCCTGATCCTAAATATAAGATTCTTTACAATATACGAGATAGTATTTATTATACATTTTCAAAAAATGTTTCTATTTAATATATCCAAAGAGAAAGAGAAAAATATTAAATAAGGGTAGTTTTGGAAAAATATTGAAATTTTTGGAGAAATTGAGGTAGTGAATTAGTTTTAATTCCAATTCTTAATCCGTGTGATTCGGTTAAAAGGATCTTATATTAAGGATTAGAGGGAGTAGTTTTTAAAAACTCCCTCATTTAATATTAACAACTTTTAAACAATGTAATTAATACAAATGAATTGTACTACTAGTTTTTAGAAAAATTGCCATCTTAATTAGAGTATTTTTGGAAAAAAAAATATTAAATTCACAAGACAAACCCTCTGTGTCTTTTATATTTTAAAATATAGAAACTCCCCCAATTATCCCTTATATTAAGAACGAAGAGGGTATATCTTCTTTATTCTCTTTCCACCATAATTATTTAATGGGGTAAACATGAAAATGAATATTTAATATTTATAAAGTGACTTATATTTTGTATATTTTAATTATTTAGAATATAACTTATAATAGAAAATAGAGGAAGTAATTGAAAAGTTACAACATTTAATTATGGATAAATATGGAAAATAAATTGAATTTAAAACAAATTTAAGAAATTTAACTACTTCACTTAATATACGTGAATTAGTTAAAAAATTTAGAATGAGAGGAAGTGAGAAAATTGTATTTAATTAATATTAATGATTCAACCAAATTATATATATATATATATATTAGGGGGAAGTATATGCATGTGTCTATTGAACTACAATCTCCCATTTTATATATAAGTCTATTTTTTTAGAGGCAATTGTTAGTCATCAATATAAGTCATTGTAGAGAATTTACAAAGTATTAAAGAATTTGCTTCTAAATTTGCCCTTATAATTATAAGAAAGAGAATAATCAAAACGGGTAGATGGAGAGAAAATAAGAGAGCGAGAGAGAGAGAGTAATTAATATGTGTTTGGATTTAATGAGATCAATTAAAGGTAATTTTGAAAAGATATAATAATTCTTAAAAAATTCAAAGGATGTTGACAAGTTTAACAATTTTCTTATATGCATGAATTAGTTGAAAGTAATTTATGTATAAAATCAAGGATTGTAGAATTTTAAGAAGGAATCTTAGATGAATATGGAAGAAGAGTGAAATACTTCTTTTGGCTTTTATTATAAGAATCTTTTTAGAAGGTTTTTGTGGTTCTTTATATAGTAAAAGCCTTTGTAAAATTCTGTCAAGCATTAATGTATAATTTTCACAAATGTCCTTGATAATTTTAACTAAGCATTAGTGTGGAATAGAGGTTAATGATTTATATTAAAAGTATTTTAGAAATATATGGTAATTTTTTTTATAAAATTAAAACTTCTAATTAATAATTGATCTTATTAATTTGTGTAATTTTAGTTAAAAGACCCTTATAAGAAAGTCAAGAGGAAGTATTCCTTTTATTTCAAAATACAGGTCACTTTGTAAAAGTTAGTGACCATTAATATTTTTTTCCCAATTTTATTGATATTTATGATAGTATTCAATTATGAAAGAAAAAAGTAAAAAAAATTATGGGGAGAGAGAATAATTCAATTATACTCCTATTTAATTAAGGTAATTTTGGAAAGTTAAAATTTTTTTAAAAAAATTAATGTTTTCTTGATAGATAAGAGATATGTAGATATAATATATACTCTCTTCAATCCTTTTTACATGGCATCTCTCAGAAGATTTTCCTGGTCCTTTTTATTATATTACTTGTAATGTTTAGTAACATTATTCCTATTTTATCCTTGATAATTTATTTTTTGACATCATAAATTGTCATTAGAGTTTTTGTATGATTGGTCAATAGTAATAATCTTAACCTTATTTTAATTGATTTAACACTTTTCTACTTAATAATAATTAAAAGTCTTTTTTAATGATAATTGTATTATTATAATAAATATAGTTAAAAAAGATTTTTTTAGTATTTTTTAGAATTTTAGAAATATAACTAATTTTCTTAATCTTAATCTATATGAAATAGTTGAAAGTAAATGAGGAGAAAAAAAAAAAGGAACGAAGGGAGTATTTTGAAACGAAATAAATAATAAACATAGTTTGAAATTTGGAGGTTTGGGATAGGAGGGAAGAATGATGAGGAATGGTTGGATGGAATGGAGGAAAGATTTGTGATGTGAGGCTGAAGAGTGGGTATGTTTCTCGTAATAAAAAAAGAAAGAGTGGGTATGTTTCTGTTGGGGTAGTAAATGTTTTTGTTGTTTGCTCCATCATTTTCATTTAATGAATGAATAAACGTGTATGGGTACTACTCGTAATACACTATACTCTATCTGTATGTTTGCGTTCAGTGTTTGTCGTGTATTAATGGGTACACGTCAAACTTCTGGCTTCTGCCTTCCTCTTCCCCACATGTTCTTCTCCATCTGACCTGATGAAAGCCGTGCATTGAATGTCCCGTCTCGGGATTCCACTGCCCTGATACTACTATTAACTACTTTTACTGCCTCCGATTGTAAAAAATTGATAATTTAGAGTTTTTGAGATTTTTTATAATACTTATCATTTTGAAATTTTAATAAATTATTAATTACTTATTATATTATTTTATTTTTCATTAACATTAAATAGTTTATTCAAAAAATATATTTAAATTAAGGATATTTTCATAATATTTTATTAGATTTTATAATATTTTATATTATGTAATGACTTTTTTTTATCTATATAAAAAATTTTAAAATGACAATTTTTACAAATCAGATGGAGTAATTTAAATATAGGATATTTTCATTTAACCCTAAATATAAATATATGATTATTTTTAGAATATGATAGTCTTCATTACACATTACAAGAAATATTGCTATTTAATTCATCTAAAAGTATTTCAGAAAATAGAGCCCACCTGCTTTTTAACCATTCACCGTTATAATGATGGGCTTTTAATAGCTTTAGTTGAATATGCTTGTGCTAATTCCGCATGTAACTAACAAGGTTAAGTATAACAAGGTTAAGTAGAGAATACAAAACAAGTTTATTCAATTTCCATTTTCTTCACCAACTTAGTTTTTGCGTGAATGGTGGGGTTTTTATCATCTAAGCAAGTAGTTGTACGTTTAATTTTGAGCCTTTAAATATGAAGCAAATTTAATTAAAAGATGCTTCTGAAGAAATGAAAAGTCTAATTGAAAGATATCAACTCTTTGTCTTCTATGCTTAAAAAAAGATTATTCATAATGTTACTCATTTATTAAATTTCTAACAAGGAAAACTTATTTAAGTTTTCAATATATATAATTATTGTTGACTTTTTTTTTTAAGTAAACGTTAGATACGCATTCCAATTTTGTTAATTACAAGGATACGTTAGGAATGGCCTAGCATTTGATCGGGTCTTTTATTTTAATACATTGGTCCAAATTTAAATGATGCTATCAATAAAAAAATATTTTAAATGATGCTCTTCTTCCTTTAAAAAAAAGAATAGTTTAAGGGAAAATTATATTAAAAAATTAAAATTAAAGATATTTATATTAAATATTTTTTAGGAATAATAATTGTTAGAGAGTTAGTTAGTTTGAAAATATAAGCCACATATTGAATGGGAATAAAACTCTTAAACTATACTCCACCTGATTCATATTATAAGGTGTTTTATATCAATTATGCGTATATTAAGAAAATCATTCTTTCATATGAAATTAATGTAAAAAGTACTCATATTTCCTATTTTATTCTTATTAAATATCTTATTATATTATTGTTATATGGTTATAAATGAGGAGTATAGAAGAACTAAAAATAGGGGTAAAATGAGAAGAAAAATATCTAATGCCCTATATTTTGGACTAAACACTTGTCATACAAAATGTTAGAGAGAGAAGTAGACACATGTCAAAAGCATCTTGTAGGGAAAACTAGGCGAACTTAAATATTAAATATTTAATATTTAAATCATTTAACACTTTGACACGTCGCAACCGTTGGATGAATCTGATTATCTAAATTTGGTCGGGTTGAAACTCAAAACTAAACGTTTCAGTTTTGATTTTCACGTTATGCATATTTTATCCTTTTTAATGTTCATAAATGGATCCATAATTACAGATTAATCCCAACATTTTGAAAATTGCTTATTAACCAACTTTAATTAGATTTAATCATGATGATTTTGGTTTGGTTTTGCTTCATTTTTAAAAGAGTGCAGACTAAATGTTTCTGTGCAATAACAACTCTTCCAACCTTCTCTCTAAAATTTTTCTCTCTATTTCATTATGTACTATGAGATATTTGTAGTTGTTGATAGATATTTTTTATAGTGTTTAGAATAATTCTTAAACGTGATTCGGCGGATTCTTATAATAAACATAGTGGAGGCAAATAACATCTTAAGTACAATATATTGTCACATATTTTTTAGCACTGATGATTCCATTTTCTATTTACAGTTGTACCAATAATAAGCACAGATCAATTTACAATTCTTTGAACATTTTCATCTCGGAGCGATCGAAATGTTTTTTTTTGGGGGGCTGACAATGTTTTTGAGAAGTGCCATTTGGAGATATACCACCAAGATTTTCTTGGGGAGGTTACATCATTTTTAAAATTGGGTACTTGTCGACATTAAAAAAAATCATAAATTCATGTTCGGTAAAAAAATTTTATGGTAGGCAAGCTACAACTACAAACGCTTTAAAAGATGCTTTTCAAAATTATTATGTTACTCACACATGGATTGCTAAAAATTTCCATTTTCTTAATCTCTAATGTTATCTTTATTTTTGTAAGATATGATTAATTTTCTATAATTTTATAAGTTTGTAACTTCTCATAATAACTTTTAGCAATGTTTTATTAGTTTCTTTTGATCTAACAATGTTTTATTAGTTACTAATATAGTATTTGTCAGACAAACAAGATTATAATACATTTCATTAATTTTTTCAAAAGAATTATAATAATGCAACTATTTTAACCCTTCATTTGGATGGGAAAAAAATTGAGGGATGAGAAAAATTTGAAGAGAAAATTTAGATATTTTTTTATTTAAATTTATTTTTATTTTCTTTTATAGTATTTTTATTCCATATTTTACTCTCATTTTACACAAATTCTAAAAGCACAAATCCCGAGATGATGGGTGCCTAACCATGTGAATTGGGAAAGCCGCTTCATATGTTGGTTCATTGAAATTTATAATTTTAATTAATCTATTGACATAAATTTACTAGCTGGACAATTAGCAACTATAAGTATATAGCTAAAATTTTTGTTATACAATTATCATTTATATTTTAAGAAGTTATATTCTTTTCTTTTTAAAAAAAAAATTTACTCTAACAGTCTAACTTTTGTTGGTATTAAGTATAAATTATAATTTGTATTTATTTCACCAAATTATGTTTATATATTCTTAAAATGTGTTAATCAACCAAAACTTTGGAATTGCTTGGTATAAGAAAGTAAGAGGGGATCAAAAGAAGTTAAACTTTTTGAAAAATACTTAGGTTAATTACTATTACTTGGTTCACAAAAATAAAAAGTTTTAAAAAAACTTGGAAGTCCAACTTCAAGTAACTACTCAGGGTAAAATAAAGAAAAGTTTTACTTTTTTTTCAATTTTTTATATTTTTTTTAAACTCATCACTATCAAATCTTCTAATTCCTATTTAATAAAAGAATATTTACGTTTTTGACATTAAAGAATAATATATTTATTTAAAAGTAATTTCAACTTTTTAAGAAATAAAAAGTTAAACAAACAAAATCATGCATAAATTGGAAGTTATAATTTTATTAATTGAACCAAGTAAACCCTTTATATTAATTTTGGTTTCAATTTGAATCTTTATCGTTTTTTTTAGTTGTGTGGTAATTACAAATTTGGATCGTAATATCACAATCTCCCACTAAGGTCACTTGGTGTTCTTAATGAAAAAAAAATTTATTTTTAAAATATAAATTTTTAGTTAAAGGTATAAACTTTTTTATTTACAAACATTATTTTGATTTTGTTTCTATTTCATTTTATTACATGTACTAAAAACGAATCCAATAAATTTATGAGTTAAATAAATCGACATGACTAGACTAACGAGCTACCAATGACAATGATGTGATTGGAGTTTTCTTTAGTTCAATTAAGTTCTGATTATAATTTGAAATTCAGATTTAGACGCCACTCGAATATCGCTAATTTTTATTCAGCACAATATAAAAAATTGTTTTGTTTACAAGTCATCTACATCGTGCTTATCCTGAGTCTTTTTTTTTTTTTGGCCATCATGCTTATCCTGAGTCAGGTTAATACATAATTGTTAGAAATAGATAAAAAAATGAAGATGTGGATAACGATAAATATTGTATTTATCAACCAATATAATAAGAATAAATAAATATTATTAAAAGGTAATATAATTTATATTGTCTACGTTGAACCTTCGTTTTTATGCTTTTCTTGGATCTTTCTCATTTGTGAATTTATATATTCTGATAGATTTTTTTTTCCAAAAGAGAGAAATATTATAACTAGAAAAACACATCAATAGAATATATAACCCAAAAATTACTAGGCCAGGTCAAGGTCAATAACAAAAATCACCTCACAAGGAGTAGCTGGACATAGACCACACACAGAAACCCTAAACCTAAATATGAGGCAATAGGAGAACAAGACATGACAAAACAAAACCAGAATCAAAAGAATAAGAAGAAGAAGATACTACACCAAAAATAGCTTTCCTTGGTCTATAAATGTTGATGGTTATGTAAACAAATGTTAAGAAAATTTAGGATTTTCCTTTGCGGCTATTAAAACAAATGCATAGAAAAGTTAGGATTTTCCTTTCGGTTATTTAAATACCTGCAAAAAAAAGTTAATCCAATTACAAAAAAAGAAAATCAAACATTCTTAAGTGCAAAGGAAAGTTAGTTTAGTTTAAAAAAAAAAAAGAAACCTAACTTTCCTTTGCTGTTTTTTAAATAACCACAATTAAATAATCATAAAGGAAACATAAATATTTTATTTTATAAAAACACACCACATGGATCACCATTCTTAACCATCGATAAAAATAAAATCAATAGACATTATTACTCTGATACCTTTTCCTTGCTTTTCTTTTTCTTTCATCCTCATATATTCTCTCTCATCTTTCGTCATTATCCTCGATATGTCTCTCATTTCCTCCTCCTCTCATCTCTCATATCAAGCATGGGATTGAGAACAACAACGATGGCATCCTCTTCTAGTGACTACTACGGTGTCCTTCTTCTCCATCCATGATGAGTTTAGAGCCCAGACCCCTTCGTCATCATCATTCCCTACACTGCTTGAAGCTCTGCATCAAGGCCAAATTTGTTAAGCCACCATGAGTTATTAGATTTGAGACGTAGTCAGTCAAAGCTTCCAGTCCATGCCACCATTGAGCCAAGATCTAGATGTTTAATTTCATTGCATCTATGTTTATACTTCTCTATTTGGATTTTTTACTATATTAATATTGGAGATTTTATTTCATTTTGTAGATTTGTGACCTGCTTACCATAGATCTGAAATAGTTTTGTATATTCAAAATTTGCTAACAGATTAAAAGTAATAAATATGATACTTTTTGGGTTAGTTGTTCTTAATTTCAAATATTATTATGGTGGTGGAGGTGTGGATTGGACAACAGACAAACCCATCATCTTCATTATTTTTTCTTTCTTTGTTTTTTTTTAAAGGAATGACTTTCCTTTACAAACAATCACAAAGGAAAACTATAAATTTTCTCGGTGCTCAAATCTTTTACGATTAGGAACCGCAAAGAAACACCAAATATAACTTTCAAGGAAAGCTATTTTTGATGTAGTGAGAAGAAGAAGATGACGATGATGATGATTTGAATTTTGATCAGGCATGTCTTCAAGTTTGGTAAGGTTGATCATTAAAAATAATTATGTCTTGAATTAAAATTTCCATACCATCTTAAAATAAATAAACCTGAGAGGACAATCAAATATATATATATATATATTATATAAACTTGTTTCTAAAAGTCATGTTAGATTTGAGTTAATATCGACTAATGATAGAAATGAAGTATATTTGATCAAGCAATGAAAGGCATGTCAATGGGGAGCCAATCAGTGTAACCAATTTTTGTAAATATTGTTCCATGTTTTGTAATTTATTTTTCTTTAATATTTATCTCTTTTCTAGCTTTAGTTATTGTTGGACAAAATATACAAAAGTATAACTTATACATATATATCTAAATTATATGAGTTCCCTTTTGCTTGAAAAATGTTGTGTCTTATTTTTCGAAATCAAAATATAATCTAAATTAATTTCTATAGGACTTTATTTTTAATGGGTTAACTCTTGATGGGCTGACTAAATTATATAGCCCATTAGGGTTAGATAATTCATGAGTTTAATTATATCAATCCTAATTAATTAAGAAGAAATAGATCGAGTCAAGTATCCCTGTTTTAATTAAGATATTTATGTGATTTTATGTGGGAGATAATTGTGGGAGTGAGCATCACAATTTGTGCACACAATAGAATTAGTTCTTGGAAGCACGCTTACTCTTCGACTCTCCATGTGTGTGAAACCCTAGAGCGCAGCCTAGCAGAGCCACATTGAAGTGAGGATGGGCACACTTGGGGAAAATTATTAGTGCCCATAAGTTTTAATATTTTGTACCTCTACTCTTCATATTCTCCACATTCTGCCTCTCATATATCACCTTCACTTGATTTATCCACATACATGAATTTAAAAATATTTTAGATGTATGAAAATTTATTTCAAACCCAATGAACTTTTACCCAAAATTTTGAACCCAATAGACCTAATTCTGATATTTCGTTTACAAAAAAAAAATCATTATTCCTTTCTCTTAACTTCACTAAATTGAAATTTATTTTTCTAACTTTTTTTACTTGATACAACCTAGATCAAACTCAAGCAAGTCCATGATAAGGTATGTAATTATTTTTTAATTATTAAAATATATTGAAATAGGGCTCTGGATTCACCTCTGCGTACAGGGTGAGTGAGCTTTCTCTCTTCCTTTCCTCTCAATGAGAGTGCAATGTATCTACTATGGATGTGTAGGCTAGGTTCCAATTGGTGATCAAGCCGTATGAATCAGCTCGTCTAAAGTCTATGAGGAGCAAGCAAGAAGTTCCTGGTAAGTTTCTACTCCTCTAAAATGAACAATTTCCTTCAATAAAAATGTTATAATCTTATTTATTTTGATCTAAATAATCTAATATATTATTTATATGCTACAACAAATACAGTTTAGACATATACTTGACTAAGAATATTTAATTTTGAAATTTAAAATAAAATAAAATTATAATTTTGAACCCCAAAATATCTAAAATAAATTTTGACAAATATATTGTATTACAAATTTGTATGTTTAATGAAAAATTAGTATTAATTTTTAAAATATTTTGATCTTTGTTTTTTTTTCTATTTTGACAAGACAATCCAAGTTCAAAGTTTAGAACTTCATTTTATCCTATTTTACTATTAGGAGTTTGTGTATTTTTTGCTAAGTGGAAAAATATGCATATATTTTTAATATAAAAGTTATATTAGTTAAATATCTATACAAAAGCAGGTAATAAAATTTATATAACAAAATTGTTTACTCTGTATAAAATAGTCTCATATGAGTAAGAGTAATAAAGTCTGAGTTCAGGCACTCATTTCCTTTTCATGCAGTAACAGCCTTTTATGGCAAGATTCTACTAGGTATTCTAATAAATACGGTTCTTCGCAGGTATATTTGTAATCATTTCCTTTTTATGAAATGACAATGTTTGTAGTCAAACAGCAATTAAGCGTATTTGTTCCTTAAATCGGTAGGTGGCTTTCTATACTCAAATTAGACGAGTTTCTGGCATACAAAATTTTGCAAAATAAAATACTGTATTCATGATTTTTTTTTTCATAATTCAAAGGGACTTACACTAAAAAAAAAATAATTACAACAAATAATTTGTGGGATAGAAACACCCACCATATCCCTATTTAACAAATTAGTATTCTCATCTGAAGGCTCTAACAAAATCTGCTATTTATAATCATCAATCAAGTAAATTTAAATTAGCTAACCTACCTGTAATGAAATTCCCCTCTCTCTATATACATGATTAATCTTCAAACAGCGGTCAGTGTTCAATCAGCCTAGCTATCTTGTTAATAAACTTACTGAATTCTCATATTAATATTAATGATATCGATATTGACAATAACATCTTACGTATTTTTAAATTAATTTAATTTATTTTCCTCTCATTCTTAACTAATAAAATAGTATAAATAATCAACAAAAAAAATAGTGTATATAATCAGTCAACACATGATGTTAGGTAAAGTGATAAGCATGTTGTAGGGTGTAGGCAGGAGTTTATAGTTTTTGTATAATTATTTTATGCTAATAATAAAATTATAAGATTATTTATAAAATTAATATCATAAAAATTTGATATTATAAAAATAAAAAAATTATAAATTAAATTTAAAAATAATGCAAAATAGATTGATTGTGCATAAAATTAGGTAAGACATGCACTAGACAGGGTTTAAAAAATAAATTATATTATTCAAGATATGTAAATATTGTGACCTATTATAAATTTTATATTTTATATTAAATTGATATTAATATATTAGTATAAGGTGGAAGTTTCATTATTCATAATTTGTAAAAAAATAACTTGTTATGAATTTTATGTTTCAAATTAGTTAAGAAAATTAATAATATTGATTTATTTTATGTATTTATATTTATTGGCATTGATTTATTTCCCAATGGAATATAATAGTAAGGTTGTTTGGTATGGGAAAAATAGGGTGGGAAGTTCAATTTTTTGAGAAATAGAGCAACTGATGTTGCTTGGTTAAAAAAAAATTTGAAAATTCTCGAAACGTTAGGTTTAACTCGAGATGTTTTACCTCTCTGAGTCAATTTCTGAAAAATTCTACTTCTCGAGTATTTTATAATAATTTTTTAAAATATTTTTAATTTATTGATTAATTTTTTTATAGGGATGATATATTTATAATTAATATAAAAATATAATATATTTATTTTAAAATATAATTAAAATTTTTTGAGAATTTAAAATAAAGCAATTTATATATGTATATCCCATTAAGTGATCCCGTGTGGTATCTTTAATTTTCTTGCAAAAAAATTATTCAAAAAAAAAAGCAAGAAAAGTCCAGGTCAAGGGAAAAACTGTGGTGACGTGTCGTAGAGGAGTTGGACTTTTTCTTCAGATTGGTTGATTTTTGAAATGTGTAATGTGCTGTCAAGCCAGGCTAGCATCTTTGCATGATTGATGTGGGCCCCACTCTGCCCCTTCTCTTCTGTCAATCCACATGCCCTCCCTCAATGCCCCATGCACTCCCTCCTCGCCTATCATTATTCTCTTTTATTCCTCCTCTCACCCGCGGTTCCACCCCATCCTTCGTACCTCCTCCACCGCTGCCTCTTACGTGTCACCATTTCAGGCTCTCATTCCCTCACTGTCCCAGTCACTCTATCATTTCACGTCGTCGTAAGTTGTGTGTTTCCCCACGCTAATCACTGGCTAACTATTGTAATCCAGCCATGATACACTGTTCTCATAGTTGCCGAGGAGGGTTTCTTTTTTTCTTTTTAATATAAATCATTTTCAGTCATTTCACAAAAAAATAATTAAATAACTATTTTTTTCTATAATTTTTATAAGAAATTTTTAACTACTTTATATAAATTAAGAAAAATAATTATGTTCTTAAAATCATAAAAAAAAATTAAATATTTTCTTTTTACCCTTATTTAATATAATAATATAATTTACATTAAATATCATTTAACCAATTAAGAGTATCTAAAAAATTCAATAATAATTTATGAGAAGAAATAAATGATGAGGATAAAATAGTAAAAATTTTACTAAATATTATAAAGTTCCTTATAAAATAATAAGAAAAAACTTCTAGAAGGTCCCTTATAAAAAGAACCGGAGGGAGTAATTTATTAAATTTTTTTAATATTTTTAACTATTTACTTTTATTAATTATATTATTTTTTATACTTCTCATATTATTTATCTTTCACTTATTAATTATAAATTAGAGATATTAAAAGAAAAAATTAATTAATACATTGTACAACATCACAAAATACTTTATATTAGGAATCAAATAATACTTTTAAATTTAGAACTAGAGTAGATAGTCTCTACTCCTCCAACTCATTAATTTCCTCAACTCTTTTTTTCTTTCTTTTTAAAAAATTTACTAGATGAGTTATCTTTTGGAAGTAAGATACTACAAATTAAATCAGATATTAAATCGGTTAGGATATTAGTTTAAAATTTGATGGTTCAGTTAGAATTAAATCAGTAATAAAGTTAGTAAATTTTTAATTTTATATGTTATATAAAAAATAAAAAAATTATTAATAAGTTTTGTAACCTAACATTAAAATCTAAACAAATTAATATTAATATATAATTATATTTTGAGTTCAAAATAGTTAACTAATATTCTCTTTTCATATTATTTGTTATTATTTATTAAGTAAATTTATCATTATTAATAATTATGTATCATAATAAAACTTATAAAATATTATAATGTACAGGAAAAAATTTATATAAAAAATAATGTTATTTAGTACTAAAAATAATGATATTTTATTTTAAAAAATAAAAAAATTCATATTAGTTATGGAAGGATTCAAGTTTGATTTTACCAATTTTTTATTAGCTCTAAAATTCACCGATTTTTTTATCAAATTGGCCAATCTCACCCCTTTTTTGTACTCTATTAGGAATCTATGGGGATAGAAGAGACCTCGCCACTTAAAAAGTATTTACATATATTAATATTCATCCTCATATTAATATTAATAGCATGATTTATATATTTATTTTTATAGAATATGAGTCGGCTTCTTATTAGTTAATAGATTTTTGTAGGCTAATTTTGCTTTGACTTTGTATATTTGGGATTTTGAATTAGAATAAATATATGAAATTTAAATGATTCCTAATTAATATTTTATAAAAATGTTATAGAACATTTAATTATAATAAATAAATAAATTTAAATTGTTAAAATTTAATGTAAACAATTAATAACCGTAATAAAATGGAAGTGAGGAAAATTCATTTAATGAAAAATATCAAATATGAACTATCCAAATTCCAAACAATTAATAGGATAATCTAGATTCTAGATGCCAAGTGGAGAGAAACCTACTCTGATTGTTGGCTAACTTTATTTTATAAATACAATTCATATTCTTATAACAAATATATATATATATATATTATAGTCTATAATTATTTAAAAGAACTTTAGAGGAAAAACAGATGAGCATGGAAAAAAATTTATAAAAAAAAATTTATTTTATATAACTCTTTTGATGTATGACTGTATAATTATATAATTATAGATAATTTAATTTATTGAACTATTAATCATAAATTATTTTGTAATGCAAAAGTGATCTATTTATATTTACATTATTTTTGGTAAACTTATATTTACATAATTTACTAAGTAATAAGTAATAAATAATATCATTCAAAGTACATAGTTATATGCTTTATTTTTTAATATAAAATTTTTTTAATTGAATTATGTGAATTAAGAATAAGAGTTAAAGTTGATTAATTATTTCAATTTTTTTAAAAATCTTAATATTTTTTCAATACTATCTTTATTTAATTTATTTCTCTTTCTCTTTAGATATATTAAATAGGAATATCTTTTAAAAATATATAATAAATATTATCTTATGTATTATAAAAGATCTTATATTTAAGATCAGAATAAGAGATTCTATATAAAGGAAGAGAGAGAGAGAGTATTTCTAATATTTAGATATAGAAAATTAAAATATAATTACAGTTTTTCTTATTAATTTTAAAAACAGATCAATGGAAAGTTTTTACACTGTCCTGTCTTTTAACTTTTAGCTTATTATTGGTAAAGAAACACACAAACACGCTCTTTCTGTGTTCCAATGCAGCCAGGAGGGCCGTTTCAAACGATTTTGTCGGCGAGAGACGTTATTCATCATATTGATGAACACAGTAAATTGCAATTAGTGTAAATTAATTAATATGCTCCATTTTTTATTTTCCCCACATTATTCTCTTACCCACTTGTCCTGCTTGATTTGCTTGGTTGGCTTTTTTCCCTTGTACAATACTTCTTTATGCATAGAAAGCTGTCATTTTTGTGGTAGTTACTTTCTTATTTTCTATTCCAAAATTTTCTCCCAACATATCCTAATGCTTATGTAAGAAATAAATAATTAGAGCTTCTGATGTTTAATCTTGTGCTGTCATTTATATAATTAATGCTTATAATACTCTCAAAACTTGCATAAAGTTGCCCAGTTTCTGTGGGTGGTTCTTCTTCCTCTCTCTCCCCCCTCCTCCCTGCTTCTCTCTGCTTCTTCTCTGCACTTTTGTTATTTCTTTGTGCGTGGGCATTAGCGCCGGTTCTTGTCTCCTTCGGTTTTGACCCAAGAAGATGCTAGTAAGTACGTTTCTTTTGTTCGTTTTCCTATGGGTTTATTTTGCCATGCTTTCTCCTTCTTGCGGCTCCAGCCTAATCTAGAAATTCCTGAACTAGATTGCTTTCGTCTGATAAACTGTGATGGCGTTTTGTGAACATTTTCCCCAAGTTTCAGTCTTTGGTTGGATTTTAGAATGCTCGAGTCCAAACATGTTGCTTTGAGTTCTCTTTATATCGGATTTGCTCTATTGCTTACCCTCCATGGCAGGCTATGATCAAATTCTATATGATCTGATAAACTCGATGTGTTTTATTCCTCGTTTGACTGGGCATTCTCTTTGAAGTTCTTGGTCATCTTCTATATGCTCAAGTGTTTTCTTGCCTTGGTATAATCTGTTACGAGTTTCCAACTGTTTTCAGTTCATTAATTGTGTTTCTTTTGGATGATGGACTTGCTCAGATTTGTTATCTGATTAATACACGCCAAAGCTTATGCACATTCTTATCAGAGATGCATTGAAGCTATATGATATACTTCCCCAGAGAAGAATATCATTTGTTTCTAAATTTTATGGTTGACTCTCTTTCAGGAGGCATTGCTCTTGCTGTTATTGGCACTGAGCAATGCCGTGAGCATTAATGGAGATGAAAGTGGTGGACAATGTGATTTTAATCCAACACTAGATCCAAGACCACATAGTGTATCTATTTTGGAGTTTGGTGCAGTTGGAGATGGCAAAACATTGAATACTATTGCTTTCCAGAATGCCATATTCTATCTTAAGTCATTCGCTGACAAGGGCGGCGCTCAGCTATATGTGCCCCCAGGAAAATGGCTCACAGGAAGCTTCAATCTCACCAGCCATCTCACCCTCTTTTTGGAAAAAGGTGCTGTCATTATTGGATCTCAGGTATTTTTCCCCAAAGTCTATTTGATTCTATATAGATTTCTTACAAATAGAAGAATTATTTAAGTATTAAGTTGATTATGACACCATAAATTGCAGCCATTAAATGCTAGTTAGTGTCTTTTTGTTGTCCTCTTGAGGCTATTTCCTAAAGTTCGAGTTTTTTACTGGTGATTTTTCTGCATTTAGGATCCATCTTATTGGGAAGTGGTTGAACCCTTACCTTCTTATGGTCGAGGGATAGAAGTTCCAGGAGGAAGATATCAGAGCTTGATAAATGGATACAAGTTGCATGATGTGGTCATAACAGGTTCATTCTCCGCTTACCACCTTTTGCTGCTATCAGCTAAACCTCTTTACAAATTTTTCAAAAGTTATTTGCTTCTGTCATACAAATTTTAACATCTTTATGCAATTTACCAGGTAATAATGGAACTATTGATGGCATGGGAATGGTTTGGTGGGAGAAATTTAGCTCTCACTCCTTAAACTATAGCCGTCCTCATCTGGTTGAAATTGTAGCCTCTGAAGACGTAGTTGTTTCGAATCTTACAATCTTAAATGCTCCTGCATATAGCATTCACCCAGTTTATTGCAGGTATGTTTCTGTGCTTCATCTAAATTTTGAATGATCTTATACTTGTTTTGAATGATGAAGTTATACTAACTTGGTTAGATTTGATGTGACGTGATGCAGCAATGTAATTATTCAAAATATTTCAATCTCTGCTCCTCCAGATTCACCTTATACTGTTGGTATAGTACCAGGTTTGTAGTCCTTGATGAATTCTTTTGCGGTTCATATAATGAGAATGAAATTTGTCAGACAGATATGTTCATGCACCTTAGATTAAACTTTTGGGCAAATTAGTGCCTGACATGGTATCATAACCTATATGATCAAATATTTGGATTTTGATCCTTTTTATTCATAAAGGATTCACTAAAATGCTTAATTTTTAAGTTGAATTGAGTGTTAATGGTAGTATATAATATCTCAACAAGTTCATATCTAATGTTTGTGCTATTCATGTTTCCAGATTCTTCTGATAATGTTTGTATAGAAGATTGTATTATTGTCATGGGTTTTGATGCAATTGCCCTAGAAAGTGGGTGGGATGAGTATGGAATTGCCTATGGGAGGCCTACCAAAAACGTACATATCAGAAGGGTTCATCTTGAAGCATCTTCGGGCTCTACCATTGCATTTGGAAGTGAGATGTCTGGAGGCATCTCGAATGTTCTTGTGGAACATGTTCATCTTCACAACTCACACAGTGGGATTGTGTTCAGAACCACTAGAGGCAGAGGTGGCTATATCAGAGAAATCTTCATATCAGATGTAGAAATGGCAAATGTCTACAAGGCATTTGCAGCCACAGGGCATTGTGGGTCTCATCCAGATGATAAATTTGATCCTGATGCTCTTCCACAATTGGATCACATCACCTTGCAGGATGTGACTGGTTCAAACATCACCATAGCCGGAAACTTCACTGGGATTCTGGAGTCTCCTTTCACTAACATCTGCCTCTCCAACATATCCTTATCTATAAATCCTGTCTCTCCCTATTCATGGGAATGCTCAAATGTGTCTGGTTATTCTACCTCTGTGCTCCCTGAACCTTGTCCCAACCTTGATAGCTCCTGGAACTCTTCATCCTGTTTCTCCCTGATCAGCAGCATCCATGGGAAAAGTAAAACCTCTGTCCTGTGACATGACAAAACTACTTGCAGTTACTTGAGTGTTTGTTGTTGAATTATCCAATAAAGTTTGACACGTGGACAATTTTTTTGGGGAAAGGATTAATGATAAAAAAAAATGTCCACGAGTGATTTTTTGTTGGAAGATCTGATGACAAACACTGAAAGGACTGTAAGCGAGTTCCTTTTTCAAGTGGAAATCCATATTCCTGAGCGCTGTGGCTTCACATTGATTGGAAAAAATGAATTGCCCTGTGTTATCTCAAATTAGGCCACATTTGTTCCAATAAGACACAGTTGTCTGGGTTGTTCATTTTTTTCTTCATCATCATCATCATCATCACATTATTTGCTGTACAGTTTCATATCTTCATTCATGTTGTAATGAAATTTTGTTAGTGCCGCCACAGGAGGAATCAGCATTGGATAGTTTTGCATTTTAGTTCATTGTGATTGTTTTCTTTTTTTAAATTACTGTAAAGCATGTAATGGATTTGGGTGATACTTGCAATTAAAGAAAGTTCAACTTTGAGCCATATTTTATTTATCTGTGTCAGTTTGGTGGTACCTGGTAGACATAAAAAATCAATCAAGTTCATGTAAGCTTATCTTTCCAGCATTTTTTTTTAAAATTACGATTTCAAGAGCATTAAAATTTCCAGTGCTGTTAACAACTTATAGAAAGTGTTATAGGGAAGTATGGTACACTGTATACCTAATCAACCACTGCTGATTGCTGAAAGTTCATTTTGAGTATTCTTATGCAGCATCACAAGCATAACCTTTTGTTTTAGGTTTTGTTAATTGAGGTAGCATATGCATACAGAGAGCAGTACACCAAAGTCTAACAACCCATTTGGTTCAATTATACAGGAGGTTAGGTAATGTGATGTAAAAAGTGTGAAGGAATGTGATGGAAACATGATTACATGTGTGTTTATTTGGTATGGTATTAAGAAGTTATGTGATGATATTTATTTTTTATGAAAAGAAAAATTAAAAAACATGTGCAATGACATTTGTGCCCTTGACAAAAAAAATACTTCCTCCCCATCGGTCTTTTTTCCGGACAACCCACCCATGTCCTCACCATTGACGGCCTATCCTCCCTTCAACCATCTCAATCTCTCCTCTCAATAGTAGTAAGCAGTAAAAGCAAAAGAGAAACCAAATGGAGAAACCTAGATTTGAGTTCAATGGCATGTGGGTGAATACGACGATGATGGGAGCCATGATGCTAAGCGTTTGAATGGTGATGATGAATAGCGAGTTTGAAGGCTGTGGAAGAATGTTCAAAGACAGACTTGTTTGAAAGGCCATGGGTGAGTTCGAATGTCAGCGAGGAGCAATTGATATGGAAGATGAAGGTGTTACGGTGGATGAATGGTAGTGTGATGGTGGAACGGTGGATGAATAGCAACAGAGAACAAATGGTGACAGTTGACGGTGGTGAGGGTCTGACAACGAAGAAGGCTAAGGAGGGGGAAGAAGCAGGAGTTCGGCGAGGGAAAAGAATGAGAGAGGGGAAGAAATGGGAAAGAAAGGCAATATTGTTTTTTGTATTTTCTTTACAATGGTGTGAAAGCCTTTACTCAGCAAAATGGATGTGATCATCATCACATTAATTTTGGTGATCAACTTCACTTAGGTAACAAGAATCACATGTAAAAAATCCAACCAAATGCACCAACATAGGGGAAGTGAGGCTGATCACATAATATTATAGGGGTATGTAAGCGAACCAAATGGGTTCTAAGTCCCATTTTTAAACCAAAAAAAAATTATTGTTATTTTTAAAATACATGTTGTGATAATTGACACTATGAAAGAATTTGAGGCAGTAGGTGCATGGGATTCCAAAACTAGTAAAGCAATCATTGGGGCATCTTTTTGTTTGGGGTTGTGCTTAAAGGTTGTTGGCTCAAGAATCCCTATATTATTATTTCTCTCACTTGAACTTTCCAACCAGAAAGTTCAAAGTAGTGTTGTTATCCTAAAAAATTCCATGACGCATCACTAGTGGATGCTTAAATTGTTCAGAGTTATATCCATCATTTTGGTCAAGTGATTGAAATTTAATTCCTTGGAGTAAGTTCTCTAATTGGAAGATTATATATTAAAAATATTTCAAAATTTTAAAGTGAGAAAAATACTTTATTTTAAAATATTAGAATTAGAGTAATACTTTTTTTTCAATTTTCAATTTATAATTTAATAATTTTATATTTTATCATACTATTTTAACAAAATATATTTTTCATAACTTCTAGTGCTAGCTTAGGTGATGGAGATTGGGGATGGGGTGGTATGTGGGTAGTGGACGGTTCTAACCCTGCTGATGTTATAAAAAATATTATTATTATTATATTCTAATTGAAATTTTAATAACCAAAGTATAATAGATTATATCGAACTTTTTTTGTTTTGGGTGAAAGTTGGGGTCAGAGACCCAACTCACATTAAGAAGTCCAAGACTTGTGAGGCCCATAGGGATTCCAATTCAGGCCATGTTTAATCCGCTGAAATGAGGCCCATTCCCGCCCTCCTTCATTATACCTCTGGCATCACCGAGCAGTGTCCAACGGCGGCGCGGGAAACACATAGAAGGGCACTAGCTGTTGCTCTATTATTGTGTGTTTCGCCTCTGAATAGCCCTTCTCTTTGGCTTACTCGAGCACAACTCCACTTGTATTCTAACTTCTTAGTCTAGCTGCACTTTCGCTCCGTAAGTAACTCTTGCGATGTTTGTTTCACAATTTATTTGATTTTTCATCTTTGCCTGTGCTGTAGTCATAGTTTACATGATTGAATCGGTTCTTCTGTTAATTGCAGAATTTTTCTCCCTCGGCTTTTTTTTATTCAAAATATATCTGTCGTTGTTGTTAGAGGTTGTTTGTTTTGTATGTTCTGAACCACAGGTCATTGTACTATTTACACTCTTTTTCTGGTTCTGTTCGTGCCGGTCAATTATCTGAAGTTCGTTTTTGTGTTTTAGGAGAATGGGTTCAGCAAATATTAGGGACGTTTTAACAGCGTTTAGTCCTTCGTTAGGCTCGTTTGCTATCAGCGCTGGAGATGGTCGCATAAAGGTATGCGATTTTTATCAATAGCAGCTACAGATGATTGAAAATTACGCGTATTGATGGATTCTTTGTTTTTTTTTTTTTTTGTGGTTGGGAGGGTTTTGAAGTATTAGAATGGTTGCTAATACGAATCAGAGTGAAAGAAGAAGGGAAGAAAGAAAAAGGAAAATGAGATTCTGTATTGACTTACGTACAATCGTTAAAGTACAAGAATATATACACAGTGAATACTAACTTAACAAATAAAGTAACTAAAATGCTAACAGAATTGCCAGCTGGACAACAAATTATTAAGTTGAGAAAATCACCCATTTTCTCATGATGACTCTATTACCCCCTGCAAGCTGGAGAAAGTATATCTAACATTCCCAGCTTGGAAACAAGAAAATGAAAAGGTGTAGGAGCCAGAGCCTTGGTGTAGATATCAGCATGCTGGTCACTAGACTGTATTGGCAATAGATGAAGAATACCATCTTGTAGTTTTTCGCGAACAATATGACAGTGCAGTTCAATGTGTTTAGTGTGTTCATGAAAAGTAGGATTAGCTGCAATATGAAGGGCTGACTGGTTATCACAGTATACAAGTGCAGCTTGATCATGGGAAATATGAAGATCATGAAGAAGAAATAAAAGCCATTGAAGTTCACATGTGACAGCTGCAAAAGCACGGTATTCTACTTCAGAAGAAGATCAAGAGACAGTAGACTGCTTCTTAGAATGCCAAGAGATGAGGGCAGGACCAAGAAAAACACAAAAACCAGTAACAGACCTTAGAATGCCAAGAGATGAGGGCAGGACCAAGAAAAACACAAAAACCAGTAACAGATCGCTTGGAATCAATGCATCCGGCCCAATCTGAATCACTGAAAGCCTTAAGTTGGAAATTAGCAGAAGCTGGGAAGAAAAGTCCCTTTGCTGGAGAAAACTTAATGTATCTTAGAATTCGACGCACAGCTTGTAAATGATCAGTTGTATGTGCAGACATATACTGACTAAGTTGTTGTACAGCAAAAGTGAGATCAGGTCTGGTAGTAGTTAAGTAGAGGAGCCTACCAATGAGACTGCGATAAACGGAAGGATCATCTAACAGGGTACCGTTGTCTTTAGATAATTTCAAATGTCTGTCCATAGGAGTTTTAGCAGGCTTACAATGAAGAAAACCTGCTTCATCCAAAATATCAGGAACAAACTTGCGTTGACAAATAGAAATACCACATCTAGACCGAGCAATTTCTTGGCCAAGAAAGAACTTAAGCTCCCCAAGGTCCTTGATTTTAAAAGCATCATCAAGTAGTGTTTTGATGTGATTAATTTCCTGGATGTCATTGCCTGCCAATATTACATCAACAACATAAACAAGCAAGGCTGTAAAAGAAGTATCTTGTTTTCGCAAAAAAAGGGAATAATCAGCCTTGGATTGAAGATATCCATATGAAATTAAGGCTTGTGATAACTTGGAAAACCACTGGTGACTGGCCTGTTTGAGGCCATACAAAGACTTCTACAACCTACAAACAAGATTGGGGGAAGATGACTTAAAACCAAGAGGAAGAGTCATATAGACTTCTTCATCCAAATCCCCATGAAGAAAAGCATTGTTAACATCAAATTGCTGAAGATGCCAATGTTGAGCGGAAGCTAAAGCAAGTAAGAGACGAACTGTGGTGAGTTTCTCAACAGGGGAAAAATTATCTAAGTAATTGACTCCTTCAATTTGTGTGTACCCTTTAGCAACAAGGCGAGCCTTGTATTGTTCAATACTCCCATCAACCTTGTGTTTAATTTTGTACACCCACTTACAACCAATGGGTTGTTTGTTAGGTGGCAAATCTGTGAGAATCCAAGTGTTTTTTTGTTCAAGTGCTAAGATCTCAGTATCCATAGCCTTTTGCCATGCCTCATGTTTCACAGCTTGAGCATAAGACTTTGGTTCAGAATGAATAGAAACAGACAAACTGAAATGCTTATAAAAAGAGGAAAGGCGATCATAAGAAAGAACAGAAGAAAGAGGATGAGGAACTGTATTACCCGGATGTATAGAAGTTGATGGAGCAGAAGAAAGAAGGGCATGATGATAATCATGTAAATATGAAGGTATATGTCTAGTTGAAGAAAGAAGTTGAGGAGAGGAAGGTAGAAGAGAAGATATAGAAGAAGATGAATTGTCTAGCATGATTGAAGAAGATATATTTATAGGAGAAAGAGAAGAACTAGGAGAAGAGGAAGGATCCTCAGAAGAATTTGGAACACAATCATGAGTAGAGGAAATAGCAGAAGGAGAAGTAGTGTGATTAAAAGAAGTAGGAGGTTGATTAAGAAGAGGAGCCAAGTCAGAGAAATCAAGAGAAAATTGAGAACGTGGCAATGAAATGTCAAAAACTAAAGATTGAGAAGGTAAAGATTCTGGTTGTGATGTATGCATAAAAGGAAAAACATGTTCATAGAAATATACATCTCTGGAAAGAAAAATGTCCTTAGAATGTAAATCCAGTAAAACAAAACCTTTTGTACCAATTTGAAAACCAAGAAAAACACACTTGCGGGCTCTTGAATCAAATTTAATGCAATGTTGAGACAAAGTGGAGGCGTAGCAAAGTGAACCAAAAACCTTTTAAATTGGAAAAATCAGGATGTTGTTGATGTAAAATATAAGAAGGACACTGATTATTAAGTGTAGGAGTTGGTAAACGATTGATGATATATGCAGCATGTTGTACAGCATAGCACCAATATAATTTGGGTAGACGTGATTGAAAGAGTAATGCTTGAGGCAACATTTAATAAATGCTCATGCTTGCGTTCAACTATGCTATTTTGTTGAGGTGTCTCAACACATGAAGTTTGATGAATAATCCCTCTAGTTTTGGAGAAATTAGTCATGGCAAATTCCTTTCCATAATCAGACCTGATGATCTGTACTGTGGTATGAAATTGTTTTTCACAAAGAATAATAGACTCTTGCAAAGCTTGTGTAGTTTCTGATTTATTTCTTAACATGATAATCCAAGTGTAGTGTGAAAAATCATCAACAATGCTAAGGAAATATTTATGACCATGAATGGATGCAATATAATAGGGACCCAGATGTCAACATGTATTAAAGAAAGAATTTTATTAGAAAGTGAAGTACTAACAAGAAAAGGTAATCGTTTCTGTTTAGCAAAGTGACATACATCACAACCATTATCAATCCTATCACAAGAAATAAATGGAAATTGCTAATGTAAACATTGCAAAGTGGAATAGGAAAGGTGACCTAGTCTAAAGTGCCAGAGAGCAGAATCAGTAAGTTGAGGAACAGGTTGCTTTGAGGTTGATGCATTGGCTAGACGCTGATGAAAACTTGTACGTTGTTTTAGAATGTATAAGCCCTCTACTTCCTTAGCTAAACCAATCGTCTTCCATGTGTCCAGATCCTGAAAGAAGCTGTAAATTCTCTGAAATATGAGAAGACAATCCAGGGATTTAGTTAATTTGCCAATGGAAATGAGGTTGAACTGAAATTCAAGTATGTAAAGAACATCATAAAGAAAAAGAGAATCAGAAATTTGAACAGTTCCTGAATAATGAGCTACAAGAACATAATTATTGGGCAATTTGACTTCAACGAGTGAAATTCTTTTGTAAGAACAGACAAAAGTCAGGTATGCATACATGATCTATAGCTTTCGTGTCTATGACCTTGGAATCATTAGGAGAAATACCTTGATTAGAAGAAATGTGATTAACAGAGTGAGAAACAGGTTTGGGATCATCTTGAACCAATTTTAGGAGTTTCTGATATTGTTCAGCAATGAGACCAATTTTGGCATGTGTGGTTTTTGGTACAAGATCTTTCACACAATTGTCTCTTCCTTCTTGAACAATACTATTCATCGAAGCAGACTGATTTTTGAAACGAAATCCAGGAGGAAACCCATGTTTCTTGTAACAGGTGTCTATGGTATGCCCCTTTCTACCACAATGAGTGCATTCTTTCCATTATAATTCTGTCTACCATGATTAGGTCCTTGAACAGGTACCTTTGCAGCAAAAATTTTGTTCTTAGTAATACTTGTTTCAATAGGAATCCCCATTTCTCTTTCTTGTTGTATCAGAAGAGAAAAGACTTTGGTAATTGAAGGAAAGGGCTCTAACAACATTATCTAAGGTTTAATAGCAGAGTAATGATCATTCAAACCTTTTAAGAATCGAATCACATTATGTTGTTGAATGTAAGAATTCACTCTTTCGACTGAACCACAAGAATATTTCAGAGCAGATTAGAAATCTCCTCTAGAATGATCTTCATCTTCGTATAGTATTCACTCACAGAGTAGTGTCCTTGCCTAAAACCGTGTAATTCTTCCTATAACTTGGCAATTCTGAAAATATCAGACTGAGAAAAGCTATCTTTGAGATTATCTCAAATCTCGTACGCTTTCTCTATCCATAGAAATAGAGTACTTCTTGCTATTATAGGAGACAAAGATTTGGTAATCCATGTTGCAACCATGGGATTACATCTTTCCCAAGTGGGAAAGAGAGGATCCAAAGATGGTGGTGCACAATTTGACTGATCAACAAATTTCCATTTATTCTTGGACAAGAGGGCCATTTTCACAACCCTAGCCCAAGAATGATAATTGGATCCTGATAGAATAGGAGTAATGAGAACAATTGCAAGGCTTTCATTAGGGTGAAGGTAGAAAGGGTTAGAAGGATTTTGTACCACATCCAGAAGTTGAGACGAAGAAGAAGAGTCTGCCATGGCGATCGATCAAAGCTTTGAAACGTGCCACTCTGATACCATAATATGAATCACAGTGAAAGAAGAAGGGAAGAAAGAAATAGGAAAATGAGATTCTGTATTGACTTACTTACAATCATTAAAGTACAAGAATATATACACAATGAATACTAACTTAACTTAACTAATGAAGTAACTAAAATGCTAACAGAATTGCCAGCTGGACAACAAATTATTAACTTGAGAAAATCACCCATTTTCTTGTGATGACTCTATCAGTTGCCATTATTAGTGGACATGAAACCATGCAAGCTTACAGTTTCTGTGGTATAAATGGTTGCCATCATTAGTGGATATGATTGAAAATTGTTTTATCGTTGGACTGAAGCTGGGATAAAGGTTAAAAAAATTAAATACTCACTGAGCTAAAAAGGTTACAAACATGATAACCAACTACCACGTAAATAAATCTGAAATGTTCAGTTTCAATATGAAGTGTTGCACTTTATCTAATACAAGTCTACAATACACGTCAAATTCAGTCACAACTCATTTTTAATGTTTTTCTGCTTCATAGCTCAAAATTATGAACTCAAGCCAAGTAGCATGTGGTTATGCTTTATTCTTGTAGCTTGTTGCATAATGTATTTGAAAGAGAACATTTTAAGGCCATATATCATGAGTAGTCAAATAATTCTAATGGTAACAAATAAAATAGTGGCCTAAAATTCATAGGTTTTAATCTTTGAAGTGGATCCTTTTTATGCCTCACATCATGCTTTGTATGTGACTGAAAGAAATTGTATAAAATGAATGTTTTTCTTTCAAAGAAATTGTATGACACGTTTGCAATTTCTTATATAGATATGGGATACAATAAATGGTCAAGTCCAGACTGAGTTTGCAGACATCACATCAAGTGATGCAACAAGTATATATGCAGGATCAATGAAGGGGCATCTTTCAATAGATTATACATGCATGAAGTGGTTGTCTTTAGAAAGAAAGGTTGGTTAGTTCATTGTAAATATATCGTGTAATTTTTTGCCTTTAGACTAATATTTGCTCCTGGTACTTTTAATTATTGCAGAGAAAAAGGAAACACACATCCTCATTGTTAGTACTCGGAACAGGTAGTGGTGATGTGTTGGCACTTGATGTGTCTGCTGGTCAATTGAATTGGAGAATTGATGACTGCCATCCTGGGTAAATCCTGAGATACTGTGTCCCTAATTAAGACTTTAAATTTACAATGACTCTAGTGATTATCAAGCTGGGTAGATTCGTAACCTTAACTCCATAATAATTGGATATATTGGTTGAATAGAAGGGAATGTATTCTACACGTTCTCTTTGTCTTGTCAAATTTTAAAATATTTATTGCTAATTGTCCTGTAAAACTTTAGGCCTATCATATATAGAGGAAATTGGCCATCTTCATTTCTAATGTAACTGTAAGATTAGTATTTCTTTTCTACATCTCTTTGTTTCTCTGATTTCTGCCCTTTTTTCTAGTAAGTGATTGAGCTTGTGATGGGTTGATGACATGAAATTGTGATTTTATTTGGAACTCAATCAATAACCTTCTTTTTTGTTTTCATAAGATTATCCCAGATTAAGTTCATTATTGCTTTGATGAATTTGATGATATTTACTTACTGTTAAATAAGAACATGATATTTAGTTACCTTTACCAATTCATTTTTTCTCTTTCTTGTTCATTCAACTGCAGAGGTGTGAAAGCCGTTTCATCTTCTGCAAATACATCATGTATTTATACTGCAGGTGCAGATGGAATGATTTGCAGGATTGATTGCAAGACAGGAAACCTGTTGGAGAAATTCAAAGCTTCTACGAAGGCAATATCCTCTATGTCTGTTTCTCCAGGTATGCATCCTTCACAGCTTTCGGAGGACTCCTATTTTTTGGTGTAGGAAAGGAAGTTGACACATTGATTGTTTGTCACTACCCAAATTAATCTGCATATGAAATTTTTGTTTTACTTAGAGTATAATCTGACCTAGGATATAAGATTTCCTAGAAAATTGTGGAGCTTCTTGTACATTGTCAATGAAGCTTAGGTCTAATGTTTCCTGATTCAATCAGCATTTTGTAATGAGACATCTGATTTCAAGCTAGTCCAATGGTTGTTTTATATATGATGAAAAAAAACTACGTCTTTTAGCTCTATGGTTGGTAAATGGATTATGCTAAACTATAAACAACACTTCTTGAGTTGTAGTCACTCAGAAAGTTCTCAGTAAATCATTATTTAGATGAATCTGCAAAATTCTGATATATGTTTTTTACTTCTGAATCTGCTGCTTTGTTTGATTTACTTGCATCAGATGGGAAGACAATAGCTACTGCAGCAGCACAATTGAAGATTTTTAATAGTTCTGATCACAAAAAGATACAAAAGTTCTTTGGCCATCCTGTAAGTGTCGTGTATATATATATATATATTATTTAAATGTGTAGTATACTGAGTTATTACCCTTTGCATTTGTCCCTGAAGATAAGCATAGATTTTCTTTGTCATCTTTGTGAGTATTGTGTTGCTTGTATAACAAGTTTTTTAAGTTAAATTCATAGGGATATGTTCGGTGTCTTGTCTTCACTGAAGATGGGAAGTATATTCTATCCTCTGCTGTTGGAGAAAGATATGTTGCTGTCTGGAGGATTGATGGCGCAAAAAAGAAGTCAGTTATTTGTGTTCTTGCAATGGAGCATCCCGCTGTTTTTCTTGATAGCAGGTGCACTACAAGCAGGGATCTTGACAAGGTTGGCATATGTGTTTTGGCTATCTCAGAAGTTGGCGATTGTTATGTTTGGTTTGGAAATAGCATTGAGGAACTACTTAATGTGAAGCCCACAAAAATATCATTATCTTTGGAAGACATATCCTCCAGAAATGACGGGGCATTGCCAGCAATATATGCCGCAAAATTAGAATGCGTTATGAACCCTGCCTCTGGGCAAGTTTTACTTGTTCATGGGTTGCTTGTAAAACCATCATTTCAAAAAATTTCAGTGCATTCTGGTTCCGACATAAAATTGAATTTCTCCAATGATGGTATTCTTCTTCGGAAGAATAAGTCCCGAGTTAAGTCAAAGAAGGCAACGGTTGTAAAAAAAGGTGACAATTTTTTGGTCTTCACAGATTTGTCATTAGCACTTTTCATGTTCTTATTAATTTGACTTATGATATGCTTGTTTTGGTGATCATAATCTTGTCATTTTATCCTGTTACTATCCTTTTGAATTTGTTGGTCTTTTTTGATGTTATTTTCCATTATGTTTCGTGTTGTTTGCATAGGTTCTAACTGCTGGTCTTGCCATTTGACAGTTACTGCACTAGACCGTGCTAATGCAGAGGATGCCTTGCTCCCTATTCCTAAGCTTTTTGATTCTCATGTGCAAGAGAGAGAATTTCAAGACTCTTCAGACATGGAAGTTATGGATGAAGGTATTTCTAAGTTCTATCATTCTTAGTGTTGAATAATGTACTTGGATTGGATACTATTAAGTATTAACTATATCAAAATGGTAGAGATTATATAAAACTGTTTAAGCTTTTGACTTGAAGTGTCTCTTGACAATTATATTTGTTGGAAACAAGGTTATCAAGATGAAATTTTATTTACGATCGGTAAGACATTAAAATGATTGAATTGTAAGATTCTACCTTTTGCGGAAAAATATGAATAAATTACACAGAATTCTTAGATAAGCGTAAAACTATCTAAACCTCATCATACTTCAATAAAATGGGTTATAAGTTGCAAAAGTCACAATCTTATATCTAAATACAACCTATAGTTACTGTCCATACATTAAAGAAGTCATATGTCATAAAAGGCACAAATCAGAAGATAAAACCTTTACAGTAATCAATTCAACTTACATACATTCAATAATCAAGTCCATCCGACAAACCTTAGGATAAACAATAGTCAAGACACGATAAAGAGCAAGAAATCAACAACTTTAATACAACTTTAATCATAGAAGGGTAATGTGAGCTGGAAGGTTGCAGTCTATCCTTCAAAATGGTAAATTGAGTCAAATAAGGAACATTTATGTGTGTGTACGTGCAATCTTGATCAGGTTGGTTTGCATGATCCTTGCCATTTTTTATACAACATAGTATCAGGATGGTTTTGGGAGGTGGAATCTTCAGATCTTTGGAATTTACAGTCTAAATAGCTAGTTTGACAACCATGATTGTAAACATTCATTTCATTGACTTACCGTCATATTTTCTTACTAAGCAACAATTTGAACAACAATCTAATGAACTTTAATTTTCTTATTTTCCAACATGAGGCTGCAGGTTTTGCTATGAAAATGTCTTTTGGCTGATTGTTGTTTCCTCCCTCAAATATGAATTCCATTTTTATTGTTAGCCTTTATTTTCTTGATACTGAAAGATGGAATCGTACTTCTTGGCTTTACCCGTTGATTTTATCAATCTGTGCAGATAAGATAGCCCAGGATGAGACTGACGTAATCTGCATGGAGGACCAGATGAGATCTCTAGGGATACTTGATGGTGAAAATGATCTTGAATCAAATATTAAATTATTTTCTACGTTGAAGTGTGTTGATCTTGAAGCTACTGTTCCAATGAAAAAGGTTGGTTTTCTCTAGCTACGAGTCATTGTCATTTGTTTTCCTTTTACGTAGAGCGCTTAATCTATATTATACTCATTCTTTTTATTTTTGAAGTTACATAACATGCAGTTGTTTATGCTCCTGAATTATTGATTTATTTATCAGATAAGAGCAACTGTCTTGTCTATGGAGCCATCTGAAGCATATAAGCTACTGGAAGTGTTGCTGACTGCATGGCAATCAAGGTTTGTTATCTTCTCTATCTTTTAGTAAGGTATCTTACATAGTAGGAAATGCAGATTTTTTCCTTTTGTACTATATATGGCTAAACTTAAAACTGACAGTTTTAATTGCCATTATCATCATGAAATAATTCTTCTAATACAGTAAACCTCAATTAACATCATGCTCTGGGGTAATTTCACTTTAAAATTGATTGACAATAATTGCCCTTGTTCTCACGTGAAGTGGGGAGTATTTTAAGGGTCCATGCGTAGACAAAAAAATGAGAAATCATTCTTCCCTTATCAAATCAGTGGAGGCCCTTTGGCTCTTGACCATATTATTTCCTCTTGTGTTTTATTAGTGTTTGATTTTCTTGGGAAAATTATAAATTTATAATTAAGTTATTGTCTTATACATAGTTGTGGGATGCGATTATAATACTGTAGGTCAGATTTAGTTAGTTTTTTGGTATGTTGGGTGTAGCCACTTAGGGTGTGTTTGGTTCTGCATTGGAACATGTGCCCGATACAGAAGCTTGTTTCTGTACACGGTAGAAGAACGCACATTCTCCCAATCGCAGGCTCTCTCTCTCTCTATATATATATATGCTACGAAGCGAAATGAGCAATGTAGAGTAGATAGAGGAGTATGTGAAATTCTTGAACTTAACCTTAGACTAGGACGACCAAGAGTTCCTACTTAAAATTTGATCAACGGTAGCTCAGTCATTTTAGAAGTATGCATTGCAATGGCAACTTGCAGTCATGCAAGAAAGATTTAAGATTCTAGGAAACAGACACCGCCTAAAAAAATTGGGCAAGTAATTTCTCCCTGCTTTAAGCTTCTAACAGTATGTATATGTGTTTTTGTGTGTGTGTGTAGCCCAAGCATAATAATATTCGGGATTCAGCAAATGGTAAGAACTTATGAAGCTATCTTTAATTTGCTAGGGAGAACGGAGACTTGATTTATGTTATCTTTCAGATCAGAACAGTAATTCTCTTTCCTAAATGACTCAATCAATGCACTTAATACAGATGGTGTGAATAATTATGTCTTGAGCAGGTCATCTATTGGAAAGTGTGCTCTTCCGTGGATATATAGCATATTAGTGATTCATGGTCACTACTTAATATCTCAGGAAAATGTGACACAGATGCTTGATTCCTTGAGCAAGGTATTATGGCGAAGTTTCTAGCTCACTTTCTCATTTAAATGCTTTATATCTGCCCTTCCAATTTGAATTCGTTAAGCTTTTGTTACATTCAGAAAAAAGGAGAAAAAAAAAAAAAACAGATCTAATCGTGTTTGAGAAATTTAAGTAGTGTATTTCACCTTTCAGATTACTAGCTCTAGAGGGTCTGCTCTTCAGACTTTGTTACAATTATCGGGTCGCCTGCAATTGGTGACAACACAGGTTTAATCACATTCTTTAATTTTTTGGGCCTCACTGTTAAAGCTATTGGTGTCTAATGGTCTTGTTACATTCAGATTAACAAAGCTTCTCAAAATGCAACTCATTCAGTGCGAGATCTTCAAATGGAAGAAAGTGAAGAAGAGGATAAAGATGATTATTTTGAGCAGGAGGGAGATGATGCATCTGAAATAAGTAGTGATGATGACAGCTAGTTTGAATTTTGATGAGAGGTAATTATGTATGTGAAAAAAAAAATCTTGAAGCCTACGATTACTTAATGTAATAGGGGAAGCAGATGCTTTAATTTTTTTCCCCTTTGGGTGCAAAGATGATTTCAATTTAATTGGGGTGGGCTTGTGCCTCTTTAAGCGTTCCATGAGTCAGCTCAGCTGGGAAACTTACTATAAGTTATTCTTTTTTGTTTTCATATAGCGGGTCCCATTCTCAGCGGCAATTTTGGTAACTATTCGGAGCAGATGTATTAAATGTTACAGTTCATATAGTGTATGACAACATGACAAGAATTGATCCAGTTTTTTCATTTTTATCTTGGCACTGTTTCAGACATGTCTGTTCTTCTATATCTGCTGTAATATAATACTGTGCCTGCACATGGATCTATCATATATATTTTCAGATTGACGAACTCAATAGAGTTTGGGAACCTCACGATGGAAAATATTTCAAAACGTATACGTTAGTCATCGTGTGCTTATGCCTATTTCAGCGTGTTCTTTTTTCTCCCTCTGCTATGACCATTGAATTACTTGAAGCTGAATTGTCAGATGAGGCATAGATGTACTGGAATCAATTTTGTTGAAAATAAAGGCTCCGTAAGTCAACATGTTTCTATATATGAAATACAAGTTAATGTACCTTGTCCTTTCATGAAAGGAATTTAAAGTCAGTTCTTCTGTAGTGTAAAAATCTAATTCTTCTCCATTCTTACATGCGTCCCAAATATCACCATTTTCCTCCATCTTGTTTTACTATCAATATCAATCAATATAAAATATAGAATTTATAATAAGTCACAATTTATAAGTTATGTATGATATTCGTCAAATTTTTTGCAATGTATAGATACCTATCTATTAGATATTAAATTGATGATAAGTCACATTTTTCAAATATTATGAATAATATAATTTATTTCTTAAATTTCATGCAATGCATGTAAGACCAAACCCGACTAGTATATGTCATTGTAGCAAAAAAAAAGTGGACTAAAGAGTCATTTGTGTTTAGGGTCATGTATTTATTACTAGCATAACAGTTCTTGATGATCTGGAGGTTAAATTATGCAACATGCGTTTGGATTTTCATCACTGAATATAGAAGTGATGTTTGCATTGCCATTTTGGTAGTCTTCACTGTAGTATTCCATCCGATTGTGATAAGAGTGCCTTGGTGGTGATCTGACATATTCATATTCAGTGACATGAGGTGATGGCTTGTATGTGTTATAGCTGTGTGTTGTATATATTGGAGGGGATGGCTCTTGTAAATATACTGGGTTAACATGACATCTACTCGAGCATCCAACATAGCTATGACCAGAATCCAATCTGTTTGCACAACTTGGTGGGTATCGGTATATCTCATGAACCTCCCCTCCATCTTTTGTTCCTGGGATGCTTTGTGACTGTTGCCTTCCATTGTTGTCTGTAGGCCGGGTTGCCTCAGGTGGTGCTGTATCTTTTGGTGGTTCTGCCTGTGGGGTTGTTTCAGCTGGTTGAGCTTCTGCTGGCGGTTGCTGGGCATGATCAGGAGCCGGTGCATTTTCTTCAGGTGCAGGTCCAGGTTCTGTAGGTTGAGATGAAGATTCCTCTGGTTCAACAAGAGAGCAAACGGTGGCGGTCTTCCTTGTCTTCTTGATGGCTTTGACAATCTTTTCTTGATCAGCCCATCCTACTACTGTTATTTTCTGTTGAGGGAAGTCAATATAGAGATCATATATACCTGCTACAGAAACAAGATTATCATCGTCTATTTAGATTATACAATTAAAGATGTAGCTGAATCATTTAGAAGGTAAATATGTCAGATGCTTACCATTAATACCACTGAGGGCTTTCTTTATCTTCTGCACACACCCATTACAGTCTATCCGGACCTGCATCTCTGTGATTTGAGGCTTCTGCATTTGATGAAGAATGATTGTTAGGAAGAACTCTTTTAGGTTCTATTCATGCCTGTAAATCCAGAACCATGAAGCTGTGGAATTGGAGAAACCAAGAGATGTATGCGAGTGTTTATGGCTGAAGAATCAGTGAGGTGCATCTATTTGTACATGGACAGGGAATATATTAAAGTCAAGATGTGGGGACCAATAGGAATCTCCTTTTGGGGGAGAGAGAGGATGGGAGAAAGCAGTATTGCTTGATTGGTCCATGGAAGTAATTTTCTAAGCTTAGTTTAGTATTCTTGATGAGTATGTATAATGGTGCAATTAGGAGAATTTACTTTATGAAGGATAGCCATTTATAATTGAGAGAGATTTAAGAGTGGGGATATCTAAAACCGACCACAGTGAATTGGTTCCGAGTCAGAGAGATCAAAGTCGGAATCTTTTGTCCTTGAAGGATATCCACTCCCCAGGAATCAGTAGTGATTTTAAAAACATGGACAAGCGTTTATATTAGAAGAAAATGGAACTATTGATGAAATTATGTACATTTCTAGCAAAGAAGTCTACTGGCTTATTCCCAGCCCAGTACGTCATATCTCAGATCTTTTGTTCCACATCATTCATTTAATTGAAGTCATGGATAGACTCCAATTATTATTCATATCAGATGTCATCATAGACGGAAAGAATGAGAGCGTGAAGGAGAGTATAGGGGAAGAGGAGAAAATCAGAAAACTGAACACTTTTTTTTTTTTTTTAAATTATGTAACCCCCCATTTTATCAATCTCATCTCTTATTTTGAATTCCAAAATCCAAAATATAAATATTAGATATATTTTCTGATTAACCAATTAATTCTATACTAATAACAATGAGTCAGCCCATCAGCAGGCCAATCCAAAACTTTCCATATATATATATATGTATATTTATTTATTTTTATCATGTGAATCCGTCCATCTGTTTTTTTTTTCGCTGAAAAGAAAATATCATTAAACCAAACAGTCACAGTACGTGTAGATGACAGTAAAGGAAAAACAAGCTGAGGATCGAAACCAATCCACAAGATCTGCCATCTGGGGGGCCTAATGGAGATTCTTCAGCTCGGCTCTTTCTTTTCTTTTTTTTTTTTTCTCCCTGTTATATGGATATCTTAAGACCAATTGGTGCATCAATTGAGATAAGACTCCGAACAATCTTAACCACCGATTTTTATTGTATTAGAAGCATCAAATTTGGCAGGCTGCGAATAAGCAAAATTGCACTGTGTTGAAAGTATACAATTAAAGTACTCAATCTTTAAAATCTTATTTTTGCGAAGAGAATATTTTTTTATTTAATTTGTGAGGCATGCCACATGCCAATTAATTATGTTTGCGTGCAAAACTGTATTAGACTATAAACAATGAGGATTCCCTATTGCATTTCCTTGATGATAAAGCATATTTCACGAAGCCACTCACATTGTGGAATTTCTTTCAGGGTTTCGAAGCAGCCATAATATTCTCCATTTTGATTTTATACAGAATGGCTATGCTTGCATGCAATGTCCTTGTTGGTGAATTTTGGAGTCTAATTATGTCAATATTCACTTTAACCTAAATAGAATATTTCAATTTTCTTTTGGGAAAAAGTTGTGCACTTTTTTAAAAAGTAAGAAGAGACAAGCCCTGAACTTCAAAATTACTTAACATATGAGCTTGGCTTAATGTGAATTTTCTGCATTGATAAACACAAATATATATATATATATATATTGAAAGAAAGTTATAGAGAAAAGATAATAACTATTTAGATAGAATATAAATTCTATTTATTGGAAGAGACAAAATCCAAGTTACAAAAAATAATTGGGATATACTTTTGGCACTTACAAAAAAATAGAAGAATATAAATTCTATAGTAGTCACATTTTTTCTGTCATTTTCTTTTCAAATACGGGAATATATAAAAGTCAAACTTGGAGATTGACCACCAACTTGTATATAAAGTGAACTGGGCCTGGTCAAAAAAAGTGAATTGGACCAGATATGCAAATTTATTTAGGCCGCACTTGCTCTGGCATAAGAAATTAGATTCTCATTTCTCTGCATTCTACATTGTTTATCGCACTGTAGTACTTGTTATTTTAATAATTTTATTTTAAAAAAAAAGGAATGATAATTATTTTTCATCTTTAATTTTTTTTTCATTTTATGTAATTCCATTTTCTTACCACACAGTCCCTTAAAATAAAAACTTCAACAATTTGAAAGTGTTAGAAGCCGAACTTTCTTTATTAGTATTACTATACCCTTTCTTAATCAATTCTAGTTTCAAGAGTAATTTTTACAGAATGATAATAGAATACTATTTTTTTCATCCTTTCCAAAAAAATTTTTCAGATCACTTGCAAATGGCATGCCTTGGAGACTTTTATTTATGAAAACGAAAGTATGTACTAATATCCTCCTTTTAGGACAAAATTTGGTTTCATGTCAATTTCCGAGACTGTTTCTAGACAATAGAAACATTATGTCAAAATACTAACAAATAAAAAAAATGATCCTCGGCAACATGTTCAGCTTTTTTTTTTTGGTTGATAGACAATATGTTCAGTTTTCCCCACCAAGAAAAATAGAACTGGTTGCAATACAAATTTCATATTTAAGGTCCAAAATGACTCGGCATCTACTCAAATTTCAACATAATTAACTACCTAATATTGTCTTATTATAATGATAGTCGCTGTTTATACTTGGCTCAGAAGGATTAATCTTCTATCTAATTAGATTGGTGTCATCTTAAAAAAATTATAAGAAAATAATTAATTTCTTGCATAAATCATCGATTTGATTTTTAGCCCTGAAATAGTTAATACTGTTTCAGGCCCAAAAAAATTTCTTTCACAACGTTCATTGGGCATTTTTCAACATTTAAATATAGGCCCATATTTGCAGGCCAACACAGACTAGTGTGAACAAACGTAAGTTGTCCACAATATTATTTTTAAATAAAAAATAAAAATAAAAATTTATTGTCCCACCCAAAGTTCAATTATTGATTTATATTCTAAAATTTTTTTGGGTTACATTAGGAGGGATTGAATCTTAGACCTCTACACACATTTTAAACCCTTAGGAATTTTTTTTAGGCCATGTTTATTTAAGGTAACTTCGAGTGGCATAGTATTGATCGTGGAGAAAAATATAGAAAATCAATTAAGATAATTTGAATCACTAGAGGAGCTAATAAGGAGTTAAATGGTCTTTAGTCCTATTAAAAAAATGTAAAAGGAGACCAATATGAACACTTAAGCAAATTATAAAGTGAGATCTATTGACAAATGATAAATATAAAAGTTGGTTTTTGATAATGTCTAATAATATTGTGTAATCCATGAACCCAACTTCACCGGGTGAGATAAGATTGTTGTTGTATAAAGACTAAATAAATAAAGGGGCAATATAAGTGTTAATCAATTCAACTCAAAGCTAAAATAGATGAGACATCTATAATACATTTTCTTTGGAAAGTTCAAATAGTTAATATGAAACTTACAAACCCACATGAACAAGCACATAGCTCAAAATTTTTGAATATTAGGTGGTTTGATTTTAAAAAAAATACCTACCACGCCTCCTGTAACACCCTACCTCTAAACACTTCCAGACTCGACCACAAACTTCAAAATCCAACTAAATACAATCCAAACATTTCAAAACAACCTCCCAAGACTTTAGAACAGCGGAAACAAACCAAACAATATCAAAATCTGAGCTGGGACTGCGACCACTACAGTACCGCCACGGCTCCAGATCTCCCCTATTTTACATGCTACTGGACTCTCTAGTGTCACGGCTTGCTTCTTGGTGCCGCGGTGTCCCATGCTAGTTTCCACACTAATAAAAATCTAACACCAGGATGAACTTTCGATACGCATAACTTTATGTTTCGACCTTCGATTGACCTGATTTTAACTCTTACAAGTCAATCTAGTCATAATCTATCCACATACATGACTTTTACCTCAATCCAACTCTGTATGAAGATTTTGGACACTTGAAACCTTTTTGGCCACTTTTTGACCAAGACTCACAACTTCTATTTGTCACTAAAGACAATTTGACCAACTAGGACCATTCAATAGGTCCAAAGCCACTCAAATAACTTGTCCAAGGAAATTTCACCTCAAAGGAACCGTTCCTCTGAGATTTGACCCCATTGAACTCTATTTGACAAATTAGACTACTTGCCCCAAAACATACTGACAATGCCCAATTCCACCCATGGGCTCACAAACATTATCATACTGACACCTCAATACTTCGAGTCACACATACACTACCATCCAGCATACATAGCACATATAACACAATTCCACATACATGTCATACATTCATTACAAAATATTCTATCCTACTTGGCACAAGTTACATATCCAAATTACACACAGGCTACATGGATCTAATATCCCCACATCCCATGCTACTCATGCGTCTTCTCCGGACTAGTGTCAGAACTGTCACCTAAAAAGTTAGTTCATGAGAGAGGGGTGTAAGATAATATCTCAGTAACTGGGGACAACCACACACACACACATACATATATAACTCATACAATCCGTGAATGTAAATGCGAAATGAATGGAATGCATGTCTCCCTTGCACACAGCTAGAACCACGGGCTATCGTCATAACAGGACATTTCATATAGGTAATTTTCTTCCAACAGTTGGTGAAGACTGATTCCGGAACATCACCAAGCTCACCTTACACTAATGCAACCTTACCAAAGGTTACACTAGTGCTCGGATCATGGCTTTCCTTCCCCTAGACCATCACAAATTGATGGTGATTTAGGGAAGGTGTAGTCCACTGCGCATGTTTCCCCTCCTGGCCATAGGAGGCGATTTAGCCACAGGGATCCCATCCTTATCCTCCCTAACACACACACACACACACATATATATATATATATATCTCATCCTTATCCTCCATAACATATATGTCATCATATATCATATCATCATCACCACCCAATCCGCCATATATCACAACTCACAATGCCATGTGTCATCATATAATAATATCATAATTTCAATGTCATGCTATGTATCATGTCATACCATATCAATATCATCATCACATATGCAATCATTATTATACTTATAATCATTATCTAGCTGTGTGCATACCACGATATGTAGAAAACAATACACATAAATACATCAATATCGTAGTATGAAAGAAACATGCATATATACACAAATATACGTACTATCATACAATATAATACAAACAAACACCCGGTTACCTCAATTGTTGTTATCACAAGCACATGAGTTCCACAAGCATTCTTGAACACTAATCCCACAACTATGAGTAGTTAAACAACCTTAACAACACCATAATACCTCAATTAATCACATATACTAATAAATCAAACATCACAATTCAACTACTTTAACCTAACCCAAGGTTCCAACATCCCTTTTATGCATCATTAAGCTTCTAGGAATCGTTTAAGCACTAAACAATCCCATACACTTCGGATTCCCATGGGCCCTAACCAAAAACAATCTCGGGTTAAACTCAAATCATACATACACCTTTCAAAACTCACACCCAAATATCAAGAACACCAAAACACACTTCCTTAATCTCATTTCATCTATTTTAATTGGTGGATTTCAGCTCAAACCGAAAATCCCAACATATAATCGAAAAATTCCAAATTTAAACCGAAGAAAATGGAGAAGGAGAAGTAGAGATCACTTACCAACGTGAATCCAAGCTTCCAAAGTCCGAAAATCACTCCCAGAGCCAAACATAGCAAGCCTAGCACAACTCCTCCGTTCTTCTCCATTGCTCCCCTTCGTTTCTTTCTTTTTGTTAGTTCGAAATATTTTTTATTTAAACAAAATCCTCGACTCTCGCCGCGGCCTTAGATAAGTCCGCCGCAGCGCCATCGTGTTTCAACTGAAACAACGCCATTGGACTTGCTCTCACCGCAGCGGCCCTGTTTCAAGCCGCGGCGTGGAGCCCTATTTTCCTCATTTTGAACCTTTCTCCATCCTATTTTCTCTGATTTTGCACATAATACCAAAATAATGTCATGAGGGGTGTTACACCTCTCTCATCATGCGCATACCTATAACTAATTGTTTGTTATGAAAATATTTGGCCCAAAGTGAGTATGCCCACTTTTCTCAACCAAAATCTACAAAGCCTCGCCAATAAGAAGCACTTAACTTGGTAGGGAGTTGTGCTAGTCTAATAATCTAATGTAGCCTAGTATCAATAGTCAAAATACGATGTAGTTTTTTATTTTAGATGATTTAATAAAATAAATTGAAAAATAACTTACCATGCCTCCCTTCATCATTCGTACGCCTATAATCGACAATATGTGATGAAAATATTTGGCCAAAATTGAAAATGCATACTTACAATTAATTTTCTCTCCATCATATCGTATGAAACCAATTCAACCTTTTTCAGAACTTCAAAGCAATGGTTTGAAAATCGGACCGGACCGGACGGTCAGACTGGTTGGACCGTCACCCGGTGTGAAGAACGGCTCGTTTTTCAGCTTTGGACCATTTTAGGGGTTGAACCAGATTGAACCGCTTTGAACCGGCTTTTGAGCCGAAAACCGGAGTTGAGCCGGGAACCGGAGCGGTTTTTAGAGGACCGGACGGTTTTTTAAATTGGGTAAAATTTAACTTAAATTTAATTTTTTTACCAAAATTATTAATTATAAAAATTATTAGAGAGTAAAACACTAGTTTTCATTTTATTTTAAAATTAATAGTTATAAAAATGAAAAATTTCATTGTATTATACTTTCTCCGTCCCAAATTATAAAAGAATTTTGAGACTCTTTATTTATCCTAAAATATAAGAGGCATGGAAAAAATTTGTGGAGTAATTAATATCATTTTTCTTTTACACCTTTTTGTAATTAATGTTGTATTGATAATTACTAATAATGAATTAGTCTTACTTCAGACTTTTAATGTGGGCAATTTTGGAAAAAAATTGAAATTATAGTACAATTAATAAATTTAACTACCAAAACTATTTTTTCCTTGATACAGATGAAGTAATTATTTGTTTTTTATAATTGGAAAAGGAGGGAGTATAGTCATTTTATAATATTATGGTCATATAATGTTATCATGTTAAAGTGTTTTAACATTACTTTCAATGATTTAATATATATTATTACTATGTGAGTTTATTAACTTATTATGAACTTAAACTACTTAAATTTATTTTCTTAACAATTTGATATTTTATTTTTATACCTATATTATTATATATAATATTATTTTTAATTAATTATTACATCACCAGTTCGACCGCCGATCCAACCGGTTAAACCATAAAAATTGTGACCCGATAAAATTTTTAATTAAACGTACGGTCCAATTTGTAAAACATTGCTTTAAAGTCACTCTCAATGAGTGTGTCGCTAGCTATATGTCAAATTCTCTTCGTCTTCCACGTCAATTCTGTGGTTCAAGTGCTTTGATCGATGTGAGTTCTCTCGCATAAGCAAAGCCAGAACCAGTAAGTTTTTCAAAAGCATGAAAAAAGGGACCCAGCCTTAAAAGAGACGGTTGCAATTTCTTCAAACAAGTTGAAATTTTTGTTGCCTTCAACCATACCCGCCGCTTCTTTAATATTATCATGACGTTATAAAGCAAATTTAAAGTTGAAAATGGTCACATTTCATAGTATGCAAAATTGACTCCCACTCTTTCTTTTTTTCTTGTTTTTTCTTTTTGGTATAGCTTTTGTACTAATGACGGTGCAATTCGTATTTTTGTCTGTTGTTAGAAACATGGTACCGAATAATAAAAACTGTGGGCAAAATTAGGAGCTAGAAGCATTTGTGTGAATAAATGACCGATTTATTCGGTGCGATGATCATCATATTTGTGTCAATATAATATAAAACAGGAGAAAAACATTTTAGGATTTTCATGTAAAAATATTGACAAATGAACAGTACCAGTGCTGAATTCAGTTGATTCGAGTTGGAAATTCAGTTTATAGGAATACTAAAATTTTAAATTGGATCCTTGAAAAGAAATATTTTTATATGAAAGTCCTTAAATGTCTTTCTCACTATACAACAATACTTACAAGCTTGACCCAAAAGTTTAAACCAGCAAGGCCTGCATCTTTCTTTTCTACCTTCCTCTGTTTGCTTTACACCTAACAAAGGGCGGCTCATATCAATTTCTATGCCGGCCTTGTTATGAGTTGGCAATTATTTATTGCATAAATTCACATTAATTAATTAATATGAAATTCACATTCTTTTTTGGATGACAATTTTTTTCTACGATTTTTTGCAAAAAAAAAAATCCGGTACAATTGAATAATTTGAATTTGAGCCACGTGGATTTCCAAATAGAGAAGTTCTCCCAATGTGAAAAATTTACAATTTATCTTTCTGTAATTGCCGATTTGTTTGATACATATTTCATGTAATTTCCTTTTTTTTTAAAAAAAAAACTATTAATTAGTAACTGGTATATTATTACATACTGCAAGTGTTTGAGTATGGTTTCTCTGCACCATTTGTCATTCACTTTACTTCCACCTCACATTTGGGCAATTTGATTAAATTTTAATGTTTCAGATTTAATATTTTATAAAATGGATTCTTTCTATTTTTCTATGTTGTAATTTTAAATTATTAATATTAAATTTTATTAGAATATATATATATATTTATTTATTTATTAATTATAATTTAATGTCTTTTTTTTTGTAAAATATTATCGGAGGATTTAAATGTGACGTAAATAGAAAAAATGTGATGGAGAAAATCCACAAGCCAAATGTCTAACTCCTAAATCTTGTCCCATCATTTTTTAAGTCATGATATACGTATTATTCATATCTTCTAAATTTTTTTATTGTAAAATTTTTATATATTTAAAAAAATAAAAATAAACATATACTCACCCCAATCTATAGTAAGAAGTTTTAATTAATTTACATTTTTTAAGAAAAGTTAAGTATAAACCTCAAACTTATAAAAAATTTTAATTTTATTTTTATTAACTATTAATTTTTATTTTTTTTAAGCTATGAGATAAATAAATTAGTAGGAATAAAAAAATAAATTATTATTAAAATTTAACATAACATCTTATATTTTGAACTAATAAAAATTTTAGAAAATCTATTAGAATGTGAAATACCTATTAGTATTCTTTATGTCACTTTTTTTCTAAATTCAATAAAATTAATATATACTCTCTCTATTCCAGTTTATAGTGCACTTTTAACTATCATACATAGACCAAGACAATAATTAATAACTAACAAAATTTCTCACTTTTTCTCAAATTATCCTTATTAAATGCTTTGAGAATGAAATATTTTAATAATAAATATATATTTGGGTTTATTAATTAGGAATAATATTAGAAAAAGAATAAAATTACACTACGTAATCCATAAAATATATTATATTATAAAATATTAATTTCTCAAAAAAATATATTATATAATAAAATCAGAGGGAGTATAATTTATAATAATTAAGTCTGATAGTTCATGAGATAAGTGTGACCTGTTCCCCCTGAACAAGCAAAGCAGGGCCTAAGAGATAATTTGGACCCTGTCTTGATTTGTGTGTTGTCTCTCTGCAGGACCTGACATATAGTTTTATCCATTTATTAAACATACAATGAATGTGCACAGGAAGACAAATTTATAAAATATACTTTATAGATTCAAAATATGAATTATTTTTTATAATATTTTTTAAACTAAAATATAAGTTTTTTTAGGTAAAATTAAAATTATTAATAATTTTTTTTAATTTATCCTTATTATTAATTAGAAAAAATTATTTTATAAATTATATTTATTAAAAATAATATTAACAAATAATATAAGTTTTTGATAAATTTAAGTAGATTAACTACCTTACTTAATTTATACTATAAGAGGATTTATATTTTGTAATGTCCAGAGTAGATAAATTCACAATTTACATTAATTTCTAGTGAGATTAATCAATGAAGTTAGGGTGCATATGGCGACACCTAAACTTTGGTAGGAATTATTATGTGCAGACCCACCTTTACAGGTTGTTGGTAATGTATAAGATTTAAAAGAAGAAATAAATCAAAGTTATTGACCCACCATGAATTATTTACATCTAGCTGGGTCGGTCAATAAGCTATTTATATGGCTTTTCTCGATGTCACTTTCTGAGTGGATAATCCTATTGATTCCATTAATATTCCCCTTAATTTAAGTAAATCATGAACACAACTGTTTAAATGTTTCATTGTTCGGCACTCTCAATTCAAAATGATGTCCATTCATTGTGTTTATATTCGTTGTTAAAACAATTATGGAGCATGTACCAAAAGAAAAATCAATTACAAAGTTTACTTTTTTGGGAATCACATTTGACGACTTGTTGGGGAAATTAAATCATAAAGAAAGACATTGAAGTGATAAAAAAAATGTAAAATTTAAAAAATTAAGTGATAAAATTGAGAAAATAACTAAGTTTCGTGGTCTTTTTCAACCTTTTTATTTTTTTTAATAAAAAGGTCCTTCTTCAATTATAGATACAGCCATATAGGTCTTCAACAAAGGCCTAAATACAAGACTATTAGCTAAGTTGATATAACCCCTAAGGACTTAGGCATTAATTGATTTTTATTCATTTGTCCTTTAAAGTTCAAGATAGTACTGATATTTTTCTAATTATACTCTTATTTTCATTAATTATTTTACATACTCATCATAAAATTAAATAATAATAAATTAATGGCATATTAAGAAATTGATTGTATCTTTATAACCTCTGCGCACTAAAACCATAAAAAGCTTATAAAATGAAATGGAAGGAATAGTTTAGTTTAATTATGCAACCTTGGTCCCCTACACATACATGGTCGGCCACATATCGATCTGGTGGCACTTTTTGTTCAAATGCATCAATTCAAGAATGTATAAATGGAGAGAACCAAGATGTAGTAGTGGATTGGATAAACGTACGCGAGTGAAACAGCCAATCTGAAATATGTATATATATTCTCAAAACTATCGATCAAACATACATATTTTTTTTCCAGATTCCAGATATGACCTTATTATATATTAATATCAAACACAGACAACACGCAGCCTTTTCATCGAATTACAAAGGACAACCTCGCATAAGCAACACAAGCCAACCGACGACACAAACCCTTAATTAATAATTAAGGCATAATTAAGTGATTAATTAACTTAGTTGTACTCCGGATGAGCCAAGAGGTAAGCCTCGATGGCCTTGAAGAGAGCATCGCCCTTGGCTTTGCCGGTCTTGACCTCATCCTCACTGGGCTGAGCATCGCCTTTGGTGAAGTACTTGACGGTGGTCTTAACGATGGATCCTCCATTCGGACCCTCCACCAGTTTGGTGTCCACTGAGATCTTCTCCACCGACTCTGGCAAATCACCTGCTTCCACTATGCTGTAGGTGTATCCAAAGCTTGCCTCATCTATGACTTCCACTTTGTGCAACACGTGGTGTGTCTTCCCTCCTGCATACTCATAATTAATCATTCACATGTATGTTGATTTTTGTTTGTTTCGTTGATTTAGTTTTTACATGATGAAATCTTATAACTCATCAGTAAAATCTTATACAGTTAAGTGGAAGGAAAATCTGATTGATCAAACTTCAAAGGACGAGTATTTATGCGGATACCTTCAACAACAGTGAGCTTCTTGACTGTGCCGGGGCCGCCGGTCCCCTCGACGTTTTCGATGCTCTGGATGGGCTCAACGACCTTAGGGATGAGCTCGTCGGAATCCTTAACGAAGGCTTTGTAAAGCTTAGCTCGAGGCACGGTGGATGTGTGCTCGTGCTCGTATGTGAAAATTCCCATGATTCTGATGAGCTTGAAGACGACGAAGGGAGACGAAGATGATGATCTGAATGAAAATTATGGAACGAGAAGATGGAGAAGATGTGGATGGATGTGGTTTTTGAGCAGAGTAGAAGACACTATTTATAGCCACGCTTGCTTGCTCATGAGTGTTCTTCATTGGTGAATTGAGGGTTTTTTTTGGGTAAAATATAATAAATAAATAAATTATTTATTAATATATATTGTGTTAGAAATAATTTATCAATCTATAATAATAAAAATCGATAATCAGAAAATTGAAAATTACGTTGCAAAAAAGTTGATGAATAGATACGGGACTTAATATTTTTTTTTAAATAAATAAAGCAAGTCGATTGATTACCCAATGACTTGCTTTTGATTAGGTTTTAAAAAAAGGGGAAAAAATAATTCAGTACCCAGAATTAAAAATATTTACAAATTAGAATCCAATTTAAAAACCTCTAAGTTATATAAATTAAATTTTTAACTGAGATAAATTAAATTTTTAGATAAAACTGATAATTTAGAAATTCTTTTATTACATGTTTTAATATATCTTTTTAAAAAAAATATCCATTAACAAGTCAATGCCTATACAAAGGACTTATTTAATTAAAAAGAAGTCAAAAGTTTTAATAAAGAAGTTAATAGTAACCAATCGACTTGCTTTTTTTTTTTTAATTTTCTTTCAACAAACTTTTTATTTTTATTTTTACATATATACTCCTCCATCTCCTTAGGATAAAATATGTTTCTTTTTTACATATAATAATATAGTGATGTGTTATTTTTGCCCTTCATTACTTATTCTATTATTAGTATTGTAACTTGTATAATAGTTAGTAAAAGACGTTACATTAAGAGCGGGTAACCTTGAAATTTTATTTTAAAAAAATTAAGAATATAATAAATTATTTTTAATATACTTGAAAACTCTTCTATTACCTTATAATATAATATAAGACGAATAAAGTAACAATAATACAATAATTCAATGTTTATAATGATTAGAATTAATGATTTTTATAATTATGAAAAAAATAATAATTTAGAAAATAAAAAATTTGGATTCACTAGTTAATCAATTTTTTTAAATAAAAAGAGCAAGTCTATTGTGTAAGCCATCGACTTGTTAATGGGCATTTTTTTTAAAAGAAAAAAGATATTTCAAGACGTGTAATAAAAAAATTTTTAAATTATCAGTTTTAGTTAAAGATTTAATTTATCTCAGTTAAAAATTTAATTTATATGACTTGAAGATTTTTAAATTGAGTTCTGATTGGTAAATATTTTTAGTTTTGGGCACTAAATTATTTTTTTCCCCTTTTTAAAAATTAATTAAAAGCAAGTCAATTGGGTACTTTTATTTTTTTTTTAAATTATTCATGAGCTACCAATCGACTTGCTCTGTTTATTTAAAAAAAAAATGGTAAGTCGCATATTTATTCATTGACTTCTTCATAGCGTGATCGTCGATTTTCTGATAATCAACTTTTATTATTATAGATTGGTAAATTATTTTTGACACAGCATATATTGATAAATAATTTATTTATTTATCATATTTTGCTCAAAAAACCTGAAGTGAGTGTTTCTTAATTGGACTACTTTAATTATTTTATTTAATTAATTTTCATAATTATTGTGAGGTGTCTGTTTTACTAACTCCTTTCCTTTTTTTTTATGTATAGTTTAAGATTTTAGCACATAATTAATATATTAGAATTTTTTAAGATATTTTAATATATTTTTAATAAATGAGCAGGTAAAAAAAATAATTAATATTATATTTAACTTTTAAAAGAATAAATTATAGTATAGTTAAAAAATTAGTAAATAATATTATTTTAAAATTTTAACATAATAAATAAATAAATAAAAATTTTCTTAAATTGAGAAAGTATTTTGGATTTTAAATGCTTGATGGAAGACGTGGATGACCTAATTTTAAAGATAACTGATGAATTAGTCAAAGAAGGCGGATTTGAAAAAACAGCATATTATCTTCTAGATGATGTACCTAGACTGTTTTCTAAAGAAGTTCTCAATTACTTTTTTTTTTTGTATAAAATAAGAGAAACTATTTTTCAGTTTTCATGCATGTTCAAGCTATTATATATTGAGATGGCTTTAATAATCCATATGACGCATGAATGCTTTTTTCTTAAAAAAAAAAAGAAATTAAAAGTGAGAGGGAAAGGTGAGAACTTCAAATCATATTTCTCAAGATGTCATCAAGATGTAACGAGACTTAAAGTTGTCATGTGATGCACTGATTTTGTGTATTAATATATTTGTAATGTAAAAGAGGAACTATATACTATTGCAGGAGCTTTGATGACAGATAACACGTATTTTTAATTTTATAAAAAAAGTAAAACTTAATTAATCAAAGACTTAATTTGATTGCTTTCATTGTTCTTAAAATTGATCTATCTTACCAACTCATATTAGTATGAGTGTTACAGACTTTCATTTGTTGAGTAAATAATTGGGAATTCTGTATTTAATTTTGATGTATGGAGTAAGAGTAATTTACATTTAACCCTCAATATTTCATGGGAAATTAGTCCTTATGCAGTCCATGACAAAGAAAAAAAAAATTCTTACTAATTGATGCCAAATCCTCTCTTTTTTTTCCCTTAACTAATAGATGAAAGAGAATTTATAACCTACCTCATGCTAATCTCAACATTGTTATTTTGTTATTACTAGCTTAAATTTATTTCTCTTTTGTCCTTTTATCAATATCATCAATAAAAAAAAAAAATATATATATATATATATTAAATTGTTACATTTTTTGTGAATCATAAACATATCATAAATAATGACTTATTTCATTCTTTATGTAAAGCCCACTATCTAATTAATACATATATATTAAATAAAATGAATGTGACATGTGAAATTATAATATTGTAATCTGATATTAAATTCTCACAAAGTAAATAATAATTAATCAGAACCAGATATGAATATTGAGCCAATAGCACATGGTCTCCTTTCCCGTCAATTAAGCATTGAATATGAAATTTAATATCGATATTATCGTTATTCCATGATAAATATTGTTTATATTTATATACTCTGCTTGATAAGTCGATCGGCATCGCTTAATTGTAAGTTAATTAAATCAGACCGAAAGCAACAGAAAATTTATATAAACTTGATAAAGGATCAATCGTACTTAAGTATATTGAAATAGTTAAGAAATAGGGGAATAGAGGCCGTATGGACTAGTTCCAGAGTTAAGAAGAACATGATTGATGGGAAATATAAAAATGAAATTAAAGGGGGAGGTGGACGTTAACGTCAACATTGCCACCTACCTCCTAAGCCCATCTCTTTCATGTCCACATGGCTTCAATTCCTCAACTTGCTTTATTTAATACTTAGAGTTTTTTTTTTCTGAATTTCTGATTATAAATATAAGTTTTTTTTTACTGGATATGATACTAGATTTTTCTCTCCAGCAAATACACATGAAACATTTTATTTAATTTTAAAATATATTAAATTAAAAAAATCTCATTATTAACTCTTCATATATCATAAAAATAATATCAAATAATATTAATTAAAATTAACATAAATTAAGAAAATAAAAAAAAGTGAATTCCAATTAAAATAATAAAAATAAATAAATTTCACATGTAAAAAAATTTACGAATAAGAAAAAAATTAAGTTCAGTTAAAAAAATAAAAAAGAGGAGGATGGAATCCAATGAATAGAGTTGCACTGTTCATGGTTAATGCATAGTGCGGCTCTATTCTACTTTTAATTATATATAAATAATATTAATTATATATTTCTAAAAAATATTTCTATTTAATATATTTTAAAGAAAAAGAAATAAATTAAATAAAAATAATTTTAAAAAAATATTTTAATTTTTAAAAAAATTGATATAGTTAACTAATTTTAACCTTCATTTATAATTCAGATTAAAAATTTTTATATTAATGACATGAGGAGATATTAAATATATATCTGCAAGGTGGCGTTTGGATTTATAATTTGGCAACTTTTGATCAACTTTTTAGATGTTTGGTACTCCCTCTGATCCTATATATAAGACCATTTTAACCGAATCACGTGAATTAAGAAAAGAAGTTAAAACTAATTAACTACCACGATTTCTCCAAAAATTTCAATATTTTTCCAAAACTACCCTTATTTAATCTCTCTTTTTTTCTTTTTGAATGCATTAAATAGGGGCATTTTTTTGGAAATATATAATAAATATCACCTCGTACACTGTAAAGGATCTTATATTTAGGACCAAGGTAAAATGTCCTATATATAGGATCGGAGGGAGTATTAAATTTTAAACTACAATAAATGAAGTATGTTTTGACATGGCTTTTTCTAGGAGGAATTAACACATAGGGCCAATATCAGCACTTTCTCATAAACTGAGACCTACAATACAATTAAATATAAAATCAAAAACGGTTCAAATTACTAAAATGCTCTCAAATCTTCCCTCTTCCCCCAACAAAGGTAGCATTGATGTCGGTCATCGCCAACGATTTTTGACTGTTGGTAAAGTGAACACTACCAAATGGTCAACACTGGTTAATAATCATTGACTGTCATTTGCCACTAGATGTAAATGGTTTATAATTTACTCATTTTAAATTTATAATTTAATTTTTAAATTTTTATTATAAATAATTTCAATGGGCCTTGTAACTTCTTTAGAATTTGCATCCTACTTGCCTAGAATTCATAACCCATGTCTCCAAATTCTAACCATGAAAAAATCAGAAATAGTTGTAAATTTAAAGTAAATAAATTATAAAATATCAAAAAGAAGTTATAAAATACAATGAAATAATTCATAATAAAACTTTAAAAACTCAAAACTGAGTTATGAATTTAGAGTAAGTAAGTTGTAAATTTTAGAAAAAAAATTGTAAGCTTCTAGATTCTTTTATTGCAAAAAATTTAGAAACTAAATTACAAATTTAGAGTAATTAAATTATAAATTTTATAAAAGAAATTGCAAACCAATAGAATAATTTATAGTAAAAAATTGAAAATTGAGTTGCAAATTATATAAAAGAAGTTGTATATCACATTAGAATAATTCATAATAAAAAAATAAAAATTGAGTTATAAATTTAGAATAAGTAAGTTAGAAATTTTAGAAAAGAAATTGCAAACTATTTGTTGCTGACGATCGCTAATTTTCATTGACCAACCGCCGGCACTGATGCTGATGTCGACAATGGTCGGAGAAGAGGAGGGAAATTGGGGGTATTTTGATAATCTTATACTTTCTTTATTTTATTAAAAAATAGTCCATTTTTATAATTAAATGCATAGTATATCTCAATTTGTAATAAAATGTTGATTTTGATACTAAATGGTAACTCTTCCTTTTTCTTTTTTTTTTCTTTTCACATCAACTTCAAACTTTATTCAAATTTAATTTTTTTCACTCAGATCCAACTGCAATTTGTATTTTAAATATTTCATTCAGTTAAGTTCTTTAATTTTGAGGAAAAAAGTTTTATAATTAATAACAACAAAGAGGAGTATTTTTCTATATTCAACACTGAATAATTGATCTTTTTAAAAAGAGCTTTGCAATATTTTTATTGAATAACATGGTAAAAAAATTTTTGAAAGATTTTTTTTTTAATTTCGTCCTGCAATTTTTTCTATTTGATAATGGATTATTTTAAACAAATTATTTTTATTTATAAATTTATATTTTTATAGTATAATTTTTTGCAAATCAACGCTTAAAAATTTATTCATTATATTTTTTTAATCAAAACAGTAAATTTGTTTATGCATTTAGTTGTTTGAAAATTTATATACACAAGGTGGTGAAAAAAATTATATATAAGGTATTGAACGTAAGCATTTTATAAAAATTGAATATTTGAAAAGTTCAAATATTAAATTAAATACCACCTAATAGACATTAATTTGCTTCCAACTTTTTAGTTACGAAATCAAATTTGTTTGAAAAAAACTATTCACATACCGACTAAACTCATTCACATAGCTACTAAACTCAATGTAGTATTTATCGAACATTATTGATTTTTGTTCAATACATTGAATAATGGCTACATATGGAAAAGTACTCCCTCTAATATCAATAGGTGCCTGGTCAAGTAATCACAGATTTGATCAACATTTTTCAGAGTCGAGATTTCGATTTCTAAGGGGTGTAGTAGCGTAAAAAATAAGCCCTCAAAGAAGATTTCTCATCGGTACCGTCGCCATCACAAGGTCCAGTAAAATGGGGTCCGAATTAGTTTGGGACGAGTAATGAACTCAGGTTACCCCAAGATATCGGACGCAATAGCAAAAAAAAAAAATACTCCCTTCAATTCTTAGTATAATTTTCTTTTACCTATCTTATTAAAACTAAGAAAAGTTAGTTATGTAAATAAAATTATATAAAAATTATTTTGATTCATATTTTTACCTCTAATAAATATCATTGATTTAAAATACATATAATACTCTTTAAAGTAATTAATACTCTATAAAATAATTTTTAATATAGATGTTTTTAAAATAAAACAATTAATACTCTGTAAACTCTTAAAAAATAATTTATATTTTGAATCATAAAATCCTTATAAAATATGATTTATATGAAGTAGTCTAAGAGTGATAAATAATGTGCTGTTTGAAATATAGAATTCCATTATATAGTTATTCTATGGAGGACAATTGAAATCTATATATAAAACATCTATCTATGATATAAAAAATAAAAATAGTATATAATTTTCTGCAGGCCAGCAAATTCCTAGCAATAAGCTGATTTAAAATTATTGTATGATTCCCTTTCTATACAGGAAAAGACAAGGCTTTTGATTCATTGTAATTAACTTGATCAAGTAATCTTAAACTTAGATACATTCTTAATTAAAAGCATGTATTAAATTTATTAATATAATTATAAATATAAACAAGTTAAATTAACTGAAAAAAATTAAATTTATACAATTGTTACATTAATATTATAATATTTCAATATTATGACTTGGAGAAAGAAATTTCTAATCTTGGAAACCTTTCAGTTTTTCACCCCATTTTAAGGAGAAAGATTTATCGAGATTCAGATTAATCCTGATTAAGCCAGGTAATATGCTACATTCTCAGGACTTGAACTCGAGATTTTTTATTAAATTGGTATAACCCCCTTACTAATTAAACTAAGTGCTTGGTGTTCAGTCTTTCTTTCTTTAATTGTACTTTATACAATACTGAAATCGATTTTCACTATCAATCTATGTAAATGTTTCTCAATTTATTTTATTTAATGCATGGAGTCTAGGAATAAACCACATAATTCATAATTTATGAATACAAGTGGTTTTATTTTATACATTGATTATTTGCATATTTAATTTTATTTTTATATATAATTTTTTTGTGACAAGTATTTGGTACTATCATATTATTTTTTATTCATAACGTTCAAACTCTCTATCATTCATTCAAGGTAAGTCTAGAAAGTTTTCTGTTTTTCCTTTTTATCTAAGGGTTATTTCATACACAAAATACTAGAATAGAATAAAATGGAAAATAAAAAAGAAATAATATAAAATAGGTAAGCAATAATAACAACTACATTTTGAACCCATGCATTAGACAGAGCTTGAGGCTAGAAGCCACATTATTTGGTAATGACTCCTTATAAACAATGTGACTTCTACTAGCTTTTATATTTATTGATAATACAATGAAAATTACATATCTCTTTTTTGTATAATAAAAATATTTTTTTCTAATCTACCAATACCAAACACAACTCAAGTGGAAGCTCTATAATAGATTTTAATCATTTTATGTTAGCTTTCCATTTGGAAGTTTTCATACCTTATCTATTATATAAGGTTTACGTCTTTCATATTATGGAAGTTTATGGATGTTCTGTATACAATGGACAAATGTAATCATATTATTGTAGCACCAATAAGGATAATAAATTTTAGTGAAGACAGTGAACAAATAGCATTTATTCGTGATTTAGTTTCAACAAAAACATTATAGATATTTATGTTTTATACTACATAGAAAAATCTTAGGGTTGTTGTCAATATCCTGGGACAATATTCTTGTGATGAATGTGTGTTTGGATTAGTTTATTCACAATTAATCATGAGAATAAGTGATTATTTATAATTAATTATGAGAATAAGTAATTATATAAAAAATAATTTGTATTTAGATATTTTTATCTTATAAGTGATTTTGAGAAAATAAATACGTTTGGATTTTAGAAATTTAAATAATTATTAGGTGAATAATAAGAAAGAAAAGTGAAATAAGTGAGTATGAGAAGATAAATAATTCTAAAAAATAAAAAAAAATAGTTTATGAGAATAATCACTTAAATGATCATAAGTGATTATTTTGTTTTGAAGTGTGGTTGAAAATTTCTCCCCATAAATGATTATGGAGAGAATATAAACACACTGAACTTATATGCTTCTTATCATTTGTGATTAAAAAAAAAAAAAAGGAATCTTGCTAACTTTATAACTAGTGGCGTGGATTGTATTATTTTTTAATCTGTAGTGCCAAACACATCCATTGAACTTTTGTGATAATCTTTGCTAATTGTTTAATTTTATGTCACTATCTGAGATATTGTAATTAAAGTTTCACCTTTGACTTGTTTGGTGGTAAAAGAAGAGGTGAACAATTAATCAGATCATCTTAGGACACGTGAACTTATATTTGTGCAAAATCAACAAAATAACACCCACACTTTAATAAATATCAAATCTCGTTATGATGACAGTGCCGAAAATTCCAAAATATAATCCGAATCCTTAAGAAATTAAAAGAAACACAGTTGGCACATCAATTTCCTGCCATCACAAATGATGCCCTCAAAGAATCTGAAGAAACCTTAATCAAAAAGAAAACTTTTATATAAATTTAAAGAGAAATCAACTGTAATTTAACTATAATAATACTGAGTGAGATAATCTTTTAAGGAAACAAAGTTTTACTATGACTAGATATATATTTTTTAAAATATAATAGTACATACCTGATCATGACTAAAGCCATAGATGAAGCAGAACACAAGGACAGATTCTCAACTTACTTCAGACCTTTGAACCAGAATCGGGAGGGAGGGAGGGGGAGAGGGAGAATAAGAGGAGTTACAAAGATTACCATGAGTTATCTAAAATATGAGATCAACCCATTTGAAAATCCTACCAGTAACCCTTTTAACTCTCACTAATTAATTATTAATTAATAACAATTAATAATAATATAATTCTTCCCTCAGTAGTCAGCACTGTAATAGAGAACTCATAACCACTAAAAGGGTTGCAACTGACAATCTCTATCCAATAGGCTTGTATATAATCCAATTTATCATAGATTACTTACAATTAACTAGGAACTAATTTGTTTCGAACTTAGTACTAGAAGCAAAACTAGTTACTACTCAATTAAGTCTGCAATTATGATAATTAATTAATGCTAATCTACAAAAAAAAAATTATTAAAATTAATCCACAACCCCAAATTTCATTTTTTATGCAAATAATCTTCTTGAACTTTAAAATATATGTCATTAATTCTCATATATTGTGTTTCATAAACGGAATAATGTTACTTGACAATAGAAGGATTAGAATCCAGATCATCTCATGGAGAATCCAATAAAGAGAGATAGAGAGAGCGGTGAAATCCATAGATCATGTAGATCTCATTGCTTTTTCTATCTCTCTCTCCTCAATAGATCTTAAAAGGAAATACATACTAAAAGATTTATTTGGCACATTTAGAATATTAGAAGAGGTTCATTATGAAATTTTGATATCCAACAAGTTATCTACATATTATCAAAAGTTTAAAAAGATTATGCGCAATTTAACTTTTCTTTTTCTTTTCACTTTTGATAAATTTCACAGCAACCAATAACAGAGCAACAAACCAGAAAAGAATAGAAAACAGAGCAGCTATGTATGTATCTATGTACGCATGTATATGGATTCGTGGTGATCTTTACACGAGAGAAAGCTGGGAAACTATCCATAATTAGCACTTCCTCCATTTTTATTATTAAAATGCATATAATCTGTCTTTCTTTAGCTTAATGGCATAACAATTGTCTCTAAAATTAAAGCATCCAACTTCAAACAGAGGCAAATTAACCCAGGAAAACTAGCCAGTAGCCACCAGAAGCCCTTATATTCTAACTCACATATGCTTTTTCATACCAATTTATGGGATTTGTAGTTATATACTCTTAAGTTAACTTGTTTACTCAAAGAATTTATGTATAATGACTACTTTAACCCTCTGCTTAGTTCAAGCGATCTTTTGGGGGGGGGGGGAGAGGAGGAAAAATTTTCAATCATTTTTTTTTTCAACTAAACAAGGGGGAGGAAATATTTCCCTCCCCCCCCCCCCCCCCCCCATCTTTAAACAAAAGGGAGAAGAGATGATGGGAAAAAAAATGCTCCGCTCCCTTTGTTAAGTTTGGGAAAAAATTAGGATAGAAAATTTTCCCTCCCCTCACTTTCTCTCCAAATCTCTCAAAATACATTTTTGATAAGGGGCATTTGCTGAAGAAAACCTGGAAAAAAAAGAATTTGAATTTCCAGATAATTTCAGGGGCACAAAGAGAGGAAGAATGGTGTGAAAGACTTTTTCTCCCAATCTCTGTGCAGAACCAATCCTGAAGAAATTATGGAGCTCATTCTTCCTCCCCCTTTCTCAATCTTCATTGGGTAGAGGAAGAGTCCAAATTCAGCGTTACTATCAATCCTATAATGCAAGATGGTATTAAATTAATTTAACAGTCAGTTAGTGAAAAAAAAACTCATAGGGGAGAAAAATGGTGTGAAAGACTTTTTCCCCCAATCTCTATGCTGACCAAATCCTGAAGAAGTTCTGGAGCTCATTCTTCCTCCCCCTTTCTCAATCTTCATTGGGTAGAGGAAGAGTCCAAATAGTGTACTATCAATCCTATAATGCAAGATGGTATTAAATTAATTTAACAGTCAGTTAGTGAAAAAAAAAAACTCATAGGATTCTACCCGCCACGTGGGGAGAAAAATAAGTTACCCACATGGATATCTAGCAAGGAGATATGATCAGGTGCAATAAGGCCTAAAGGATTCTGATTTTCTCTTTTCCTTTCAAGAAATATGGTCATAGAGAGGAAGGGTATCAAATCAATCCCCTCTGTCTACCAAAAATCGTAAAGTGCCTAGACTATGGCTTTGTGGTTAGGAGCCAGGAAAACCATATCCTTTTCTCAGAGGAATAAACTTGAAATAGAATCAGAACTTAGTTCAGTTGATAAGATTGAAAAGAGATAACATCATATACCAAAAAAAAAAAAGAAGAAGAAAGAAAGAGGGATAACATCTTATTTCATTAATCCAGGTTTGATTTCTTTTCAGAAACACTCTACAAAGTAAAAAAGCCAATCAAAGAATAACTCAAAACCGTAAAAATTAAAAAGAAATTAAAATAAACAAGAAATGAATATGAGGAAAGAATATGGACAAACATGCCTTTCGTGTCTAAGAAGGTTTGATTTCATAATATAATCTCATATTCATTCATACCCATACATTGTATTCTCAGGAGTGTGTCACAAGCTGCCTAGGTTTTCTGCTATCACAGTCTCGTACTAAAGCAGTAGAGTTAAGGCAACAAGAGTCTCACATTACTGTTCCAGTATGGAATTAAGCAAACTTCACCCTTTTAGACTTTCAATGACAGATACATTAGAAACTGAGAGAATGACTGATGACAACGATCGCTTTCAGTGAGATTACGAAAGGTAACTAACCATCTTGAGGTACATCTTACATTATTAATAGCAATTGGTGTAACCATCTTTTCAATATACATATCTCTAATTAAATGGCAATTGTTAGACATCGGACTAAATTTATAATTCAGTGCTCCAATTACTAATTTTTTAAAATGACAAATTTATAACAAATTAATCTTACTGCTTCACCTAACAAACAGATCATCATGCAATGAATTTGTTATTTCTAAATAGCTAGCTTGTTCTCTAATTTCTAAAGACTAAATATAAGTAGACTTAACAATCTAAGAAATTAAATGTCATTTTAATACATTTCATCCTTTTTTTTCCCCAAAATTTTTTATCACTTTTAGAACTTAATGCTTGACAGCTTCAAAGTCAACATATACAAAAGAACAACGAAATTGATAACTCATGTATGGAAATTTATCCAGTCTAGGCACAAGAAGCCATGGAATGTCAAGCAACGAGTCTAACTAAAACAACATCCATCTACAGAGAGTAACGCAAAATAAGAATCAAGCCATGAATAAGGCAAAAGTCAGCAACCTTGCCTTTCATGAATTTTCTCCCTCTTTGCAATTCTACTCATTTTCTTCTGACGAATCCTCGCAGCTATATTTTCTGATCTTCTTTGTTGTTTCTCGGCTTTCATTTTCTCCCTGCTATCAATTCTCTCCTTCCATTTCTCTGAATTTTTCTGTTGTCTCTTCTTCTCTTTCTTTATGCTCTTCTCTAACAGTTTAGGATCATCGTGAACCTTAATTCCTGCAGCCCTATCCATCGCTGCTTTCCATGATTGTTTTTTTGCAATAACCTCACCTTTCTCAGGACCTTTCTTTGCTTCTTCTAGTTTTTTTGCCCTTTCAAGTTCCTTATGTATCGACATTTTTCTCTTTTTCTTCCCTTGCCTTTCCTCATTATCAAGTTTGACAAGACCAAACATGAGGTCTTTTGAAGCCTCTACAGCATCCTTCTTCCTTTTGTCAATTGACTCATCAGGTTCAGGTTTACTTCCTTCATTCCCATTGTCTCTCTTACGTTTGTTATTTTGAATTCCTCTCTTTGCATTTCTCTCGTCCCTTTTCTTTTCTCTATTGGAACCTCCACAGTTACGACTTGCCCGAAAATCTTCAATTTTGCGACGAAGCCTTCGCTGAAGTTCTTCATATGTCACTAACTGATCATCACCTTCAACACCTGATGTCAAAGGATTCATATCCATTTGCTCATCATTGCTCTCATTTAATTTTTCTTTGTCCAAGCTTAGCTTTAGCAGGTCAAGCGTTGTTGCACTAGGCTTGTCTGGGTCTAAACATTCTCCTTGAGATTTCTTAATCTCGTCTCTTTCTTTGCTGCAGCCTTTTCAGCCTTGATTAGGCCCTGAAACCACGGTTTCTCATCATCAATTGGTAGATAGAACTTGGCTGGGATAAGCTCAATTAACTTGTCAAAGAAGAGTCTATGCTGATGAATACTAGACTCCAAATTTTGAGCAGCATTGATCTCCTCCAAAGACTTCGGCGTTTTCTTCTTCATCTGCATGGAAATAATGTACAAGGATGAATGAGTTTATATCAATATGTGGTTCCATTTCTTCAGTTCAACTTTACTGGCATATTGTGCTGAAGGCAATATATAAGCAATCCTGAGTGGGAATCTAAAGGGGTGTATATAAACTAGGCAAGATGGGTTGTGAACTCAATGAGGTATTCACTTCCTTTAGATAACTTTACATTTTTTCTAAGACCCACAAAGCTTGAAATCCAGAATTACTTGAATAGATTGTATATCCATGCAATGGCTTACAATGCCTAAAGACAATTCAGAATAAAAAAAGAGAAGTCTTTATTAAAACAAGCCAAACTTTTGCATGCCCAGTTTGGGTCTAGTAAGTAAATCGTAGTTCAGAGAAGTTTAAAGAAAAGGCCATAGTTAAGGCTGAAAAACTGTAGGTGTGCACATTGTGGCTGACATATTGGAGCAATCAATCACAAGAACTATCCACCTGATAAAAAAGGCAATTGAAAATTCGCTTGAATTGTAAAATGACAACCAGATAACATAGTCAATCACCAGTTCAGTTTAAAAGGTAAAGCTATAAAATTAAGGTTCATGCTTAGTTTTTATTATAATCTCTAACATGCTCTTTCATGTTAAAGAGCACAAAGTATGGACAAAATACAGGCCCATACCTAGTGATAAAATTTCAACTTATAAAGAATGGAAATGGCAACAATCGAACTTGTGACCACTTAGTTATAACTATCTATTATTTGATATTACCCCACAGATAATTTTTTAGTTCAACTATCTATTATCTGATATTACTGGATCAAATTTGAGCATCATCGAGCCCAAATGGGGCCCAAATATAGATAATTCTCCCAATGTAATTTTTTATCCTTGATCCCATGACCTTGCTTAATTGGCATTGAGTTCCTTTCACCCCATTCGACCCAACCACCATTGTTTCTTAGAAAGAAGTTGCTCGGCACTACACCACTCTGCAACAAATGGTTGCTTATGCCCTAACAAAGTTGACAGGTAGAGATGTATTTGAGAAAAATATAAAATAGAGATTGTAGAGTTTGAGATTTCTTTCATTTTTTTTTTTTTTGCATGGACAGATAGCTTTTACTATGCTCTCTAACACACATTATGATTAACAGCAAGATTAAACAACGTTCAACTTGAAACCCTTAATGGCTTTTAGAAGATACTACAGCCTTTCAATGTTGAGATACTACTAACAAAATCACAGGTTAATGCTCCTAGCTGAGGGCACACCTTCTGTAAAAGAATTATCAAACAAAAACTACTCTCCAGATTTCAGACCAGTGTATCCTCTCTCATATGTAAGAGAGAATTATATGTTCTTCACTATAAGGTTGGACGCTTGTCAATTCTAGTTTAGAGCATACATTGAGAATTAGGGTGGAAACAAGTCAGGTTAGATCAAGCTTTGCCGAAACAAGCCAGGCCTGCGCCTGAACTTAGCCTATTGACCTATATTAGGTTTTTATTTAGGTTCAGGCCTGAGCCTTTGAAAGGCCCGGGTTGGCCTGAAGCCCATTTAAAGGCCTACTAAACTAGTAGGTCTTTAAATAGGCTTGAAGACTTAGGCCTTCTAGGCTATAACCAGGTCTCAGGCCTACTTAAAGCCTGCATCAATATCAAACAATCCCAAACACAAACTTACTTAAAGCTTACATCAATATCAAACAATCCCAAATACAACTATATGGTCCAACCAAGAACTAATAAGAGAGAAAGCAAGTAAACAAGTATGTTTCTTCAACTAATTCAACTTAGACATATTTTCTACAATGACATTAAATTACTCTCTTATCTTTCTAATCTTGCAAGCAACTACTGGATTCGAGGATGAAAATAATACACATTAGATGCCTAATCCCATCAGTGCTCAAGAAAATGACATACTCAGAGCAATTCACATTTCATCCTCATAATTCCATGACCATCTAAAAAGCTCCAAGCCTCCATTATCAAAATAAGGAGCTCCAAATTTCATAAATGAAGGGAGACAGATTTTCTGTTTGAGTACATAACATGCCAAACCAGTATTTGGGGCAATCAATCATAAAATGAAATGGTGCCTGCGTAAAACTTATTACATAAAAAAGAGGTGGCACCAATATGAGCCATATTAAATATACCTGATCTGCAAACTTTTCAACCAATTAACACATAGTAAGCTAAATTGAACACAATGAAGTTTACATAAATTGAACATAAATAGTTATTCTTGGTTCACATATACTTAATATCTGGAAGAAACAGATTAAAAAATGAATGGTACAACAGAGGTTTAGTTCTCACAACTTGAAAATGAAAAGCATATATATTAGCTGTTCTTATCTATCGGTAAGAGACTGATAAAAGTGGCATATCTCAGCGATATTCCAATGGGGCTACATAGCGGGAAAAGGACCCTTAAGATGATAAAAAAAGCGATTGAAAAACACATATAAAAAGTGAACTGCGAGAATGATTTTTTCTTGCTTCGAGGCTTGAGAGCATATAAGTGAAGGAAATTAATGCTGAAAGTAAAAATAGAAAGCCATGTAAGAATATTCTCTCAAAACTTAACAAGATAAATGCATTAGATAAATCTTAAGATTAAAGAACTGGCTTACCATAGAGGAATCTGAAGACAAATCAACAAGCAATGACTAGAGAGATGGGGGATCTAAGAACACAGTGGCAAAAACAGAGCAAGAGAGACGAGGGAGGCCAAGAAGACGTACCTAATCGCAGCTCGTAGTCACAGAGTTGAGGTCGGAGTCACAGCTCGCAGTTGCAGTAGCTATGGGGAGAGGGAGGCTATGGGAGGAACAAAACGGAGCTGAAGTCGGAGGTTGCAAGAGACAAAGTCGAAGGTCGCAGAGTCGGCTAGTCGCATTGAACGAGACGAACTGGAGAATGGAGATGAAGTCGGAGACTTGGAGGTCGCAAGAGGCTCACACTGAACAAGTCCTTACGTCGCAGCGAAGGAAGCTAGGCTTACACAGACACACACTGAACGAGTCTCGCAGCAGCGGGTAAGGGACGCTCGCTAAATAAAGTTTGTAAAAATGAATATGAGAAAAAGTAACTTTATTATGTTAATAATTTTTTATATTTTTTTTAAATTATATTTAGATAAAAAATCTATTTAAATAATAAGAATTAAAAATATTTTTATATATATAATATAAAATTAGTATCTATTTCTTTTTTTTTTAAATTATATATAATATAAAATTAATATCTATCTCTTTTTTCAAAATCATAATTTTAGAAAAAGAAAAAAAAATATTTGAGCCTGTATAATTATGTTTTTAAAAATAATTGTTCTGTTTCATGATTTTGAAAAAAAAAAAAGAAATATTTGGGCCTGTATGATTCTGTTTTTAAAAATAGTTTTTCTATTTTTGAAAACAGAAAAATAGAAAAAACTTGTTTAGTAAACTATTCTGAAAAATAGAAAAATAAAAGAATAGAAAACTCAGAACAACTTTAAGGTGTTTTATAATTTTTCTCCAGAAAATAAAAGAAAAGATGAAAAACACTAATCTCATTAATGGTAAAGTTATAAATTTTGAATAACTCATTTATTACTCATTAGTTATGATTTTAAGAATAACCATTCAAACAAATTTTTATATTTTCTTGTTTTTAAAACTTATTCTTGAAAACTATTTTACAAAACTGTTTTGAGAACAATAAAACAGAAAATACTGTAAAATAAGCTCTTTCTCTCCATTTTCAAAATCATAATTTAACTTACTTTTTATTTTTTAAAAATATAATTTGTATTTAGTTAAACACATCTTTTTAGAAAATCATAGTTAAAAAAATAATTTTTTTAAAAAGATCAATCAAACATACTCTAACAAGTAAGGGACCTTTTTTATAGTGTTTTTTGTTTTATTATTTTCAAAACAGTTTTGTAAAACTGTTTCAAGAACAAGTTTTGAAAATAAGAAAATAAAAAAATCTATTTAAATAATTATTATAAAAAACATAATTAGTAAGTATTAAATGAGTTATTCAAAATTTATAACTTTATCATTAATGAGATGGTTATTTTTTATACGAAATACTTTAAAGATATTCTGAGTTTTCTATTATTTTATTTTTTAAAATATTTTATAAAAAATAAGTTTATCAAACAAATTTTTTTATTTTTAAAAACAAAAAAATTATTTCCAGAACCGTTACCAAACATGGCCTAGGGTTCTTCCATCTGCATTGTCTTTGAATTTTCAATTTCCTCACTTTTCAAATTTCATTTTTGTAAATTGAATTCTTCATTCAGTACTCAATTTGTCACATATTATAATTATAATGCAATGGGAGATGGGAGGTTACCCATAGAAAGAAACATTCATTATTACATCTTAGTCTTATGCTCCCTTATGTTCTTAATATAAAATTTTTGTAACCGAATTACATGAATAAAAAATAAAAATTAAAATTAGTTAACCACTTTAATTCTTTCAAAAATTACAATATTTTTTAAAATTATCTTTATTGAATCATTTCCTCTTTTTTTAGGATTCATTTAATATGGACATTTTTTAAAAATATATATCTCATATATTATAAATAGTCCTATATTTAGTACTTGAGCTAAATGTTTCATATTTAGAATAAGAGAATATATTATAGAATAAGAAACACTTTTTATGTTACCTTATAATATGTCTTATAATATGTGATAAAAAACACATCTCAATATATGGAGACTAAATAATAATATTATATTTATTAATTAGGTAACAAATTAATTTAAATTATACTATATTATATATTATAAATTATATATTATTATATTATATTATAATATTAATATATGTAAATAGATTTTACCTAACGAGTTTTATGTCAGGTTTGAAATAAGACCAGGCCTGTCTATTATGACAGACTGACAGGTTTTAAAGAAGGGCTTGGCCACCAGATCAGGCTCTAAATAGGCCCAGTCCTAGAGAGCCTGAGAGGGTCTCACTCATTTCTTTCCACCTTAGTTGAGAACATTTGAAATAATTCCGGGCTAATTCATTTTTGTAATTTACCAAACCAGGCTAATTCCAAAACATTTGGAATAATTACACAAACAGATGAAGGGAGGGAAGAAAACAAAGAAGATGACATTACGGAGGGAAGTATCTGTGACACTCACTGGCGGCGACGTCAACGATTGGCCCCCTTCGACGGTGTGAAGGTCGGTCGGCGTTGCAGGGAACTCCGACGAACGTTGGGTGCTCTGGACGAGAAGATCCCACTCTCGATGGTTTTGCGGCTGTGCAGAGGAAGGTTGCAATTTGGGAGTTATATGAACTCATTAGGGCACAAGGGGTAGTTTCGGTTTATACCTTCCTTCTTGCGTATGGCTCACCCCTGTTGGTAAGAATGGTTGATAATGTATGTAAAAACTAAAAAAAAAAAAAATCTGATTAGTACCGGATGGGGGATGGACATTAAATAAAAAAAACTAAGATTAAAAAAGAGTTGTTAAAAAATTTAGGACAAAAAAAAAAGCCTCTCAAGACAACGATCAAGATTTGAACTGTCATATTAACTAGCACTCTGGTGGAGTGCATTTTTATTCCATGGTGTAGCCAACACAAAGAATCTTGTTTGGAATTAATTAGTATAACAGAGTTGTTTATGTGAAATTGATTAGGTTCTTTTAAAATTAATTAGTTAGTACTCATTTTGTGGTTAGACTATGACTAGGTCTGTGTATCTTTTTTTTTTCCTCTTAGTTACTTAAGAAGAATTTCAACTCTTAATTTCTATTCATATTTCACCCTACTTTTTTACCACTTGAACTACCTTATGTGGCAAGTACGTCCATGTATCTTAGTCAATTAACTTAGAACCCCTTTGTATGAACGTGTGTGTGTGTGTGTATGGTTGAAAAGGATAATAAAGTCAAGCTACATGTTTTCTATGTTACCAAAAACTGTTATATGGTATTTTTATATTAAAAAAAACACTGTGTGATATGGGATATATCAGAGCTTTGTCTCTCAACTTGACTCTTTTTATCATTGATAAACTCACCCACTCTCGACTCTTTCTTCTCTTTTCCATCTTTTCTGAACTAGTTACAACTTAACTATAAAATAACAAAACTGACTTATTTTAGAAAAAATCTAACCATGTTCACTTGACAACTCTGTTTATCACTGTTTTTGGGCCTGAGAAACAAAGTAATTAAGGTTTAAACTTTTGTGTTAATTATTATGTAGAAACGAGATGAATCAAAAAGATGAGACACCAAGAGAGCCCTCTAAGCAAAATCAACAAAATAAAAGGTGCCAACAATAAACTAAAACACCAATTTTAATCATATGTTTCCCAAGGAAAAGGAACATGCACACAGAGAGCATATCAATTTCCAGACATTACAAATGACACACTCAAAGTAGAATCAAAAGAAACCTTAATCAATCATAAACTCACTGACTTCCCTAAATAGAAGCTCTTTTTAGTATCAAGTTCAAGGCTTGGATATATAAGGACCACCTTAATTATTTATCATTATTATCTAACGTTGATTGACACTTATTCAGTTGTAAGAGGGATTGGCCAAGACGTAAGCCTCAACGGCCTTGAACAGTCCTTCTCCCTTCTGCTTTCCAATCTTGAGCTCTTCTTCGCTGGGTTTGGCATCTCCCTTGGTGACATAGTTAACGGTCACCCTGACGACAGATCCGCCGTTAGGGGTGGCCGTCAACTTGGTCTCGACGGAGATCTTGTCCAATGTCTCAGGGAATGTGTCGCTCTCCACCAAGCTGTAGTTATAGACGAAGCTGTCCTTGTCTACGGCTTCCACCTTGTGCTTCGCGTAGTGCAACTGTCCACCTGCACACATGTATACACCCCATTAATTCCTCATTAAATACATTCAAATTAAAATTTCTCTGATCGACAGATTTAATTATATTAACCAATTCTAAGAAACAAAATGAAGTAAATAGGCTGAGATATAGAAACAGCAAGAAATGGACCTTCAAGGTAGTTGATCTTCTTGATGGCTCCGGGGGCACCTGCAGTCCCTTCGACGATCTCAACGCTCTGGATGGCGTCAACCACCTTAGGGATGAGGTTGTCGCCGTCGAAGACCAGAGCCTTGTAGAGTCTGGCGGGGGCAACAGCGGAGGTGTTCTCTTCGGAGAAAGTGAAAACGCCCATGATTAATTAATATATATTTGACGTTTAGATCGAAATACGATGATAAAGGAGGAGGTGGGAGCTAAATTTTGCTTAGCTAGTAGCGATTTGGTTCATGAGACAAGACATGGTGCGTATTTATAGGCACCAGCTAGCCGAGAGGTTAGGTGACGAAGTTGTCCATTACTGGAGGTTGTTGGATTCTGTTTTTGTTTGTGTGTGTATAGATTAATTAGTTCTATTTCTAACTTGTTGATCCGAGAAGAAGAGTCTCAAGTAAAGTGGTCAGACATTGCGGATTTTGATTTTCTGAATTCTAGAAGGCGTCTCAGTACTTACATTTCACATGGTCGGATTTATAATGTTCATTGATATAACTGAATGAGCTACTCACAATGAATCACCATCCACTTCTTTTTTGTTTCTATATATGTGAAGCGCATTAATTATACAAAATTATCAACTAGCTACAAATGGTCATACTTACATTTTTATATTAGCTATGAAAAGCATATATAGGTATGTAACTTAACTTACATATACCTATGTATTATGTTTCTCTCTTTGTATTTTATACACATTTTTTTAACATTAATGGTTTGTTTGGTTGGAGGGAAATGAGAGAAGGGAAAGGAAGGGGAGGGAAAATATTATTAAAATTTTTCCTCCCCTTGTTTGGCAATAAGGAGGGGAGGGAAAATGTTATTAAAATTTTCCCTCTCCTCCCCTTATATATTTTCCCCCTAAATTGGGATAATTTGGGGGAAAAATGTGTTATTGTATTCAAAATGACCAAAATACCATTCATTTTTTTCATTACTCGGTCACACAATATACTGGTCAGTCTTATCCTTATATTAACTTAAATAAATTAAGGGTATAATAGTCAAATTATAATTATTTTCCCTCATTTCCCTTCCTAACCCAAACGAGGTAAAATTAAAATCCTTCCACTAAAATCCCTTCTTTTCCTTCCAAACGAGGCAAAATTAAAATCCCTTCTTTTCCCTCCCCTTCCTTTCTCTCCATTAAAATCCCTTCCCTCCATTTTCCTCCTTTGAACCAAACAGACCATAAGGGTATTCCTCCGTTACGAGGGAAAATTAGTTTTTTGAGGCGTAATAAAGATTAACAAAGTGGATTTTGCATCTCATAATAAATTTTTTTATACACACGATCAGAAATCAAAGTCATAACAATATGTTTAAGAAATTTAACTATTTACCAATTGTACCAGATCTTATTGTTAAAAGAAGACACTTTTTATTATTTTATTAGAACCCCAAATTAATCTTTATAGTATTTAAAAAATAAGAAAAATCATGAGAATGTAATAAAAGTTATATGGAATCTACATCACTTTAAGTTAGATAGGTGGGCATGTGTTTTAAGGGAGGGGGCACATGGGGGAGCCATGGTCCCCCCAAGTTTTCTACTTTTATTTTATATTATAGGTATTTTTTACCAAATTTTTACATATTATATGGATATTATAGCCTCCGAAAATTATTTAATTTAAGTGCATCAAACATATATATGGGGACAAATATAATTTCTTAGAGTTTATATTTTAGATCAATATATAATGATATATAAAAATATATTTTTTATTTTTCCCTTAAAATTTATATAAAATCAATTTTTTTCAAAAGTTAGCCCCCCACCCTATTTATCCTGGCTTCGTCCTTGAATTTGAGAAATAAACTATACTATTAATGTCCAATGAATATATAATATTATTAGTTATAAATTTTATATGATATATTGATTTATTCATTGCATATCTTTTGCATATCTCTTCTCTAAATCATTAAGATCTAAGTTGGATGATCGATATATATCTTATTATTTTTCATTTTGAAATTGAAAAAATCAGTTAATTTTAAAAAAAAAACATTTGTTAAAAATTATATTTATTTTGCGTTATGTTTCCTCTAAAATAAACAATATAAAAAATCCTCTAAAATAAGCAATATATAAAATGAGAAAATAATAATAGAATATAGATTTCTAAATTAAATTTAGACTTTCCTCTGCCAATTAATTTCTAATGAAAGAATATTGCATAAGTTTTTAACTTGACCATTTGTGCTGTTGGACAACATGGATGGGCAGAGATTGGAAAAAAGAATGGTCGATCGGATGTCGCTTTTATCTCTATATGACTTCTTGGTTTGATTTATCTCCATTAGGGACATTTTTAGTATAATTTTTAAGTATGCAAGATATTTCAAGAGAATCAAAGTTCATTACATTAACACCTAAAATAGAGAGGATCCCGTAATTACATATAAAAGTGTAAAAATGCTTGCAAATCCTAACCCAAGAACACAGGCAACTCATTTGTTACAATGAATTAAACACAGGGAAACAGCTGACTACATTTTGGGCAACTATTTAATCATATGATACTTCATATAATTGTCAAATAAATAAAGCACTTACACATTATAAGTATTATGTAATAAATTTATTCTATTTGGGGAAAAAAGCAAAAGAACGAAAAGTCAAAGAATAAAATGAAATATACATAAACGTTAGACTTTTTTTAGTTGTTACGCACAGAGTTCACATACCAATAATAGTATAAAATATAATCAGATATGTATTTCTCAAGTCTGAGATAAGTTGGTATTATTCATGGTGTATGAATTTATTATGAATTTTATATTTTATATTAACATATTGATATTATTGATTCAATTTCTAAAAGGGTTTTATGAGAAAGGTCACCCTTTTTTTCTTGACTTTTTTTCTGCTCTTAATAAAAATCATTTTTTATTTGCAGTTTGTACTTTCTTCCATAAAACTCTAGATTCATCTAATAACTTGATTTAGTTAACTCATCAAATTTAATGGACATAAACTCTAAGATTGACTCAGTTTGATAAACAGGTGTTATTTTGTTTGAATTCAAATTAATCCTTTTTCTTTTGCCCAAAAAATTCAAATTAATCCTTGGGGTAGGATTTGGGAGAATTTATTCATTCATGAGTCAGCGTAAAAATTATGCTCATTTGTTGATGTACGTACAAGTTCATGACTTGACGATATCTTATAATATGAACCATACAAAATCTTAATTTACAAATTCTCGTATAATTAGTTTCTTTTCACATACATGATGTGCTATAAATGTTAGCTTAGTTCAATTTCCGCTGTCACTCTAGCCATTCGAAAAATCAATAAAAAAAAAACTCATATATATTTAGATTTAGTTAATCTAAATTTGTAAATACTTTTGGGAGAGTTATATTTAATTAGATAGGCCTATATATTACACACAGAATGTTACATTGTTCAAATAATTATATTGGATACTGATCATTCATATCTCGTCATATGATGAAATACTTGTGCCCAAAATTCCGCACGTACTTTATTTTGGACGAAAAAGAAACACATAAAGGGCGTATTTCAGCCATTACAAATGACACACACAAGCAGAATCAAAAGAAACCTTAATTAATTAACTATATAAACTCATAGACTTCCTCAAATGAAAGGTCTTAATAGTGATCAAGGCGAGGGACCACCATATTATTGTTTAACTTTGTTTGACACTTAATTATTCAGTTGTAAGAGGGATTGGCCAAGACGTAAGCCTCAACGGCCTTGAACAGTCCTTCTCCCTTCTGCTTTCCAATCTTGAGCTCTTCTTCGCTGGGTTTGGCATCTCCCTTGGTGACATAGTTAACGGTCACCCTGACGACAGATCCGCCGTTAGGGGTGGCCGTCAACTTGGTCTCGACGGAGATCTTTTCCAATGTCTCAGGGAATGTGTCGCTCTCCACCAAGCTGTAGTTGTAGACGAAGTTGTCCTTGTCTACGGTTTCCACCCTGTGCTTCGCGTAGTGCAACTGTCCACCTGCACACAAACACATATACATATATACCCCATTAATTTCTCATTATGTACATTCAAATTAAAATTTCTCTAAACGATCGAGAGATTTAATTATATTAATTCTAAGAAACAAAATGAAATAATTAGGCTGATCTGAGGGATAAAGAAACAGCAAGAAATTATGGACCTTCGAGGTAATTGATCTTCTTGATGGTTCCAGGGGCACCTGCAGTTCCTTCGAGGATCTCAACGCTCTGGATAGCATCAACAACCTTAGGGATGAGGTTGTCGCCATCAAAGACCAGAGCCTTGTAGAGAGTGGCAGGGGCAACAGCGGAGGTATTCTCGTCGGAGAAAGCGAAAATGCCCATGATGATTAATATTAATTTAGAACTAAAATTGCGAAGGTAAATGGACAAAGGTAGTTAGCTAGATTTTGAGTAGCTAGCAGTAGGGATATGGTTCATGGGACGTGTGATATTATGGCACATATTTATAGGCACTGGTAAGCTGAGGGTAGGTGGTGAAGTTGTTCGTTCCTTGAGCTTGATAGATTGGATCTATGTCTCTTTCTTTACGTTAATTGGGTCTGAAACAAGTTGATTGATCGATCAGAGTGTCACGTAAAGTGGTCGGGACATGGTGGATTTGGATTTTCTGAATTCTAGAAGGCGTCTAACTTGTCTGATTATTCCATCACTTGGTCAGATTTGATTTGCCGTATTAATACCACAATGAGCTCCTTGTAAATTCCTACCATGCCACATTTTCGAGTTGTGTCGGTAAAAAAATTTTTTTCCGGAAAACAAAATATTCCAAATCAGTTTACTCGCAAAATTCAATGGAGTACAGATTTAAAATTACTAATTAATAACTTTTGTTTCTTGTATTAAAGCGCATTGTAATATATATACTGTATAAATATTAAATAGCATATCAATATATCAATATATAATGAAATTTATAAAAATATGTATTATTATTTTTTCATGAATAATATAACTCATTTTAGATTCTCAACAATACGAAAGGGACTAGCCTAACTATCTATCTCTTGTTTGGTATGCGTAACTTTCATTGAAGTGTATCTCTCTCATCCACACATATACATTATATATATATATATATATATTAAAATTACATGCTTTTATTTTTTATATGCATATATTTTTTAAAATAAAAATTATCCTATATTTTAGCATAATTTTAAATTTTTAACAGAAATACACTAAATTAAATTAAATACATAAATAATTAATATTAAATATATTCAGTTTGATGAAGATATTTTAATAAAAATTAAAATTAAATTTAAGTATATAATTTAAAAATAAATAACATTATATAGAAATATATGCATTACATATAATTGAACACAAAATATAAAATAATTTCATTTTTTTTTTTTGCTTGAAAGCACCATTTGGAATTGGTCAACAAGGATGGCCGGAGAATGAAAATAGATCAGATGGCTTTTTTGTTCTTTATATGTATATGACTTTTATAAATGGTTTATTTTCGATCGTGACTATTTTTAATATAATTTAAAGAGTACTTGATATTTCAGTATCTTGATTAATTATTTTTTACCAAAAGAAACATTAATAGATTATTAATTATACAAATATCTAAAGTACCAAAAACAACAACTTCGCTATGTTGACATCACAAATGGTAATTCTTACCTCACTCATGAAAATGGAATTAATTCCTTGAATCCATTTAAAGTTTTGCTTGGTGAGTATCAGCCTCACAAAGATTCCTAGTAATTAATGGCTAGTTGAATAGTTGTGATTGAGTAAACAACTATACATTTTGTAGCTATTTAAAAGTAGTTTAGATAATAAGGGTGGATAGGTAGAGATATAAAGTTCAAATCTAAGAGAATAAAAAAAAATTCCTATAGTTTGTTAGGCCAGTCAAGTATTAATCCTAAATTGCAATATCTTTGCTAGTATTTCTAACATTTTATATATTAAGGGCCCGTTGGTTTTCAGTTAGTGAATAATGAGTTTTGATAGAATTTGTTTTGTAATGTAATTATGATAAAAATTAGTTTTTGACTAACGTGTTTATGTTTGGATTATTTATTTAAAAATTGATTTTGATAAAACTCATAATTTTCCTCTAAATTGAGCTTAAATTCTATCTCATGATTAATTTAATTTTCTTAGACTAAAATTTAATTTGTATTTATTTAATTGAGAACATAATTTATCTGATATAACATTTTCTTATATGTTATGATCTATAAAGATTAAAATTTTGAGGGGATATCTTGGTTATTAGATAGAAGAAATTTTATGGGAATTTTATTTTCTCAGATTCACTATTTTTTTTCATTTTTATTGATCTATTTTTATCTGACTTCTTTTCAAATCTTGTTGGAGCCAACAGAAAAGCAACATTGGAGTCACTTCTGCCTCAACTCCGTTTAGCTTCCAAACCACTTCTCCAACGTGATATGGTAACATACCCAAACACCCACAAAAAAAATGAAAACTTGGTTTTAAGGCCAAACCACTTATTTAAAGTGAAACCAAACACACCGTAACACCCTTGCCACTCAAGTATGTTTGATATGTTGGAATTATTTTTAAGGAATGGAAAGAGTAATGGAAATTGGAATTGATTTTTAAGGAATGGAAAGAGTAATGGAAATGGAAAAGGAATGAAATAATATTACCTCAAGTCTCATTTGTTATGTTTAAGATAAGATAGTAATTATTTGCATGTGCTATGTTTGGTAAGTAGAAATATAATAAGAATGGAAAAGATAAAGTATAAATTGACCAAATTACCCTTGAACTATGATTATTTTATATGCATATAAGAGCAACATAGATATTATCCTTTATTCCTTTAGTTGTACGGTACTTTTATATGTTAGTTTATTTAGTAATGGAATGTTTTTCTTATGATTTGCTGGAATCAGAGTGGTAAAAGAAGTAAATTTTCAACATACCAAACACATTGCAAATAGTTGATCGTACTCCTTTTCCCATTCTTTTAACAACTTTTGCTCCATGCCAAATTGATAAGTCAAGGGTGCCTCACATTCCTAAATCAATATAATTTTGTTTTCTTTTTCTAAAAAAAATCCTTAATACATATGGGAAGATTTTTTAAAATCCAGACCCAAATCCAAGAACACAGGCATCTTAGTAGAGTCTCTCCCACTCAGCACTATCGGGTAGTAAAAGCTTTGCTCAGTTGATAGGAAAGACATTAGTCTTGATTCATATACAAATTAACTCATGACTTAATGATATATACCTTACGATTACTGTGAACCCAAAAACAAACCCAGCTAATTAATAAACAAATTCTTGTATTATGAACGTTATAGCTTATTTCAATTTCTGCTCCCTCAAGTCATTCACAGAATTATATTAACAAAACCAGAAATGGTTAATTATGTACTTAGATAATTTTAAAAATATCAAATGAATTACGCATCACCATTTGAATTGTCACGTTAGCTAGCGCTTTGGTAGGTGGACTGCATTTTTATTTATCCATGGTGTAGCCAACACATATAATGTTTGGAATTGTTTTAAGTCACTATAAGTAATCTTTTTCCTTTTTTCCTGAGAGACAAAGTAATTATTAAAGGTTTAAATTTTTGTGTTGTCATGTAGAATCATTTAGATGACACTTGAGATACCAGAACCTAGCTACATACTACCTCTGATCCAAAATATAAGTTTTTTTTAAAAACTTTTTTACTAGTTTAAAATATAAGTTTTATTTAAATAAAGTTAAAAGTATTAATTATTTTTTCCCTAATTTATTTTTTTCTTTAATTAACTTGTGAGAAAAAAAAATTGTCTTGATGCCTTTATTAAAAGTAATATTAAAAAATAATGTAAGTTTTTAACAAATTTAATTAGTTTAATTTAAAAGAAGTAGAAAGCAAAATAAACAACATAAGGAAAAGGAACATTCATGCACAGAGCATCTCAGTTCCCCACATCACATATGACACACACTCAAGGACAATGAGAAGAAACCTTAAGAAAAACTTTAATTAAAAGCTCTATTTATTTAGAGTTAGGTTTCCCTTAAAATAAAGAGTATATAAAATGAGAAAAATCAAAATCAAAATATAGATGTCTAAATCAAATTTAGAGGTCCTCTGAAAATTCCTAAATATATATGTGGAGAAATTTCTAAACATGTGCACTGTGCGCAAATTTGTTGTTGACCATTTGTTGTTGGTCTACAAGGATGGGCCGATCTTGGAACTAATCTAAGAAAAATGAATAGTCGAAGCGGATCGCTTTACGTTTTTTCTTTTTCCTCCCTCTTTATATGACTTCCTGATATGATTTATGAGTTTTTCTTTTTTTTAAGTATGCAAGATATTTGAGTATCTTGATTAATTATTTGAGATGAATTGCAATATTTTTGTTTTTTTGTTTTTTGGACCCGAAAGATGAATTGCAATGTTATAACTTATAAATAATGAGATTTATTATAAACTATGTATTATTGATATATAATTAAATATTGAGGAGTCAATTTCTAAAAGGTTTTTACTAATTACCTTTTTATGTTCTATTTTTTTTCTCTGTTACGTTATGACCTTGTCGTTAGGATCAATATATGGGTCCTTTGAAATATGACTTAGGAGAAGTATTAGTCAATTCCATTTGCTAGTTACTCTATGGATTATGGAGAACCAACTACTCTTCAAGTTTCAACACCGTCTTATTAAAATTTTAAAACATATATTCATTGGAATTTGCACATTATTATTTTTTTATGCAGTTTTCTGTATTCTATATACCAAACTCTGATTAATTATAACTTGATTTTGCATCTGTATCCCTTTTCCACATATATATATATTACATGAAGTTTTATTAATTCTAATTAAGATTGATTCGTTGGCCAAAAAAAAAATAAGATTGATTCAGTTAAGCTTAGTGCTCCTCAAATTTAATCAACAAAAACAAATATATATAATTGACTTAATGGATAAAACAGGTGTTATTGTTTGAATTTAAATTAATCCATGGGTCAGCATTTGGAATTAATTATTTATTTATTCATGCATGCATCAGGAGGTCAAGGCAAAAGTTATGCTCATTGTTGATACAAACTCATGACTCAGAGGATACTTTATTTACAAATTCTCGTATGATTATTTTCTTTTCACATCTATGGTACTATAAATGTAAGTTTGGTTCAATTTCTGCTGCCTCTCTATCAAAGAATTGATAAAACAAAAAAAAAAAAGTGAGTCGTATATATATTTTAGTTGATCTATAATAAAAAAAATTTCAGCTGTATTACATTTAACTATGTTTCAAACTTCATCCATTGAATGAAATCCGAGCTGATTAAAAGCCTGTTCATGAAAAATAATGGAATGTCGCATTGTTTAAAATTGACTTATTATAAATTTTATATTAAATATTGATCATTCAAATATAAATGTGATTAGCGGCTGAGCGCATGGGTGGACTATACTTATTTCCCATTGGTGGCCTGCCCAACACATCATATATAAAGAATTTGAAATTATCGTTTTGTACTGTTTAATTAATTTTAAGTCACTATATGAGAGTACAAAGTAATTATTTAGATTTAATTATTTGTGTACTCTCTCCAGTCCAAAATACAAGGAATCTTGTAATTTTCAGTAGTAGATTTCCTATTTTATCCATATTCATTACTTCTCGTGAGTTAGAAAAGAGAGAGAGAGAAAAAGAATTAGGACACTAAATCATTCACGAGGCATAAACAGAATGATGAATGGAGCCCCAAACCCCTCGTCTTCCTCTAAGAAAGAGCATCGTCTCTATCATCCCCCCTCCTATTTACATTCATTTACGACAATGGTGAGAAGAAGGTTAGGGATTATCCTTCTTAGGTGCGATGGGAGATTCAGTGCTATTAGATGAGGTGTTTGTGATTGTTGAAGACTCTATCAATGGTGATGCATATGAGGTGGCAAATTCGGTCGATAGTGATGTGTTTGCGATGGTTGAAGATTCTATCGACAGTGGGTTTACGGTGATTGGAGATGCCGTTGATAGTGAGATAACATTAGAGGATGCGAAAGTCAATGAAGGAGAATAAAAGACATTGGCACATGAAGATACATTGGGATATGATGAGGTGTGAAGTTCACCTATGAAGAAGTTTGATCTGAACAAGCTGCTAGAGGATGCTGAGGTGACCTCCTACAAACTTGAAGAATCAAAGGAGGGGAAGCATTTAAGTCAAAGAGTAAGTGTGGAGTCAAGTTCTCCCATGTGAAGTCTCTCCCATCATCAGAAATTAACAGAGCATCAATTCATCCAAATTGTCTTCATTAACTCTTTGACCATTCAAAGCCTGTCCATCATCATTTGTGAAGCTTGTCTCAATGTTTAAGTCAAGCATGAGTGTGATTATTTATAGTGGAGGATAGATGATGTTCTTATGCTTCTATCATAATTGACAATGAAAACAAGGAGTATTGACATATGTTACATATTTGACTGTGAAAACAAGGAGTGGCAAACTTTGTTACAAATGACTTTGTTAAAGTTTTTCTAGCATTCACTGGACCCTTTCATTTGGGACGAATTTAAGGATGAATTTTTCAAGCGCTCACTAGCGTTCACAAGGATGAATTTTCAGAGCAATTTGGTGACATTTCGGATGCTTCACTCCACCACTTTTTCAAATTGTTTTTATTTATAAATAGAACTGGACATTCACTCCACTCAATGGAGCATTTTGATTGGTCCTTTCTAGTTTTATTAAGAGTGAATTGGTAAAACACATATGAAATCATTTTCATTGGGCACCGTGGGTTTATTAAGATTGTTATCTCTCTTTTCTGGCCAAAATAAGAGATTGTCATATCTTGTTTTAATTTATTGTGATAATAATGATTGGTAATTTAATTATTGGTAATTATTAAGACTAAAATTGGAATATTAGGGTTTTTTTTTTTTAGAATTTTAAGGTGGGTAACCAATGTTTCTTAATAAGCATCAAACAGTTGAAAATCCCTTATATTTTGAACTAGAGTGAGTAGTTGTTAAGAAACATGTTGATTTAATTAGATATTATAAGATACAGTAGAGCGTACAACCATGTTAAGTTGTTTTGTTTGGTATCATAAGTTCACTTGACAAAAACACAAAACAAAAAATAAAAGTTACACTTTACAAAAAAACATCAAATCTCATCCAATGAAATTCTTGTACCCAAAATTCCAAACATATTACTTTATCTAATCTTTAATATAAGACTCTTTTAATTGAATCATGCGAATTAAGAATAAGAGTTAAAGTTAGTCAACTACCTTATTTTTTAAAAAATCACAATATTTTTTCAAAACTATCCTTATTTAATCTGTTTTTTACTCTGTTTAGGATGTATTAACTGAAGACTTTTTAAAAAATATATAATAAATACTACCTCGTATATTGTGACTAATTTTATATTTAAAATCAAGACAAAATATTCTATATTTATGACAAAAAAAGTACAATAAAATATAGAAAAACAGCTAATTAGAACCAATTTAATCATATGATACTTCATATAATTGTCAGGTAAATAAAGCATTTACAGGTTATAAGTATTATATAGTAAATTCCACCGAGGGGAATCAAAACATCAAAACAAAAGAAGAAAAGTCAAAGAATATTTAAACGGAATATACCCCCAAAAAATAGATCTTTATGAGTTGCCATAGTATGCACATCATTGGATGGAACATCAAACATGTTAGACATTTTTTTCATGAATTACACGGTTTAAGAACTTATAAATAATGAGACTTATTATATATTTTACACTTTATATTTATATATTGAATTGATGACCCAATTTCTAAAAGGGTTTTACTAAATAAGGTCACCTTTACGTTATGATCTTGTCGTAAGGATTGTTTGAATTCAAATCAAATGAGTAAATGCTAAATAATTCATCTTTGCAACTACTGGCAAAAAAAAAAAAAAGCTAAAATAATTCATCCATTGCTTGATTCATTATAGGAATAATACTGTACAGTATATACAGGCCTTGGGTTCGTCAATAAGAGAATGCCTAGTCAAAACTACAGAAGAGTCCACGTGTTACAAAAGGAGACCTATAGATCTAATGCTCATCAACGATGCTCTTATCACGTGACACACATGTGCTAACGCAAATCAATCCTTGGGTGGGTCGGCATTTGGAATTAATCATTATTCATTCATGCATCAGAAGGTCAAAGCAAAAGGTATGCTCATTGTTGACTTGAGGATATCTTATAATATTCAAAACTCAACTTACAAATTTTCGTAATTGGCTTCTTTTCACATATATGAAGTACTAAAGATGTTAATCTAATTATACGAATTAAGAATTGAAATTAAAACTAATTAATTATTTTAATTTTTTTGAAAATTTTAATATTTTTTTAAAACTATCCTTATTTAATCTTTTTCTCTTTCTTTTTGGATACATTAAATAGAGATATTTTTTGAAAATATATAATAAATATTACTCCATATATTATAAAAAGTTTTATATTCATGATCAGGATAAAATATCCTATATATAAAACCGGAAGGAGTAGCTTGGTTCAATTTCTGCTCCCTCTCTAGTCGTTCAAAGAATTGATAAAGCAAAGAATGGTAGGGTGTATTTATTTACCCATGGTGGCTAACATATAGAACTTGGAAATTATCATTTTGTACTGTTTAATTTTAAGTCACTATATGAAAGTAATGATTTAATAAGATTTAAATATTTTTGTTGTTATGCAGAAACATGCTCATTTAATAAGATCTCGTAACACAACCTCTATATGTATGAAATGAACAAAATAAAAGCCACACTTGACAAAAACATCAAACTCGTTCAATGAAATACTTGTACCCAAACCAAACATATCATACTTCGGAAGAAAAAGGAACACAGGGCTTATCAATTTCCACCCATTAAATATGAAACACACAAGCAGAATCAGAAGAAACCTTAATTAACCATATAAACTTCCTCAAATGGAAGGTCTTATTAGTGATCCAGGCGAGGGATCACCATATTATTGTTTAACTTTGTTTGAGACTTAATTATTCAGTTGTAAGAGGGATTGGCCAAGACGTAAGCTTCAACGGCCTTGAACAGTCCTTCTCCCTTCTGCTTTCCAATCTTGAGCTCTTCTTCGCTGGGTTTGGCGTCTCCCTTGGTGACGTAGTTAACGGTCACCTTGACGACAGATCCACCGTTAGGGGCGGCCGTCAACTTGGTCTCGACGGAGATCTTGTCCAGTGAATCAGGGAATGTGTCGCTCTCCACCAAGCTGTAGTTATAGACGAAGCTGTCCTTGTCTACGGCTTCCACCTTGTGCTTCGCGTAGTGCAACTGTCCGCCTGCACACAAATATACCCCCATTAATTTCTCGTTACATTAAAATTTCTCTAATTTCTAAGAAATTAACAAAATGAAGTAATTAAGCTGAGAGATAAAGAAAGAGCAAGAAATTATGGACCTTCGAGGTAGTTGATCTTCTTGATGGTTCCAGGGGCACCACTTCCTTCAACGATCTCAACGCTCTGGATGGCGTCAACCACCTTAGGGATGAGGTTGTCGCCGTCAAAGACCAGAGCTTTGTAGAGTGTGGCAGGGGCAACGGCGGAGATGTTCTCTTCGGAGAAAGTGAAGACACCCATGATTAATATCTGATGTTTGGAACGAAAACTCAAGTGAGAAGATAAATGGAAAAGGGTGGTATGGTTAGCTAGACTTTGCTTAGCTAGTAGTGATATGTCTCATGAGACATGATATGGTACATATTTATAGGCACTTGCTAGCCGAGGTTAGGTGTTCAAGTTTCAATTGTCGAGGTTGTTGGGTTTGTTTTCTTTAACTTCTTTTCCATTTTTTCTATTTTTCCAACTTGTTGACCAGAACACACAACTCCCAATTAAAGTCGTCAGAAATGGCGGATTTGAGTTTTCTCTGATGTTAATTTGTATAATCTAGAAGGCGTGCTAGAACACATGGTCCGCTTTCCTCAATGTTTGATGCGACTTTGATCTACTTAATCTTAACACCACGGTAAATTCCTCTATATATACATACACATATATATATTGAATCTCGAAATTCATTTGATATAAGCAAAAACAATGAAATGCCACTTTTTGTAGCTGTGTTCTTGTATTTGTTCATGGACACATGAATATTCGGTCAATGGTGGTTGGAGGAAGGGAGAGACTCAATCCTCAAATAAGATTTTGAATACGAGGTTTGTAAATAAAAAAAAAAATCATATTAACTAATAACTGAGGTTGGCATCAGTGGTATGGCTTTCATTCCTTTAGCAAATGTTTAGAAATTCAATTATTAGTCCTTGTGCACAGAGTAAACTGAGTTTGGCAAGAATCAAACTCAGTCAGTATTACAAAGTATTGCATAGTTCTCACAAGAAAATAGCATTACATATCAGAATAATTTATATTAAATTCCTTTAAATTTAGTTGAATTTGAATAAAAAATTGATTGGACTTTAAAGTTTACTTTAATTTTTAAATTGATCTTGTAAATTCTTTCTAACATAACCTCTCTGCGTTCTGCTAATACCGAGAACATGGAGCCTGTGCACTCAAAACTCAGCAAAGAATATGTACAGTAAGCCTCCAAAAATCAGAACAAAAGACTGTACAAACAAATAAAGAAAGAAAAGACTGCATCAAAAATAACTGCTTAAACTCATGGCCTTGCGAGAATGCTCGACCATAGAGCAAATCTGAATTAGAATTCCTTCAGGTGTAAAGGTTTCTCCAGCAAACCGTCTTCTGTTCCTTGTTTGCCATAAAAGCCAGCAAGTTATACCAAAAGCGGTCCTCCAGGCAATGTCGGTCAATTTATGATGAATGAATATTGCGAAATAACCAATCCTGAAAAGGCTTCCTCTCGAAACTTTGAAGTACAAGCAGAAGGGACCGTAAATATTCCAGATTTTGTAATATTCCAAAAGCAAGAAGCAGGTTCATCAGTGTTGAGCTGGATTCTAGTAGCAGCAAACTGTTGTTTATATCAGCCCAGATGCAGATGGGCTTCATCCGTTTTATGGAACATGTGATCCAAGATATTCTTTGGGCTTGCCTTGTAAGGAAAAAGAAAAAAGAGCTCCTCTCTGGGAAGATGATAGTGTATATGAAAGTTAGAAAACCAATTCACCGTTGCGTGCTGGTTAAAATTTCCTCATTCATGTCCCTGTATTCATATATATGAACAGAAGCTTCTGTAGGTCCCTGTTTTTATGAGGTCGCGTAAAGCCGATGTAGATTCATTTTCAGTTTGGTATGGACGATGGCTAACATCTTGATCTTGCTTCTCAACATGGGCATCCATGGAATGACATGTCTTTTTTATCCAATTGAAATCTTATATCTTACTACCTTATTGCTCCAAATGTCCTATTCACATTCCTCGAATCTTGAGAGAAGAAGAAAGAGGGGATGACCGAGGACTTCACTATTGTTCAACCCATTTACACATACTCCTTTGTTAGATCTGTCCATGCGTTACCACTGTTTTCAAGAATCAGTGAACTCTCTGCAAATAGCTGACTTTTCAAGAATCCGTAAACTCTCTCCTAATGGCTGACTAAGTTCTCACAGTAGTAATCGTTCTCCATTATAGGTTAGGGCAACACTTCATGGAAAACCGAAGCTAACAAACTCTCTCTTACCAAAACCACAAAGACAGCTTAAAGACGACGACAACCCGGATGACCACAACCCAAGTGGTTCATAGAGTTCAAAAGCAAAAGCATACACCACCCGGATGTCACCGGAAACTAAATGGTTAATGAAGTTTAAACTCAAAAGCAAAGACTTTAGCTTGACTTCCATTATGATTTGGTCCCAAACTTTTTAATTCTAAAGCCTTTGTTTTTTTGGTATAATTATTTGATTTCCAATACTAACATGTCAAAATCAAGTATTATCTAGCTTAAGTGAAAATTAACTCTTTCCATATTATTTTTTCCATTTGTAATACTCAAATTTGAAACCTTAAGGCATGTTCAAGTCCTTTGCCACTCATCCTAAACGCAGTTGGTGTTCTATGTCCTATTGGAAACTATTGAATTAAAGTTCATTGATAAAAACTTTAGTTATATTGGATTATTGAGTACTAAAACATCAATTCAACTGGATAGCAATGATATAAAAAAACAAGTTCTTCTTCCTTGGAATTATTGCGCACATTGTTACAGATACATTACCGATACATAATCACATCCCTTCTTCTAGCATAATGATTCAATAGACTCCTCCCTCATGCTTATGGCTACTGCTCCTAATAGCACACTAGCTAACAATTTCTGTCAAACCTTAATCATCAAGAATAATGGAACTCAACAATCCTTGAACAAACTCAAACCTCCGAGCCTTCTCTATTTTATCCTCATCCGACAGCAGCACCTCTTGGGGTTTTCTGTAGCCATACACTTTTGTGTTAGCAAGTTGTAGATTAGGTTCTGAAAGACTGACAGAAAGAAGAAGTTGTAGGTATAAGCGGTTAAATGAAGCTAAGATGATTGATATTACAACACAAGTCATCTTTAAACATGAAACCAAGGCAATACTAATAGGCTGCATTGCTGAAAGACACTGATGAGGTCAGAGCCATTAACTTTAGCAAAACAAAATTGCATTAAACTAGAAATAACCCAATTCAAATATTACAAAAAAAAAAAACCATGCAAATTGAGAAAAATATGGCCATCTTATTTTAGCTTTATATGTATAAAGATTTTGCCACATGCAGAATCTAAAACCTAGAGCACATGCACATCCATCCAATTCTAAGACTTCTATATCAAATACTTTCGCAAATAAGACTTTCCATTCAATTTTTGAAACCAAGAGAAGCGTAATCAAAACAATAATATATCACCATTCCCACCTATCCAAGAAATCATCTTTCATGCTTTCCTTTACTAAGGTAGCTTCAACTGAAGGACACGACACTGTACTCAGCGATTCATCCGGAACAACTGCATTATGAATAAAAGATGACAGCAGAGGATCAGGCGCAGAATTGGAGGGGGCTACATATGAAGAACCTCCAAAAAGAGAATGCAAAGCTCCTTTTCTCAGTAACGAAAATGCTGAACTAGAACCTCCTCTCCTTGACTTCCTCTTGTGATGGGCGTAATTTCTGGTTAAGGAACAAAGGTGAAATCCCCAGGTCCAGCATGGTATAGAGATGCAAGGGAGAATTTCTATGATGCAGGGCAGGCAGATATAAAACTGGTTCACCTAAGATGAAGAGTTCTTTTCTACATGATTTTAAAGTGAATGAAGAAAAACACATATTGAATCAAATAGCATGACGTACAGGGTAGGGGGAGCCACAACAAGATAGTGAAAATGTTATTACCTCCAGGATAACAGGCTACAGATTATGATCATACACATTAGACTAATTCATAGTTATCAATTAACAGTAAACTAAGTGCTACATTTATTTTTCTGAAAAATTAACTGAAGTTTCTTAGTGTTTACCAGTTACCACTATATATGCATGCAATTCTTGAAATCCATGCATCATAAACTATGTTAATGCTTACTTAAAACTATCCAACAACCGTTGTAGCATGAGACCTTTAATCACAGTCAAATACATTTTTTCAAACCGATTCATATGAATGAAGATCAAAACAAAATTAGCAACTGAATGTATGACAAGCATGGATCTAATCTAGACCACAAGGGAAACAGTGAAGGCAAACATTATACAAAGCCAACTTGCAAAATGAAAGGATATCTTCAAAAGATTCCTGTGTTGCATGGTAATATGGCCAATAAGATCCATTCCCAGATTTCTACCACACACTGGACAGACCTGAAAATACAAATAACAAATAGTATCCATCGTTAGCAGACAAACTACATAATCAAAGAAAACAAGGATGAACTAATTTATATAATCTCCACACAATGCAAAGCTTAAAAAACGATAAAATCATAATCCTAGGCTTGTTCATCAAATGATCCAATTGCAATTGATGAAAATTGGGGAAAAAAACAAAAAAGGTACTTTAAAATCAACAAAACTAAAACAAGTTCCCATGTTCTTTTGTTAAAACAGTAGACCAGCTCTCTCGGTCTCTCCTATGACTCTACCGGTCATCCTTATAAATTCAACACGCAGCACCTGTAAAACTCAAATTCAGTCCATAGACAGTCCCAGACAAAAATCACACTTCGCAGAAGATAATCAAGTAACTGTCACAGAGCATCAACATCTCGTCGGTATGTTCCCCGTAACAACTCACGTTTCATTTCCTTAATAAATTTGCATTTTTTTTTCAACATTAGAGCGAAAAAAATTAATGCTTTCATGCTTATTGATCAAAAAAGGTGTTCATGTTTAGGGTGAGACGGTGGCGGATGGAGACAAATAAATTTAAATAGAATAAACTCACTTGTTTGACGATTGACACCCTTCTTTTCCTACTCATAATTGACTAGCATTTAAAATTAAAACCATATGAACAAATAAAAATTCATCAAAACATAACCAAAAATATGACTACACGAGTAATAATTAGATGGCAAAGCTAGAGAATTGGAAATTATATGAAATGAAACGAAACGAAATTGATACCCCATTCTCGGCTTCCACGGGATGATCCTCATCAATGTGATAACAAAGCCCAATGACGTCGTACTCGTCGCCACAGAAAGGACAGAGAAGCTCCGCCCTGAAATCATCATCTCCATCCGTATCTTCATGACCACCATGGTACAGATGGTCTGCACAAATACGAATTCCACTCCGATGATTCAGTAATGAACAAAACCAAAGCCCCCATCAAATTTCCCGCAATTTCTCGGGAAAAATCCAGGTGGGGAAAGGAACTAACAGGAAAAAAAATTTAAAAAAAAGGCAAAAAGAAAATTTTTTTTAGATGAAACATAAGAGGAAACACAAACCAGATCGAGATTGACAGCGGCGTGAAGAAGTAGAGAGACGAGCAGAAGTCCAGGAATCGGCGTCCATTGTAGAAGCGAAAGGGAAGAGAAGGTGGGAATGTTGGTATAGGAAGAGGAGTGTGGCAGTTCGGTGATTTTGAGGAGGAAGTGAGGCGTGAATCGAAAGTGGAAGATAGATGAAGGAGGAGAGAGAGTCAAATGAAAGGAAGTGAAGAGAATGAAGCGAAGAAAACAAGACTAGATTGAGGGTGAGACACCCTTTAGTCTTTACCGACTTAACGACAGGTACGCAGGGTGAAGCGCCTTTTTGACCTTTTCGGTAAGTATACTGCTCTCTCTAAACTGCCCAAGTCTACTTCATCTAATTTCGGAAATGCCCTTCACCCTTACTTTTGAACTTTATAATATTACGAGCGTAAATTTTTCAACAGCTCTCGTAGCTCAGATGGTTAGAGCACCCGTTTAGTAAGCGGGAGGTCTTGAGTTCGATTCTCAACGAGAGCATTCTTCCTATACTTTTGAGGATATTTTAGATTTGACCTCATTCTCTTGAGTAATGGCAGTCAAGCCCACAGTGACTTGATTGAGTGCGTGTTTTGCCTGTTTTAATATTTTCAGAATAATGGCTCTCACGCCCACAGTGTACAGATTTAGTGCGTGTTTCAAATTATTAATGTATTCAAAATTATTCTATAAAATTATTTTTTAAAATAAATTTTAGAAATAAGAAAATAAAAAAATCAGTTTAAATAATTGTTACTAAAATTATAACTGGTAAGTGTTAAATGAATTATTCAAAATTCATAATTTCATTAATGAGGTAGGTATTTTTCACGTTTTCTTGTATTTTTTAAATAAAAAACACAGAACATCTAAAAGATGTTCTATATTTTTCATTCTTTTATTATTTTTTTATTTTTTAAAATATTTTATAAAAAATAGGCTTATCAAATAATTTTTTTTATTTTTAAAAATAATAAAAATTGTTTTATAAATATGAATGAAACAAACTGTCATAAAAATATGAATGAAAGATGCCCTTAATTTTTTACTATTTCCTATTATTATTTAATATATAAAAATCAATTTATAACAAAGATATATTTTTTATAAGTCATAAATAATATAATTTATTTTTCAAATTCAATAGATCATTCCTTCTCTTTTCTTGAGAATATTTTGGACAACATTGTAATGACTTATTTGTCCTCCTTCTCCTCAATTATTACATTCAAGCCAAAAGTAAATAGATTTAATTTTTTTTCAGAAATTTCTATTTCTCATCATTATTTAATATATATATATATGTCAATTTATAACAAAATATATTATCCGTAAGTTATAAATAATAATATTTGATAAATTTATTAGAAAAAATAAAATAATAAATAAATAAATACTACGCACAAATTCGTTTTCTTATTATAAGATTGGAAGGATCTAAAACTCAAGTATAAGATGTACAGTAGGCCTAACATTATTATAGGTATGAATTAGGTGTGAGATTAGAAATGGAATTAGGACAGAGTGGAGTATATAATTGGGCTTTTATTATGTGAGTGTGCCTGTGAGGTGGCCCTGCCCAATGCTTACACGACTTGTCAGATCTATTAAGTTTGTAATTGAATTGTACTGTGCTTTCTGCTTATGACAGGTACTGTGACACAGTCCTATCATTTTGGTTCTGATCTGGCTTCTCACTTTCTATTCTTTCTAATCAGTAATCACACTGCCGCTCCTGCTGCTTCTGCCATTTCCTGTTTACCACCATTTTTCATATTCAACCTCATCTCTCCTGTGTGCCCCCCAAAAAAAAAAAAACTCACCTCTTCTACATATATATATATATATATATATTTTTTTTTTTAAATTAGGTTTTGATACTAAAATATAAAATATTGTTTTTGGCACCTAAGTTAGTATTGGTCCATAGTGATAATAGAATATTTTTAAATGAGAATTTAAAAATTTCCAAGTAATAATCAAATTTTTTGTATCAAGGGAGAATCGGGTATTTTCAACTAAAATTTGATGTTTTTTCTAATTTTAGTATCAAAAACCAAATGTTTTGATTTTTTACCAAAAATCAATTTTCCCTTTATGTTTTTTTCTTCTCAAGGATATCTTTAACTAATAACTGAAAATTAATCTTTTTTAAAGTATAAAGATCACCAAAGCACATTTTACTTTTCTTAAAAAGACTTCTTTTCTATAATTAATTGTGCAGTGGCTACCTTCATCTTGGTGATCAGAATACTTCATTCTATCGTACAAAAGCTCTAATCCAATGCCAAAGGAATAGAATATCTCGCCTTTGATCCAATCAAGGTGAATGGGTGACTGATGATGATCAACTCGGTTCAATGGCTTGCTCCTTCTTTGAAGCTCTTTATACTGTCGAAGAATGTACTTTCACACCTTACTCTGTCTCAGGTGTGTTTCCTTTTGTTGACTCTATTTCTACCACTATTTTTTCTAAAGATGCATCTTTCGAGGAAACTCGAGTTACTTTGTTTGATATGAAACACATTAAAGCACCTAGAGTTGATGGAATCCACGCTCTCTTCTATCAAAGTCAATGGAAAATTGTTGGAGAATCTCTTTTTAATTTCATTAAAAATTTCTACCATGGGGCCAATCTTGATTCTTCTATCAATTGCACTCTTATGGCTCTTTCACCCAAAATTGAAAGGCCTCAGTTTATAAAAGAATTTCACCCAATTACCCTCTGTATTGTGGCTTATAAAGTGATTATAAAGATTATTGCTAATCGGTTAAGTTTTGTTATGCCTACTCTCATTGATCTTGTCCAAACTAGCTTTGTGAAAGAGAAAAATATTGTGGATAATATTATTATGGCTCATGAGATTTTTCACTCTATGAGAAAAGAGAGGGGTGAATTGGATAGATGGCTATTAAAGTAGATCTTGAGAAAGCCAAGCCTTTGATCTATTGCGCTGGGAGTTCATAGAAGAAACTTTGCATGATGCTAGAATCTTAGCCAATATTGTTAGTTTAATCATACAATGTATTACCTCTACCTCTTTTCAAGTCCTCTAGAATTGGAAACCATCTAAACCCTTTAACCCCATGAGAGGTATTCGGCAGGGAGATCCACTTTCTCCATACATTTTTGTTCTTTACATAGAGAAGCTTTCACAAGCTATAACGAAGGAAGTAAGGGAAGGATCTTAGCAACCTATTCATATGGGTAGACATGGAATTCCACTCTCTCATCTTTTTTTTTCTGCAGATGACTTAATCTTTTTTAGCAATACTGAAGCTTCACAAGTGGTTACTATTAAAGAGTTCTTTGTCACTTTCGCAGCTCATCTGGCCATAAGATTAGTACAACAAAAACAAGGATTTATTTCTCTAGGAATGTTGCCTTCACTGAAGCAATGGCCATATGTCACCAATTGGGTTACCAGAGAATTGATTAGATGGGGAAGTATCTTGGAGTACCTTTTCTACATGGGCATGTTTCCAAGAGCACTTACCAATACATTGTTGATGAGATGCAATAAAAGCTTTATGTGTGGAAGAGCAAATCTCTTTCTCTTGCGGGACAAATTATGCTCGCAAAATCAGTACTTGCTTCCATCCCATATTATACAATGCAAAGTACCCTCCTTCCTTCATCAAGTTGTCATGAGATCAAGAAAATTATTTGACACTTTGTTTGGGGCCACAACGAGAAACGCCATGGAATAGACTTAGTCATGTGGGATGATCTTTGCCAACCACTTCAAAATGGCTACTGTGGGTTGAAAAAAGTAGAAGGACAAAACAGAGCTTTTCTTTCTAAGCTGGCTTTTAAATTTTATTCTGATTTGTTGTGGGTTAGAATTCTCAAGAAAAAATATGGATGGAATGAAACTGATAGCAATCTTCATGCTAAGACTAGTTGTTCCTACTTTTAGAAAAGCCTTTCCAAGGTATCATCTCTCATTGAGCAAAACATAGATTGGAAATCTGACAGGTTTAGTTGGTTAGGTACTGCATCAGGCGAATTCATAGTGGCTTCAGTATACAAAGTGCAAAATTCTACCAATTGGAATGATGTCATTACATCATGGAACCATATTCAGAAGTGGCCTAACTTGCCAAGGGTTCACACTTTTCTTTGGTTAACTGCTAAGGGTAAGTTATTGACAAATTTAAAGAGATATAGACGTCATGTAACCCAAGATGCTATATGCCCCTTGTGTCACAATGGTATTGAAGATGTAGATCATGTTATGCAGAAATGTTCAATGGCATCCTCAACGTGGAGGCAAATCATACATGCCCATTGTGAACACTTCATTTTATTCGGACATTTTACAAAAAAAAAAACAAAAACAAAAAACAAAGAGAGAAAGAACAAAAAAACACAAAAAAAAACTCAAACTAAAACAAAAAAAAAAAGAAGGGGGAGGGGGTAATTTCGGGCCCAAGATACCACAAGCCCAATTGAGGGCTCGTGGACCTGGGCCACCAAAGTGCCATACCCTAAGCGGCTAGGGCAGAGGCAGCCGCAAAAAAAGAAAGGAGGAGGGAGCCGAGGACTGAAGAAAAAGACAAAGAAGGAGAGAAAGGTGGGGAACAGCAGCCGCGAAGGAAAAAGCAAAAGGACAAAAAGAGAGAGCGGCCGCAGAAGAAAGCAGAGGGGACCTCAGATATGCGAGCACAGGGGAGGAAGAGAAAACCGAGGGAACCGCGTACAAAGGTTGACCGAGAGCTGGCAGCAGTCTGAGCCAGGAATGGGGGGAGCCGTGGGTGAGGCGAAAAGTAGAGAAAATCAGATAGGGACTGAACACGCAAGATCCTGACACCACCAGAGAAAGCGAAAAACCGAGGGAGCACATACAGAGGCTGACCGAGAGCGGGGAGCAGTCTGAGCAAGGATAGAGGGAGTCGTGAAAACAGAGGGAGTCAGGCAAAGAACAGCATGCCAGCGAGGAAAGAGAGGGGGCCGCGGGCGTGAGACAAGAAGAAAAGGAGAGGGAGGTGACGGCAGCCGGCACAGTTGCAACCAGAACAGAGAAGCAAGGCAACTGGCGCACGAAAGGCAGGATTGAAAGACACACATGCGCTTGAGACTCCTCTATTCTTCACTCGCGAAGTGGCTATAAAAGGGACCATAGGAACACGGTGAGGGAAACCGAAGGGAATAATAGAGATTTCGGAGGCACACGAAAAGTCCAAGGAGATCAAGGAGGCAACGACAGTAGGCCGAATTTGAGACAAGGTACGCTAGGAATTGGGAATTGAGTGGCAGGGATCCACGATAAGGTGATCATCATTTTAATTGTGCCTCCTATTTTGATTAATGCCTATTTTTCTTAATCCTATTTATGAACTTTGGAATCATAGGCTTAGAATGTTCATATTATCTTCTGAATGACTAATGCAAAATCTTGTTAGCCTTGAATGCCTTAACTGGAAATTGGGACATTTAAGTTTGTTTACACGAGACTTTTCCTGTCCAGCGCTGTTTATTTCTCTGATTAATTGACCATTGCTTGAACTCTTAGATTTCATATTCTATTGGCTTAGGAATGTGTAGTTGGAGTTATTAGGAAACCCAGTGGCTGTTTCTGGGGTTTGCTTGTAGCCGTGCAAACCCTAAGGATAAATTGTATGTGTGTCTAAAGTAAGTAAGGAATTTGGCAGTGATTATGGAATCGATGTTAACTGATAAAGCATTGGGTGAGTTGAGAGATCAAGCTTCGAATGACCCCGTGTTTCCAATTGTGAATTCTGCATTCTCAGTACTGTCTCCTCATTTGGCCTCGTAAACGTTGGTCTGTTTTCTCATGGGCCCATCATTGAGAAGTTTATTATGGGTATTTGTTTCTCCTTATGGGTTGGGCCTTAGGAGTGTTGGGGATGAACATGTTGGTCAGTTTTTCCTATGGGCCTGACGTGGAGAGGCCTGCTACAAGTTTTTTTTTTGTTTGATTTGTCTTTGTGTGGGCCTATCATCAAGAGCCCATAGGGGTTCAGGGGTACATTACAAAGGCTCGCACATTTTTATTTTTTATTTTTTATTTTATTTTTATTATTATTTATTTTATTTTATTTTATTTTATTTTTATTTTTTTTGGCACTTAAAGTTTGTTTTCTTATAACATAGTAAATAAATAAAAGGTAGTAAAGTGAATAAGTAAATAATTATGTAATTATGCCACGGGAGGTTTCTGAACCCACGCAGTCGTCTCCATTAATCATGTTGTCACGTGAGTCTGTGAGTCCGCGTAAATATGTGATTTAGACTAGTGAGTTGTATCGATTAATAGAAATAAACAGCCCTGTGCCATATGATTTTGCAATATAATATGTATATCCTGAAATATTTTAAAGAAATGATATTTGTTGATTTTAAAAAATTTTTATAATAACTGACTTAGTAACTACACCACGTGAGTTTTTGGAACCTGCGCAGGTATGTAAGTTTATTGAGTTATCACGTGAGATTACGAATCCACGTAGATACATCAGTTAACTAACATTTTTGAGAAAGCAATTATATTTCAAAATTAATAAATATATAAATAATAAATTAATAAATTTTGATAAAATGACAAGTTTCTTTCCAATTTTATTATCATCACAAAATGAGAGAATAATAGTGTCTTTTAACCTTTTTTTTTTTTGCTTTACCAATGTAATAAAACCTTTATACCGCGAAGTTTAGAACTTCTGCAAGTAATTAAGGAATCGATCTATCAGGTATGACTGTGAATTTGTAACAAATAAATTGGTTTTTCTCTTTAAAAGAAGAATTTTCAAAAATACAAAAAAATGATGATTTTTCAAGAGTCGACAATCAAATGAAAGCCTTTTCAAGAATTAAGGAAAAAAAAAAGAGTTTTCGAACAAAATAAAATCGGAGTAAGCAAAGTGGAATTAAATTATTTTTTGCAAATTAAAACACACCAACTCAATCTCAGAAAATTGTTTTGTTTGCAAAAAGTTAAATTATTTTCCATTAATTTTATCTTATTACAAAAATTAAAAAATATCAATCAACAGACACGCATTCTTAATCCCGAACTACGTGAACTTTGATCCCCATCACAGGGTACGTAGACCCCAGGCTCTGATCGTGGGTCAAGTCCGCCTTTGTAAATAAATAAATATTTTTCAATTTATTTTTTTAAATTCCTTTTCCTCATTTTTTTTTCTAAATCTCCTTTATTTCTAAGTTAATTTATTTTTCTTACTCTGCTTTCCAAATTTTCTTAATTCTTTTTTACCCTTATTCTCGCATGTGAATGATAAAAGGAAAACCAAAATATTTTTTAAAGCCATATTAATTTGTACAATCAATGTAAGATAACCGTTCTTAGGAACGAGTGTCATGGGGTGCCTAACACCTTCCCCATGCACAATCGACTCCGAATTCAACTCTGATTACGCAGACCATCATTTCCCTTCTTAATTCGGTTTCCCAATATTTTCCTTCAAAATTTTGGTTGCGACTCCTCACAAGTCGGTTTTCACTAGAAAACTCGATTTGTTCTCTTTTTTCCTTCCGTCGCATTTTTCCAGGTGTGACACCTATCATCTCTCAAATTTCTTTACGAAGGATTTCAATGATTGGCTTATTGACAACATTAACTTAAAGAAGGTGGATAAATCTTGGTCTCTTGCTTTTGGCTTCCTTTGTTGGAAATTTTGGAAGGCCAAAAACAAGAAGATTTTTGCTTAGCAACCTTCCACACCTGATGACATTCTTTTGTCTGTTAAATCCTTAGTTGATCACTTTATTAATTCTTCTAAGGTCCTCAGTTATTTTACTTGACTAGTTTTGTCTCTTGTATAACTTTTCACTTTTGCCTTGAGGGCCTCATTGTATAGTTTCTTAATCAGTTTTGAATGGAATCTCCTTTTCTATTAAGAAAATATTTTTGTCTCTTTTATATTTATATTTGTATTTTACTCATAATACATTTTTCCTTCCAATGCAATTAAACATTTTACAAATTTAGGCTCAGCGAGAAATTCAAATCCATGAAAAAAGCATTATGGTCTTAAAAAATAATTTTTTTTAATAAAATCATGATTATCCTAATAAACTTAAAACCCTAATAAACTTAAAACACCCTTTGATTATCCACTCCTTAAAACAAACCCTTTTACTCAATCTTTAAATTTCGACAAAATAATACTCCCTTCAGTCATTTTTATAAAATAGCTTCTAGAAGTTTTTTTAGGAGGAATTACTATTTAGGACCAAGATCATGATTTTATTAAATTTCATGACCAAAAGTTTGTGAAATTAGAAAAATAAACCTCTAGTCCTTAAAGTAAATTAATTTGAAATGAAAATTACTAAAATACCTTTACTAAAGGTTAAAATATGATAACTTCATGTTAACATTAAAAAGAAAAGTTATAAAATCAGAATATGAGAATTGTAAAATTTGAATAAGAAGTTGTAAATCCCTAGAGTCACTTTGATGCTTATAAGATTAAAATCTGATTACTTCATGTTAAAATTTAAAAAATAAGTTGTAAAACCAGAACATGAAAGTTGTAAAATTTGAATAAGAAATTACAAATCTTTGAAATCAATTTGATACTTGTAACGTTAAGATCTTATTACTCCATGTTAAAATTTAAAAAATAAATTACAAAATCATAACATGGTAGTTGCAAATTCAGAGTAAGAAATTGCAAATTCCGAGTGCCACTTTATTGGTTAAAATCTGATTACTCCATATTAAAATTTGAAAAATAAGTTGTAAAATCAGAACATAGTAGTTACAAAATTTAAGTAAGAAATTGCCAATCCTTTATGTCTCTCAGATGCTTATAATGTTAAAATCCAATTATTCCATGTTAAAATTTGAAAAATAAGTTACAAAATCAGAATATGAGAGTTGTAAAATTTAAGTAAGAAGTTGCAAATCCATATAATCAATTTGATGCTTATAAGGGTATTTTAGTAATTTTTTTCTTGGAATTAATTTGCTTTAAGGACCAGAGGTAGTTTTTTTAATTTCACAAACTTTTGATCCTAAAATTTAATAAAATCATGATCTTGGCCCTAAATAGTAATTTTCTCTTTTTGTATCCGAACTTGTAATATTTAATAAAATTCTTCCTATTTTACCCCTTATCATTTATTTCTTTTCATAAATTGTTATTGGACCTTTTTGATAAAAGATGTACTTTTAATTAGTCAATTAATAATATTTTTAACCTTTTTTAATTGGTCTTATACTTTCTAACTTAATAATAATTGAAAGTCTTATTTAATGTGAATTGTATTATTATAATAAATAAAGGTAAAAAAAAAGAATATTTAGTTTTTTTTAAAGATTTTAAAAAAATAATCAAATTTTTTAATCTGCATAAATTAGTTAAAAGTTCTTTATAAAAAAGACTGGAGGAGTAGCAAATAAATTATATATGTATATTATATGAATCTACAAGAAACAACACTACTCACAAGGGAATATAAAATGTTGTTTAACAGATAATATACACTTAGATTTTCCTTCTAAAATCATTTTGTTATATGATATGCTCTTTCACTTGTAAAAAAAATTCTTTTTCGACCAAACACTTATAAAGATCTTAAAATCTTTACTTTTATTTATTGCGAGACTTGAAGACTCGAACATATCATACTTACTTTATCCAAACTACTCTAATATAAATGATAAATAGTTTGTCAAAAAAATATAAATTATAAATAGCAGTATTCATTGTTCAAACTTGCTATAAAATGCAGGGTCTCATAAGAAGTTTTCCTAGGGAAAATGATATTTCATGGCCCGATAAGAGAAAAAATTCTTACAAAGAATTTTAAAATTTATAAATATTTAAAAAAGACCTACGTCTCGACTTAAAAAAATTTCCAAGGTAAGTAACTAAAATTTTTAAATGACATCTAAAAAATTTCTAACTATTAATAACTATTCAACAGTACAAATTTCAATGTACAAAAATAAGAGAGCTTGAACAAAATTTCAAGTGTCGTAATCAAAATATCCCGGACACGTTGGAAAGATTTCCATCCGACCACCGATTTTTTTAGCACTCCATATTTTAATGTAGAAAAAATAGTTTTGAAAAAGATTTTCTAGATAACCAAAAATTTTAAGGGGTGTTTGACAAATTTTTAGTTGATCACAATAGTTTTCAGTATTTGATATTTTAGGAGTATTTTCGTCCATATAAAAAAAAATCAATTAAGGATTTATTTTTAAAAAAAATAGAAATTTTGAAATCTTTTATGTAAAATTTTCCTCGGGTTTTAAAATGTCTTTTTACCCGTTTTCGTACTATAAGTTGTATAATGTGTGTCAAATCAGAGTTAATTATTAGTGGGGTAGAAAATTAAAAAAAGGGAAAAGAAAGAGAAAAACGGTGAGGTTCCACTCACTTATTAGGGGATGCAGTTGGCACTTGTAGAGCCGGTAAAATGGGCCGGAGCCCACGGGCCGGCCCGTTTAGCCCGTCAAAAATGGCGGGATGGGTTGAAAAAATTGAGATTTTTATAATGGGAGTAAAAAACTTGGCCCGCCCCGCCAGCCCGCCACTTTAAGTGGGCCAGCCTGCCTAACCCACGGGCTAGCCCGTTTTTTTTTTTTATAAATATTTGTATATTTTTTTTATCTATATAATTATATCTAAAAAAAATAAAAACAAAAAAAAGGGTTTAAGCATCATTTTCTTTCTCAATCTTTCTTATATTTTAATTTTAGTTGTGTTTTATTTTGTTGAACTAAATGTTACTTGTGGTATTACCATATTAATGTATTAATATATTATGCTTTAAGACTTTATGTATCAAACCGATAAAAGATTTCATGAATATAATTATTTTATTCATGATAGTGAATAAGGAATTAATAATTTAACTAAGTAGGGGGAAAAAAGGGGCTAACCAAATAAAAAGAGTAAAAAAAATAGGAGAAATTTTATGATTTAACAAAAAAATAAAAAAAATAAAAAAAAAAAACGGGTTGACCCGTTTAGCCCGCCAGCCTGCGTATGGCGGGGCGGGCTGGAGATTTCTAGGCCCGCCCTTACGCGGGCTCAACCCACCCCGCCCCACCCAAAAGGCGGGCCTATAACGGACCGGTCCGTTTACCACCTCTAGGCTAAACGGGCCGGCCCGTTTACCACCTATAGGCACTTGGGTTAAGGGGTTGGCGGTGGGGTGTTACTTTGTGTGTGCGCGCGGGTGTTGTGTTGTAAAGCGAGTGAGAACCGTCAAGCAATCGGATTATAGTGTGATGAATATTGACAGCGACTTGGATGACAGGCGCACGTACGTTCCCTGTGGGCCCCTTCAGCTTTTTTCCACAGTGGACCCATCCCCTCTTCCGCGTTGGCCCCACCCCTCCACCCACGTGTCACATCGGATTCCTCCCTCAACATCCTTTAACACGTCACTTCCCCCTGCTGATGTGGACCTCTTCTTTCATTTCTTCTCTCAAATATAAATACGCACTTCCCTATTTGAAAAACATAAAATAATTTTAAGGGCATTGTTGTTTGACATGAAATTAAGGAGATTGAAAAAAATTTTAAAAATAAAATTAATTAAATAAAAATAAATATAAATAGGTTAAAAGGACATGTTTAATTTAACTTCTAAATGATTTCAAAATAAAATTCAGGATCTTACTTTAAAAATTAAACTGTTTAATTATATAATTAAGTAGGAATCTAAACTATATATATAAAATGAGAACATTCAACAAATAAGAAATAATAATTATCACCTTAATTTTTATTTTTCCTTATTCCCACTTCCAATAATTTTTTTTTTAACCAAATTATCTTCTTCCACTAACTTTATTTTCTCCAACTTTGTTCTTCTCCTTCACCAACAATCTCTCCTCCTTTACTGTTATTATAGTCAAAATCAATTTTGATGACTTGTAGTTTTATTTTCAATTCTAACGATTAATTTATTTCATTCCATTCTGGGCTATTTTAGAAAGAAAACAGACCCTATGTTTTAGTTGATGTGCGGTCTGGGTTTACATCCTTAAAAATATAAAACACACACTATGCCTAAAAGCCAAATACAAAGGATTACCCGAAAAAGCCAAGGTATATTGTTGTTGTTAAAAAAACATTAATTAATTATTTTGAAAAAGTTTTGTTGCTCTTGGAGTCCTATATTCTCTTCTAGCCCTATATTGATTAATTAAAGTTTAATATATAACTTTTAGATGTTGGATGATTTAATTAAAAAGAAAAAAGAAAACATCTATCGTTATTGCGTCTATATTTGTATTAAATCATGTTTACAAAAGGAAAATGTATTAAATCAATTCAATAGCTCATATTGATAATGTAGATATGATTATAAATTTTTTCTTGATAAAAGACTTATTATAATTTTATTTGCTTAATCAACTGTTTTTTTTAAGGGCCAGAACTTAATAAAGCGTGGGGTCTCCATTCACGACTGCAGTATAGCTGGATCTTGGTGTCAAATTATGAATCCAAAATAGTGACTGGCCCATATCTATGAATATGGCTTTAGTTACAATTTAAATCTCATCAATGCTGATTAGAGAATTACCATGATACTGTCTAGCAATGTTAGAATCTAACATAATCCTACCGGATACAAGATAATTATAAAAAAATTAAATTCCAATTCTTCCTAAAAATTATCTTCACACTATTATTAATGAAAATAAAATTCATTAGTTAGTATCTTTTTACTCTTCTTTTGATTGCATAAAATATGAAAATGAAAAAAAATGAAGGTGTACATCGGTTAAGTCAAATTTTACATAATTTAAAATTTGACCTAATTGAAAATGAATTCAAATATTTGAACGCACGGCTCAACCTGATCTATGCGTTAGAAATTGGTTGATAGGGTTAACTTAATGCTCAATCCCACCAAATGATTGAATCTAATTTGATCCTATCATTGTCTTTTAGGAGTCGATGTGGTTTGATAGGATTATATTGACCCAAATGTTACCATCTTAATTGTCAACAACAAGCGAATAACTTTTTGAAGAAAATAAATATACAAACAAATGAAGACAACTAATAGTTTGTAACTTTTCAATGTTAGAATAAGTTATATTTTGATCTAAAACAATTACAATCATTAGCTCACTCAATCAATATATTATATGGAAAATACAGTAAGTCATACTATTCACAGATTTAAAATAATTTTGACTCATCTCAAATATTGTACAAATACATTAGCCCTATTATATTATAGTTAGAATTAAAACAATTGGAAATGTTGTAAACAAATTGATTTTATATTTTATATATTTTTTTAAAAACGTAGTGGTTCTAGAACGCATTAGTATCTCTACCCAAATCCACGTCTTAAATACGAATGATTAGCAAAGCATGCATTTTAATGATGCGATAATTATTAGGGGGAAGGGGGACATGCAGTATTAATTATGGCGCATGAGATAAAGGGGGCCTTTGTATAGTCAAATGAATCTTTTTTTTTCTTTTGGGTAAACTCGTCAAATGAATATTTGTTTACTTCCAAAACCCGTTTAGTTTTCAATTTTATAAAATTAAATTAAAATAAATAAAATTTAGAAAAATAAAATTTAGATAAAATAAGTTTGTTATAAGTTGATATGTTTGGATATTGTTTTTGTAAAAGTAAGTTTAAGAAAAAATATATTTAGATAATAAAAATTAAAAATACTTTTAGATATATAATATAGAGTAAATTTGCTTCTCCTTTTATAAAACTCATATTTTGTTTAAGAAAAAATAACTTTTTCTTTTATTTTCTAAAATTATAGTTTAATCCACTTTTCATTTGTTTTTTAAAGATGATTTGTGTTTGATCAAAACTCATTCTCTTAAAAAATTAGAATTAAAAATCATGATTACTTTTTCAACCTAACAAACACTTCCGCTTAACTTTCTAGCTAAGCAGTAGGGCTCTTTTGGGTTTCGTTTACTGCCCTTCCATTATTGGCCAATTTTTTTTCCTATTGCAAGTCTGTGACTAATAAGTATGAACCCATAACAACTACTAGCATGTGAAAACTAAGTGCTTTTTGTTTTTTAACTAAAGGTCTACTTAACCAAAGGCCTTTGTTAAATTTTGTAAAATACACGTCTAATTTATACAAATTATAATTAATTAAAAAAATACGCATAACAACTAGCATGTGAAAGCCAAGTGCTTTCTTTTTTTACCTGAAGAACTAAAGCACTCTGTAAATTTCTTTTATATTTTCAAATTAAATCACATAAGAAAAATGCTTAAATATTATATTACATTTATTATGATTCTTTACATTAAAAGAAATATTAAGTTAAAAATTGTATGCCATGGTCATTTTATCTTCTGCATTTCAACGCAAACTAAATTCAGATTATATGCAAACAGTTGTAATTAACAACTATCATTTGATAAATTAATCTTTTTAGAAATTTATTCTTAAAATAAAAAATAAAATGAGATCCAGCATATCACATGAGAAGAGAATATACATAAAAACATGATAGAATGTGAGGTAGCAAAGCCAATAATGATAGGGTTCAATAATATTTGACTCAATATCTTTTTAAGTATAAGAAAGGTTTTAACTCAAATCATATTGATGAAAATTAAAATCATGTTTTCCTCCAATTAAAATTCGATGTGAGTTGAATCAAGATTAATCAATAATATCACATGCTAAATAGTTGTCAAATAAATGAGCTAGCGAATGGTGTGAGCATGGGACTTATGATGGTAAGTGAAACAAAGAACTATAAGAATATAACATTATTATTATTATTAATTACTTTTATTCTTAATATAAATAAAAATAATTAAATTATATATATTAAATATGTGAGTTAGAATAAGTTAACTATCTTGATTTATTAAAAAATTATAATATTTTTTTAAAATTAACCTTATTTTATCTCTTTAAAATATATTAAATAGAGTTATTTTTTATAAATATATAACAAATGATATCACATGTATTTAAGAAAATTTATATTTAAAATTTAAAAAAATATTATCATTATTCCTCCCACTCCTACTGCTATTATTATTATTATTATTATTAATAAGAAGTAAGAGACTGGGAAAGTGAGCAAAAGTTCGTTGGACTTTTCTCCAACTTCCATGCCTCGCCACGTGGCATAACTCACAACAACTGGATCCCACCCACGTCCTTTCATACACACACTGGCTCCCAAATGTATAGCTGCACAATAAATGTCATTGTTGGTTGAGGTTGAAATTTTTTATTTTCACATTTTTATAATATTTCACTATTTTTTTTTTCCTTCAGAAGAATTTGACAAAAGTAAGAAAACTTCTCCAGCACAAGATCATAATTCTATTAAATACAATGTTAATATATTATTGATAATTACCTTAAATCTCATGTTTTCTAAATACACTTCAAGAATAGAACATTAAAGTAGAGTTTAGGATTTTTTTTTCTTTTGTTTAGAATTCATGAGACGGGATTTGGTAAAGTTTATCTTTTAGTATTTCATAAATCTGCGTTTAGTATATTACTGCTATCATTTTGAAACGCACAATACTGGATGAGTCTTTATGCAAGAATAAAATTAATTATTACTCCCCTCCGACCATATTTATAATAAAAAATTTATTCCTTTTGGTGGTTCTAGATATAAGCAAGAAAAAGAAATTAATGATGCATTAAATTTTTTATTTAAAAAAACTACCCTTTATTAATTATGTGAAAAAGAGATTAAATATATTAGTAATTCAAATTAATATTAAATTAAGTAAAAATAATTTTAAAAAAATTAAAATATAATATAAATTAATTAGTTTTAACTGACTAAGATTTTTTTTAATGAATTTATTTTTTTTATAAATGAAATTGGAATAAGTATTTAATAAGAAAAAAAGTCATAAAATAAAATAATGTGATGTAGTATAACGGGGCGCGCGTCAAATGTGGTTGGCAGGGCACGCACAAATATTCCTTTAGCGTTAAAAGCATATATAAGTGATCTGCTTCACTATTCTCATGAAAAAGCAAACGAAAAAGCCAGAAAAACAAACCCCCATAATATACATATTACTAAAAAATTCATAAAGTGTCCTGATTTAAATCTGCCGGGAAAACACAAAATCTTAATTCAAAACTGTAAAACCTTAAACTACTAGTTCTAGTTTACTGTAGTTGGCTCACACATAACGCAGGGTTGATGCTTTTAAGTAAATAATTAAATTAATAATTCATTTTATAATATGAATTTAATGAATTTGATTCCGAGGGTTCCAGTGCAATGTTTCAGTTCAGGCTATAACTATAAGGCAAGCTAGCAGTTTTGGATTTGTTTTTAATGGCAACTTTAGAGAATGTGGTTGTGTTGTGTTGTGAGGTGTGTGTCTCGTAAGACAGAAAAGGTTCCTCTTACCGAATATACGTTTACAGAATGCTTCAACTTTTTGGCCATTCTTTCTCCTTCCATCACTGCTTTTCTTGCAGTTAAAAACACTCCCACTTTTTTTTTTTAAATTATTACTCCCTCCGGTCCTATATATAGGACCTTTTGTCTTGGTCCTAAATATAAGATCCTTTACAATATACGAGGTGATATTTATTATGCATTTCCAAAAAAATGCCCCTATTTAATGTATTCAAAGAGAAAAAGAGAGAGATTAAATAAGGGTAGTTTTGGAAAAAGATTGAAATTTTCAGAGAAATCGAGGTAGTTAATTAGTTTTAACTCTCTTTCTTAATTCACGTGATTCAGTTAAAATGGTCTTATATATAGGACCAGCGGGAGTATTATTTTATTTTGTATGCCCGACTTTGTCATCCGAGGAATTACTCGCCACACTTGGCTTCTTCTTTATCTTTGGGTTTATATTTTATTCTATTGCTTTTTAGAAGTTAACGTCATGTCCATTAACATTAACAATATGGAATATTCATACGCTCCCTTTAATCTGTTTTTTTTTTAAATTTTAAATCTTGTATTTTTTTGGATAATTACATTTAGAGAAGGATAGTTTGGTTTGGATTGAATTGATTCCGATAAATTATATTGATTGTGTACAATTCTACGCATACATAGCAAGTGGCCAAAAGAAGAATTAAGCTAATATGAAGGTCTTTGAGTGATACCTAAAGGTATTAATAAAAGAATAGTTGTGAAGGAATAATAAGGTGTGTGGCATGAGCTTGTTATCTTTCTATCCACGCAGAATCATGCCATGAAAAGTTTCATTTTTTAGGTTATGTTTAATAGGAAGGAGTCATTTTGAATGAATTGAAAAGGGAGAAGAAAAGTGAGAGTATTGTTCTATTAAAAGATTATAAAAAATGTGTACCAAACATATTTTATAAAATTTTTTTTATGAAATCTCTTTTATGTATATCAAACATATTTTATAAGAATTTTTCTTATTTTTTAATTTAGCATGCAAGGAATGCAAAAATGGCCTTTTTTTTATATTCTCTCCGGTCCTATTTATAATGTGTTGTTATTTATTATACGAATATTAATGAGATAAAATTATACTTTCTAATTTATAAAAAGTTGGTATAAACTTCCAATCTTATCATTACTGACTAAAGACTGGAATAATTTACGAGATAAAAAAGTTATTAAAAAAAATAAAAAAAATTTAAATAAAAAAATAATACAAAACTTTATAAATAAAATTAAATAAAATTTTAAAATAACATTCCATCAATGAAATTGAAGGGTGTATATTTAAGGAAAAAAAAAAAAAGAAAGGAAGGGAGGGAATTGGTGGGGTTGGAGCAGAGGGCGGGAGGGGGAAGCGCAAGTGGAAAATGACGGATCGATATAGGCCAAGGAGACCTTATCCTATGAAGGTGGGATGAGGAGACACGTGGCAAGCGAGGGTAAAGTGAAGATAAGTAGCCAATGAAGAGTCAGAAAAATGAATATAAAAAATAATAATTAAAAGAAATGAATGAGTGAGTCAGAGTGCACAGAGGGAGAAGCAGCGTGAGTCATCAGTAGAGTTAAAAAGGAGGAAGGGATTAGCATGGAAGCGGCTACAGAAGGAAAAGCAGAGCCTGCGGCATTCATAAAGTTTTAGAACGGAACACCCACCTTTTTTTAAAACCCCGTTGTGTAACCACTTGGAATATCCGTTACTCTCTCTCTTCCCTTCTTTAAATAAATATATCTGTTTGTTTGGGAGGAAAGATAGACATAGGTAGGAGGAAGATGGAAAGGAGCGGGTAACGGTTATTTATAAATAAATGGAAAGGCTTCAGAAGGAGGAGAAATTAAAATTAGTGTTGTAAGGACATATTGGGAGGGGATGTTATGCCCACTCTTGCCCCATCAAAGTGGAATCAAAACCAACCCCCACATTTCAAGTGGTTGTTGCCTTTTCCTCCCTCCCTTCCTTCCAACTCACCTTCATATTAGATATTTCATACTACCAAATAATTTGAATATGAGTTTGATAAATATTGACTTTCTTCCACTCAACTTAATTGCCATTGATATGAAAAAAAAAGTGAATTCTATGCATAATTTTAAATATGAAAGGCATTTTATTATATTTTAGAATGAACATGTTAAAATCTAATTAAAAAGATAAAATGGATTTTCTTGGATGAATTTATTTTAAAGAAGTAATAAATTCAACTTAATAAAAAGTGACAGGGAAATGTCAAAACTTGGGGGAGTGATTTGGCTCACATAGGTTTACAGGGACTGAAGGTGAAGGTGCATCCGATTAAGAACTTAAAGTGTCACTATAAGGTCAAATCGATGAACTGGCTTTACAGCATTTCTTATTGGTTTACATCCACTGTGGACATTGACCCAAACCAACAAACTCTAACCCCCATTTTTTAATTTATCATTATTAAGAAAAGAAAGAAAGAAAGAAAAATCCATCATGCAAGACAATGCCCGCTTCATCATTCTATCATCTATTTTGAATGGGTAACCCAAATTCGGCCTTTCCTTAATTTTAAAAAGAATTTTAATCAAATATTAGTCATTTAGTTAATTTATATATATATATATATATATATTTTTAATCATAGATTCGGAGTATTACTCATCAATATCAGGAATTAATCTCCTTCAAAATAGAGAAAGTAAATGATAAATTTCTTCCAACTAAGTTTACTTCTTCTATAAGTACTAAAAATTAAATTTTTAATTACTTATTTAAAGAATAAAAATATCTACTAATCACATTAATTTGAGTTAGTATTTAATTTACATTACATTTTAATGATACAAAAATTGAGGAAAAATAGTTCAAATAAAAAATTTAAATTACGACCAGTCAATTTTTTTCCCAACAACTACGATCAGAAAATTAAAATTTACTTAAAATGACTCAGTCTTGTTTTTCTTTTATTTTCTTTTTCTCGCCAAAGAGTCGGTCGTCTTGTTTAAAATTGAGGAAGTTCTTTTTCTTTTTTGTTACCCGATAAAATTTAGGAAGTATGAAGACAATGAATAATGAATACTATCACATCATCGTAATTATTGAGAATAATATAAATTAATTCTCAAATTAAAAAGATTTAAATTTTATGCTTTATTGTTGGATAAATATAAATGGTGAAATATTGAATGTACGTTCATCCCACTTTTTGTCTCTTATATGATCAGTCTTCCCACTCTTCCGTATTTGATTAATTATATCTTCTTTTTTTTAAACAACCAATTAATTATATCTTTTATTTTTGGCCATTTCTGTATTTAATTACATCAATCCTGTTATCTTACACGAATATAATCAGCAAAATTCTCGTTCCTAAAGAAGGTTCATTTTATGGTAAAAAATATCAATGGTTTAACCAAAAAAATATATTAATGGCTATCAATTTAAACATACAACATCAATTAAAACACACAATGTGGTACCAATTAGCATGTAGTTTGTCTGCTAGAGGGATTATTAACTTAATTGGTGATCTCAAATTTAAATCTTGAGTATTTAGCCGTGTTAAATTATTTAGGAGAGTTTTAATATCACTGTGTTCTTATCTAATTTAACCCAAATTAATGAGAGTTTAATATGATTATCAAATATATCAAGTGGTTTGATAAAAAAATTATAATGTATTTTCTCCGATCCAAAATATAAATTCTTTTTTAAGATATTTTTTAACCAAAATATAAATTCTCTTTAAGTAAAGATCATAAGAAAGAGAATTATTTTAAAAATTGTATTTATTAAGAGCCATGTTAAAAAATTATATAAGTTTTTGATGAAATTAAATAGTTTAATTTCCCTCTTTGATTTGTGTGTAATTTATTAAAGATGATTTATATTTTGAATAAGAGGAAGTAATCAAATTTTTCTCTTTAATGAGAGCCACAAATCAGGTAAAAAATTTCAAAGACAAATTATCATTTAAAAACTTCTAAGACTAGTCAGAATATATATGGACAAAATCTCAAATAATAAATTTGGATAATTGAAAATTGAAAATTAAATTAATTTTCATTTTATAGAAAAATTGACAGAGGAAAAAAAGTAGTGATGAGTGAAGCCAGAGCTGACAACAGTAACAATATCCCGCAGAGATATAAATTTGGATAACTGTCGGAGTAAATTAGAATCTGAATATAGTTCCAAAATAAAAATAATTCCACTATATTAAAAGATATATAAATAAAAATCAAGTTATAAATTATATACAATGAGTGCGGGAGAGGAAGTATTTGCATAAATAGCACATTTTTTCTGAGTAAAAGAATATCGGTAATCCAAAAGAATGAGCTGGATCCACTCTTCAGGGAGTGACCCAACTTTGAATATAATATTAAAAACAATTTATTAATTCACTAATAATAATTAATTAAATTTTTTAAGAAAACGGATAAAATAGTTGAGAAATTCAGCGGGTGACAAGGACAAGGCAGGCAAGGACTTAATAATATTTGTGTTATTTTATAAACTTATAAATTATAAATTTTCTCTCTGAGAAAATAAAATTCTCCTATTCCCCTTTCTCCTCCGATTCCTGCGTGCTTCTCAGTGTGTGTTCGTTGAATTTGGAACTAAGTTCGTGTTCTTCATAGTTTCCTTTCCTCACTTCCACGCTGAATTCAGCTATGTGAAATTGCTAATCAGCGTTATTCTCTTCTGTTTTATGATTCTTCTGTTCGCGTACTTTGTTGTTTTGCTTCTATTTGGATCTTTGAAAGGATGAATCTGAGCAACGGCAAGGGATCTATGTCAACGGTTAGCTCTAGTGCTGTTTCCAAGTCCGGTGACATCGTCTCCGACCAGTTTGATCCAGCGGGTCTGCGGGTACTGGTAGTGGATGATGATCCCACGTGTCTCATGATACTTGAGAAGATGCTTCGCACTTGCCTCTACGAAGGTGCTCGACCGGTTTTTTCTTCGGCTAGGATTTAATTTCTTTTTTCTGTTTTCTCTTTTATCTCTTCGATTTCGTTCTGCCGATTCCAGTGATGAATTTATTAGAAAAAAGAAGAGAAACTAATTTAACTCTTGCTCAACGTTTATGTGAGAAGATGCTTGTTGGCGGTGATTTCTTGCGTACTCTTTTCGATTTTAAGCTCCAACTCTGTTTCTTGAATGGGTATTACACAAGCCCGTTATTTAATTTCAGATTCTGGTTGTCATCTTTCTGTTGAAGTTTATTTCTTGAAGTTTTGGACTCCTTTCTTGTGTTTCCAGTGCTGTTTCTCTGAATCTTGAGATGTCAGATTTGTATATTTGTGATGGGCCTTCTGAATTTTGGATGAAAAATTTATGCTGGATTTGTTTATATGTTTTCTTTGTTGATTTTTTGAAATGGTTTTGTGTTTTGAGGAGTGATTCTGTTCGCTTTTGAGTCCATTTCAGTTACGAAATGCAATCGAGCAGAGATTGCACTATCACTTTTAAGAGAAAACAAAAATGGGTTCGACATTGTCATAAGCGATGTACATATGCCAGACATGGATGGCTTCAAACTCTTAGAGCACATCGGATTAGAGATGGACCTTCCCGTTATTAGTAAGTATCTGGTCGGATCAGATTAGATCCAAGAATTGAATACACTGATATTGATAGTCAGTTACTCACATTAACATGTTGTATATGATATTTGCAGTGATGTCTGCAGATGATGGAAAGAATGTTGTTATGAAGGGGGTGACCCATGGTGCCTGTGATTACCTTATAAAACCTGTGCGCATCGAGGCTCTGAAGAATATATGGCAGCATGTGATTCGGAAGAGAAAGAATGAATGGAAGGATTTGGAGCAGTCAGGTAGTGCTGAGGAAGGAGATCAGAAACAAAAGCCAGCTGATGAGGCAGATTATTCATCCTCTGCAAACGAAGGTAATTGGAGAAACACAAAGAAGAGGAGGGATGAGGATGAAGAAGCAGATGAGAGGGATGACTCATCCACGTTAAAGAAGCCACGAGTTGTTTGGTCAGTTGAGCTCCATCAACAGTTTGTGGCTGCTGTGAATCAACTAGGAATTGATAGTAAGTATTCTTCACCTGCCTCCTTGAATGAATTTGTTCTTGCTCTTTCATCTTTCTTGCCTTTCCACTTATACCCGTCTGTCACTATCAAATCAATTCCTCACAATTTTTCTGATTCATGATCCTTGGACTCTACGTGCCTATTGCTGAATTACTTGGCATGAGTTATGACTTGTGAAACTGTGAAAGCGCTGTGCCAATATTTTTTCCACTTGAGTCTTGGGTATTCAATGACAATATGTGGCATCATCCGGCCTACGCATTTCAGATTACATAGTTAAATCATTCATTAAATTATATTTGTTAGCATTTCTACATAACTAAGATCCATTGAGTGTAGCATTAGAAGTTTGTTTTGCTCCTGGGCAGTTTTCTTTCTCAAAACATTTACTTGAATAGCTCATCTATGAAGAGCTATGGTGTTCTCTCGTTGCTTGAATATAGAGATTTATTGAACACACACACGTGCAAACTGATACATTTTCAAATTTGCTAAATATACAGAGGCAGTTCCTAAAAAAATTCTGGAATTGATGAATGTTCCTGGGCTCACTAGAGAAAATGTTGCTAGCCACCTCCAGGTATGTTAGTTTTATGCTGCATGCAAAGGAGTTAAGGATTAAATTTGTGATCACTACTTCAAGAAGCTAACTGTCTCCTTATTTCCTTTTGGGTACAGAAATATCGCTTGTATCTTCGAAGGCTGAGTGGTGTTTCGCAACACCAGAGTAACTTGAACAACTCTTTCATCAGCTCACAAGAGGCAACTTTTGGGGCAATTTCTTCACTTAACGGAACTGATCTTCAAACTCTTGCAGCTGCGGGTCAGCTTCCACCACAAAGTCTAGCAACACTTCAAGCGGCAGGACTAGGTAGATCAACTGCAAAAGCTGGTATGCCCATGCCCCTTGTTGATCAAAGGAATCTTTTCAGTTTTGAAAACCCAAGATTAAGATTTGGGGAAGGACAACAGCAATATGTGAGCAGTAGCAAACCAATGAACTTACTTCACGGTATCCCTACCAACATGGAGCCAAAGCAGCTTGCTACTTTGCACCAATCTACTCAATCCCTGGGGAGCTTGAATATGCGAGTCAATGCTTCTCCTGCACAGAGCAACCCCTTATTACTGCAGATGTCTCAATCACAACCAAGAGGTCACATACTTAGTGAAAATACTGTGTCTCATGTTCCCAGGCTTCCAACATCTATGGGGCAGTCTTCAGTAACGAATGGATCCCCCAGTGGTCTTCTGGGAAGAAATGGTATTGCTGATAATAACAGAGTTGCTTCTTATAATCCAGTTCCACAAACCTCTTCAGTGTTGAGCTTTCCCATGAACGAAACCACAGAAATGCCTGCAAGTAGTTTCCCTCTTGGTAGTGCTCCAGGTGTGTCAAGTATCACATCGAAAGGAACATACCAAGATGGAGTTGCGTCAGGAATGAAAGGATCTTCTGGATTTGCTCCAAGTTATGATATATTTAATGAACTGCACCAGCATAAGTCCCATGAATGGGGGATACAAAACATGGGCCCAACATACGATACCTCTCAGCATGCAAATCCTTTACAAGGAAACGTTGATGTCTCACCATCAGTTTTAGTCCACCAGGGTTTCTCTTCCACCCAACAGACTGGACAGATTAGAGATGCTACTTCAATTGGAAAAGTCATGTTCTCCCTTGGGGAAAGCATGGAACCAGGTAATTTCCGAAATATCAGTCAGCATCAGGCTTTCCAAAATACACTTCTTGCCGATAATTCTGTAAGGGTCAAGGCTGAAAGAATTCCCAATGCTAACCCTCAGACTAACCTATTCCCTGAGCACTATGGGCAGGAGGATCTTATGAGTGCACTTCTTAAACAGGTTGGTTGACTGGGTCCTTACCAGCCTCGTCTAACCCCTTTAATTGATATGCTTCCTTGAGTTTTTGTTACACATGTCAAAAGTCACCTGTATTTCTTGCAGCAAGAAGGCATTGGCCCAGCGGAGAATGAGTTTGACTTTGATGGATATTCCATGGACAACATCCCTGTGTAGAGCAGATGCTGCCGGTTCTCTTTCAGATTGCAGTTGCCAGTGTAAATAGTTTCTGTTACATATGGACTTATTCCACAATTAGCTAGTTCGGATATGAGTTTATATTGTCCCAGGAACAGAATTTGGTTGGTGCCACAAAATTAGACTTCTGGGAGCAGCACACTATCACGGTTTAGTCTGCGCTCAGGATGATTTAAGTTATTGATTGAGATGCATCAACTACGGGCTACAACTGCGCGTATGCAAAGGGCATACATGCAATTTTTGACTGGTTGTGATAGGAAAATTCCTAGCAAGCTTCTAATTTTAGGGTGTTCATGGAAATATGTTGGGGGTTAGGCAGGGGATTACAAAAGTAAGGTTTTGAAACACATGCAGTAGCAGACACGTAGGAGTAGTGTTTCTAACTTGAATAACAATCTTATGTTGATCTTTCCCTTTGTTCCGCTCTCCAGTTTATTTTATTTTCTTCAATTTAGGCAAATGAATGCTGTAAGAATGTAAATATTTCATTTGGTTGTTCAAGACGTTCAGCCTGGCTATTCTTTCAAGGTTGTTTCTGTACTTAGATATTGCTTCTGTTTCAGCTTTTGATGATTTGCTTTTTTCATAATTATGATGTCATGCACTGCATGTACTTGAACATGATTAAATATCCATGTGGGAGATATATGGTCGCCGCCATGCAGGGTAGTGATTATGGGGCCTGTGTATGTGATGCACTCATATCCTCTTTCCCATTCTACAAGAAATTTTAGATGTTCGAGAGATTCTTAGATAAATTTATTGAAACTAGATAAATTGAGTTGATCTTGTTAACTTGTATAAATATATAAAGCATAACCCAAGTAAGCTCACGAGGAAATGTACTTACATGTTTCTCTATAAGTAATTTATTTTATTCACCTGTTTAGAAATGAATATGCCTGACAAATTGTGTATGCAGATGTTCTTTCCTTGTATTGATGCAATGCAGAGAGGGATGCTTGAGGAATGTATTCTGTGTTTCTTTTTGGTGCGAATATTCGTGGTTACCTTCAACGTAAGAATATAGATAATGGGATAGATAGAGATTTTGTCAACGGCATTTACGCTTCAGTAGTGGAGCTAACGTCAAGGGGCACTTGTACAAAAGAGCGATTGTTCTTGCCATGGATGCCACTTAAATTATTAATCAAACTTAAAAATTCAATTCACTTTCCATACTCTATTTTTTAAACTATATATATAATTTAACACTCAATTTCATATATTTTCTTCTTTTTTGGTGCATATCAAGATATCCCTTAATCTACAGTTAAAAATTTATTCTTTTTTAGGCGCAAAAATCACCAAAATAAGAGTTGTTTCTCCTAATAAGATGTTTTCTATACATACACTCAAGAATTAAATATTGGACTACATATTTAATGGATATAGCTATCTGGCAACTATATTAAGCCTTGTTGATTACAATTTTACATATTTAAATAAGAATTATTTTGAAAATAAGTATCCTTTAGTTCTATATTTTATCTTTGATTATAATTAAAACCAGTTATGCGTACGCCCATCAACTGTTCAAATTAAAACCTAGCCAAACATTGAATCAGTTTTTTAATTTCTATAAGAAGCCTGCGAAATGTTAGCAGAAGTTAGGAAGATAATAATAACTCCCAATCTTAAAATAGTAACTTAAGATTGAAACGCTTATCTATGATTTATCCTCCATCAAAAGATTCATAGCAGTAACGAATCCGGGAAAAGAGAAAGAAAAACAACTAACTAAATGACAGTAAGAAAGGATATACTTCAATCGTATGGTGCCAAAGAAATCTACATTCTTCTGAACTATATATATATATATATAAAATCTCTCTGAAAGAATATATCAACTGAATTCACATGAGATATACAGCATCAATGTTACAACAACAGCGACAGATGAACTTCGCCACTAAAACTGCATCAAGATGATGAACAGTAATAGTGTAAGGAACAAAGAAGACTCCCTCTTGAAACCACTGCTTGGAAATACGGAAGGAAGAGAGCATTCCTCCCCATTGAAGAAGACTTCAGTGGGAAACCCATCTCCACCAACCACATTGATTCCAGGAGTAGTTTTCTTTGTAAATGAGATTACTGACTGTTGTTTCCCAGGAACCCTGGGATCTTTCTCAGGGTCTTTTCCATCTGTTTCTGCCAGAAGGTAGGTATTTCCAAAAGCACCTTGCATCATTATAGTGTTATTCACTCCCTCCAACGCGCTTGCATTGAACGAATACATCTTCTCAAAGCCTGGAGCTGCTTTATCCATTTCTACTGCAGCAAACCAATCTGCAAAAGCAGTCTCACCCCAGTTGAACAGCGTGATCCTTGCGCTCCAACCTTTGGTGTAATCTGTGAGCACATGCCAGTTGATGGTCACTCCACAATTATCACCACAGGGCATTGGGTTTGGCACTGCTAGATGTTTAATATCAGCCCAAGAAATTGCCTTGTTACTCCTATTCTCGAATGGAACAAGAAGTGCTTCTGATGGAAGCAACATTGCTGGTGTATTTGTGCTGCAAGTCCTTGCTGTGTTGCTTGCGCATCCACATGCACAGGTCTTGCATGGAATGACAGACTCATTGTAATAAGCAGAGAATGAGACACAGCATTTTCTTGCTGTCCCCACGTCCTTTGTTATGTTGCACACAACCTGCCAGCTAGCAATTGCAGATTTGTTTGAAGGTAAGCCTGATGAATCCGGGTTTACGCTAGGACTCACACGAACTGGAGTGCCACACTTGTAGTCAGGGTTGAGAGTGCCGTTTATCTTCCAGTTCTGTGGTGGATTGAGCACTGAGCGATTAAGGTCTGGTGGCATTTTGTAGACCTGCATTTGGAACCTTGAAGTTGACTTACTTGGGTCCATTGATGGAGGCAAGATAGTACCATTCTTGCAGCAAGAAGGGATTTTTCCGAGGGTTGAATCATTGAACATTGTGGGAGGGAGATCGATGATCGTTGGACTTTTTTCACAGCTCAACACATTGGAGAAGTCAAGGTCCCGGTAGTGTGCACCTTGTGAGCCAAAGATACATTCAGAAGAGTCCACCACAGAGGGATAAGCACCTTTCATTGCATAGATAAGCTCTTGCCTCATCCAGTCCCAGCTTAATCTCCAGTTATCGAGACGGCCAAGCGGGTTGTGGTTTGAGATTGTAACCTCAGCCCAGTAATTGAAATCATAAGTGCTAATCACATCGTACAAAATTGTAAGATCACCACTCTGGCGAGGTAGGAACTCTTCGTCTGTGATGATGCTTGTTTTGAAATTGGGATCTCTTGTGCAACAGACATGAGTCTCATTCCCTGAAAGCCAAACATATGTTCTTTAACACTCAGTCTTTAGCCTAAAGCATCCTCTGTTGTCCGTTTTTAACTTGGCAATTATAAATGATTAGTTCTACAGTTCTACTACTTTAGCTAAAATGCACCATTTACAATTCAATATTGTGAAATAAACTTGGGGAACTCTAAGCCCTGCATATAGGTAAGCTAACATTATAACATATGAATACTAAGATACGAAGAAATGATATGTAGTTTCTGTCCTTATCAAACACAAATAAAGCACCGATTTTGAAGTATTGGTTCTTCATAGCTAGGATCCAATTTGGCGAACTCTGATAATATTCTTTACAAGAACAAAAGGGTCTATTCTTAACTCTAAAACACAAAACAAAGCTATAGAAGGACTTTCATCTCAAGTCAAATTAAGGTACCTTGACAAACAAACCCATCATTGGCGAGAGTGATGTTCGACGGCATCGGCTCCGCCGGCGGCACCACGCCAAACTGCGTCCCCACTAAACTGATCTGAACCTGCATCTGCGTCAAGTCGCCTGCAGTCTCCACTGCCGTCTTGAGGTCAGTCGTAGGGAACCCTGCAAAAACGGTGCCGTTTCCGACATCGGCAGGCAAGCTTGTGCCGTCCGCGAGCACTGCGTTCGAGGCAGAGACCAAATACTCGCCGTGCTGAAACCCCACAAAAACCTTCCAGGACTTGAGCTCGTCGAGTCCGTTGTTGAGCACAGTGACAGTAGACTGGAACCGATATGGCTGCTCGGCGGAATCGGAGACGTTGGGAGGCAGCTTTTGTCCGCTGGTGTAGACGTAGGACAAGAATATTCCGTTGCAGGAATCAGCGGGTTGAGCCAAAGAAACGTACGGCGTGAAGCAGAAGAAGATGATAAAGACGGCGACTCTGAAGAGGAAGCAGCGGAGACGGAAATGCGAAGCCATGTTTGGCTGAGGTTTGAAATTCGAAATTTGAAGAAGAGAGAAGCTATGGTGGGGAGAAATGGAAAGAATAAGATGATGTATGTAATGTAATATAATTAATTTCAAGTTGAATCGTTTTAGTTCCTTCAGGGCCCGTCTTTGAGTGATTCAAAATTTCTTCTCATGAAACGTTCCATGGGATTTGCTTGCATGAAATGAAATGAAAGGGTCCTCTTTAACAGCTCTCTACCTGCTTTAATTTGAATTGGTCAACCCCAAAGGACAGAGCGCTTAGTCTTGACCTCTGTTTTTGTTCCTGTGCTTTGTCCCTTTCAAGTTTCAATTGCCATTTGTCAATGACCTTTGTATTTATTGGCGGTCTTTCTTTCTTATATTTAAGTGTTGACTCAATAATTTCATTTTAAAAGATTTTTCTAATCCAGTCATTTTTTTTAATTTATTTTTTTAAAGAATATTTCATCATTCTATTTTATCTGTCATTCTCTAAAATTTTAAATATATTAATTTATTTTTTTTTTATATTACCAACAAAGTACTATTAATTATGTTTTATTGTTTTACTCTTTATTAAAAAAAGTAGATAGAGTATAAGTCATCCTTTAATATTTATATTAAGGATATTTTATTAAAATATCATAAAGTTTTATTGTAATTTAGATTATTTAATAATTTTACAAATTTGTGTAAAAAATTTTAAAATAACAAATAAAATATGATGGAAGGAGTATTTCTTAATCAAAATCATCTGTTGAAAAATAATTTACACCTATGTACATTTATATAAAAGCATTTACATCCAATAAGTAAAGTTTTAAATTTGAGCTTTATAGGTTGGAAAAATTTAAGTTGGGAAAACTACTCCCATTTGACCTAAATAATGCTTAAATATGACTCCATAATACTTGATATCATATAATTATAAAACAAAAAAAATTAGCAGAAGCACTTGGTATTTTAAAAACACATGGGACCTAAGATATAGTTTCATTGTAATTGATGGTCTTTCTATCTTATATTTAAGTATATAATCAATAATTTAATTTTAAAAGATTGTTTGGATTAGTCTTTTATTTTTTTTAATTTAAATTCTTAAAGATTATTTGTTAATCAAAATGATTTTTGATATATATATATATATATATATATAATGTCAGAAGTGGCATTGTTCATCGGGCTGTGAACATCGTGGTTTTCAACTTTAGGCTCTGTAATGTAAGAAATACAGGATTTAGTTTCTTCTAATTAATGAATAGTAATATGCTTAACAAATCAAACAATGGAAAAAATATCACAGTTGTGAGGAAAGTTAGCGGAAACAACATTGTTTAGGAGAAAATATCACTTAGGATATATACATATATATAGATATATATTTTCTTTGCGCTGCACACATAGGCTAGTTTAGATAATGAGTTAAAGCCCACACAGTTTCGTCTTAATTAATAAATAAATGAAGTAGAATTCCAATGGGAACAGAAACTCGAGTTTGATAGTGTCAGTATGAGGTTTTGAAATGGTATTATGGAGGTGGGTTTAAAGCTAGATTAAGCTAATCCATGTGCAAGCCTGCTTCCCTCCTGGACGGTGTCGTTTTTTTCCAGAAAGCCCATGTTTGGCTTGGACTCTGAATTCGTTTCTAATGAGCCCATAGTTAGACCGGGCTCAGGAAATTTTAGGCCCAATCAACTTCTCACAATAACATGGGGTCCATAGTCACTACCCCACCCAAAAATAAAATGAAAGACCAAGTTTGAATGAAATTGTTGAAAACCCGAGTGTGTAGAAAGTAATGTTAAAAAAATCGGATCGGACCGACCGATTCGACCGGTTACCGATGCTAGGCTTGGTCCCGTCATAGATCTTAACCGCCCCTTTCAAGAATCGGTGAGAACTAGAGGAAAATCGGTCAAACCAGTGTCGAACCGGTTTATTTTTTAATTTTTTAAAATTATTTTAAATTTTTTACTTTTTAAAAATAAAATAATATTATTTTTAGTGCTAAATAGCATTATTTTTTGTATAATTTTTTCTCTTTCTATATTATAATATTGTATAAGTATTATTATGATACATAATTATTAATAATGATTAATTTAATTAATAAATAATATGAAAAATATATTAATTGACTATTTTGAATTAAAAATATGTTTACAAATGAATATTAACTTATTTAGATTTTAATATTAGGTAGTGAAACTTATTAATAATATTTTTTTATTTTCTATATAATGTATAAAATTAAAAAATTATTAAATTTATTACTATTGGTTTAATTTCGGTTGAACCACGATTGAACCATTGAACCTTAAACCAGTGTCTTGACTGGTTCAATACCCGGTCTGATTTTTTGAACCTTGGTAGAAAGTGAGAGAAATCATTGAAGGCGGGGCAGTTGAGTTCATAATCAAAATGGCTTTATAATATTGTGAAAATCAACAAAATCAATAAAAATTTGTGTTTAGATTGGCTGGAGTCTCTACAGTGATGGATTATTTTGAAAATCTGCCAAATGTTGGGGGAAAGAAAGATGAGTTAATGTTTCAATCAATTCAAATTTTATCCTGTTTGCGGATTTTAAACAATACTGCTTTGTAGATTAAATCTCTTATATATGTATATATTACAAAGTTATGTAAATACTTTTTTTTTATGACTCAAAGTTTAGATGAGTAGGATTATGGAAACTCACGAAGATTAGAACAAGTTTTATAGCTAAAAAAGTACTTATAGAAATAATATTTTTTACTAAATAGCTAAGTAAGTACTTTTGAATTAAACCTTTGATTTTAGTTGATGATGGTAATTTTATTGATATATAGATGCTAACAAATGTCATCCAATGAATAAAATATTCAATGTTAAATTTATTAATGTTTATATGGATTTAATGACATATTTGATTTTAAGGACAATATTGAAAAATATCATATGAAACCAAAAACAAGTGTGAACAACGTGTGTGATGTAAACCGTGCTGCCATAATATAAATATTTATATGTTGAGATTTGACCTCTCGTGAACATTTCCATGCATGTACAGTATGTGTGAATAATCGGATTAATATTATTATTGTATATGGTTTTCTGAGTTTCAGAGTTGTTCATTTCACACACTCACTCTGCTTAATAATGGCCCACGTTGCCCAGTGAAGAGCCTCCATCTTGTTTCGTCTCTCTTAATTTTTATCCCAAAAGCTAGCGTAACCCATCACATGCTGATATTACCGTAAGAAAATTATTTATATAAACTTTAATTTGTGTATCTTTATCATCATATTAATATATCACGATTCACCCCATGTGTTATGTGAGGTGCCGAAAAAAATTAGGGAGAAAGACATTTAAGGACCTTCATATAAAAATATTGACAAATGAACAGTACAAGTGCTGAATTCAGTTGATTCGAGTTGAAAATTTAATCTATGGGAGTACTGAATTTTTAATCTGGGTCCTTAGAAGGGAATATCTTCATATGAGGATCCTTAAATGTCTTGCTCCCAAAAAATTATACTACTAAATTGGACACCTGAGAAACAGCTATTCAAGTAATATATAAATTAAAGTAGGTATTATTGCTGATGATGTATCTTTTGATGGATTATTAATAATGATAGGAGGCACAAAATAATTGTGATAAGAAAGAAATGAAAATGTACATATATAATGATTAGGTGGGTGTGGTGGAAGGCACATGCGCATGTGCATGTGTATGATTTTTCACAGTTGAGGTGGAACCAAAGAAAAAGGAATATAATTAAAATATGGTGTGACATTATTAAATTATTAATTGTCTTTAATTTGATAATTGTTAGTTAGGGAGATGCATGGGAATGATTTGGTGTTTTGTTTTCACGTGGAATAAGGGAAATTAGGAGGGTTCGTTCGTGGCAGTACTTGTTATCGCATAAATCTGCGGTCATTATGGGAGGATTACTATCATTTATGTGTCGATCTGTGTGTGGTGATGTGTGGTTGTTGAGAAGTATTGAATGGCTCTGTTATTGTTGCCCCAAAAAACTAAACAAAAAGGGCCTCTGTTCCTCATCTCAATGTTCACATTATTTATACTTCACATCTTGTTAGTTGTATATATATTTATTTATTTATATTTATAACATACCCCCTTTGGTGCTATATATAAGATCTTTTATCCTGATCCTAAATATAAGACCCTTTACAATATATGAGGTAATATTTATTATACATTTCCAAAAAAAATACCCTTATTTAATGTATTCAAACAGAAAGAAAAATAGATTAAATAAGGATAATTTTAAAAAAATATTCAAATTTTTGAATAAATTGAGGTAGTTAATTAGTTTTAATTCTAATTCTTAATCCACGTGATTCGGTTAAAAGGGTCTTATATTAAAAATTAGAGGGAGTATTGTTTAATTTATATGGCCTTACTTTTTACACTTTTTTTCTTTTTTGCCTTTGCTCCTTTTGGTTATCTTGAAGGAAATAGAATAAGCCTCATCACAAAGTTCCAAACATGTATGCAATATCTATTATGTCCCTACTCCCTATTATCATATATTATTCAACAATAACTATATACTTTTCATTTAGGGATGCAAAAACATTTTGATAAATTTTTTTTTTTGTCATTTTATTCCATTATGCATATAAAAAACGGGACTCCTGTCAAAATTATCTAATAAAATCATATTTTTTATGTAATTATCTAGTGTTAGTACTATTGAGTAAGATTTGGGTATTATTAAGTACAAATGGGATAACTCTACCAATGTGGGTTTTTTCATCTACAAAACTCGAATTCGAGCCCTTATTTAAGGCATGTTAACTTCATTTCAACCTAATTTCAAGGGTATACAAAAACTAAGTAGGACCATATTGATAATTAACCCAATACCCAATTTTTATGAGGTGAGCGACCAAGCGAAACCGAGTTTGATCTTAATCCAATGTCTAACTTGGCGTGATCTCTGGTTAGCTTGATATGTCAGGTAGGACTAAGCTATGAAGCTACTAGATTTGTTGCGCACCATTAGACAATCCAATCTCCATTCGTTTATTTTTATATTAAGGGCACATTTTTGTTTTCATATTGCATATAGTTTAAGAAATAAAACGCACTATTTATGTGACTTGTGAGATGTGTAGAGTGTGCTATACTATAAATTTTATATTATTATATTGGTGATCTTTTTTTCACAAAAAATCTAACTATGGCAAAATTTTCAACGATAATGTTTGCAAAGACAAAAAGAAATCTTGGATTCATTTTTTATCTTCATGCAAAGTTATTAATTTAAAATATTCTTGTGACGTTAAGAAAATTATAATTTTTAATTTTTTAAAAAAATAAAGAATGACATTGAAGATATCAATGGTAACTTTATTCCTTTACATGAATTTTTATTTTTAAAATCCTTCTGTAGCATATAATATTAGTGGACCATAAGGATATTTTATCTATTATTTTCCATATGTTACATTGTATCAATGACTAATGATTAATTTTATATGTTATGTATTTATATTAATTGATATAGTTAAACAGTAAATGTAAGTTTTTAATATTTTGCTAAGCATATGATAGGTGATTTTATAAGATTATAATAAGAGCATAATTAGGTTTCTTGTTCATCTCTTATAATTAAAAATATTGAAAGAACCTAATTTTTTAATTATTTTTTCCTATCAGATTATTAACAGTCTTGTACGAATAAATTAAATAAAAAAGACTTTATTCAAAATGTTTACATAAATATACTCCTATATGTCTAAACATAAAAACCTATGACTTTATACATAGGTTTTTATACATTAATATTATTATGATATTTGACCTTATACATGATTAATTGATTAATTAATCTTAAACGACAAAAATATCACATGAAGCCGCAGATATAATTATGCACCAACGTGTTGACAATGATATAATTTATTCGTTCCCAATTATAAAAAAATTTTTAGACTCCAAATTTATCCTAAAATAAAAAAAATATGGATAAAATTTATCAAATAATTAATATCCTCCACCTTTTATACCTTTGAGTAATGTCGTTTGAGCATTTTCACCAGGCAATTCAACTTTCTATTTCTCCTATGCATGTTGCTGTTTCTGCACCAATGAGAGAAGAGAGAGACCGTTAATGGGTTTAATTGAGGCACACCGTTTTTGCACGAGGCACACCATTCAAATTTGAGGGAATGTTTAAGTCAAAGTTATGAGGCATCTTCTCTGACAGGATGGGCTTTTGCTTTGCATCATCTCCTCTTCCTTTTATACCCCAAGCTAATGAAAACCAGCAGACACTATACACCCGCTTCATTTTTTGACGAGTAAATCTGTACCCCACCTTCGTGTTTTGAACAAAGTTTTTAGTGGTAAAGTACTTTGAGACTTAAACTACATTTAAGCTTTAAATTAAGCGGTTGGAAACTTTAAATTAACCAGATTTAGGTCTTCATTCTTTGGATGCTTCATAGTTCTAGTGGGAAAGTAATTTTTAATTAAGTTCAACAATTAAGTACCCCACCTTCAATTTTTTGGACAAAACTACTGTAGTTTTTGGTGGAATAAGTTTAATAATTAAGGCTATGTTTACTAATGATTAAGTAGCCTCATTTTAGATTTTTAATATGGGTAATTCTGAAAAAAAAAGAAATTATAACAAAATAAAAAAATATAATTATCAAAAGTATTTTTTCCTCAATACTAGTAACGTAGTTATTTAATTCTTATAGTGACAGATTGAGAGAGTATTAGATAATTATATTCTCACCTATGGAAGAGATATCAGATATTACAAAGGTAGGAATATTATTGTGCGTGTCTATTTATGGAATTGAAAGAAAATTGTCACATCTTGATATTTATTGTTTTAGGGGTATTTTTTTTTTGGGCCAGAGATACACTGTTTTAAGGGTATTTTAGAGTCCCTGATTATTATTTGGAAATTTGCTTTTCCGATAAAGGATACTCCTCCTATTTTGGTCTAGTCACATTAATTAATTTTTTTACACACGGCGATCTAAATCATATTTGAACAGTTTATATTTTTATTAATTATTTTATTTTAAAGAATTTGAATTTGTCCCAATCAAATGGAGTTTATTTTATTACCTGCAAATTTTAAATGGTGTGCTAGTTAGGAGATTCAGGTAAGCTAGCTAGTATATTTGCTATTTAGGGGAACAACCCCATGATGGTGAAGTAGAGATATAGAGATCAATGAAAAGTATGGGAAATGTGAAGATATTAGTATATATCACCATCACCAGCCTCCGGTTACAGATTAAAATATAATACGTAATAATAACAATAATAATAATAATAATAATAATAATTGGATGCATGAATGAATTAAGAGGAAATTAAGAATCTTAAAGAGGAGGCAATTAGTAAAAAAGGATAAGGAAAATACTAGAAGATAGAGGGAAAAGTTGTTTAATTCATGTACGTTCAACTATACTACTCATTTTGATTTTTAATATAAGACCCTTTTAACTGAATCACGCGGATTAAGAATTGAAATTAAAACTAATTAACTATCTTGATTTCTCTGAAAATTCTAACATTTTTTCAAAACTACCCTTATTTGATCTCTTTCTCTTTCTCTTTGGATACATTAAATAGGGGCATTTTTTGAAAATATATAATAAATACTACCTCGTATATTGTAAAGAGTCTTATATTTAGAATCAAGATAAAAGATCCTATATATAAGACTGGAGGAAGTACTATCTTTGAGAGGATTATGAGCAATTAATTAATACGCGGAATTAATGCAGCTATATATACGTTGTCAAGTTGCTGAACGACTGATCGACTTTTTAAACGTATATATTCATCCTCACTCATTTGTTATTTGTTTCCATCTTTAATAAAGTAATAAAAGTAAGTATATATTATTTTATATTACATGAATCTAATTTTATAGTTTGGATATTTAGATTGTTTAGATTTTATCCATTAATTATACTACCTTGAATAGTATTTGCATCTTAAACAAAAAGTTCTTTTTTTTTTATATGTGTTCATAATAAACCGTGTCGGATATATTTATAATATTATATAATATATAGTTAAGTATTTCTTTATTTAGTGCATTCTATAATATCAATTACAGTAAGCATATTTTTGTTTAACCTTTATATGAATATAATTTTATAGTTTGATTATTTAGATTGTTTAGATTTTGCTCCTTAAAATTAGATAGAATAGTATTTGGATTTTTCTTTTTTACAAACAAAGTTCTTAAGTTACGCGTTCTTAAAAAATAGAGTAGGAAATTAATATGCTATATATTTACAAATTTACGTTCATTGTTTTTTCTTTTTCCTTTCCCACCATTACTTTATCTTTCCCGCTTCTAATATCTTGTCTTTTCGATCAGTTCTATTCTGTTGCTATTCTCTGTTTTTTTTTTGATAGGAAAAGCACAAAAACTACTCAATGAATCAACTCATTACATCTCTCAGAGTCCCTACTAATATCATCTAAAATAAAATTAGGAGAAAAAAAAAAAACAAGTAACCCCTAAGGATAAATTAAAGGCCTCCTTTGCGAGTAAGTCAGCCACTCCATTGGTCTCCCGATTGCACCATACAATATTCACGCTCCAACAAGTGTCGAAGCTCGTGTAAAAGGTTACAGTCATAACTATCTTCCATATCATTATTTTCCATCGCTCTGACTGGCTCCAAGCAATCTGTTTCTAAAATCACATCTCTCAAATTCAAGTCCCATGCAACCTTTAAACCCCAAATAGCACCCCACAACTCTACTTGAAAAGTGCTACCACGATCAATATTGAACATAAAACCCCCCTGCACCTCTCCAATGCTATTCTCTTTTCTTCAAAGCACCGTTAGTTTGAAAGCTCTATTCTCTGTTTTTAAGATGCAAATATTAATATGCTATATATATTTTAAATTTTAAAATTATTTTATATAATTTCTAAAGTCAAAATTAAAATTGGACAAAATAATTATAAATTAAGATTAAGATTAAAATTATATTTTAATTCCATATCAGTAATATATTATGAAAATTTTACAAATAATATGATAAAATAATAAATTTTATTATATGCACATATTTTCTTAAAAATCATAGGGATATTATACTAATAATATGATAGAAAATCTCTCCTCCCATTTTTATCCTTTTCCAATTTTTTCTCCCTTATTTTCTCTTTTCTCATATAAGCGAAAGGTAAGTAGCTATAATAACCCAAAAAAATTGACTCTTTATTTATTTAAAGATTTGAAAATATTTTAGCTGGAAATTTGCTATGTGTATAGCATGGCAACATTTATAGTAAGTATGAAAGCATAAATTAATTAGTAATTCATTGTAAAATAAAATGCATGAAGAATATTTAAGTGTATAAATAAAATATTTTTGTACTCAATACGCGCCTCCTTTGTAAAATGCATGAAAAATAAACATTTTAGTGTGTAACTGAAATATTTTTTCAGATACCTAAAAAAATATTTTGTTTAGGACATCCTAATCAATTTAACCTCATGTAATTACCAAAACGCTGCCATGCTATGCATTTCTAGGATTGAATTGGCCGATCAGACTAAAAAAACTGGTAAACCAATCACTGATCCGGACGTCCGGTCCAAATAAAATGATAAATCGGTCTCATAATTATTTTATTTTTGTTTGTAATTTATTGATTGGAAAATAACATCAATTATTATATATAAAATAAAAAAGTTAGGTATTTAGGCTTATATATGTAATGTACTTTAATGCAATTAATTTAAGACAAATGAAATTTTCATGGATTATTTATTCTATAACTAGTTTTTTATTTATATTTTTAATTTATTTTTAGATATAAAATTCACATGTTTTGATTTGATTTGAAAAAATTATATGAAGTATATAAATTTAGGTGTCTAAGTCTTTTCCATATATAAATCTATTATTAATTTAAGCAATCATAATTACGTATATTACTTATATATATCAATTAAGAAGATATAAAAATTATATACATTAATAATTTATAATTATATACATGATTATTATGATGAAAAAATTATAAAATATATAACTAATGTTTTTAAAATAAATATAATTAATATATATATATTTATATAGACTTGCATATGTAAAAATAAAAGTGAGGGGGATGTTGGGATAAGGGGAAAGGGAAGGGAGAAATATAAATTACGGGGTAGGGAAGAAGGGGAAGAGAAAATGGTGTGTTGCATACCAATTTCTTACTATACCAATTAAAACAATTTAAGTATTTGAAAAGTGGTTTTGTGTATTCTGATTTGTATTTTTTTAGTATCTTGGTATATACTTTTGGAAGTTGAATATTTTTGGTAAAAAGTTGTTTTTCCAGTAGCATTTTGCTCAATTTTCCCATCTGTCTCAAATATTTAATTTGTAATTATATTTTAAAGATATAATAACTTAAGGGTGTTCATATTTATATTTTAAAGATATAATAACTATATATGGTTCAAATGAAAAACCCGAACTTTCAGAGTGTGATTCATTACAATGGGACCCTCTTCTCATTTCATTATATAATGTGACGTTGACTTTTACCGTTTCCTTAAAAGGATGCGGTAATTTCAGTGGGCATAATGGATGCGGTCAATTTTATTCCCCAATTGAGAGCTGGTACGACTCTCATAATTCTCGATTCCGGTGTACTATACAGGTTCAATCTTTTTTCGGTGTTTTGCCTTTATTTTTTATTTCAAAATTTTTAGTGTAATCATTTTTAATTATATATATATATTTTTTGGAAATAACAGGGAAAACAGTATGATAGAAAAAAGCAAAGAAAACCTCGCAATGGTGGGGCAAGGTTACCTGAATACAGTGATAGAATGGAATGACAATAGTACTACTACTTCAGGATCCACAGCTAATAGTTATACGTCTGCCGTTGCATCATCGAATTTCGTTTGGTAGCATTCAAAATTAGTTTCAAGGTAATAAAGTAGTTGAGTGGTTTCATTTAATATTTCAATTTGCGAATTTGCAAGCTAAGTTGATATTAGTATAACGTGGCAAAAGAAGGGAATGGGCCTTCTGGGTGGATCAGGGCCCAAAGGAGGCAATCAAAGAATGAGGACACGGGATTCTCATGTAAGATTGATGGAAGTGGTCACGTCCATCTTGGAAGACCATGGGGACCTTATTCCACCGTGGTTTTCTCCAAAACATTCATGTCCCAAGCACGTTGTAGATCCTATGGGATGGGATGGGATGATTGGGGTGGTGAAAAAAAACACAAGTATGTAATCATTAGTATTTTTTAATGGTTTTCCTTCTATTTTCTAGTCTGACGTATATATGTGTGATTCTATTAATATTTGATGAGGAACTAATTAAACAGAATATATATATATATATATATATATTATTTGGTGGTGATGCATGCAGGACTGTGTTTTATGGGGAATATCACTGTTTTGGAGCAGGAGCCAACAATTCATCACGAGTCTTATATGCGAAACAACTCAATGATAAGGAAGCAGCTCCGATCCATACATGAATATTTCATACATCAATGGCTCACAATGGCTTATTAATCCTCAAACATAATTGTTATGTGGCTACATGAATATATGTGTGATTCTATTAATATTTGTTCAGGAACTAATTGAACAGAATATATATATATATATCATGTAGTATTCGCAACCTGCCATGACAGGATGACCTTTTGAATCAAGCACTGCTTCAACATCAGTCGAGTCTGATAATGCTTGTTTAGTGAAGGCACACAAGAGCAAGAGGCTTAGTATACGAATCCTCATGGGTTTAATTGTAAGACCAAGTAAACCTAAAATCTTGGTCTTCCGTTTTCTGGTGGCTTATGTTATAATGTGATCGAGGTTTAATTTACAGACGTTAGGCTTTGAGGTAAGGCATTTAAAGATAGAAGATTGTTAATTAATTCAAGTCATCGAATGGAACATTTGTTCATACACATAATTACTGACTACATTCAAAGATACATCCAACTTGGATACTATTAAATTTAGGTGCATGATTTAGCCATGAACCATATCTTGGACTCTGGTCCTAATTCCACTTGCCAACCCCTGATTCTTGTGTAGCAAACCATAAGGAAATGGAGTGGTGGAACACGAAATGGTGTTTAATTCTATTTCTTTCGTCTCTTGTCAAGTAGTACATACAAAAACTAAGGCGTTTGTCATAATAGAAAGGAGTTAGATTTTACTTAAATATGATATTTTTTCAATGAGATCATATATATACAGAAAATGCTTTTAGGTGAGCAATCTCCATTTTGGGACTCGATTTTAATTCGTTTCAAATTAATCAGAGTAAAATATGCACTTCCATATATGAGGTGGTTTGTTTAAGGAAAAAAAAAAAAAGAAAGAAACCACAAAGGTAAGAATATGTGGTCCAAAATGAAGATTGAAATATACATATAACTATAAGAAATTCTATTATAATTTTAAAACTATAAAGATTTAATTAATAATTAGGAAAAATTATATACATATAATTAAGGTTAAGATTTAGAAAGATTTTCCCTGAAAAAAAAGTTACAAGTATTAGCGCTGAAACCACTTGTCCAAAAGATTAACAGCCTATTTGGTTTAAATTCATGGGAGTAATGTAATGTAAATATGATTACATTACATGAGTTGCTGTGTTAGGTTCACCGAATTACATGATTATAGGATTACGTCCGTAAACCTAAATACACCTCTAAATGTAAATGGCAAACTTGTCCAGAAGCTATGTATTTGAGATTACATGGCTGTAAATGGGAGTAAAAATATAATATTACTCTTATAGAAATGGGGTAAGGGCATTTTAGTACTTTACTATTTATTTATATTTATTTAAATATTAAAATAATTTATTTTTCATATACCCCAGTATCATACCAAACAAATTCGTATATATTTTATTTACATTCCATCTCATTACATCCCTTGATTCCTTTGCAAATGAACCAAAGGGACTGTAAATATAAACTTAACGTTGCTGAAGTAATTTACGAGTCTTTCTTCGCATCCAACTCCCCCCCTTCTTCCTTTGGGTCCGCCCCTTCTTCCTTGGGGTCCGCCTCTATTTGTGTGTATATATATTTCTCCGTCCAATTCTTAATATATGGCACTTTTAACTGAATTACACGAGTTAAGAATGAGATTTAAAGTTAATTAACTATTTTAATTTTTTCAAAAATTTCAATATTTTTTTAAAACTACCCTTATTTAATTTCTTTCTCTATCTTTTTAGGATACATTAAATATGTGCATTTTTTTTGGAATACATAATAAATATTACCTCATATACTATAAAGGGTCATATATTTAGGATCAAGATAAAAGACTCTATGTTTAAGACTGGAGGGAGTATTTAAGAAAGCTTATCTTTAATAGTCTTCTAAGATTGCCTTTAATTTTCATTAAAAATTAATTGTTTATCTTTCTTCATAAATTAGTAAATGAACTCATTATTTTGTTAACTTTCACAATATGACAATACACAAACAATTTAAAGTCATAAATATATGGAAGCCACCGAAGAAACAACTACATAATAGGCTTTATTATTTTGAAATTAATTAATTCTTGACATTTATTATATTATATAATCTCATGTCAAACCTTTCAAGTATCAATTAATGGAAGATAAGGGTGTGAGTTTAAAGTTTAAAGCAGAGTTACGATAAACAAAATCCACAACCGCGCGGTCGTAGGTTGCCCCTGTGTACTGACTAGCACCACAAGCGCCAACAATAACATTTGTGCAAAATACGAGCTTATAGCCCCACCCATCCACCCACACCCCCCCCCCCCCAATCTTCATGTTTTCGAATCTTGAAAGAACCTCTTAAGATGTCACCGCCTGGATAGTTTCAATGGCATGCCATCATCAAAATCTCCGAAGATACCAAGTGGACAGGTGGTCATGTTAGAGGTGTTGCTTGGTTGAAACTTGCCGGCGTTATCTGGTGGCTCTACATATTCCAGCATGTAGTATTTGCGACCTGCCACGACAGGATGACCTTCTGAACCAAGCACTGCTTCAACATCAACTGAGTCTGATAATGCTTGCTTGGTGAAGACACACAAGAGCAAGATGCTCAGTATACAAATCCTCATGGGTTTGTAAGACCAAGTAAATCATAGGTCTTTTGTTTTTTGGTGAATGGTTTATGTTATGATGTGAGGTTTAATTTGCAGACGTTAGGAGGCAAGGCATTTAAAGATAGAAAATTGTTAACTAATTCAAGAAAATGAATGGAACATTTATTCATACCCATGATTACTAAGTACATTCGAAGATACACCCAACTGAGGTAATATTAAATTTAGATACATGACTCTGGCCATCAATCATAATTTGGATACATCCAACCTGGATAACATTAAACATAGGTACATATATGACTTTGGCCATGAATCATAACTTGGATTCTGGTATTAATTCCATTTCCCTACCCCTAATTCTTGTGTATCAAACCATAAGGGAATGGAGTGGTGGAACACTAAATGGTGTTTAATTCTATTTCTTTCATATGCTGTCAAGTAGTACATACCAAAAGTAAGGCGTTGGTCATAATGAAAGACGTTAAGGTCCACTTAGGTATGATGTTTGATAATCATAAATTTTAATCATTTTTATTCTCCTTTTTTTTTATTGACTTTTGGTAAGTTTTGTGTGATTTAAATAACATTTATGTAATTAACCTTAATTTTGAATAAATGAGAATTTTGGGATAATTTGTAAAACTATTTTTATCTTCTAAATTATTCCAAAGAATTAATTCTTTTTATTTTATTTTATTTAATAATTCTCAATGTGATTATGAGTCATTTGTGTTTAAATTGTGATCAAAGATATGATTAAGAATTGACCTATCTATGGAAAAAATTATTAAAGAACTTTGAAAATACAGGGCCTATTTGGCAACTGTTCTCGAAATAGTTTTTCTGTTTTCAAAAATAGAAAAATAAAAAAACTTGTTTAATAAATCTGTTTTTTATAAAATGTTCTGGAAAATAAAAAAAATAAAAGAACAGAAAACTTAGAACATCTTTAAGGTGTGTTTTATTGTTTTGTTCTGGAAACAAAAGAAAAAATGAAAAATACCCACTCATTAGTGGTAAAGTTATAAATTTTGAATAACTAATTTAATACTTATTAATTATGATTTTGGTAACAATTATTCAAATAAATTTTTTTATTTTCTTGTTTTCAAAACTTGTTTTCGAAAACAATTTTACAAAATTGTTTTGAGAATAATAAAACAGAAAACGTTGTCAAATAAGCCCTTATTTTTTTGTATTTTGATTTCTTTTTTTTTCCTATCATTTTGACTCATAATTTTTCTCTAAATTAAGTTTAAGCTTTATTTCATAATTAACTTAATTTCCTTGTATCAAAATTTAATCTAATAGATGTTACATATTTTTTTAATTGAGAATATAGTTTACCTGATGTAACATTTTCTTGTACAACATGATCTATGCAAGTTGAAATTTTGAAAGAACATTTTAGTCTGTAGAATGCAGGAATTTTATGGAAATTTTAGCTTTCCAACTTTCAAATTTTTTCTCCTTATTATTTATTTATTTATTTATTTATATGTGACTTTATTTTTTTCTCCCCATAACACTCATTTGCATCATTTTCCTTCATCCAAAGACGTCCTAAGCCTTTTTTTTTTCTTTTCTTTATTCAAACCTTCCTTTTTATTGGAGAACCCAGCAAGCTGCCTCTTCATTTTTCTTAGCTCTCTCTCTCTCTCTCTCTCTCTCTCTCTCTCTCTCGATCCTTTTCTTTCTTCTTCAAACCTTCCATTTCTCTACACCTTTCTCCATTCTCGGCTCCTTCCTTCCATTCCTACATAGTTTTCAGGCTCCCTCCTTCCATTTTCCAGCAGCATCGTCGGTTCTCCACCCCCTCCTTCACCTTCTCTCTTTGCCTTTCACTATCTCTCCACCATCCTCCACCATTTTTTGGTTGTTTCCTCCTCACCCGACCACTCCATTTTCGGCCCATTCTCCACCTTCTCCTACCTTCTTTCCATCGAATCTCTTCCATTTTCCATCTGGGTGTCGCTTGATCGTGAGAAGACGCCATGGGAGACTAAGTTTGGTTCAAGTCCCTGGGTTTAGCAACTGATTTTCACTTCATGTGGCACATGGACAAATCATTCTCTCCATCCTCTTGCCATGGCCGAACCATTCTTGTCTTCCATTGGTGCTACTTTCGTGCAAATGGGGAGCTACAGGGTTTGGGTGGTTCATTTGAGGGGCTAGGCATAAAACTTGGGTTTGGATGCTGGGATGAACTTCAAGGAAAAATGAGGATGATTTTTTTCTACTCTCATCTTGTTAATTTTAGAATTTTTATTAATTTTAGCCTTAGGTTTTAAAGTTAAAATTGATGAAATTTTGTATTGACATCGATGTTTGGAGATTGGATTGCGTTGTATATATGATTTTTTATGGATTTATCTTAATTTTGAGCTTGGTTTGCATTATGTTCAGATTTGGAAAATTAAGTATTTTGTCCAAATTTGGTGTTAACTTGATCAATTCATTGGCATATAATGCAATCCAGTTAATGCTAAATATAATTATGCTTAATTAAGAAATTAATTGTCTAATTTGGTATAATTAGATAATTTAATCTAATTCATCCAAATTTATTTAGACACCAAATTAACATTTCATTAAGCTAATTGATTGTACAAGATTAGTTTAAAGTGGTTAACTAATGACAGGAAGTATCTAGGCTAATTGGTTACTTGAACTAATTAAGCTTATGGTAGTTAAGTATTTTTACTATTTAATTACTTAATTAACCACATCCCCATTATTAATTTAATTGAACTCAAGTTAGGATAAATTCAAATAATATGACAAGCCCATAAATGACTCACTTTTCTATAACTAAATTTTAGTTTTCCCTTTAATCCTTGTTTAGTATTTAGTTAATTTGTTTTAATTAATTGTCTATTTTAATTTGGTTTAGTTTTGAATTTAAAAACAAACCCCTAATTCTTAGTTGGTAATTGATATTTGCATATTAAATAGTTTGCATTGTATCTCATAGAAGAAAAAAAATAGCTGCATTAGCATTTTATTTTGTAATAATTAGTTTGCATTTTTAGTTGCATTTCATTAGTAGTTTTAGGTAATTTGTATTTAGTTAGTTTAGTTTAGTTTGGATTTCATTTCATTTAGGACTAGTTTAGGATTAGCATTTTAGTTGCATTGTAGTTTAATTAGTTGCATTGATTTATTGCACTTTAATTTAGTTAATTTCACTTAGTTTAAATTTTCTTAATTACATTTTTTAAAAGAAAATTAAATTAAGTTATGTGTATCATTTTAACTTAGAAATTCACATTATCTTACTTGCACATTGATTGTTACCTCTCTATGAATATGACTTAGGTTGCCTCTATACTACAAATCTCTAACACCTAGTATTAAATTGTTCAACTCTCGACATGACTTGCCAATTCACTACTATAAAAATTAAATTTAGTGAGAGAATTTAGTAAAAGATCACTCTTCCCATACTAAATGATTTAAATAGTAAGGGAATTAGCAAAGAATTTTAAATTCGTAGCCAATGTAAAATTTAGCGAAGGAATTAGTGAGGAATATCCTATACCTCGCTAAATTAGATATAATTAGTGAGGAATTAGTGACAAATTTTTTATTTATCTTTAAATTAATACAAATAGCGAAGAATTAGTGAGGTATTTTTTATTTCTCGCTAAATTTTTTTCAATAGCGAGGAATTTAGCTAGATCTATTTCCCTTACTAAATTTTTCTAAAATTAATTTTAATTTATTAAAATTATTGTATTAAAAATTTAATTAATTAAAATATTCTTTTTTAAAATAATCAAGTTATAAAATTATTTTTATCAGATGATTATTTTAAATCAATAAAAATAGTTAAATTAATTTTTATAACTTGTTGGCAAAAAAATGAAATTGAAAATTCATTTATTATGAAATTCAGAATATATTAATATTAACTTAATTTAGTAAAGGACTTAATTTTGATTAATTTGTGTAACTTCATATAAAAAATATTCATATAAATATAAATATATATATATATATAAATAATTTTATGATATTAATAATTGAAGATAAAATATATTTTGTATTATTGAATAATGTATTGATTTATAAAAATATCTGTGTATTGGTGTGTAGATAAACAATATATATTTAATATTTCATATGAAGACTGCAAATACATTTCAGTTCAACTGACAAAAATGGTGAATACAAAGGCATTGGATCTAAGAGGTTATGGATTTGAATCTAGGGGAAGGCACATTTGAAATGATTATATGATATGGCATGGTTAACGCATGGCGGAGATGTGACGGTGATGTGACAATGACATAGTGCAGACTCATGGGTGATGTGGCATGCCTGGTGGGTAATGTGGCAATGATGTGGCGCAGACTTGTGAGTGATATGGTGATGATGTGGCATGGGCTTGATGGTGATATGGGAATGGTGCCCAACAGACTTTCGAAAGTGTTGAATTTTTTGTAATATTACGAGGAAATGGTGAGTGATGAGTCCATCTCTAAATTTAGAGAAGGATTAGATCCCTTGCTAATTTAGTGAGAGAATCAACCCATCCCTAGTTAAATTTAGCGATGCGATTTATAGTGACTAAATTAGCGAATGACTTTTTTCCTTGTTATTTTCAATTTAATAAGGGAAAAAAAGCATTTAGCAAGAGATTTGTCCCTCACTAAATTTGATTTTTCTAGTAGTGATTTTTTATGCCATTGTCGGGGAGGTGACGTGTGTGTGTGTTTGATTATTTGAGTTGTGTTTTTCTAAGTTTTGCATTGTATTTTTACATGTTTCTTTTTCCAGTTTTCTTGTTTCTTTGCTTGTATATGCTGTCAATTAGCTTTTATTCCTCTTTGTTGATAATGTATGATCTAATCTTCTTTTGATATACTATTTGATTTGGATCCTGAAATTGAGCATACATTTCACTGGTGAAGAAGAATTAGGGCTAGTACTCTTATAGCAGATAGTAGTAATGCAAATCCTGTGTTAGCTTCTTCTTTTTCAGATTCTGTTGAGATTATTCAGTCTATTGATTCCCTTACATCTGTTAGTCATTATGTTAATACTATTGCTTGTTTAAACATGGAACAAAATAGAGATAACAATCATGAATAGACTAATAAGGATAATAGGACTATTAGACAACTTTTATCACCTAATGGCTAATACACATTTTCAACATTGGTGCCTTAATTATTTTGCTTTAGATGCCGATTTTGAGCTTAAAACTGGCTTATTCACTTATCACCTAAATTTCATGGTTTGGCAGGTGAGAATCTGGACAAACACCTTAAGTTGTTTCATATGGCATTTTCCACAATGCCATATATTTTTTCCTTAGAATTCCTTTAAATTAAAAAATTGAAAAATATAAAAAATAAGTATTTTAAAAATTAGTTAAAAATCCTTTACGATACACTTATACTTAAAAATAATTTATGCTAAAAAATAAATATAAAAAGTATTTACTTAAAATATTGAATTATGTATTTATTACTAATTAACCACAAAGTTTTACTTAAAAGTCATCGAAATGAAAAGCTGTTTTAAATATATATATATATAAGTGAACATGTGGATGGTTATATTGTACTGATATCTCAGAAAGGAAGGCATATCCCTATCGAATACGTATTAAATATGATACATGTACTATACTTCATAATACATATTTTTTACTTATCACTATTTTTCTCTTTTAAAAAGTTCTAAAATGACTTTGAAACATATAAGAAAATACTCAGTTTTTTTACTTCTTGTTTTATATATCATTATATTATTTTTAAGATACTTGTTGAAAACTCAAATTTTTTATATTTTTTATTTCGATCATTAATTTATTGAATACATAAAAATTTTATATGTATATCTCTTGTAAAAATTTAGGGTTCTTCATTTATCTCAACATCTTAGTACATGTATATATACACTACATGAGCCTTATCGGTGTGTTATCTATGATCATGATTTTCATGTCTCAATATTATCGCTATATCCTGATTGACTTATCTAAGGAATTCTTAAAGAAGACAAAAAAGGAAGCCTTGGTAAAATACATGACTCTAACCCATTAGAACACAAAGCTCGGCCCACTAATATATGTGACATGCATAAGTTAATCACTCCCCCTCAAGTTAGAGCATGTAGATTTGTAATGCCCAACTTAACTCATAACATTTTGAATCTCTCTTGCTTGACTGCCTTAGTGAAGATACCGGCAAACTTTTTGTTCAAAGATGATTCCTCTAGCCTTATATCTCTGGATTGTACTCTTTCTCTTGAATGAAATAGCAATCCATCGCTACGTGCTTGGTTGTTTCGTGGAACATTGGGTTCCTTGATATGTGCAATGCTACTCAATTATCACAATATAGAATGGTAGCTTTGTTTTGTCTTATAGAAAAATTTAATGATATTTCCACTTCTACTGTGCAAATTCTTTGGGATGGATGCAAGGCAAACGATTTTAACTGGTCTCGTGATATCAGACAAGAGGGCCCCTTATCTCTATATTTGTTTGTTATATGTATGGAGAGGCTTGCTCATCTCATTCAACCTGAGATGTCAAATAGAGGGTGGAAACCGATTAAGCTATGGAGAGGAGGGTCGCCTATTTCTCATTTGTTTTTTGCGAATGTTCTTATTGTTTCTCTGAAGCTAACTTGGATCAAGTAAGTGTTGTTAATAGATGTCTAAATAAGTTTTGCTCCATTTCTGGCTATCAAGCTAAAACTAGAGTTTTTTTCTCTTGGAATGTTAATTACAATAGAGCCTCTCAAATCAGTGGCTCTTGGGTTTTCGAGAACTGGTGATCTTAGTAAATATTCGGGAGTGCCTTTTCATCATGAGAGGGTCAGCAAAGCTACTTATCAATTTGTGGTTGATAGGATTAAAGGTAGGTTGAGTAGTTGGAATTCCCACTCTTTGTCTTTCACTGGAAGAAACACACTTATTTCTTTTGTGATTTCTTCCATTTCCATATATCCTATGCAAACTTTGGTACTCCTAGCTAGTTGTTATGATGAGATTGAGAAAAGTGCTCGAAGTTTTCTGTGGGGATCTTTAAGTGAGAGGAAGAAGATGCATCTTGTAGCTTGGGAGAGAGTTTGTCAAGATAAGACACATTGGGTATTCACCATACCAAACAACAAAACCAGGCTCTCCTCACGAAACTGGGATGGGGGTTGGTGCATAATCCTGATGCTATGTGGGTCAAGGTTTATTCGTGGCAAATATTGTTGTGGGAATGATGTGCTCCCTATAATTGATAAAAAAGATTCCCAGATCACGTATTTGGGGTGGAATAAAAAAAATGAGGGAGTCCGTTTCTAGGGGCTTGGAAGAGTTTCAAAGGTCAGATGGTACAACGGCTTACCATTAGAAATATGACAAGAATGTTGTTTTTTCCATGAAATCAACCTATAAGTCTCTCAACGAATTAGTGGGTGAGGTGGATAGTTTATGGTCTAAGATTTGGAAGCTTAAAGTCCCTCAACGGTGTAGTCATTCATGTGGCTTTTACTTCATGGAAAGCTCCTCACCAATAAACTTAAATGGGATCGTGGACTGCATGACACAGTCATGTGTGATATATATGCCAAGGGGAGGATGAAGATATGCCACATGTTTTACTTGACTGTAAAGCTGCGAGGCCCCTATAGGCAAGCTTAATCCGGAAACCTTTGTTGCGTGAGTTCTTCTCCAAAGGTCTTCAAGATTAGTATGTCATGAATCTTTATAAAAAGGTTGGGGAGGTCACTGAATGGTGGCAGGATGTCTTTTCTATTGTGGAAGCGAAACGGATATGTGTTTGAGCTAGGACTCCATTGCTACCACGGAGAGTATTGTTGCAGAAGCTAAGGCTGTTATATGATGCTTGCACCAGGTGACAAGTAAGATGAATGGGGAGAATATGTTTGGTTGGTCACCGGAGTGAACTCTTTGAGAAGAACACTCTGACATTGATTGGTTCGGGCTTGGGTTGATGGTGCTTTCTCTCATGTTAACCATCGTGTTGGTTGTGGGGGTATTATTAGGAGCCATGTTAATTTGATGAAGGAAGCGTTCATGCTACGACTAGAAGCTGGACATAATCTCATGGCTGAACTAAGGCTTGCTTCATGGGATTGAAGAGAGCTTGGGAGGGAGGGTATAAAAAAGTCATCCTACAAACGGATAGTTGTGAGGTGATTTCGTTGTTGGAGTAGGAAGTTTTAGATGTGCATGTAGAGTGGCAACTGATTACAGAATTACAAGCTTTCTTGCAGTAGGATTGGACTATTCATTTGGAATGGATTCAGAGGGATGAGAACCAGGAAGCTGATTACTTAGCAAAAGAAGCTGTGTGTGTGTTACCAGGATTCCATTTTGTCTCCAAAGAGTCATTGGTGAGTATTTTCAGATTGGGGAGTATTAAGTAGTTTTTTCTTCTTGCCTTTTGTTTTTTAATTTTTTCGGATTATATAAAAAAATTTAATAATATTTTATCAAAATATTTTTAACTTAAATATTAAAAAATGATTTGTACTTCACTTAACATTATTTCTATTGAAGGGTAAAATAGTAAAGAAATAATTAATACTTTATTGATAATATAAAAATGATAGTTAAATTGGAACTAAATTTTCTAAAACATATAAAATATGATAGAATGACTGTTATTTTAAAAAATGAGACTTCAATTCTTAACCAACACGATTTCTTCACGAAATCGGTGTAACTCTTTAACAATATTTATTGCGATCAACTTCCATTCCTGCTTATTTAACACGGCCTTCATTAAACTAAGTTTGTATGGTAATATATATCATTCATGTATCAAAGTAGGGTTCAAATTGGCACTTATGGCCCACATCTGTCCACCCTTCTAAACTAGTATCACTTAGGTTTTTTTTTCTGCCCTTCAAAACACTATACTTATCAATATCATTTGTATCAATATATTAATATTTAATACAAATTATAAAATTGTTAAGGAGTTGTAAGTTGTGTACAACACAGGTTTATGCAATTTTATGAGGCTCATTTAGGGGTGCACAAAGACCAGGTAAGACCGGGTTGATAGTCAATCCGATGCTCGGTCTTTGTGAGATAGAGCGGGACCGGGCCAACCCAACATATGAGACCAGGGTTGGCTCAATCTTAAAAGTATTTAAAAATAAAAAATTAATTAATTTTATTTATTAACAAAAGTATAATTATATTCATTCAAAATATATTTTCTTAAAAAAATAATATTATAATCAAAACTAGCATTTATTAAAATTATAAATACTTAATAATTATGTATTATTTTTGCACAATATTAAGAAATTAATTTAAAGTTTTAAATAAAATTAAAAGATTAGATTTTTAAAAATATTCATAATAATGATATAGTCAATTTATTATATATATTATGCATAAAAAATACCATATAAAATTAATATTTATCAGTTATATATATATAAAATATATGTATTGGGACCCGGCGAGACCGGGTTCGACCTCAATTCGGTGTCCAACCCGGCCCGATCTCCAGATCAACCCAATATGCTAGATAGGACCGGGCTACCGAGTTACTGTTAGAAACAGTATATGAAAACAACCAGTGCCCAGAAACGTATGATAACACACTGTCTTTAAGGTGTTATTCGCCACCACTTGGTTTGCTGCAGGGATCCGACGAATCACCCCTAGGAGTTATTCTAAGCACCAAAGATATCTGACAATAACTTCAGATACCTCGAAACACAGAACGAAACAGAGAGATTGTAAGCAAGAGAAGAGAATGTGGGTGTTCTTTTAGTCTCTAGTATGATCCTTTTATAATAGTAGAAAATAGAAAATTGAAACGTTGTTTATGAACCTGTTTGTTTATGAACATTGTATTTGAAATGTTGTTCATGAACCTGTTTGTTTCTGAACATTATATTTGAAACGTTGTTTATGAACTTGTTCATTTCTGAACTTTGTATTTGAAACGTTATTGTCAAATTGAAACAGAATATCAAATGACATGTTGTTTCAGAACGTTGTTATTTGAAATTCTGTTTCTGAAAAAAAATGATTAATTAAAATATTAATATGAAATTCATATCAGACCAGATTTTCACCATTAGATCAATCCAATGACCGTTGTTGTCAAAAAGAGAAGTGCTAAGTGCTTTAAATATTAAATAAATAATATTTAAATCCACTTAACATTTTTGTTTAGTAATTATTTTAATATGTTTTGTCTTCTCTCTCTTATATACATTTCATAAGCCTTACTCCCATCCAATATGGGATTTTAGTTTTTTCAAAGAAAAAAAACCACAAGCTACATGTCAATCTCTTTAAAGAAATTATTCAGACATTTTGCTGTACAAGAATTTCTTTTTTACAATTATTATTTTTAGGGTAACTAACTAACTTCAATAGGAATCCAATAAGAATTTACAGAGAAATGATCGAGGATCTTAGGATTAACGAAAAGTGGGCATAAATTCTGTTAATGTTCTCGATAGCCTAATTAAGGAATTATAGGATATGATTTCCACGGAAGTAATCATGGTTGAAAAGAACGCTTTCAAATTGAAAAAGCGAAAAGTGTGTGTGTATAAACTCACAAGCAAGGAAATTGAGAAACAAAAGGTGCATAATATATATATAAATAAATAAAAACTCAAAAGCAAGCAAAACAGGAAAAAGCAAGTAAACGAGTGAAGAAAGTGCAAAGCAAGATCCCATAATCACGCTATCCTTTTTTTTACTTGTTAATTTCATTTGTTATTTATAACTGCCTTTCTTTGCTTAACATTCACTTCAATATTAATTTCCCCTAAAATAAATATACATGCTCGTAAATACGTGAACTTCCACAAAGACCGTATAACATTTTAATACTACGTTAAGTCTTTCCATAAAATGTGTGTATATATATCAAAGGTTTTCCTTCGGAATTATCGTTTCATATAAAGATCGGAAACTGAATGCAATATTTTAATTAGCTCTTCTACTTCATATAATCTTTCGCATTCAATAAGTGATTGATAAAATTGTTTGCAGCAGAGTATAACGTTAAGGTCTAGAAAGATTTTCCCCAAAAAAAGAAAAAGAAAAGGTTAGAAAGAGAACAGTAAAGTAATTAATAGAATGTTCATTAAAAAAAAGTAATTAATAGGATAATCATTAACAGATTAATTTTTAGATATTCGTATAGCCACCTGTACAAATAAGTTTATTATAATTAACTTATTTTAGTTATAAGTTCTCATACTAAACATTTTTTGTCTTTCCAAACCTTATATTAATTTACATGACATAGAAAACTGAGAAATAATTATTCAAGAACCATGCGGGATATGATCATCAATAAGCTACTGTTAGAGGAATCAATGAGAGCTCTTTAAAAATAAATAGGGTAGATGGTGAGATTTATTAACATATCTACTTTGGTGACTTATAACATATTTTTATAAAAAGCTCAGCTTTTAAAAAGATCAAAGGTTTCTTTTTAATTAAATCTTTTGGAAGTCTATGTAAAGTAATCTTTTGGGAAAATGACAGTTCAATTCTCAGAAGTAAAAATATTTCCCAATCATGACCTAATTCGAAAATTTCTAAATTATATAAACTGAATTTTCAACTAAAAATTTTTATTTACAAATATTTTTTATTAGAGGTTCTGAACTGTTTTTGCCTAATCTTTTTATTATGATACACATATTTCAAAGTAATTTATCAGTAACAGAGTTCAACATATAAGAGTTCGAGTTCTCCATAATATGTGTGTGTATATATATATATCAAAATCCAACTATGATTTAATTCTTAATTTGTATTATTTGATCATGCAGGGAATGTACTTAATAATAAGAAAGACAAATGTGTGATCCACGAAATCTTCTTTTGAATATTATGGATTATGACTGTGGTTCAAAACTGATAATCTTCTTTCCGGTTAAAAATCATTCAATATCTAACATTATGGACTCATTTGAAATGCACTAGATTTCAAATAAAAGGAAATTCTCTCATGATTCTTTTCCACTGGAAGACTAATCTTTTCTAGACAAAAAGATATCATTAAAATGGATTTTACCTCTCCTAAAAAAGTATTTTTTATACACACAATTAGAGATTGAATTTAGGATAATATGTTTAAGGATCACAGCTATCAGTTAACTGAATTGAACCATGTTGATGAAAAATCTGGACTTTATATATAAATGTGGAGCTACAACCAATAAGCTGTTGGGCCAAGTGGTAAGCGGTTTGGTCTCTCGTAAGGAGGAGAACACAAGTTCAAATCCTGAGAAGCGCACTTGTTGGGAGGGGAGCTAACCTTTTGCGCTTTATTCTCCCCGAATCCAAAACCCAAAGGGTTTCGGACACCGGATGGTGAAAAAAAAAACTGTGGAGCTACAAATTGAAAGAAAACAAAAGAGAGGAAAATTTGGGAAAGGTTAATGGAAGACAAGGGACCAACATTTTGGAAAGGATCTTTGAAGGAAGAGAAGAAGAATTGGGTGGTGGAGCCTACGGCGGGGACCTAACGGAGGGACAATGGACTTTAATAAAACCCTAATACAGCCTGTAAAGTCTCAGTGGACGGCCATTATTCCCTCTTCTCTCTCCCCTTTGCCCTTCACAAGATGGTAAGTAACACTAACACCACCCATCATTTACCACTATTTAGCCTAGGGATTCATGAAAAAAAAAAACAGATCTTTTTAGGCATGACTTTTGTGCACTTTCTTATGTGGATTCCAGAAAATACTTTGACAAAACTCAACATCATGTATATTTGTTAGTTAATTAATTAATACAAAACATTACTTCTTTCTATAGAAGATGATGAAAGGGATTTGGATTTGATGTATGTAATGCAATTACCAGTAATTGATAGATATACTTCCATGGTTTAGTGGCCTTTCAGTTAGAAATTTAGCTAAAATGTAGTTATGTTTGTCTTTTAGTTTAAACTACAATTAATGATTATTATAGCTGAAAACTTCTTTCACCGAATTTGACTCAAAACCAACTTGTCTTCTATTGATGTCATTTAAATTATTGGCTATTATAATTTATCACTTAATTGGCTTCTTACATTTTTAATTCAAATTTTAAAAGAAATGATTATATAAATAAATAATAAAATAATGTGAATGTCATATGAATTATGTTTCAATTATATCTTAGACATCTTTTTAAGTATTCACGGGCCAATGTCAGAATTCATTCTCATATTCATTTCTTAAGGTTTATTTTTATTTCTAATAATATGTTTATTGCGTAAACATAAAACTTCGTCAGCCATTCTTTTCAAATCAAATTCCCATAAATAAGCACACATTTTGATTTTTGAGTTCGGGTGTGTCAAGGCTTACGACTATTTCTTGATAATTATTTTCAGTCTCTTTTTTAAAAAATTATAAAATTACGATTTGTTGGTAAGCAGAAATACTTTTTTAATAAAATTAAAAAAACAGAGGTGAGTTGATCCTGCATTAGAGTTGACCTTATATCTTAAAAAGTGCTACTCAGTAACATGATTATCACATCGATCAGCAATATAACATATCTTTAGCGATACAAGATATACGAGCCACATCCTTACAAGTTAGACCAATTTTTGTTGGTTAAACAAAAATACTTTTAAAAATTGAATTTTTGACAATTTTGGCATTCAGCTTGTTTTAAGAAATTATTTTCTCTTCAACGATACCAAAACATTATCAGTCACATACAAAAGATTGTAATTTTTTTTTCAAGGATTATTCCTCAAATAACAATTGAAGATTAATCCTTTCAAGATATAAAAATTACTAAAGTGAGTTTTATCTCTCTCAATATAATCTTTTTCATGCACACATCATACTTAAAAAACATAGTTATCTACTAATTTTGTCTAGCCTTGTTTGGTTCCAATTGTAATTGTAATTTTAATCACAACATCAAAACACCTTGACATTTCAATGTGTTGGAAAAGAGTAGAAATTAAGTTTCGAAATTAAACTTAAGCTGCAAAAATATGGGAAATTTATCTAATTACCTTAGCAATCACACAAAATCACTTATTAGGAAACTTTGTGCTGTGTTATTCACAACAGTATCTAAACCTCTTTCACTCTACCTCAAGTCGAATTTGGGGAGAATTTTTTTCAACTAAACTATTTTCACATCTTTAAAAGATAGAATAGGATATGATATGATATGATTTTATCTCTCATTTAAAGGTATAATCTCAACTAGTTATGAAATAATATTAATTATCTAAAATAATTAATTCCAAATATCTCAAAATCTACCTTTAATATTTTTAGTTTGAATTTGAGATTTATCTCTTCATGGATGAATAAATGCAACACAATAGATAAATGAAATATATTGGTAATTATTACATAATTATTCGTGGTTTTGATATTATCAAGTAATAATAATATGGAAAAAATTATCAAGTTATACTTTAATACTAATTAAATAACCCATATGTATTAAATTGAAACACATTAAAATAAAATGTAAATTTGTCATGATTATAACTTATAAGGAACAAAATATATATACGAGTAAACAAACTAAAAGAAGAAAGGTTTGGCCAAAAAGAAAAAGAAACGAGAAAGGTTACTAATAGCGCTGACTGGATGAGAATTTCTTTTGATTATTTTTGGCCAACAATTTATTTTTTATTATTCAAGCAACATCAATGTAAAATAAAAAATGGTAAGCCTAATTAAGAAAATAAAGATAAAGTAACATATGGACAAAAGAAGAATGAATATATACGGATATAATATGACACAGAAGAAGTGAAGCTGTTTCTCACTCTCACCATTTGTACCTTCATGCAATGCATTTGATCGCCCCGATGCCAAACGAAGAAGGAAGCTTCAACACGTCCCCTGGTTCTGTAAATATGTACTTACGAAATAAAAGATACAATAAAATATAAGGAATCAAAGTGTATAAGGTCAAACATTTTATTAGTAACAAAATATTTTACAGTCTTTATATTTAGATCCATTCAATACAAACAAGAAAACTAAATAAAAATGTAATTTTTCATTGAAAAATAACTCTTTATATATTTTTTAAAAAAAGAAAATGTTAATAAATTAATTGTAAAAAAACAAAAACAAAAATTCTTTTACAACAGTCTTGTAATGAAATAGAACCAAATATGTTTTGGCCAACACAAATATAGCCAAATAGAATAATACACAAATCAAGAGAATTCAAGAGTGACATGCAGCTCTTGTAACGCCAAAAGCACCACGTGGGGTATGCGTCTTATGTACGAGTACGAGTGCTCCAACACACACAAAAACACACCCCGAATTACACAAATGTGGTTAAAGTTAATAACGAAATTGGTAGAACAATAAATGCCATATAAGAAATTACGGAGTCTGTCCATTGTCTATCACCAAATCTCCAAATTTAACTACAATAATAATAATAATAATAATACTCCCTCTTATTCTTAATATAAGGCCATTTTAACCGAATCACACGAATTAAGAAGGGGAGTTAAAACTAATTAACTACCTCGATTTTTTCAAAAATTTCAATATTTTTCCCAAAGTACCCTTATTTAATATCTCTCCTTTTCCCTTTGGATATATTAAATAGGGGTATTTTTTGAAAATGTATAATAAATACCACCTCGTATATTGTAAAGGGTCTTATATTTAGGATCAAGTCAAAAGGTTCTATATATAGGACCGGAGGGAGTAATAATAATAATAATAATAATAATAATAATAATAATAATAAAAGTACAATATATTATATATGTGTAGGTGTGTTCAAACCTGGCTGCTTTGTCTCAAAGTAAAACGTGTCGGTGTCAGTCTCATGATCTCCTCCTCTTCCTTTTTGATTTACACATTCACATTCATTTCTATTCTCCTCTTTTCTTCCTTTTTCCTTTTAATTTTTAATTTTAATTTTAGGATGTCAATAAAAAGGCATTGTATAGTGCTCTCTCTTCCTTCAAAGATAAGCCTCACTCACTCACTCCTCCTTCACCCTCCATTATCATCACATCATTACTGTTCACTCCCCCCCCCCCTCCCTTCTCTCTCTCTCTTTCTCTCTCTTTCTCTTTCATCGTCATCTTCTCTTCCTCATTCTAATCCCGCCCACCTCTTGTTGTTGGTGGATCATTCTCTCTGATTCATTCCGCGTTGCCTCCAATGGCTCCTTTTCTCGGAATCTTGTTTTCTTTCATGGCTCTGTTTCTTGCTCTGGCTATGGCGGATTCCCTCAAATCCACCTCCAAGGAGCAGATCCAGTGCACAATGTGCTCCTCTTGTCAAAACCCCTGTAATTCAGTTCCCTCCCCGCCGCCTCCTTCTCCTCCTCCTCCGGCTTCCTCCGGTGGTTGCCCTCCTCCTCCTTCTCCACCTAGCTCCGGTGGGGGCGGTGGAGGTGGTGGTGGAAGCTACTATTACTATCCTCCTCCGCCTGCTCAATACATTTACTCCTCCCCGCCTCCGCCTGCCTCTGGTGGCGGAGGAGGAATCGGCGGCGCTGGCTCGTATTACCCTCCTCCCTATAACAAAAACTATCCCACTCCCCCGCCACCTAACCCAATTGTCCCTTATTTCCCTTTCTACTACTACAACCCCCCTCCTCCGTCCACGGCGGCTCCTTCGCCGTCGATGGGGTCATTGGTTTCTGCAATCACTCTGTTTTCCTCTCTGTTTCTCTTGTTTTTGTAGAAAAGAAAAGAAGAAACAGAAAGAAATGGTGGGAATAACTGAGCAGGATCGCAGATCTGGAAATTTACGAGGGAATGCGGGCGAAGAAGGAGCACGCGAGAGCTTCAATGGCGGATTCCTGAATTTCCCAAATTACCTTTTTTTTTTCTGGCGCAAAGGAAAGAACACAGTACAAGAACATCACGCATTATAATTATGGTTGTTATTCCTCCCTTTTTTTTCTCTGTTCTCTGAATTTCTTTGGTAATGTAGGGATCGAGAACGATGTTGATCTGGCAATTTGATAGCAATTTGTACGTAGCTTTATGATTTGATTAATCTTATGATCATCAAATTTTAGAAATAAAATGTTTTGGTCGTTTCGCCTATTTACTTATGTATTTATGATTATGATTATCATGTTGATACTGAAGATTAATAGTTTGGGGCAATAATTGAGGCATTCCCAAACCAAAAACTATATTTTGGTGAAGAAAAAAAAAGAATATATAAATATATGTATGTATGTATATGGGGGCAATGAGAATCCTTTTGGATGGGGTGGGGTTGATGAACATAATAATGAATGTGACAAGAATGGTTGTATGGGGTGAATTAGCACTTACCCAATTTTAGGTTACTCATAAAACGAGAACAACTTTATTCAAAGTAATTTTTTTTTAGTTATATTTCTTATTTTTATGCATTTGCAGAGAAAATAAGAGAATATTTTTCTGACCAACAAAAAAAAATCACATAAAGGGATGTGAATGTGTACAAAATTTACATTTCATCATTACACTTATCATTTTTTGTTTTAATTCTCTTGGAATGTATAATATATGTTTATTTATTTTTTAATAAATAATATATATTTTACTTCCATGAATATAAGAAATCTAGACTATTTTTCATAAATAATGCATAATAAATACTCTGTGAATGTGAGTGATCTATACTTCCTCCGGTCCACATTATAAGACATTTTGTATTAATTATATGCATATTAAGAAAATCACTTTTTCAACTCAAATCAATGTAAAAAGTACCTACATTTCCTATTTTACCCTTATTAAATACCACATTTTATTATTATTAGAGAGTTATAAATAAAGAAAGATAAAGCATTAAAGACATGTGTAAAATGGGAAAAAATATCTAATGCCTTATATTTTGGATAAAAAATTTGTCATACAATACGCTTTATAATATGGACCGGAGGGAATATTTTGTTTTCAAAAATAATGTGGATTAAGTAGGTGTTGTCAACAGTACTTTACTAAAATTGTAGCATATAGAATTAGCAATGTTGTAAACATGTTGAAAATATATTGGGACTTTATGAATTACAACTATATAAGTCACATTCTTTTTGGAAAATATATATATAAGTCGTAATAGTTAATTTTTTTAACTAATTAAACTATGAGATTAAATAAAACCACCCAACGCATATGACAATTTAAAACCCTTCATAATTATGAGAGAAGAAATATATTTAAGATGGGATAAATTTAAAGAATTCAAAGGAAGATTAATTTTGAACAGTTATGATAAATTTAAAAAAAAGTCCAAGAATATTAACTAATTATAACAAATTTTCTTGTTGGATATGAATTACTCCATTAGTTTCGCTATATAGTGTACTTTTTTGAGAAATTTATGTTTCATAATATGGTTCACTTTATAAATTACGTAGTGTAATTTTTTTCTCTTTTCAAAATTATCCCTAATTAATAGACTCAAATATTTATTTATTATTAAAATATTTCATTTCCAATGCATTTAATGAGGGTAATTTGAGAAAATATAAAAAATTTTATTAGTTATTAATTATTATCTTGATGTATGTATGATAGTTAGAAGTGCACTATAAGTTAAAAGAACATGTAACAAAGAAAATGACAAAATTTGTAAAAACGATACATGAAATTGGTGACACGTACGGTAATTAATCACCCAACATATCACATGCGGACTTACTATTTAATAATTTGGTACGTGGAGGAACCTAATTGAAGAAGTCAATGGTGAATGATCCGAGAGGACGGCATGTCTTGAGTGCTTGGGGAGGGTCGGTTACTCTTTCTTCTGATATTTCAAAATAATAATAAGATTAAGACTATTTATTCTGTTGATGTTATTATCAGATGGTGACTATCAATATTCAAAATACTTGGGAGCGTCTGACTAAATGGGTCGCTTTAATTCATTTTTATTTGAATGTAAAAACGAAAAAGTAACGTTGCAATCGGTTGTCTGTCATATTCAATATATGTTCTATTTCGAGCTCGTATGACTTTGGATTGGATCCTTTGACCTTCCGCTTTCCAAAGCTTAATTTGAACCCACTTTGTACAGGATCACATTTATAACGTAGTAACTCGTTATATTTTAATTTAAGAATCGTATATTCAATTATTTTACTGTAAAAAAATTAGGATAAATTTTCAGCTACCAAGTATAATTATGATGAGTTAGGAGTTGCTTCATACGCAGGGGACGCAGTTAAAACATTGTAGAGGGCCAAATTTTTGAAAAATAATTTATATTTTGTATTATTAATATCATTTTTTATTTATGATAACATAATTAATTTTCAAAATAATTTTGTAACTTAAAAATATGAAATGACAAATTATGTATAATTATATGATATTTTAATAATTGAATATATATATATATACAAAGTGAAACCATATATATATAATATGTTAATTTTAAGAAAAATTTGTAAAAAAAATATTAAACTCTTGTATTTTCAATATATTTACATATCTCATTGTTCATTGATAATTTGAATAAAAGATTAGGATAGGTCATCAAAATTTTGTATAAATACATCAAGATCCATAGATACTTTAAAAGTTATATGTTTAACCTACTTAAACAACTCTCAATTAATATTATATATAGATTGAATAAAAAAATTAAATATATATTTATGCAAATATATTTTTATGATAACCAATTCCAAACAATTTAATAAAAAATGTATTAACATGTACAATATAAATAAATTGTTCTTTTCTTCTTATGAAAAGTTAATATTTGTCCAAAACAAAAATATTTTAATAAACTAATAAAATATATATTTTATTTCCTTTTAAATATATCAATAATGTATATAGTGTGTGTGTATAAATATATATTATATATATATATATATCTATTGGGTGTGTAGTGTATATTATATAGGGGAGGAGGGCCAAGTGTATATATATATATATATAATATTATTGTGTGTGTGTGTGTGGTGTATATTATATATATATTAAAGGAAGGGGAAACAATGTTTTGAGAACCAGACCGGACCGGACGGTCAGACTGGTTGGACCATCACCCAGTGTAAAGAATGGCTCGATTTTCAGCTTTGGACCGTTTTAGAGGTTAAACCGGATTGCACCGTTTTGAACCGACTTTTGAGCCGAAAATCGGAGTTGAGCCGGGAACCGGAGTGATTTTTAGAGAATCGGACAGTTTTTTAAATTGGGTAAAATTTAACTTAAATTTAATTTTTTTTGTCAAAATTATTAATTATAAAAATTACTAGAGAGTATAACACATTTTTTTTATTTTAAAATTACTAATTATAAAAATGAAAAATTTCATTGTATTATACTCTCTCCGTCCCAAATTATAAGAGAATTTTGAAACTCTTTATTTATCTCAAAATATAAGAGACATGGATAAAATTTGTGGAGTAATTAATATCATTTTTTTTTTATACCCTTGAGTAATTAAGATTGTATTGATAATTACTAATAATGAATTAGTCTTACTTCATACTTTTAATGTGGGCAATTTTAGAAAAAAAAATGAAATTGTAGTACAATTAATGAATTTATCTACTAAAACTATTTTTTCCTTGATATAGATGAAATAATTATTTATTTTTTATAATTAGGAACATAGAGAGTATAGTCATTTATAATATTATGGTCATGTAGTGTTATCATATTAAAGTGTTTTAATATACTTTCAATGATTTAATATATATTATTATTATATGAGCTTATTAACTTATTATGAACTTAAATAACAATTTGATATTTTATTTTTATACATATATTATTATATATAATATTATTTTTACTTAATTATTATGTCACTGATTTAACCACCAGTCTAACCGGTTGAACCATAAAAATCGTGATTTAGTGAAATTTTCGATTCAACATTTGGTCTGATTTTTAAAACATTGGGAATAGGTTGAGGGGGGTGAAGACCCTCCCAACAATAACATAGGTCTGCCCTATTCATACGAGAGAATATAAGGGTGGAAGGCTCAACTTTCCAGCATGTATATAAATTGTTATTGCTTGATTTGCACAAATTTAGAAGTTGAAGTATAATTCTATTTCTTGAATATTTTATAATATTTTTCTTAAAAAAGCCATTAACTCTTTAATTCATAATTTTAGTAGAAATGATATTTATGTATTTAATACTAAATCATAATATATTTATTTTAAAAAAAATTTAAATTTTTAAAAAATAAAAAATAAATTAATTAATTAAAAAAATAAATAAAAATGTACTTCTCAAAAAGTTAATTCTTACAAAATTATACCTTTTTTTATAAATTAAAAAAATTATAATAATAAAGGAAAGGTTGGGATGGAAGGAGAAAGAAGTGAGGAAGAACGGAGGAATGTGGGATTTGTAGACACAGGAGATTTGGATGCTTCTGCTTAGCCAATCATATTTGTAGGAATCACTTATTGATCTCATCCATGGATTTTTTGCATCCTACAATCTCCGTTTAACTCTAAAATTTCTCTCTCTCTCTCTCTCTTTCTCGTCTAGAGAGAGATTGTGAGAAGTGTGTGTCTCCCTATGAGTGAGTCTTCTTCTTCTTCTTCTTCTTATATGTGAGATTGGTCTTGTGATTGATCTTATTTGATTGTTCCATTCTATTCAATTGCAACAAGTAATGGAGATTGATGGTGAAGATGGTAGATTGGGCGGAAAAGGAGATCGTGTTATGCTGAATTGGAAATCGGATGAAATTCAAAGTGTAACAAGGAAAAATCTAGTTGCTAGATTGATCACAGATAAAGCAAACAATATTTCGAAGGTGATTGAGATGATCAAGAAAGGCTGGAATCTACATGATGGAGTTGAAATTACGAATACATGAGGTAAAACTTTTATATTCAACTTCTCCAGTGAAGAAGAGTACTCTAGAATTCTAAGAGTAAGACCCTGGGTGATTCTAGACTTTGTGCTAAATGTCCAGAGGTGTTCAGAAATGGCGATGCTCTTAAAGGTAGATTTTTAGTGTTGCCCGTATTGGATTCAATTCCATAATGCTCCTTTTGCTGCAATGAGTCAAGAGAATGTTATAAAGCTTGGATTGGTGATTGGTGAGGTTGTGGATGTGGAGGACAATCTTAAATGGAAGAATGCTTAGAAGTTTCTATGTGAGAGAGTTGTGAATGATGTAGGTAAGCCGTTAGTCATTGGTTTCCAGTTATCAAGATATGCGATGTCAAATATATGGATTCAAGTGAAGTATGAAAGGCTTCATAATTTTTGTCGTAGATTCGGCATATTAGGTCATGAACCGAGGAATTGTAGAGGTTCAGTAGTCATGTTGATTGTTAATCTTTCTGTTCGTACGTATAGTTCAGATATGGCGGTTTTGCCAGTGAGGACTTGGGAGGAAGCTCTGGTTTTTTGTAATCAAAATTGGCGTGAAGAGGAGGGATATAGTAGAAGGATGGCACGTGCAAATTCTTGTAACACTTATACTCAAACTAAAGAGAGGAATGATGTGGAAGCTAATGATAGAAGACAAATGGAAGTTGATGTGGATCAAGAGTTGATTTTCGGTGATGATCCATGAATGAATAGGTTGGGTCGGGTGCAATCCAAAGGAAGTTAGGCCAGAGGAAAAATGAAAAATGTTGTTATAGAGCTCGTTGATCTAGAAGAGAGGCCTATCTCTGTTTATGAGATTGACGGTTCAAGTAATACGCAAATGGAAGATATTGATATTGATATTGATATTGAAGGTATGATGGTGAAGGATAACATAAATTGTAGTAAGTATATAGGGAAGAATATCACAGTTGAAGGGGTTAAAGATGATTTAAAGGTTTTCACACCTTCTAGCTATTGTGTTGAGCTACTATCCAATGATGAGATGAATGGTGGTGAGATTGTAGTGTTTGAAAGGAATAATCTGGTGACAGAGATTTCTAAAAAGATGCAATGAGTAAATCTCAAAAGGAAAGATGAAGATATATTGCATTCATGACAGTGTAAGGTTCAAAAGATATCTCAGGAAAGAGTGAGTTTTAAAGCTATAGTGTCAACTTTTGCTGTGGGGAACAATGTGTATGAAAAAAAAGAAAAAAAGAAGTTCTGTATTGAAGAAAATAGGTAAAGGTGCTTTTGAAGAATTGGTGAATGTGTATGGTCTTGTTGATGTTCCAATGAAAAGGGTGGAGTCTGGTGCTTCTACTGAAATTGCTAAGGGTTTTGGTGGCTATCCTTCATCAGCCACCAGGGAGCAATGAAGTTTATATCTTGGAACGATCAAGGCCTTTGGGGTTGCCTTGACAGTGAAGAACCTGAAGGAGGTTTGCAATAAACATAAGCCTTCTTTGGTGTTCATTATGGAAACGAAGATGGCTAAAGGAAGGGTTGAAAGATTGAGAAGAATGATGGGTTATAGTATGGCAATTTATGTTAATCCTATTGGCTGGAAGGGTGGGTTGGCCTTATGGTGGAATGCTGATATTAAGGTAAATGTATTATTGAATACAATAAATATCATTCATACTAATGTGAAAAAGCGAGGTAGTATGAATGTTTATTGTGCTTCTTTTATACATGATCTTCCTATTGAGGGGGAGAGGAGGGTGGTTTGGGAGAAAATTAAAAGGTTAGCATGGGGTATAATTTATCCATGGGTTTGTATGGGTGATTTCAATGATATCCTAACACAAAGCGAAAAGCTTGGGGGAAGGATAAGAGATTCTAGAAAGATTGCCTGTTTTTAGAGTATTACATTGTTGGTAATGAGGTGGTAAGTGTTGTTAATAGTTTTTTCAATGATAATGGTGATATTGGTAGGTTGAATAAGGCTGGCATAGTATCGATTCCTAAGGGCGATAGGGTTGAAACTGTTGGTCAATTTGGACCAATTAATTTATGTAACTTTGATTATAAAATTATTTCTAAGGTGATGGTGAATAGTATGAGAGGTTGATGTGCAAAATAATATCATCTACGCAAAGAGCTTTTGTGCTTGAGCGGGTTATTAATGATAATATTTTTATTGCTCATGAAGTTTTTAACTACTTGAGGCAAAAGAAGTCAATGGGAGTATGTTTTAAAAATGGATATGAGTAAAGTCTACGATAGGCTTGAATGGAATTTTATTGTGAAAGTTATGTTGAGGTTGGGTTTTTGTCAATCTTGGGTACAAAAGGTAATGGCATGTGTGTGTTCTGTTAGTTTCGATTTGAAACTCTCTGGTAGGAGAATAGCTGTTGTTATACCGGAGAGAGAGGTGAGACAAGGAGATCCATTATCTCCTTATTTGTTCATAATGGCAGCTGAAGTACTCTCTTGTATTATAAATGCCTATGTTGAAAAGGGTGATATTCGAGGCATTAAATTAGCAAGAAGAACTCCTATCCTAACTCGTTCCTTTTTTTGCTGATGATGTGTTACTATTTACGAATGCTAAAGAAAGTGATTGTTATGCATTGAAAGATATTTTGCAACTATATTGTAACGCATCAAGGTAGGAGGTGAATTTTGATAAGTCCTCTCTGTTCTTTTCTAGCAATACATCTAATGATGTGATTAAAAGAACAAGTGAAATTCTGGGAGTAAAGGAGACTGATGATACTGGAATTTATTTGGGAATGCCATTGCTATGGGGGAAATCTAAAGTTCAAGCACTTGCTTATATCAAAGACAGATTATGTTTGAAGGTACAGAACTGAAAGCACAATTTGTTAACTCAAGCTGGAAAAGAAATATTACTTAAACTTGTTGCAAGTATGGTTCCCACTTATCCTATGGCTTGTTTTAAATTTCCCAAAAGTTTATGTGATGATTTCAATACTATTTGTGCTAAATTATCGTGGGGTAAAAGTAATGATAAGAGGGGTTTACATTGGAGAGATTGGAAGTCTTTGACTACATGTAAGAAAGAAGGAGGTTTAGGGAATTTACTAGTTTCAATTTGGCTCTTCTTGCTAAGAGTGCATGGCAGCTTTTGTAAAATCCTGATGATCTTTGGTGTAAGATTTTGAAAGTTGTGTATTTTCCTAATTACTCTTTTTTATAGGCTAAGAAAGGATATAAATCTTCTTAGGGATGGTCTAGCTTATTTGAAGGAAGGGATAATTTGGTTAGAAACTTATGTTGGAGGATTGGGAATGGTTTTTCTATTAGAATATGGAATGATGGATGGATTCCATCTATGCAGGGTTTTATGTTACAATATGATAATACTTTAAGTAATGAAGAGAAGGAATGGAGAGTAAGTGATTTGATTGATAATGGTTGTTGGCAATTGAGTAGGATTGTGAATAGGATTTCCAAATATGAAAAGAAAGAGATTTTGAAAATTTCTATCTATAGATCTAATTGTGCTGATTTACTTTGTTAGGTGCTATGCAAAAATGGTTATTATACTGTGAAATTTGGTTATAGTGTAATGAGGAGTTGTGTGAAGGATATGGGGATAAAGGCTTCTAGTTCTTTTGTTTATCCAAAGGGGGTATTGGACTTGTATCTAGAAGCTAGTTATTCCTAAGAAGATTAATCATTTTTATGGGGAGTTTCAAAAGGAGCTTTGGCCACTACAGCTGCTTTGTTTAGGAGAAATAGTGCAAGAGATCCTCTTTGTCCTATTTGTGGAGTAGAAGAAGAGAGTGTAGAGCATTTATTACTATTTTGTCCTTGGGTCAGAAATGTTTGGTTTGGTTGTATGTTTTCTTTTAACGTGAATCCAGGGACTTGTAATGGATTTGAGGTTTGGTTATGGACCCTCATTGGTAAGGATGTTGTTCTGGATGGTTTTGAGAAAGGCTTAATTGCTTGTATGTGTTGGATGATTTGGAAGGATCAATGTCATTTTGTTTTTAATGGCATTGATGTTTGTGCTAACAAGGTTATAGATGAAGCTTATGTAGTGATGAATGAATACTGGCTGGTTAATAGAAGAGAAAATGGGGGTGTGTTGAATGATGATTGTTGTATTGTTGCAGATAAATGGTCACCTCCTGATAGTACTATCAAATCGGGCCAAGCCAAAATGCCCGATTTGACAAACGGGCTTGGAAAACCAAACCCGAGCCCGTGGGATTGGGCCTACGGGCCGGCCCGCATGCTTTTTTTAATTTTTTAATATTTTTTATGTTTTTTTAATAAAATTTTTTTATACAATTATTTAAATTAATACAACTAATTATTATCATAATTCATAAAAAATTAACATAATATTTAAATTTTATAATTTATATATAACTAATTAATAAAATAATATGTATTTTTTAATATTTTAAACAAACAAAAAAAAGAAAAAGAAAAAAGTCTCAGGCTTTCAGGCCGGCCTGCCATGGGTCAGACTAAAAAAGCCCGGATTATGTATTTATTTTCGAAATTGAGGCTCGAACCTGCTCATTTTTTTGAGCTTTTAGAGCCAGACCGTCAGGCTTCACCCATTTTGACGGCTCTACCTCCTAATACTACTATGGTTAAGTTGAGTTGTGATGGAGTTTTTAATGAGTTGATGGAATGTGCAAGTGTGAGGGCGATTTGCAGGGATTCTAATGGTATGGTTTTAGATGTGGTAGGAGAGGTTGTGGATGCTAGTTCTTTGTTTATGATAGAACTTCTACTAGTTAGGAAGGTAGTCTATTTAGCTCAGAAGTATAAAGAGGGTGGTGTGGTGATTGAGATGGATAATGAAGAATTGTTTAGAATTCTTTTGGAGGGTTCTAGTAAGGGTTGTGATTGAAGGTGCTTTGTTTTGGTTGAGGAGGTTTTGGAACTTTTAAGCAATCTTTCATGTTATCTGTCTTTGATTTGAAGATCTGGAAATGAGACTGCAGATTGTGGTATAGCTGGTGCCATAAGGGGGATGGACTTGGTACGGTGGGCTTGTGAGCCAACATCTCCTCTGGCTTTGATTGTGAAGAAGGATTGGTTGAAGTTTCAAGCTTTTGATGATCAATTTGAGTTTTCAGATGAGAGGACTGCTATTGGCTAACTGTTTCTTCTTGGTTGATTGTATGTTGTTCCTTTTATTTCTGGTATATAGGTTGTATTGCAGGTTTTGTTTTTTCTTTCTAGTTTTGATGATTAGTGTGTGTAATCTTTTCAAATATTAATAAAATTGACTCTTTGTTGGCCAAAAAAAAAAGTCTCCATTTCTAAATTTAATTTAATAATTATTAAATACAAAAAGGATTTTATGGACACTTCATTCCGCGTCAAACTCATATCTATAAACTGTCCAACTCCAGCCCATCCTCGGTGGAAATTGGAATGCCATGCCCAGGGCCCACAGCACATGTTGTCATCTTAATGTTTATATAATGATAAAACAATATAACTATACATACATATACATATGAGATTTTCTTTTCTTTTTATGCTCGTCATTTTTTTTTCAAATGTAATATAATTAATTAATTTTTTATGAAGGCAAAGAATTTAAATACTCTGCAAAGAAACTATTACATATGTGTATATATATATATATGAAAAATTACATATTTACATTATACAAAATTTTGAAAAGCAAATTATTTATAAATATGAATAATACTTATTTTATATTGACATTAATAATATTAATATTCATAAATATTGCACATATTTTCACATATATTACATAAAATATAATATTTTACTATTCATAACTTATAAATAACACTTGTTATAATTTTTACGCTTTATATTGATTGATTATATTAGTTCAACTTATAAACGCGGTTGACTTAATAGAAAAATATTTTCTTATATTAATTTTTTCCACTCAGTCATATTTTGGACTTTGAGGTTAATAGGGGTAAGCGCAGTTCTTAGTGTCATTTTAAATATATATAATGTTAAGAATGGAAACAAGTTTGTGAAAAAAAATAGTTCAATATGAAATGATAATGTATATATATTAATACTAAAATATAGTTGGTTATTAAACCCCCCTCCCAAAAACAAAAGCCAACTGTAAGGGGAGTTAACCCTTAGGATGTGTTTGGTAGGAGGGATGGGAGGGGAAGGAAATGAAGGGATTTTAATGGAGGGAGGGGGAGGGAAAAGAAGGGAAGGGGATTGAGGTGGGGAGAGAAATTTTAATAATTTGTTATTTGGTTCAGGGAGGAGAGGGAAGTTAATAATAATTTGATCATTTTACCCCAAATATAAAAAATTTTAGAAGTTTTCTATTATTTTTATGAGTATAAAAAATTTCAGTATTAAGTATAAAATTATACTTTAATATTTTATATTTATACTTCACAATTTTATACTCAATACTAAAATTTTTTATACTCACTTTTTGAGATGTGGAACTTGAGTACAATATTTTTTTATATTAGGACATTCAAATAAATATTTTCATGAGATTTTTTAATAAATTTTCTATTTTTTAAAATATTTTTTATTAAAAAATCAAATTAAAAAAAACTAAAATTAAAAAAAAAAGTGTCCCCTCCACCCCCAATTTCAGAGGGGACACTTTTGGTGTCCCCCCTCTCAAATTGTCATTCCAAATAGGAGGAGGGGATCAACTTCCCTCCCCTCTCCCTGTACCAAACTGGAGCTTAAAAAGAAGGATTAATTAGCGTCAAACAACTTGTAAATGAGAACTCTAATTATTAGGGCCAACGTGCAAAATCAACAATTGAGGTCCAGTGTTAGGAAGTCCATAAAAGTGGGCCCATAAACGATGACTCTAACCTCTAATCTCCTCCTCTTAATTGAAAAATGTTAACTGATCTGATGCCTAAAGAGGGAATTAGGCCGCCCTCAAATCTTAGGAGTTAGGACATAAAAGAGCCATATGCTTATAAACCAATTTACATTAAAAACCCCAAATTTTTATGAATATTAATTAAGGGAATGAACAAAAGGAAAAATGTGTTTGGTTGGGGGATTAGGTGGAAGCCATAAGGAAAGCATAGTAATGTTTGAGGACGCAGAATTGGGCCCCCCCAACCTAATCAAACATTGTATAAAGGGACAATGACAAATAGAGACCCATTGAAGAATGTTTAATACCCAAAATAACCATAGCTGGGAAAGCAACGTAGGAAGACCTAGGCCCTTTTGGGTCTTAAAAAAAATATCTTTCCCAAATTGCCCTTCAGATAGAAAATCCCAAAGATAAAAATTGTAAATTCATGTAGTTGTAAATATGATTTTTTTTTTTTGGTGAAAACGTCAAAATCAATTAAAGAAACACAAATACATAAACACTAATAGAGTGGAATAGCACTTAGACCACCTTTAAGGGTTCCTAATTTACTACTCCAAAATCTCTGTTGTGTCGAAACTTATACACATGTATAAAAAGATAAGAGATCTTACACAATATTGTATATCCTAAAAAATTCTAAATCTATCACTCTTAATTTTTTAGGAAGATATTATCTAACTTTCACACAAATTTCAACCTTAATCTTCATCATCGTATGCAGTTGAGAAAACTAGATATTTCTAAAGACTATGATATTTTTTTCTATCCAAACATGATATACCACTGATGCTACAACATCATATAAAATATTTCTCTAACATTATTATGCTTGAAAGTATGCAACAAAAATTAATCCCAACTCCTAAATCTTCTACTAATTGATTTGAAATCAATCCAATCCATAATAACATTTAAAAGCTCCTTTAACCATTTACAATTAAAAAATAGGTGATCCATTACTTCGTGCTTGTTTGGTTTGCCTTTTTGTAAAAATACTTTTAGAATAACCACATTTTATAAAAATAAAATTTGGATAAGATCAAGTGTAAATATCATACTTGTTGAGTATGACTTGTAAATACCTAGCAACAAATTGTAAATTTCTCTGTATCATCACAGTACACATTTAGAATAGCCTGTAAATGTAAATGGGAGGGTGGGAGGGAGAATATAGAAGAGGGTGGGTTTGTTTGGCGTCTAATGGTACAAACCAATAGGCATTACTCATTAGCGGCCACCAGCAGTGAATTTGGGGATAACACAAAACAACACAACCCCCCCCGTGACTCCTTTCAATTTCCACCCACTTGCCCTATGCATGCTCCCCACTTCATCCCCATTTTACATGTGACATTCAATTTACATGGATAATAATTTTAATAAATAAATGACTAAATTTATACAATTTAAATTTAATCAAACCACTTAGATGTAAACTGCAAACGAAATCACACACGCCGTGCCTTAAAAAAACATGTCTCTTTTATTATTATTATTATTATTATTATTATTAGTATACAACAGAAGAGCTGTTTATTAGCAGTGAAGTCATTCATGTCTTTTGGGGAAAGCAGATTCTCTCGTACCGCTCCTCAACAAATGAGGATCGTCGGATTGATCGCAGACACTCCATTAGCCACATGGTTGGATCACAATATCAAAACGCACCACTTGTATCTTCAATTTTGCTTCTTCAACACAACGCTGGAGCAGATTTCCATTTTTTAAGAAAATTTTTATTTCTTTTTAAAAGGAATTTTAAAATTTTAATACAATATTAATAGTTTTTTTTTCAATTATATCCCTATTTACCATTTTACAAGTGAAAGACAATATCCATTACTCTTTTCCATTTATAATTAATGTCTTTAAGGACATTTATTTGAGGAAAGATAAAAGAAATTTTTTATTTTAGCATTTTTAAATAAATAAATTCAAAACAACCATATATGCATTTTCATTTTTTTTTGGTAAAGATGTGCACTCTCATTGATTCTTCAACACAACTAGATTAGACCATTTGGGCTTTACATTGCTGCACCATACTACACACAGTGTTTTTTATAACTGGGCCTGATTACCAGGATGGACTCAGATGTCGGCCCATTTAGAAAAACTAGATGAAAGTGCATTTTTTTTGTTATATTTTGTATTTTCACTACTAAAATTTTGCATAAACGCATAATACATAAATAATTTTTTCAACATAATATTAATTGTACTTAAATCTGGGCATATTATATTCACTCAAACTAAAGTCCAATTAGATTTTTTAAATATAAAAAGTAACTTTTTAAAAAAAAATTACTTTCTCAATCTCATTTAATGTGGTTTTCAAACTTGTGATCGTTTGGTAACATCTTAAACTTCATATATTATAAATTATAAATATTTAGTCTTCAATTTAAAGAGAATTATATGGTTGTTTGACTGTTTCCAGTTTGTCATGTTGAAAATGACAGTTTCACTTTCATGTGAACTCCTTTCTAGGAAATCCAAAGTCCGAACTACGCAAATTTTCACTTGGATTCCATTTGACTTCACTTGTACAAAAGTACAATACAATTATCAATAACTAAACTCACTTTGTAATTTTAAATATTTGGAGTTCCAAATAATAAATAAATAGGATCACCACTCCTGCAACAATATTCCTTTCTTTCATAGAATGGGGATGAGACAGACTTGTCAAGGACAGTTTATTAGTCAAACGTCCTCAATTATCTAAAAATAATTATATATATAATACGTTAATTAAAAATACAAAAGAAATGTTATTAATTTTGAATGCTGCATATTCAATTTTACCAAAATGTCCCTTATGTGTCATTAATTGACTTCAGCAAGTTATATCTTCAAAATCATTAGTCAAACTAGCGGGAAATAAGAAAGTAATTCGGCATTTGCCGTTCCCTCCTCTTTTAAATTTGTGCTTTTTCCCACCTTTCTTTGCGATTTCATATTTTTCCTTCAGATGATCTGAAATTTCTGGAACGCATTAAATGGAAGAGAGCACCGAACAAAAGAGCCTGCCTGCTTCGTCCGTGGAATTTCAGAGCCAATTGATGATCATTCATTCACAAAATGAAATAGAGAATAAATGAGGAATTATATTACCAAAATTGGAATTCAATCATTTTCTTACAATTCATGATACCAGTACATCAGTCAGCGAACTAAGCTAATACAAATCTAATCACAATAGAAAATTTCATTTCACCCCACAAATTTCAACATACAATTTCTGAAATGTAAGGGTGAATTATAAGAAACATCTCTTTCTCTCCTCTCTACTTTTATTCTAGACGCAACACTCTTGATTTGGGATTAAGCATAGACAGATCCATATGAGAGAGCCATCAACAGCACAGCCGCTTGTTCTTCCTCTCCCAGCTTCTTCCTCTGCCTCTCCACTGTTGATCTCTGCATCAGAACCTCTCTTCCCAGAGCCATCAACCTCTGCTTCAAGCTATCCCCAATCTTGGTGTTATTATGGCTTCTTTTGCCTTTTTTGTCATCCGTACTTCCCTTATTCATGCCCAGGATTGCTCTCTTCTTCTTCCTGCTTCTGATTCCACATGCGTTGCAGAGAGACTGCGGTAGACAAAATGGAATCAAGGATCAGAATGAGAATCATATCAAAGCTTAATGTCATGCGATCTATTTACAAATGGGGTTCTTGCTTGATCGAATGAAATACCTTGGGCCCAGCTGGACCGCCTCTCCAGAGAGGGGTTTTCGTTGTGCCACAATCGGCGCAGGTTTTCTTGTGCTCGTTGCTCATTGGGCTTTCTTCCGATGAATCACCGTTAGGATTTCTGTTATAGATGTCCTCGGCCTCCGATCCCTACATTACAGAACAAAACCAGCTCCATTAGATGTCTCTATATTCGAATCAAATCAAGGTGGTAAGAAAGCTCATATGAAAACGTCATGACTCATGATCACCCACTTTTCCACTCGGATCGACCATCTCCATGACCTGTTTCGAAGATCTGAATAAAACCCAGATCAAGGAAATGTGGGGAAGTGGGTACTTTCTACTCAGTGAAGCCCTAGATTATCCAGAAAATGAGCGATGAATAGCACACACACAATGGAGCTGAAAGGAAAGAAAGAAGCGATCTATTGAAGATTGAGAAATGGGTTAGAAATGAAGATCGAAATAAGAGTGATCCCTGAGGGAGCGAAACGGATATGCAGTGAGAGGGGGAGGAACAGTGTCCGAAAGAGATTAGGAGAGAGAGAAAGAGAGAGGGAGAGGAAAGGAGGAGACACGCGCAACAGCCGCAAGCAGAACAAAATCTAAAAGAACAGAGCTTAAATAAAAGAGAAGTGAAACCCTAATAATGGGCGGATGGAATGACGTGAATGCCCTTCGCTCCAAGCCACTCTCTCACTCGCGCCAAAATCACACTGAAATGATCAAAAAGCGCGGGTCCAATTTGATTGAGTTTTTCATATTATATACAATAAACAGGAAAATGTTAAAAAAAACACAATATTTAGACTTAATGAAAAGGACTCCATTCCTTTAAGTTAGGTTAATAGTTCAAACCAAAAATCACATTAAAAAAATTACACATAATTGAGTCCAACAAAATTTGAATCTGATTTGATAATATCAATTTTAGATAATAATGTAAAAGATAAAAATTAAATTAAATTTTATCTTTTAATTTAATATCTAAATTATGAATTATAATAATATTTTTAATTACATTATATTTGTAATTAGTTTTTGTCTTTTTGAAACTAAAAATTAAGAATATGTTTGTCACATATGTAATTCATGTAACTTTTGGTAACGTTAAATTGCATTGCACTAATTTATATAATATAAAGAGTGCTTCTCATTTTATATATTGTGCAATATTCCGAAACATGTATATAGTTTTTAATTAATTAATTTTTCAAAAAAACAAAAAAGTAGAGGGAGTGTTTGGTGAGATGGTGGGCGGGAACATTAAATATGAAACGATGCGTGAACTATAGTTTCCTATTAAAGGCACGTACACTGCCCCTGGCCTGTAGGTCCTGTACTCCTTAGGACATTTTAATAGGTCAACTAATTGACCCATTTGGCTCTCAATCTCTTTCACCTCTCTCTCGTTTCTTTCTTATTTTTTATTTATATTTTAAATGTATTTGTCATTCCCAATTAAAACTGTCCGTGCCATTTCTATAAAATAACACTAGCGTTCGGATTGGTATGATGCATGGGAAATTTCATATATTGCTTATAAAATGAACGCATATATATGTGTGTGAGAATATACAAATAAAAATATAAATATTAAATATATTTTATAAATTATAATTGTAAAACTACTATAAAAAAATTATCATGTGAATTCATTATAAAACAACATATGGGAATAACATAAATCAACATTCAATTATCCAATTACTCCCTCTGGTTCTTAATATAAAACTTTTTTAACTAAATCACACGGATTAAAAATTAGAATTAAAACTAATTAACTACCTCAATTTTTTCAAAAATTTCAATATTTTTTTAAAACTACCCTTATTTAATTTCTTTTTCTTTCTATTTGGATACATTAAATATGGATATTTTTTGAAAATGTATAATAAATATTACCTCATATATTGTAAAGGGTCTTATATTTAGAATCAGGATAAAAGATCCTATATATAGGACCGGAGAAAATATATTGAATCATATGGATTTTTTTTACACTTCATCACCTAACCTTCTAGACAACACTGTTATTATACTATTAATAATTAAAATTAATATTAGTACTTATAAGATACAGGGAAAAAAGTGATTCCTCATGAAAAATCTATTACTCATTGATAATGAAAATTTATATTTTGTTCTTTTCATAAATTACATATGATAATCAGAATCGGGGAGTACTTTAGAGCACTGCACATTTATATAGTATAATATATATGTGTGTATATATATTAATATTCAAAAAATCAAATTGGACTGGTCAGTTCGACCGATTTCTAATGTCATGTCCGGTCTGGTTATAGATCTCGACCATTTCTTTCCAGAACCGGTGAGAACTGATATAAAACCAGTCAAATTGGTCTCAAACCAGTGATAAACCGGTTAAGTTGATTTATTTTTAATTATTTTTTTTAATTATTTTCAAAAAAATTTAAATTTTTTATTTTTAAAAAATAAAATAACATTATTTTTGTATAAATTTTTTATATATTATAATATTGTATAAATATTATTATGATACATAATTATTAACAATAATAAATTTACTTAACAAATAATATAAAAAATGTTAATTAACTATTTTGAATTCAAAATATGTTTACAAATGAATATTAACTTATTTAGATTTTAATATTAGATTGTGAAACTTATTAATAATATTTTTTATTTTCTATCTAATGTATAAAATTAAAAAATTATTAAATTTATTATCATTTATTTAATTCCGATTGAATCATGGTTAAACCATTAAATCTTGAACCAGTGTCTTAACTGGTTCAATGCTCAATTTGATTTTTTGAACCTTGATATATATTGATCATATCATCCCATCAATGTAGGCTACACTCAATATCAAACTTGGTGGATAGCAAATATTTTAACCACAGGACATTTGTAGAGAATAACTTGCTCAAACCGATGGTTGATGCTCTAAACTTATGGCTTAAATTTTTTCCTACACCTATCAAATCCAAAACAAAATATAAAAAGGGTAAAAATCCATGATTTTACAAAAATAAAAAAATTTGGATATATTGGTTTGCATTATAAAATTCGAAAGTTAATCTATATCAAGGATTTATGGAGGACATGGCGTGAGGAGCAATGCAACTAATGCCTATAATGAAATCTTACTTTCATGCTTTCTTAGAACAAAGAATGAAAAATCTTACCTTCATGCTTTCTCATAACTAAAAATAATCTCATAATTGAGTGAAGAGACTCACATAATATGAATTTATATAAATATTACTGTAAATTTAAGCAATCAAATTATGATCTTTTTACAAATATATATTATTCTCATTTCCATATTTATCGTATATAGATTTTATTGTAAATCTAAACAATCAAATCGTGATTTTTTAAAAATATATATAATTTTCATTTTCATATTTATCATCATATCAATTTCTTTTAAAAAAATTAAAAGCATATATAAGAAAATAAATATTGTTTGGAATATGTGGGTTCAGCTTTTTTCATGGTTAGCATGATGATGTGGAGGCTTGAAACCATGATATATCATACTTTTAACTTATACTTTATAATATATAATTGATGATTGATTCCCTCTAGTTCTTAAAAATTGTCATTTTAAGATTTAAAAAAATTTTCATAATATTTATCACTTTAAAATATTAATGAAGTATACTTCACAACATAGGATCTTGGTCCTTGATGTGATAATTAAAAATCGTAAACTGAAAAGTCGAAAAGCTGTAAATCCTAGGATTAAGTGGTGTCAACTAAAAGGTAAGAAACAAGTGACATTTACGAGCAAAGTTATGGAGGAAGGTAATTGGGACTTGCAAGGAAGTGCTAACATCTTGTGGGATGAGATGGCTAAAAGGATCAGGGATACCGCTAAAGCAGTATTGGGTGAATCCAAAGGTTTTGGACCTAAGGATAAAGAATCTTGGTGGTGGAATGAGAATGTGTAGGAGAAGGTTAAATATAAGAAAGAGTGTTTCAAAACCCTGCATCTATGCAATAACGATGAAAATTGGAAATGTTATCGGTTGGCTAAAAAGAAGACTAAGAAAACAGTGAGTGAGGTTAGATCTAAAGCTTTTGAGAAATTTTACTAGGATTTAAGAACAAAGAATGGTGAACATAAGATTTATAAAATTGTCAAGAGAAGGGAAAGAAAGTCAAGAGATTTGGACCAAATAAAATGCATTAAAGATGAAGATGGAAAAATGTTAGTTGCAGATAATGATATCAAAGAAAGATAGGAGAGCTACTTTTATAAGCTTTTTAATAATGGATTGGATATGACTATTGATACTGAAGGATTAACAACCCATGAAGATGATCTCAATTTGAATTTCTATCGTAGGATTCGGGTTGGAGAGGTGAAATAAGCTCTTAAGAGAATAGATAATTGTAAAGCCATTGGTCCTGATGGTATTCCTATCGAAGTTTGGAAGTGTTTAGGAGAGAAGGGGGTTTGGTGGCTTACTAAGTTATTTAACGAGATTTTAAGGTCCAAGAAAATGCTAGAGAAATGGAGAAAGAGTACTCTAGTGCCCATATATAAGAACAAGGGGGATATTCAAAGTTGTGCTAATTATTGGGGGATAAAACTCATGAGTCACACCATGAAACTTTGGGAAAGAGTGATTGAGCATAGACTAAGAAATGAGTCTCGTATTTCAGAAAATTAATTTGGATTTATGCTAGGACGGTCTACAACAGAGGCTATTTATTTACTAAGGGGTTTGATTGAAAGATATCGGAGTAAAGAGAGAGATTTGCATATGGTTTTCATTTATTTGGAAAAAACCTATGATAGAATACCAAGAGATGTATTGTGGAAAGCAATGGAGAAGAAAGGTGTCCGTGTGGCTTGTATTCGAGCCATAAATGATATGTATGAGGGGGCAACAACAAGTGTGAGAACCCCTTGAGGTATGACAAAATACTTCCCTATAACAATAGGCTTACATCAAGGATCTTCTTTGAGTCCATACCTGTTTGATCTGGTTTTGGATGTTCTTATAGAACATATACAGGAAGAAATTCCAAATGTATGCTCTTCGCGGATGATATAGTTTTGATTGAAGACTCAAGAGAAGAGGTCAACTCTAAACTTGAATTATGGAGACATACTTTGAAATCAAAAGGTTTTCGTCTAAGTAGAAGTAAGACGGAATATATGCATTACAAATTTAATAAGAGGCCAATTAGAAATGATTCAGAGGTAAAAGTTAGAGAGCAAATCATCCTCGAGGTGTCAAAGTTTAAATATTTGGGGTCGATTTTACAAAATAGTGGTGAAATTGATGGGAATGTTATGCATAAGATACAAGTTGGGTGGTTGAAGTGGAGGAAAGTAACATGAGTTATTTGTGACCGCAAGGTACCTACTAAGCTTAAAGGAAAATTTTATAGAGCAGCTATAAGGCCAGCAATGCTATATGGTAGTGAATGTTGGGTTTTGAAAGGACAACAAGAGTATAAAATGGGAGTAGCAGAGATGAGAATGTTAAGATGGATATCTGGTCATACAAAATTGGATAAGATACGAAATGACTGTATACGAAGGAAAGTTGGGGTAGTACCTATCGAGGAGAAAATGGTGAAAAATTGTTTAAGGTGGTTTAGGCATGTACAAATAAGAGGGCAAGAGGAGCCAATGAAAAGAGTTGATCAAATGGCCTGGAGCCCGATCAAAAGGCGTAGAGAAAAACCAAAAAGGACATTAAGGGAAGTTATAAGGAATGACCTTTTGAGAAATAATTTATCTGAGGAGATAACGTTTGATAGAGCTCATTGGTTTCGTATGATCCATGTAGCTGACCCCATATAGTGGGATAAGGCGAATGTTGTTGTTGTTGTTGTATACTTTTACACTATTTTATCCTCATTAATACTCTTAATTCTCTCTTAGTTAGTGTAAAATAAATGAGTCAAAGACATTTTAGTAAAATATTACTCCCTTTATCTTCAATTGTAAGAGAATTTTGAGACTCTTCATTTGTCTCAAAATATAAAAGACGTGGATAAAATTTTTTGGAGTAATTAATATCATTTTTACCTTTTTACCTTTGAGTAATTAAGGCTATGTTGACAATTATCAGTAACTAATTAGCCCAGCTCCAAACTTTTAGGGTACGTTTGAGAGTTTTGGACGAAATGGAATAAAAGAATCATTAATAAAATGGTGTGAAATGGAATGTGGTGAAACAGAATGAAATATAATATTTCATTATTTGAAAATTTTATACAGGGACAGAATGGTTTTGTTTAACTATTGTTTGAGAATTAATACAAAATGGACGAAACAAAATTGATTATAATATTTTTGTTCCAATATTACCCCTATGAATTAATTTAAATAAAAGAAGTAGTGGCTATTAGTTTAAGAAAAAAAATATACTTTTAATTAAGTTATAATTAAATATTTATCACAATAAAAAATCAATTATCAAGTGAATTTGTAAACATGCATTAATTAAATGATGAAGTAACTTGGGTTAAAAATAGAAATGAGATTATACATAAATAAATATTAGAAAAAAAAATTTAACATAATATAGAGAATAGGAAGTATGATGTAATAGAGAGAGTGAGAGGAAAAATGTTAATATGGGAATGGAAGGGGAATGAGAGATGTAATATACGTTTATATAAAGATGAATATAATTTTGTAATTACAATATTAATCTCAAGTCATTCCATTTTTAATCTCTCAATTCGGAGGACAGAAAAAATTGACTTTATAATGTTAAGGATGACTTGGGAGGTCATCACTTGTTATCCAACTCCTTTATAAAAAATTCTTCCAAACAATGGGTAAAGTTCATTAGTCATCCCACTCTATTGCATTTTATTAAAAATAAAACTTCCAAAAATACACTTAATATGGGCAATAATTATGGAAAAAATTTAAATTATAATATAATTAATAAGTTTAACTACTAAAACAACTTTTTCTTTGTTACTGATAAAGTAATTGTTTATTTCTTACAATTGAGGGTGGAAGGAGTATTAAATTTTACAAATCATTTAATGAATTTTTTATATAGTTTGAAAAACTCTAAAACAAGACTTTTTCAAAGGAAGTACTAATTAAGGGCTTGAAATAAATCTTAAATATTAATAATTTGTGGCAAGTGGAATGAACTCAAGTGTTTTTAAACTATTCTTTGAATTTAAATATTGTAAATAAACATACAGTGCTAAAGCTCAACATTACTCAAATACAAAGTTCTAGATGGTTGTAATCAATGCTAAAAAAATCGGATCAGACTGGCTGGGTCAATCGGTTTCTAGTGCCATGTCCAGTCTGGTCATAGATATGAATCGCCCTTTTCCAGGACCGGTAGAAAACCGGTCTCAAACTGGTGCTGAACCAGTTAAACTGATTTATTTTTTAATTTTTTTAAAATTTTAATTTTTTTTATTTTTTAAAAATAAAATAACATTATTTTTAGTACTAAATAGCAATGTTGTCAGAACCGAACCGGATATTGAACTGGACAAGTCACTGGTTCAAGGTTCAATTGTTCAACCGAGGTCGAACCGGGGTCGGACCGGTAGTGATTAAAATAATATATTTAAAATAAATAATATAAATTTAAATAAATTTTATAACTTAATTAAAGTCTTAAACTAAATAATATTGAATTATCAATATATTATTCATCACAAACAAATTATTAATGAGTTTTATAACTTAATATTTTAATCTAAATAAGCTAATATTCATCTATAATTATATTTTGAGTTCAAAATAATAAAATAATAATTTATTATTTATTAAGTAAATATATAATTTTTATTAGTTATATATCATAATAATGCTTATATAATATTATAATATATAAAAAAAACATATTTTGCACTAAAAATGATGCTATTTTATCTTAAAAATCAAAAAGAATTTTTTAAAAAAATTTGAAAAAAAAAATCATGCAGAACCGGTTCAAACCGGTTTAGGACCGGTTCTACCGGTTCAAGGCCGGTTTCACCGGTCGAGTACTGTGACCAGACCGGACCAGGCACCGGTCCGGTCCAGTTTTAACAACAATGCTAAATAGCATTATTTTTTGTATAAAATTTTTTCTATATTATAATATTGTATAAACATTATTATGATATATAATTATAATAATGATAAATTTATTTAACAAATAATATGAAAAAAATATTAATTGATTATTTTGAATTCAAAATATATTTACAAATGAATATTAACTTATTTAGATTTTAATATTAGGTTATGAAACTTATTACTAATATTTTTTTATTTTCTATATAATGTATAAAATTAAAAAATTATTAAATTTATTATCACAAGTCTAATTCCGGTTGAATTACGGTTGAACAATTGAATTTTGAAGTAGTGCTTTGACCAGTTCAATGCTGGATTCGAATTTTTAAACCTTAGTTGTAGTATATGTGTATGGGACAATTATTACCAAAAAATTCCATTGTGATTTACAATCTTAGCCTTTGTTAAATCATTTCATTAAAAGAAGAACCAGACATTAATTATCATAAACACTGTAAATTATATATAAAACTTTGCTTCAAATTATGTTGTAGATTTCTTATACATATATATATATATATATCAATATATCCTTTAATTATGTTTTATTTGTTAAAAATTACACACTTTTTTTATTTATATATCAAGAGAAATTTATATAATTTTGAAAATAAAAAACTTGTATAATATTGACAAAATGAAAAAGAATATGCATAATTTACATTTATATACATTGTAAAAAAATATAAATAATTTGAATAAAATTCATGGAAATGTGTGTAATTTAACTTTATTTAAAAGTTAAGAGTAATTAATAATCTTACCAAGTTGAAACGAAGAAAAAACCAGCTTGCCAGGTGAGAGACTTTGCAGAAGCAGAATGGGGATCCAATGAAAGCAGTAGTAATTCCGGCGACGACTTTCTTGCTGCGATCAACATAAAAGCATGCACTACCACCATCGCCATTGCTAACCCAACAGAGGCACAGGCACCACATATCAATGGCTCTTTTCCACTTCCACTGTAAACACATCCTGATGATTTCCCTCCCTGGCCTTCCCTCATCCAATACACCTACACATACCCTCACAACTGATTACATATTACACTTAATGATACTAACATATATATATATATATATATATTATGATACCGTTCTTCATATATATGCACCTCAGAACGCGTGGCTTCTGCCATCAGACTCAGAAAGAAGCAAGAGATACCCAGTAGGATAGTTAAAACCATGAAGAAGAGGCCAGTTTTGCTACTCAGATCTGTTATTCTTCCATGAGTCGGTTCAAGATCAGCATGTATCACTGCGATTCCCTCTGGCATTATATTATTGATGCGGTACTTTTTCAAATTCTTCTAAGACAGAAGAAAAGAAAAGAGAGAAGAAGGGAGAGTTATGCAGAATGGCTTCAAGTAAAGGTTGCTTAAAGGCCAGAGATTCTGAGGTTCTGGGGTTATAAATATATTACAGAGAGCATTCACAAACAAGGAAGCTTCAAGTTTGTATATATAAACCTGCAAGCACGTGTGCCTTCTTTTCCAAAACTGATTTCCTTCTGGAAATTAGATGGTACGAATATATATTATTCTGAAGAAGAGCTTTATCGTTCAGATGTGTAAGCCTTGAGAAAAGTTGGAAGTGCTAAGCATAATCACAAAGTTCCAACTAAGAAAGTGTTTCTGATGAGGATGGTAGTAAAAGATCAAACGAGTGCGTTAACAATACGTACAAAGATTTTCTTTGTATGTAAAATAAAATCATATTGATCATCGATGAAAGTGAAAATTTAAGATGGATAATGAAACCAAATTGGAAGTCTACTTAAGTATGCCTTGAGATGGAATACAGGAATATGAATTTGGTAATGTAGAATATTATGCCGGATGTCGGTTTGTTCAGCTTTTTTTTTGTTGGCACATGCTGGGCATGCTTTATTTCTTTTCTTTTTTTTTCTTTCTCTTTTTTTTTTTGAAAGAAATTAATTAGAGGAATTGGTGGTTCAACTTCAACAAATTAGGGCTTATTTATGCTTTCAAATTAATTAATCTTCTGTGTTTTCAGATACGAAGGACCAATCTTCTTTGAATAAGCTCCCTCCAATTTGGAATATCAGCGCTTTTATTCTTTCACAAGGAATCTCAGGGTTTAGATATGTGTGTACTTAGATTTCTTTACACTGTGGCTTCTCTCCACATTCTTTTCATTGTAGTGTTAAATTAATTTCTTTTTTATGAATGTTCGAATAAAAATTTAATGGTTAAGGTTAATATTTTTTTTTCTAATAAATGTTGTTAAAAATATTGAATCTAAAGTGTTCAAATTTTATCAGAAAGTTCAAATTTACAATATTCATCCACTATAGTGGAGAGAAGCCGTGCGTGTCAGTGCATATGACCTGCGATTATATATTCTCTAAGAAATATATATATATATATATATGTTTAAATTAATCATATTTTAGTTTCAAAGAATTTTCACATATTTTATAATAGACGACAATGTCACGTTGTTTAAAAATCTTTCAAGGAAAAAAGATAATGTGATTGGTATTAAAAAAAGTACTAGTTAATAGGAAGAAAAATTTATAGATGCACTACATGGGAATATGAATCCTCTGCAGCCTTGGTTCGTTCATTTTTAGCGTCAAACAAAATCTAAACCGTTCCTTGTTTGTACTCCTCGATTGGTGATTGTAAATAAAACGTGCTTTTGGGCTTATGGGGTACGTTTCTATAATTGACAATAGCATTCGCAAAACCCAATCCGAAGAGCCCAATGAGAAGCCATTGGATTATGACCATTGTTTATGAATGATGGTGAAAATTTTGAAAGACCTGGAAGATGGGTTCGAGGCTTTTGTAGGAACTTGGGAAGCCGTAATGCCCTAACACCTGAATTGTGGGGCTTGCTTGATGGTTTGGAAGTGTGCTGGTGCTTGGGCTTTCCATAAGTCCAACTTAAAATCTGATTCTAAACTGATGGTGCGTGCATGCATGCTTCCAATACTACTAGAACACAGCTAATGATTTTTATCCCAAAAAAAAAAACAGCTAATGATGAGGGATATTGCAGGTCATGGGATAGCACGCAGAGTAGCTAATGTCTCTTCTTAGTTCTTTGTTTTAGTTCCTTCTCTGTAATTTTCTGGTTTTTTTTTTCCTAGGGATTTAGTAATGAGAGACTAATTAGGAAGATAAAGAAGCTTCTTCATCGAAATTGGGAGGTAGAAATTCAACACATTTATAGGGAAGGAAACACCTACTCTGATTGATTAGCTAACTTCAGCTTGATGATGGATTATGGCGTGCATTTGATAACTACACCACTTAGAGACTTAGGCTCCATTTGATTCGAGGAATTTTGGAGGGGACGACAAGGATAGAAAATTTTCCATTCTATTTTGATCTCAAACCAAATAAGTGGAGGGAACACTTTTCCTCTTGTCTTTAAATAGGAAGGAGAGAAAGGAATAAAAGTGAAAATACTCATTTTTTTTATTTAGTTTAAAAAAAAAGATAAAAATTTTTCTCTCCTTTTTTCTTCCCTCTAAAACCCCTCGAATCAAATAGAGCTTCAAATAGAGCTTTATTAGAGTTCTTCTTATGGAGGTGATATGGCTAGTATTGCGCTACCACATGGGTAGTTGTTTAAGTCTTTTTTTTGTGTGGGTCTGACTCCCTTGAACTCTTTTTCCTCACAAAAAAAAAATATACCAGTCAATTTTTCATAAATTGTAAATAATATGATTAATTTTTCAGATTTTATACAAAAGGAAACATGTCTATTTTTAGATTGGACCAGGGATTTGTATTCTCTTTAATTTGTGGAAATTATAATGTCTTTTCTCATTCAAAATGTAATTTATTAACTTGATCTATCAGCGAAATTTGATCTAACACAATAGCTAACATATGTGTTATAAAATTAAATCAACAAATTAGATTTTAAATACGATGAAGCATTGTACTTTTTGAGATGAGATGATTTATTTCTATGAATGAATAATATGTAGCATTAACTATTTTATTAATTAGTTTGGGCCCCAATAAATTTTTCAACTGAAATTGGGTAAGTTTAAAATACCGAATGCTCTGAAAAAATAAATAATATGTACACTTAGGTTATAATATGACGAACGATACAAAACCAATATATAGGCCAAAATCCTTTGCATGGACGAATATAATGATCTCATTTTCTTCAATCTTCTAAAATGTTTCTTATACTTTGGGATTTTAAACAACATTATTATTTATATTTTAATTAATAAATATTTTTTTTAAAGTTTTACACTCTTACCTTTTAGAATATTCAATTTTGCTCATTTGTCACATTATCTATGTATCTATAAATTAATGCCAAAGTTTATTAATTTAGATGCTGTTTATTAATTTACAAGCCACACTAGTCAGCAGATAATTAAATTTTGAACAAAGATGTCACAAAAACACAAAACTGGTTTGCTAGTACATACATACAAAGGAAAACTATTATCTGCTTTCCAATTAAATGAAACGAGTTAATATTTTTTTAAAAAAATTAGAAAGACATATTACATTCAAACATTGAATAGTTAATAGGATAAATCACGTAAAAATAACTCCCATGTTAAATGAAGAATGAGACGTAGATAATACTAATTAGGGTTTGTTTTTTAATATAAAAAACAGATAAAAAGTTAACCTATTGCTGTAGTGGATACTGTCGTCATAAAAAAAAAAAGACTTAAAAATAAAAGGATGAGGCACTCTTCACGAGAAGGGGGGGGAAAACCGACAATGTTTCATCGTAGACAATTATGATAAGACTAAACTCATATGTAATCGCTGTCAAATTAATATAAAACATAAAAAAGGAAACTTTTTTTACACCTCTTATATATTAGATCATTTTAACCGAATCACGTGAATTAAAAAAGGAAGTGAAAACTAATTAACTATCTCAATTTTTTCAAAAATTTTAATATTTTTCTAAAATTACTTTTATTTAATCTTTCTCTTTTTCTCTTTGAATACATTAAATAGGGACATTTTTTTAGAAATACATAATAAATATCACCTCATATATTGTAAATAATCTTATATTTAAGACCAAGACAAAAGATCCTATATATAGGACCGGAGGGAGCATTTTTAAGCTTTACACAAATGTAAAGGGTGTAATCTAAATCTAGGTTGTGAGTATAGAAAATGTTATTTTAATAATAAAAACAAATAAAATGCACGTTATTATGCATTACTCCCTCTGGTCCTATATATAGGACTTTTTACCTTGATCCTAAATATAGAATCCTTTACAATATACGAGGTGGTATTTATTATACATTTCTAAAAAATATCCCTATTTAATGTATCCAAAGAGAAAAAGAGAGAGAATAAATAAGGGTAGTTTTGGAAAAATATTGAAATTTTTGGAGAAATTAAGGTAGTTAATTAGTTTTAACTTTATTTTTTAATTCGCGTGATTTGGTTAAAATAATCTTATATTAAGGATAAGAGAGAGTAAAAGAAAAGAAATAGTGGTGGATGGATGTTACAGGACATGTGAGAAGGGTGCATTTGATGTGATATAATATTAATTGGATTATGTGAGGTTTGAAAAAAGGATATAATTATGTTTGTCCACCTCTCGCATTGACTATTTATTCTAACCATTCAAATGTAACATGATCGCCCAAAAGTACTCCACTTTCATGCATTCTCTTTACTTTCTTAATCCTAATTAAATTGTTGAATCACTTTTTATATATGTTTTTCACAGAGAAAAAAAAAAGAAAAAAGAAATTATCTTACATCCCAATACAGAATACAAGTGCTGGAAAATTCTTATAACCTTTAAAGGCGTAAAGACGGAAAGGGTATATATATGGAAAGAGTATATAAGAGAAAGAAACACACAGAGAGCTAATTAAGAATTTTGGGGTCCCAAGTAATTATGTAACACACTTCATATTTCTAACTAGAATGTAATTAAATCTCAATTGTCAAACTCGAGTAACTTTCATACCAAAACAAAAAATTGTTTAGATTAGATACTGTTTTGGGTTTGATTTTTAGTTGTATGTATAGAAAAGGTATTACTAGGAAAGATAAAACCTATTTTGGTAATCTTTACGTCCCAATCGGACTAGTTTTTGACTGTCAGCTGAAGAATATTCTTGGTGCTTACTAAAAAAAATTATTTAGATTATTTTTTGGTTGAAAGATATATATTTACTAATTTCTATATGGCTCTTGTTTCAAATTCCAAGTTAACATAGTAACATTGAATAAGAAAAGCAGAGAAGACACACACACAAATACAAACACATATATGTAAATGGAGATCATGGGACAAATCAACAAAAGTATAATGGGGCATGAAATGATGAGAGGTTAATTTTGGACAGACATATAAAGTGTCAAACTTATCCCTACTTATAAAGTTGGACCCCTCTCCTTTTTAAGATTTCACCGAATCTTTCCATCGCACTATATCTATGACAGCTCAGTTTTGGAATCGTAGTATGTGGGTGTATATTAGGGCCTGTTTGCCTGGGGAGGGGGCCTCCTATATTTTGTCTAAACTAAATGAGCTTCTCTTTCTTTCTTTGATTAAAATAAATATATATATATATTCTACCTTTCCCCAATCATAGGAAGTGGAATAAAAAATAAAAAAGAAAGTGAAAAGAAAGTTGAATTTAAAAGTATGTTTGATATGTATAAGGAAGGTTGGTATAATTTTTTTTTTTAAAATATAAAAATAGAATTAAAAGACTGTAATAGCCCCTGTTAGGAAAAAACACTCCCCCTTTAATGATCTCTCTCGAACCAGACCCGTTGACATCTTCCCATGTCTTCCCAAATAGAAGAAGCCACCAAAGAGACTACCGGAAGGCCACTGAATCTGAGCCATTTTTAAGTAGATAGAAAATCTAGCAACTAACATGAAAGACAGAAATCTAATTAAATTAAAAAAAAAAGTAGATCACCACTTTTGAAGAACTCCCAACAAACGAAATTTTATTATAAAATTTGTTTATAATATATAAGAATGAAGGAAAAGAATGCTTGAAAATGTGAAAACATTATAATATCCTATAAGAAATAAAAATTTTTTAAAATTAAAGCTAACAACAAATGACCAAGAAGGGAAAGGGAGAATAGGAGAATGAATAAAGAAAGGAGAAAACCAATAATTAAGGTTTGACACAGCTGGAGTGGGGTTCCTTAAACATGTTGCTCATGGTTCGATTCATATCTATGGGCATGAAAAAGGTTTTGTTATAAGACGTAAAATTCATTTTGATAATCTCTATACCTTAAAAGAGATTAGTTTTTTACTCTCAGCTAGAAATTTTTTTGTGCAATAAAAAAACCAGAGAGGAGATGGGGAGATTGAGGGAGAGGAGAGGAAAAAGATGAGAGAGAGAGAGAGAGAGCTCATAAGCCAAAAACAAGTCGATCAATATTAAATTTTAGAAGCGAGGATAAAATAATCATGAAATATAAATTTTAGGGAAAGGAAGAAACTTTCATAAGTTTTGATAGATTCATGCTTCTAATGGAATCAAGATTCCTATACCCTTAATATAATATATTCATTGTGCTTCCCTTTTTATTTCCAATTACAGATTTACTTTTGTAATATGGGTCTTAACTCTTAATGATGTAGATTAAACCATTTTAAACTTATGGATGAAGATGTGTCGGGCTAGTAATGGCAGCATAACAAAGTTATAGAATAAAAACACATATGTAAAATATTTCTAATAATAATCACTATAAAGTTAAATTAAAAAAAGAAACTTGATGATGTATAAATAATTAAGAAACTACTTGTAATTATATGCTTATAATCTATAAATAATTGCTGAGGAGCAATTCATAGGTCTCATACATGCATGAATAGATATACATGTGTATTATTAGAGGTACGTACTTGGAGACAAAAAAATCCGGAGAATATTTGTTATTATGAGCTCCACCATTCTGAATCTCTGATCACCAGGCATATAATTTGCTCCTAAAAAAAGGAAAAACTGATAATGATGCGATGATATATATGAGTGTGTATCTATCTATCCATATATATATATATATATATATATTTGGACATCCTGAACACAAATATAAATGAGGATTTCTACTTTTTATAAATGCTTATATGTTTATATATACCCTGTGCCAGTTTTGGCCTTTTATATCAAGGAAGCGTCCAAATAATTATTTATTGAAAAAAAACTACGAAAAGAATAAAAAGAAACTTTATTTTTCACTTTCGTTTTAATTAGTAAAACTTTTGAAAAACATATCACAAATTAATAATACAGAAATTCATCTTAAAAAAATAAAACCATCAGTGGAATTAACTTTTTTTAAATTAATTAAGAGGAATTGGATTTAGTGATTAAAGATGTGGTATTTAGGAATCCATGTCAATCTCCGGTTTGTAACTCATAAGATCAAACGGATGGCAATGATAAAAATAACATAATATTGTGAATTGCAAACAAATGGTTGAGATCAACTGTCGCAGAGACTCTTAATAAATCGATCCACTTCTTATTAAATCCAAATTTGACATAAGGTCTGAGGAATTTGTGAAGTAGAATAAGCTAGAGCCTCATTATCATTAGACAATTGATATATAGGGTCACCATGATGGATGGACCACCAAAAGTATGGAGTAAATACACAAATAGTAACTTGTGAAAAAGGCCAGAATTACTGGTGAAATCTTAATTTCAGGAAAAAAGTCGAGGCAAATCTTGTAGCTAGTTGGATCCATGGACAAGGTGAAATTATTAAATAAATCCAAAAGTTAGACAGGTGGACCACAACTAAAATTCAAACCTACGATATAAATTCACTATTACATGTTCCAAGTTCTCGCCATGTTAATGGAATTAATTATAGGGTTAACGATCGAGGTTGGTGTATCAGTAGAAAAGACCTGTCATTCTTTGCTCCTCTCCATCCAAATTGGAATCTCAAGACATGGTGCGTGTGTCGAGTGTGAGGGTAAGTAAATTCCTGCATCATAGTTCCAAAAAGTGTTAACTTTTTAGCCCCATTTATTTTTGTTGATGTTCCCTCCAATCCTAGCTACCTCTTACCTAACTTTGAAGGTGATGATTGATATTAATCTTGCACAATATGGGTGGTCTACCATCCTTCACTAGCTTCCAACGTTTATCAATGGCTTTTCCTCAGCACAAAAGACCATCCCTTGACCAATCACCTAACTGCTCTCCACGTTATATATGTGATGTCGCATTTTTGTTTAAGTGCCTTCATTAGTATCCGCAACTATCGTGTGAGATATATAATCTCATGATTGAGAGTTTGTTGTGGCATTTATTTCAAATTCCTAAAATATTTGCTTACAGGAAACTCTTATGTTGCTCTCAAACTCCTAACTGATATATATATATATATATAATATGTGACTCTGTCATGTCTTCTCTTCTCTTTCTGTCGGTAAAACTTGGAAAACTCTAATCTGTATTCTCTGAAATACTTCATAATTGAAGTGTGTCATTTTAAATGTGCCAAGTATTAGTACCTTTCTTTACAAATAAGACAATTCAAATTGAACACGAAACATTGGTGCTCTACGTTCAGAATCACGCACTCACCTAAAGTGCTTCAAAAGATCTGAATTTCTAGAAAACCCACAATAATTGTTTCTTCGTTGTGCATATAAGTTACGGATTTTCACCGTGAAATGATGCATGCGTGAAGTTCAATAAAACGGATACATTAATTTTCTCGAGTGACAATTAAAATGCCAAAGTTGTTGAGAATTTTGCAGAAGAATAGAGAAGGTGGGGATGGTGGGGGTAGTGGAGTTATTATATATATCCTTGAAGCTATATATATATATATATATGTATATTGATATGGCGTCATATCTTTTAGGAAAAAAGAGGGTTTGTTGAAACTAAGAATTAGAGGCCGTCCCCCACATAGGCATCTAGATTTGCTTCTTCGTGCAACTAAAGTGGTATGGCCTATAAGGTCGTTTCAATATTTTTTTCTTGGATATATATAATGCTTAGATACACATTGCTCTTTGCTTTAGCTATGGCCATATTAATTGTTACTCCATTTTGGGGGGGTTTTGTCCTTATTCCTTTGGGTGGAAAGCATTGCAATATTCCCCAAAATCCTATGTTCCCTTAACTCTCACTTATATGTGTCCCATCCGACCTATATATATATATATATATATATATCCTATTCTTATCAACTTCACTACGGCTTATTCTACCTTTATTTTTGTTTACTTTGTCTTTTATTTTATTGCTGTGACAACTGAATCGGTAAAAGATCCACCAACAAAATTTTCCTATAAAAAGTTGATAGTAGTCTCTCAAATTTCCTACATATGAACATTATATGGTGTTATGTGTTAGACTGTTACTCTCTTCTTTCTTTCTTTCTTTCTTTCTTTTTTAAAAGAAAAAGGTCTTTTCTTGTATTAACCAATGGATTAATCTTAATTAATCGGATGTGAACTTTGCGTTAGCACTTCAAGAAAATTATTATCTCAAAGACACTATACACATGTAAGGGCGTGCGATTAAGACAGAGAACTGACTAGAGAATACTGTTGTTATTATCAATGTATTAATCATCAATAAATAGTTGACCTTTTACATAAGTTAACAAAATTTCTCTTCATGAATAGAAAAAGTTATATTAAGAGGAAAAAAAACTCACTTTAATAATTTTCATCTTTCATCAAAGGGATGCTCTTGATCACCAAACAAAAAAAAAGTTAACAAAATTTATAAAACTTCGTTTGGAGATGCAATAATTTTTTATTTGCATTTGGATTTGCCATTATGGAGTGGAACTGATATTATGAACGTTCATATTTAAATATTTGTGTTTACATTTCTTCACTTGGACAACATTCAAATATTAAACAATTTTTATTAAATAGCTATTTTACCATACATGTGTGGCAGCTTTTGTTCAAGTTGACATGGTCCCGCATATTACATGATGTTTGAAGGATGAGTCGTATTTGAAGAAGAATGAGTCTTATTTATCATTGTTTATTAATAGTATGAATTTCTATAAATTATATATATTAATATATTGATATTGATAACGATTTATAAATATATATATATATTGATAACTTTAATATATATTGACATATTTGGGCCTAAAGTATGTTTAAGTTCAATGCAAAAATTAAGGCCGTTTGTTTAAGTACTTTTTCATTTAAAAAGTACTTCTTTTTTTGGGGTTTAAACTTTTAAAAATAACCTGAGTCAAAAAAATATATTTTTAATTATTTTGAGAAGTTATTTCATATAGCTTCTAACTACTCAAAATTACTTTTTAAGTTAAAAGTATTTTCTTATGATTACAATCAAACATAAAATAATTTTTATTTTTTATAAAATTTTTAAATAATAAATTATTTTTTAAATAATTTAAAAATCTTTTATTTTAACGAACTAACTTGATAATAACTTTTTTTATTTATAGGCATGGGAATGATGATTGATAAAATGAGATAAGTATATTTGGTATGTCGTAAAATGAAATAACTATTTATATTTGATTGAATAATAATACCTATAGTATAAAAAATATTAAAATATATTTTTTTGATTTTTAATAATTAAAAAAGATTATTCACACAATATACATTCCACTCAATCAAATGGATCATAAGATCATAAGTACATCTATGTCTTGAGCGGAAGGGGGAAGGTGCATAAATTACAAGATCAGATTTTTTTTTTAATGGACATTAGTTAGTGATCTTTACGCAACGTGAGACATGAAGGCGTAGGTTAGATATGATCTACCACCCCTTTTTTTTGACCGAGATATGGTCTACCTGTCACCTATGTTTTCAGGTCAAAAAAAAAAACAAAGAAAAAGAAAAAGAAAAGAAACTATCACCTATGTTTGATTAAAAATATACAAACTGAAAAGAAACCAGAAGTTACTAGTTAGGGTGCGTGTACAAGAATTTATATGTCATCCCAAATTTGAATGGTCGGCTTGGTTATTGGACTGACTCTAAAGATCATATTCATCATGACCAGTTACGATTTTTTTTTAAAATATAATATTTAAAAGTCAAATTACTTCCTCCATATAATATTATAAAATTATAATAAATAATAGGTAACATGATTTTATTTATCAATTTTGTCTCTATTAATATAATGCCTAGTTTTACAAATTATGTTGATTAATAATATTTAATAGAGATAAAATAAGAAATTTTGGATTTTTTTAAAAAATTTAAGGATGTTATAAATTTTTTTTAATATGGGTAAAACTCCACTTGTTATCTTATACTAGGAGACGGAAAAAGTATAATTTTATAAAAAATTATATAAATTTTGTCATTACTAAAATTACATATATTTTAAAAACACTTGTCAATGAAGGATATCAACTCAAAACAAAATATGATTTCTTTATGTATTATATGGAGTTTAAAATAATATATATTATTTATAAATAATATAAGTTTTATATTTTATATTGTGTTGTAGAGTAAAGGCATTCATGGGCTAAATTGGGTTAACCACATCACCTCAGCTGGATACTTGGTTTAGGAATGATTGACTTTTTTAACATGTGGTCTAAGATGACTGGTGCACGATTGGGACTCGGAGGGCCATTCTAGGCCACATGTTGGCCGATAAAAAAATTAAAAATAAAGATAAAAATAAAATAAAACTAATGTATAAAAGTATAATTCTAGGAATATTTTTTAAGATTGTAAATGCACCAAAATTATAAATTGACTTATATATCAGGAAAAGTAATGTTGTAAAAAAAAAAAACCTAATCAAGTCCAATTTAATCTATTTTGTTTCGACGTGACTCAAACTGACCCAAAGTACCGAATTGTGCCAGATTAGCCAAGTCACTCAGCCACTGGACCTTTTGAATAGCGGTAGCCAAGAATCTCGGATATATTATGGTTTTGTAGTCCAGACATTAATTGTTTCTATAAATATGATCTCTATGAGAAGTAAATACCCCAAGGTTCCAAAAACTAAACCGAATTGGTTGGTTTGACTGAAAATTGGTCACATGTATGATTTGGTGATAAGGGGTAACTAGGAGATGTATCGAACTAGTTAAGATCCCGTTGAACTGGTAGAATCGTCAGGCTAACCGGTTCAGTCAGCCCATAGATTTTTCTTCTTCTCACATTTAATGGAACGATGTCATTTTGTGGTATGAAGGAATTTTTTTTTTGGGACAAGGCTTTTTCAATAAAAATAATTTTTTTTCAGCTTTTCTTTCATTTTAGTTCAATCATTCCATTCCTATGCTCTTCTTCTTCTTCTTCAAATCGAACCCTAAGCCCCAAATAGCAAAGCAATCAAACTCTGCCTTTGGTCAGTCTTTCACAGTCTTACTATCACATCGGCTTCAGAACGACTTCATCTCTTCTCACCATCAGCCGGATTCTAATCCCCACTCTCACAAATTCTTAGCTTCTTCTCAATGTAAAGCTTCGACTTCTCATTCAGCTTCGACATCCTTCACTAATGTCCTTAGCCTCATCATCCTTAGCTTCAGGTGAGTTCTCACTTTTCAATTCTATGTCTACTTATCATTCAACTTCTCTATTTCTCACTTCTCTGTTTCTCAGCTGATAAAGCGTTTTAAATTTTGACTCTATTGTAATTTCTATGACTTTGTTCTTTAATTTGCCCGTGACTTTGCTCTCAATTTATCTATTCTTGGTTCTATATTTTTTTGCAAGCCTGCAATTTTTGTTGATACATAATTTTTTTTGTTGCAACTCTGTTTATTGAATTTGATGTAAGCTAATAAAGCTTTGTGACTCTGCTGCCATTTCGTGCTACTCTGTTTAATATGATCATTTTTGTGACTCTATTTAATTTGATATATATATGATATCTTTTAGTTTCGAATTTGTGTTGATTCATATTTTGTTCCTTATAAGCTGACATACATATACTCATAAAAGTCTTCCTTGTCCTCTAAAAGTATGGATATGTCGCCTATTTCTAATGCTAAAGCTGATGATAATAATAATAGTACTCCTACTCCTACCGGTCCTAGAACTAGTATTGCCTCAAGTAATGAAGTATCACAATCAACATCTACTTCATCAGTGTGTGAGAAGACTGATCTTGCATGGGAGCACTTTGCCTTTAAAAAATAGGGCAAAACTAACATGTATACTTGCCTTTATTGTTCAAATACATATAGAGGAGGTGGTATAAACTAAATGAAACAACATCTTGCTAGAGTTATAGGTAAAATAAGTTATTGCAAAAAAATTCCTCACGGTATTCACCATAGAATGAAAGAGTGTTTAAAGGAAGTGCAGCAAAAGAAGAGGCCCGATGAAGTGCCTAGAGAAGACTATAGTGATGAGAAAGAAGGTGAAGCTCTTGCTCCAACTCCAATTAGCAAGGTGCCTGCTAATGCTACTTCTACACTTGGAAAAACAAAAGCTAGTGGTGGGGTTGGCAATTACTTTGCTCTAAGAGCAACTCTTGGTGCACAACCAAGCCTTAGAAGTGTATTGTCCTCTAAATAAGTATAATACAAAGTCAAGGCAGCCATTTGTAAGTGGTTTTATGATCTGGATCTTGCAAGTATACATGATCGATCGTAGACGTAAAAATTTCTCTGGAGTATTCCAAAGGTCAAACTCAAGGGAGGTAATAAATTTACTCGTACAAAAGTTTAGTCCCAAAAGCAAATAACAATTAAATTGAAAGGATGAATAAGAAAGAAACAAGCAAACACAATTAATACGAATTTAATTCAATCACAAGAAGTATCAGAGGATTGGGTTTCACCTTATGAAATAATTAGATTCTCTTCTTTAATTAGACTCTAAACAATTATAGTGACTATTATTTCTAAAGTGTCATAATTATCTCTCGGTCAATTAGTCCTTATTTAGTTAAAATTCAATTTGCTCTCGCGCAACTAAAGTTTCTAATTAAACCTTGAAAACTATAACATATATTACCATGAATTCTTAATTCTATCTCTAGATTAGTTATTCATGTTTATCTCTCTAGATTTGGGTTCACTCTTCACCTCTCAGTCTATCAAGTTTATCCATTAATTAGACTTTATGATGATCAAGCATAAAATCTACATGAACGAATAAAAAAGATAAATATAATAAAGAAACAATTAAATATAACTTGAAGAACAAATCCATAGAGTTATAACTAAAGAAAACAAATCCAATCTATCCCAGTTAGTCTACATCCCTACCCTTAACTGGGAAATTTAGCTACACATGGAAATAGAAATCAAATCAGAACTAAAATCCCAAATTATAATAAAAATAACAAGAAGAAAGAGTTATAGTAGAAGAGAATGAATCTATCTCTAATACTCTCCGGATCTCCTTGCTTTCTCTCTAAAGATGCTACTAGTTGCTCTCAGATGCATTTTGAACCGTGTTCTTTGGCTTCCAGGTGCTTTTTTGAATCCCCCTTTGTGTTTCTACCATATCTCCTTATATAGAAAAAGTCTAGAAACTCATAAAAACCCAAAATATTATGAAAACGTGTTAAAAACGTGTTTTTACGGACTTCTGTTGTTTGACCTGGTGCCGGGTGGCCATAGGAACATCATATATGGCGCCGGGTGGTTTTGGAAGGTGGAAAAATGTGAAAAACGAGTTGACCCAGTGCTAGCTGAGTTTGATCGGGCGCCGGATGGATGCTTGGTACAGAAAACTCCTTCATTCAGCTTCAGACAAGTCACCAACTCGTATCGACATTTTGAGCTCGATTGTCACCATGATAACGTTGGAATTTGGAAAAACTCAAAACATGAAAATTGTATTTCTATGTCTTATCTTTCCAATGCATCTTAAATCACTTCAATCAAAGTTTATATATGAGAGTTATGGTTAAAATACCTAAGAGTATTGAAACTTTTCAGTATAAACGATTTGTAATATTTTTACTAACGAATACTTCCAAATGAACCTATAACACCATGAAACACAAAAATATATCAAATCATACTAAAATATATTAATGTAAATATATTTAGATGCAATTTGGAGTTTAAATGTGGGTATTTACAGGTATAAAATAGACACATCACTTTATATAAATTGCATTACATTTAATACATTGAACTGTCCATACTTTCAACCAACATTGGATGCAAGTGCTGCAATTGGGCCTGGGTTTAAAGGCCTTTCCTTTGATGAAGCTTGAGTCAATATTTTGGGTGATGTCAGGAAAGAGTGCCAATTGCTCATTGAAAGTCAATGAACCAAGTGGAAAGAAACTGGTTGTACACTTATGGCAGATGGTTGGACTAATCAAAAGCAGTGTATATTGATAAACTTCTTTCTTTATTCTCATACTGGTTTAGTTTTTGTTTGATATGTTGATGCTTCACATATAGTCAAAGATGCCAAGACTTTGTTTGTTTTGTTTTGTGATGTTATTCAATGGGTTGGTCCTGAAAACATCGCACATGTTGTGACTGATAATGTAGCCAATTATGTAGCTGCTGGCAAGTTGATTAGTGAAAAGTACAAGCATATGTATTGGTCACACTATGCAGCTCATTGTTTAAATCTTATTTTGAAGGATATTGCAAACATGCCTCATGTGCCTGACCTTGCAACAAAGGCATAAAAAATCATTGTGTTTGTGTACAATCATACAACTATTTTGTCATGGCTTAGGAGAAGAGATGGTTGGATGGAAATTATGCATCCAGGAGCGACCGGGTTTGCAACTACCTTTATTGCATTAAAGAGTTTGTATGACCACAAGAGTAACTTGTAAGCCTTGGTTGTGGATAAGTTCTTTAATGATCATAAATTATCAAAGACTAAAGCAGGTAGACTTGATAGTGATATTGTATTGTATAAAAAATTTTGGGATTATTGTTATCAAATTGCATGTCTTGCGGGTCCCCTTATTCGACTGCTAAGAATTTTGTATGCAGATGAAAGACCTTCATTGGGTTATGTTTATGAAGGCATGCAAAGGGCAAAAAATGGAATCAAGATTCTATTTCACAATAAGAAGGAGCGGTATAAGCCTTACACAAATGTTCTTAAAGCACGATAGGATAAGCATTTGAAGACTTTTCTTAATCCCACATTGTTGTATGATGTGGGATTTTGTGAGAAGAGCAGGTAACAGAATCAATGCTAGATTTATTTTTTCAATCTACAAATCTACTTATAAATATTTAGATATGATTTTTGAGATGTAATTATACTGTAAGCATCAAGGCTCTTTTGGTATAGAGGAAGCTGATAAAGTAACAAAAGAAATATAGCCTAGTAAGTATCAATTTGTCAATTGTTAGTTATTAGTTTTTGCTTACAATATTTCCAAATATTAACTATTATTAATCACATAAATTAATGTCTTTGATGTAGATTCTTGGTGGCAATGCTTTGGGGGTAGTGCTCTAATATTGAAAAACTTTGAAATTCGTATTTTGGGTCAAACTTCTTCTTCTCCATGATGTGAGTGAAATTGGAGCTTGTTTGAATAGATTCATACAAAGAAAAGAAATAGGTTAGAACATCAACATTTAAATGATCTTGTTTTTGTTAATTATAATTTGCATTTGCAAAATAGGTAATAAATTATTGTCATTTACTCTTCTCGACTTCAATTGAATTATAAATTGATAACTTTTATTATTTTTATTCTTTATGTAAGGTCAAAGTTGAAGAAGAGAAGTTATGATCCTGTTGATTATGAATCCATTAACAAAGTTGAGTTTTGGATAGCTGAAGAAGATATAAGTCCTAAGTTTATTGTTGAAGATCTTCAAAATGAGAATTTTCTGGTTGGTGACAATGCAATTCCTTCCTGAATCAAGCCATAATGAAGGTTTAAAATTGTCTATCACATTCTAATGTTATAATTATATGGTATAATATCTTCAAATATAAGATTAAGTGATGAAGATATCAATATTCCCGAGCCTCCACAATTGGGATTACTGGATGCTGAGAGAATTGACTATGATGTTGCTTTTGGATCTGTTTCATATGCCATTGATTTAGCATCTCAAGAGTTTAATTTGAATGAACTTTATGATTATTAACTTTATAATGTGAATGAACTTTATGATAGAACTGTTAGGTTTAATATAATACAAGTTTTGATGATGACAAATGTAGAATAATAAGGAACAAATGCATCATATTTGTTTAACATATATTTTGTTTCTAAAAGAAGTAAAATGTGTATTAGTATGTGTTTAATTTTATTTATAATGTATATATCATACTATGTACTGATATATCCACTGTACTTTTATAATTTATAATACAAGTTAAATATATAAATTGAACTAACAACTTGGTTTGTAAATATAATATATTAAATGTAGGATTGTTCAAAAAGGAAGAGTGAGTATTGGAATAAATAAAGAAAAATCAATATCATGTTTTACTCAAAGAAGAAGAAAAGAAAAGATGCTTCAAGAGTTGAAGATCAAAATGAAGCATGTCAAGAATGGAATGATCAAGTGAAAGTGGAGCTTAATTTTTGAAGACTTAACTATTAGGTGTATTTTGTTTTCACTTAGGTCTTGATGTGTTTTAATCTTTGAAATTTAATTAATCTTGTTACTATATGTCTTAAATGAGTTAGATTAATTAAATATGATGTTAACATGTGTTAAAGTTGAAGTATATTGACTAACAGACAAATTTTGCCATTTTAATCATATCTATTTTGTACAAAATTCGTATTTTATTTGTTGAAACTCTAAGTTACAAATATTTAACCTTTGATAAACGAATTTTGAATCTGACATTCAAATTTTGAGCTAAATATAGTTAGTGAAAGTGTGCAAAATTCATATAAAATGTAGTTAAAATTCAATTGTTGGTGAAGTTAAAAGTGAGTTCAAAGTTACAACCTCTAACAGATGAACTTTGAACTTCAAAGTGAGAACTTTTGTATCTTATTGGAACAAGCCTATAACAGAAAAATTTTAGTTTCTAAAATTCGATTTTTGAAGTGCATTGTGACAATTTGAAATAACTGTTCAAACCCAATATACGCATTTTTAATAAAATTCGCACAAATTAACATGGGGTATTTTTTGCAAACTCAAAATTCCAATGTTATTTAATAACAGATGAATTTTGAAGTTCAACATTAAACATATAACTATATTATCTTTGTGAAATTCGTCTGTTGAGCCCCAAAATTCGAACTTTGGTATGTCTGATACATTTAATGCAGTTGTTAAACAACTCTTTTTGTAGAATAACGGCTAGAACTTGTGTCTAACGGATAAATTATGTGCCTAACGACTAATTAAACCATAAATTTATAAATATAATTTCATTTGAACTTATGGGTAACGAATTTAAGTGAGTTTTGTACCAAAGTGCAGTTGCAATGGATTAAATTATTTTATGTGAGCATTCAAAGTTAAACTCATCTCATTAGAGTAAACTTTATTATATTATCCACTTTTAAAAAGAGTTTCAATTCTGTAATATTTTTTTCTATAATTTTTGGGTAGAATTTTAGTGTGAGGAAACACTGAGGGAATTACATATCCTGTAAGGATGTAGGGAGAGTGGCTTCATAAGTATCTAATGAAACTTGTAGGATATACTGAGACTTTACAATTGTCTGAATCAAACTTATGAGATATAATCAAAATCTCACGTGATGGCTTGAGGACTGGATATAAGTCAAGTGATTTGGGCTAAATCAGTATAAATTCTTATGTCTTGTTCTTCATCTTCTTATTTCATCTATATCCTTTATCATACTTTGTTTATCTTTGTTCTGCTGCAACATTTGGTGAAATTGAACTGTATATAAAAAGGGCAAAAAATCTTGTATCACCCAATTCACCTCTCTATTGGGTGACCAACCAACCTAACAAGAACAACTTGTATAATTATGAATTTGGATGTTGAAAATTGAGGAGTGAGCTATTTATATGATTATGGATTTGTAATTTGGATGATATGATTATGGATTTGTCGCTTGGATGATATGATTATGGTTTATGGATTTGTCATTTGGATGAAAATTATGGAGTGATTTTGTATGATTATAGATTTGGACATTGAAAATTGTGGAGTGAGCTACTTCTTAGGTATCATGTAAGTATATATTAGATAAAATATATTAATTTAATTACAACTAGTCCGACCTTTAAACCATTGAAGTGGTGCCTCAGCCGGTCTAGTGTCAAGTCTAGTGTTCTTAATATCTGAAATGCCATTATTTTTTAATCTTTCTCTACTTTTTTTTCTAGGCATGAAATAGCTTCATTCCATTCATGACAAAAACCAACAAGCAAATTTCAAACACATCTAGTATTGAAATAAAAATATAAGTTAATTTTATAAAAAACAATATGAATGTTAATAAAATAGGTCCAATTGATAAATATACAATTTATATTTAATAAGCATGTATTGACGTGATAATTTCATTCCTGGATAATCTATAGAGGATTTTGATTTCTAAAACTAAGCTTATCTAAACTTTCTATTAAAAAAGAAGATAAAATCACTGAACGCTTGATTTAACTGGTACGATTATACTAACTTATTTAGATGTATTGAGTTTAGGTATTGGAAATGCAATTACACTTTGTGGTCTGGTCCAACTCAATTTAAATTAATTTAAATCCCGATAAAATATTCAATTGAAGTAAGATAGGTTTAAGATGATAGATAATTTTGATACAAAAAAAAGTATTGATGGGATGAAAATAATTGAAGCTTATAAAGACATTGAGGGCGTTACAAATAATCTTTTTAAATTTAGTTAAATGAAATTTTAAATTATTTTTGAATGGAATAAACACTTCATTAGACCATGAATAACAAAATATAAAAAGTTACCAAGAATTTATTTCGACTTTTCATCATCCACTAACTTCTTATATCGAGGTGGGGTTCATTAAAGGCCCAAAGTTAAAATTAACAATTTTAAATTATTAAACTGGACTTTTACTCTCTCTCTATATACATATAAACTTAAGTCCTAGCTAAACTTGGACAACGATTGAAAGCTTTCAGTTTAATTTTTTCTTTTATTTTTTTTATGGAAGAGTTTTCAGTTTATACTTTATAGTACTCACTTGTGATGTGAAGCTAATTGGCCTCTGATCCCTATGCATATAAGTTAGGCAAGCCTACTTTCACTTTATCTACGACATTAGATTACCCCTACGTAACCGTGCTTTTTCGTCAATTTGACGTTATTTTCAGGACATCCAGATTTTAACATGAAAATTAAGAAGTTCAGGAAAAATATATTTTTTTTTATTACACAGGAATCTATTTGTTTTATATTTTACTCCCTACGATTCTATTTATTTCATGGCCTTGATACAAGTCCTTTTACAAGGCGTATGAAGCATTTACTATGAATTTTTCTGAATATGCCCCTTCATTAGTTAAGGGGGTAGGAGGAATAAAAAGTGACATACTACCACTCTCCATGAACTCATGCTTAAGGTTATGATGTATATATGGATTAAGAAATTATTAATTAATGTAAAATTTTAATGTACAGCGACAAAAATATCCTCATTTCACAGAGTGAGTTACATTTAATTAATCTATAAAGAGGGGAGGAAAAAAGATTAATAGTAATAAATAAGGTAGACTTAAAATTTTTTTTGACCAAGCCTTAATATGCTAAAATAATAAAAATTTTGAAATAAAATAAAAAGTCTAGAATAACAAGACTCTATGAATGGAGAGAATATAATTAAGATGGCAATAGAGTTTAAGGACTTGAATTAAAGATAATTTTGGAATGTTGTAATATTTTTTTAAAAAAATAAGACCATGAACTAATTTTAACTACTTTTATTAATCTATATGATTTGATTAAAAGTTTCTTATAAATAATACTAAAGGGAGTAATTTTTAGAAAAATTACAAAAATAATATTGCCCTACTTCAATTTATTAGTATCAATTCACCATCTTGTACTCCATTCAATCCTTTTGATAAGGACTTTTTAACCAAATCAATCAAATAAGGGTAGGGTAGTTAAAATTAATTAGAAGTTTTGATTTTGTCAAAAATTATTATAATATTCCTAAAATACTCTTAATAAAAACTATTAATATCTATTACACATTAATGCTTGAAAACAAGTAGAGTTAAAACTATCAGAATCATTTGTGAAAATCACACATTAATCTTCACTAAATTTTGCAAAGACCATTATATTAAAGGCCATAAAGATCTTCTACAAGAACAAAGCTAGGATTTATTATAGGGAGTCAAAATTAAAAAGAATATATGTTAATTGAATAAAAGTTTAATAGCTACAATTTATATGAAAGAAATTATGATACGTATATATAACTAATATAATATAAATATTTTAACATATCCATAGTTAATTTTTTAAATATATAATTAAAATAAATATGTAACTTAATTTCTTAAGTTATGTACGTTGATATTTTATGATATAAAAAATTTCAATTACCATTGCTATGGTAAATTTTTCAACAGTCTTCTTCCTAATATAAACAAGTGAGGAAGTCAACTTCCATCTTATTGTGAAGCCTTATCTACTTTCATAATAAAGTATAAATTTTGGGGTTAAGCATACCTAATCTTTATATAATATAAAAAATTAATAAAATATACATATATAATATAAAGTAAAAATGAAAAAATTGGGTGATAATGGCACCCTTATGTTCTCCAATCCCTTCACCTTTGATATTCTAGAAAAACCTTTATATTAAGGATGGAAGGGAGTAATTATATTAAATTCTATGTACTTACATGAAACTCAAAATAAATCACATTATTTAGGATTTGTAAATGCATATTTATATGCATTTTATATTTTATATTCATGTTGATTATCATTATCTCATTAAACCGCCCACTAGATACAGGCTAAGAGAAGTGTGTTTGTGAACAATAACTTTTTTGTTTTGCATGTCCAGACAAAAATTTTGAAAGCGACTATAACCTTGTTCACATGAGCTTTAATTAAGAACAAATAAAAAGGAATAATTTTGAATCTTGGATTAATTTTTTCTTTAAAAGTTCAACCCTTATGTCGAGATATTTAGTCAACTAATTGTTGCCACTTAATAAGCTGTCACCATTGCTCCCATCGCATTACCTACATTTTGCCTCCCACCCACTATTTATGAAGCATGGATGAAAATATATAAAATTGGGAATTTCTTTTTTAAAAAAAGTGAGTTAGTTTGGGTAATATAAATAAGTGGACACAGCGAGATCCAAGTGACTCTACACCTCCCCCTCCATCACTAGCAGTTAAACTTATCAGAAATATGAGTGCAGAAAACCCTAGCCCTCATAAGTGCGTGAAGAAATCTTCATCTTCTTCAGCTAATCCAAAGCTATTTGGTTTTCCATTAAGCCCATTAAGATCAAGGGGTCGTAATGCTATGAGTACTCCTTCAAATAAGAGATTTAAATGCCATTTCTGTCAAAGAGAATTCTCGAATTCTCAAGCTCTCGGAGGCCACCAAAATGCCCATAAAAGAGAACGCCGACAGGCAACCCTAGCTCATTTCGACTACCTCAGCCAGTTTCATCTTCAACCTCATCATCAACCCTGCGAAATCACACCATCAGGACCGTCCCTTGTTCATCATCATCAATCTTCCTGGTCTGAGCCTGATCAGCCTGAGCTTTTGAGTCGAGTTCAATCCAAGGACAGAGAGGCACGTGATGATGCTGAAAAGGAGCTCTCGAGTGAAGGATCAGTACAGAATGGGGATGATGGTGTCGATCTTAACTTGAGTCTATAGCTCCAAATTGACAAGGACTTGTGCTGGCTGCGCCTGAATTATAGTACTCCAATTTGTCCCCTTTCTTTTTATCCTTTAATTAATGAAAAGCTAGCGACATCAACTCAAACAAAAGTGCTTCTTATTATTATAGAGCCAGATAAGCTTGTCTCTTCTGTATTAGTATTTTCAAGCTCTGGATCTGTGCTGCTTGGTAATTAATTGCGTATATGTAGTTCATTATTAGGGCACTGGCTATACCTCTGGCAATCTCAAATGTTCGATGCAAGACTTTTAAGTTAGATATATTTCCATTTATAACCTAAAAAAAGTCTTATAATTTGTGTGTAAAATTCCTAAAATATTTCATATCATAAGCAGATATATTCAGCAGATATTGTTGCTAATAGTACTCCTTTTTAAGGATTGATGATGGAAAATTATAATTTAAAAAAATTCCTTTTAGATAATTAGTTGGTTGTGTTGTATGTGTTTATGAAGATCTAAATGACTTGCTTGGGATTCCATGTCATATGCATGTGACTGATTTTTTGGTACGTACATGGATCCAGCTTAATTACTCTAACTTCCTTTGGAAATTCTTCCTTGAACAGTACTCCCAATTAATTTAGTATCTTCTCATGATCATCAATTAATTTAGTTTGTCGACCTTTAGAAAGGTATAAATATCATCATATCCTTACATCAATTAATAGAATTGGCCATTTATAAGTAAATGAGTGTGATTAAACCATATTAATGATGTCATTGTGTTGATTTAATTAACATAACATGAGCCATTTTGGAACAGTTTTAAAAGAAATGTTACGTACAAAGAGGATGTAGTTAATTGTGTGTGTGTGTGTGTGTGCATGTGTGTTATAAATATGGACTTTGATACAAGATTAATTCAATAAAATTTATATTATATTAATTTAATAATACATATCAAATCATTAATTTAGTAAACATTAATTAACCATCAATCAATAAAGTAAAGCACATAGGCAGAATATATCGGCTATATATAGGGACCAGTCCAGTGGCACAAATGACATTTTCATAGAAAGCAATTATTTTATTTTAATTCAGATCTTGTTGACAAAACGTGCAAGTAACATTCAACTATATGGTGATAAATAATAACAAAATGAGCAAAAGTAAGTTGTTCGTAATTCGATCATCAGTACATTGTTTGAAAAAATTTAAAGGGTGATTACTTTATCATGAAATATAATTATTTTGAGAATAATTTCTACAAAATGAAAAGATGGCGCCACAAATAGGCTCTGGTTAATGATACCCACATGGAAATAGACAACCCAAAAATAATATAGACAAATGATCCCAATGATAAAGGAATCTCAAAGGAAAAGGTAGTCAAAAACCAGAAATTTATATTTTAAATAATTAAATTTAAAAGAGATTCATATATATATATAAATATTGATGATCATATGAATCTCTTTGAAATTTAATAATTAAAAATTCATATGTGTATATATATAATTTAGTAGAAGGTGTACTATTCATAAAAAGTTTTGAACAGTGGGAAGCTTGAAATCTATTTATATAATTGTATAAGTAGGTCTATTTGAGGAAATTGATGGGGTTTAGTTGTTGCAATTTCATGGTTCGGAGTTGAATTGTTGCAATTTTGTTTTTTTGGAAATGTTATAATAAATTAAAATAAAAAATTAACATACTAGACTAAAATACATAAAATTATTGCATATCAATTGTGAAGAAAATTTTACTGATGAATTTTTACTAATAAAAAACTTATATACTGTTATATCAAGATGTTTGAAAGAGATTTCAAACTAGGCAACTTAGACATTTTAAACCAAATCAAATGAAAACATTTTTTTTGTTGTGAGATCAAGAATATTTTCAGCTGGCAGCTTGTCTATATCAAAAACTAATATCTCTTGAGACATAAAGAGTAAATGATAAATCTTTCTCAATTCAATTATTTTATATATGAGTAAGATATTAAATTCTCAACTATTTGTTTAAGAGATAAGAGCCCTTATAATTCATGTCAATTTAAAAAGGTAAATTAAACATCTTTGAAAGTTGATAATATAATCTACAAAAGTTATTATAATTTATGCAATCCATCTATTGAGCATGTCAATAGTGAGGGCCAAAAAACACCCAGGGGTTGAACAATTGAAGGGGTCATTCCATCATACATTACAAGTCAAATTGGTCCAACATGATGTCAAAAAATAGCCATTCAATAAAAATTTACTAGATTAAATTATTTGAACTAGGATATGTTAATATAAAGTTAATGAATAAATATAGAATTTTTAGAGTATCTTTTAATTGTCTCTCGTTAGTATCATATTTATTAATTTATTATTTATAACAATCCTATGACATTTTTTAAATATTAAAATTATCTTTTTTTACAATTTTCACGGAAAAATATAAGATGCATTACACAGAAAAATTACTAGTTTAAATTTAAATATTTAAAAAATAATAAAGGCAGCGCTTTTTGGGTTTAGCTCTTCAGCGTTCTCTCTAATAAACTAAAACAAATTTAATTTTTCATAAAATTACTCCAAAAATAAAATTAAATCTCATATCCTATTCAATAGAGTTGTGATAACAGTTATTGATTACTGGTTAGGTGAAACTTTTCATAAAATTACTCCAAAAATAAAATTAGATCTCATATCCTATCCAATAGAGTTGTGATAACAGTTATTGATTACTGGTGTCCACAAATAATTTTGATACGTATTTGTTGATTCAAACAAAAATCCAAAATAAAGGAAAAAGTAGGTTGCAAGTTTTTTGAATTTTTCTCAGGAAAAAACAATTTTTTGGCCAAAAAATTTCTCAAAGTCTTGAGATTTTTTTTTGGCCAGAGAACTTTTGAGATTTGTTATAAAGATGGAAATGACAAATCGATGAAGGGTTGCTGTAGAACGTTAATAACGGCTCTGCTAGTACCCTGTATTGAATGCCTTTGAGAGGAATCCTATCCACGTGCATTGGTATGTACCTCTGATTTTTTTTATTATTTTTTTTCCTTCAAAATAATTTTTTATTTTCAAATAATTGTGACTGTAACCTTCTAATAAGATATTAATTATTTTTTATAATTTTATTCCATATTATTAACTCATGATTTCAATTCATGACAAAAGTGGAAATAATTGGATAATTAATTTTTCAAAAAAATAAAGTTTAGGTGGGTTGGGAGATAATTATTATAAAACATTTTAATCAAATATAATTATATGTTACTACAATTTAGATTAGACAATTTAATAACTATTTTTTTAAAATTTATGTCACATATTTAAAAACAAAGGGAGTGTCCCTTGTTCAAACGAACTCATCAATCAGTTTTCTGCAGCAATTTTATTACTTTCATTTAATTGAAAATAAAATATACTAAATTTAAATTTAACATCTTATCATTTCCAATATAAATAATATAAAAATATATTTTAGATATATTTTCATATATTTATTATAAAATCACAACAAAATATAACATATATAAAATTTATTTTAATTGACTGAATTATAAAATACTTAATCATAAGAATGTTGGCAAAAAAAAAAAAATCGTAAGAATAAAACTTGGCCAAAGAATCATAACAATAAAACATTTAATTATTATCAATTGAGGTTGAGTTTGGTGATAAAAGATTTAACACATTTTAAGTAAAGTTTTAAATTCGAGACTTATAAATAGAAAAAATCATATTGAAAAAGTTACTTTTATTTGAGTCCGAGTCCGATAATACTTGAATTTGACCAAATCAAATAATTATATAAACAACATTTAAGTATTATATAGTTGATAATTTTTAATATTATCATCTTATATATTATACAATATACACTTACATTTATTAAAGATTTAAATTTTGTTTTGAAGTTAATTCATTATATATTAACTGGGAATAATTTATTAAGTAAAATACATATTTTTTAAAATTGAAATTGATCTGTGAATTTTTTAAAAATATATTTTTTAAATTTTGGCTGCTAAATTCAATTTTTTTGTCTGAATACTACATTCAAATTCAAATTCAAATGGTTATAATAAGAGGTTATAAAATTTAAAACGAGCTAGCGTCCAAAATTTTAAGACCAGATGACTGGTGTGGTTGGTTCATTCACATTTATTAAATGTGCTAATAAAAAAAATCTGTTATTGACCCAAGAATGTCAATTTTTTTTTTTAAGGAAGAGGGAAATTCATTAATGAATCAAAACATACAAAGGGAGCAAAGGAGCCAATCAAACAAGGGGTTCAACATAAAAAAACTCAAGAATCCCTCTGGCTTTTAGGGTGTGATTTACATAGGTATATATGGAATGAATAATCCACTCTATGGTATGATTGTTGTTGGAGAATATTCTCTCATTTCTAGTAGCCCAGAGCTTCCAGCAAAGAGTACTGAATGTGAGACTCCACCTGGTGCCACGCCTCTTCGGGCATAAGTTGGTGGTGAGCCATTGGTCAAATGGAATTTAGAAGAATTGGCTCCTATGCTATGGTGGGATTACTCTTTTCCAACAGGCTTTGGCAATGGAGCACTGTCAAAGGACATGGTCAGTATTCCTAATTTCATCTCTGCACAAGCTACAATTGGTGTCTTGTGTTAGATGCCTCCTTGCTCTTTTAGCATTAATGAGGAGTCTGTTGTTCATCGCAAGCCATAGGCATGTTCTTATCCTTTACATCCCTAGCCATTTCCATGTCGAGTTCCGTCTAGATTCCTCCTCATTCTAGGTGTCTACATGAAGTGTTTTATATGTTGATGCCACTGAGAATTCACTATTACTTGTGTGGTTCCAGAAGTATAGGCAGTCTCCTTCGGCATCCTCATCTCTGGTTGTTCTGTGGATGGTGTCTTCCTAGACTTTAGCAATATTTCTCCAGAAATGTGAGCACTTATTTGTCTTGAAGGTGCCCATGTTATCTTTGCTCCATCCATATTTCCCATAGAGCATTTGGACCCATAAAAAGGTCTTGCCATGAGAGAAGCTTAAAAGCGAGCTTAGACAAAAAGCATGATTTTGTCCTTCAAGAGTTTTAAGTCTGCTTCCTCAATTCTTCAAAGGCGGGCACATGCCTGCCCTTCTGATAAGGTTTATGCCTTTATGGTCTTCACTTCTACACCATATAAAGTCTCTTACCAATTTGTCAATCTTTTCAAGGCATAATGAAGGAATCATGAACATTTGCATGGTGTAGAATGGGATGGTTGCAAGGACACTTTTGGCAAGTGTTATTCTGCCTGCAAGAGATAGTGTTTTCTCTTTCCACCCGAGAGCTTTTGCTGCACTTTCCTAAAGAAGATGTGAGTCTTGGAGTGGTTTTACAAGGTGGTTGTAACACCCTACCTCCTGACACCTCCAAACTTGGCCAAAAACTTCAAAATTCAACCAATCACAACCCCAACAACTCAAAACAACTTCTCAAAATTTTGAACCAGCGGAAACGAACCCCAAAATATCAAAAATTGGGCTGGGGCCGCGGCCGCTACAGTACCGCCGTGGCTCCGACCTCCCCTGTTCTGCATTTGCTTCTGGCCTCACTGGTGCCGCGGCCTTGACCCTGGCACCGCGGTGCCACCTTCTGATTTTCATATCAGCAAAATTCAACATCCTAGGCGAACTTCCGACGCGCATAACTTTATGCTTCGACCTCCGATTGACTTGATTCCAACTCCTACAAGTCAATCTAGTCCCACTCTATCCAGAGACACCACTTTCACCTTAATCTAACTCCATGTGAAGATTTTGGACCCCTGACATCATTTTAACTACTTATTGACCAAAACTCACTACTAACCACCTCCAATTGCCACCAAAAGTAACTGGTCACTCAGAGACCAATTATACAGGTCAAAAACTCCCGAACCAACTTGTTCAAAGAGGTTTCACCCCAAAGGAACCTTTTATCTGAGATTTAAACCCTTGGAACCCATATTTGACAAACGGGCTATAGGCCTAACTCCAACTTTCACCATACATAACACACACACACACACACACACACAACACATACCACCAACAACACATTTTCCACATATAACCATACATACAACCATCCATGACAATTCCTTACAAGGTCATACATCTATTACAAATCATTCTATCCTACTTGGCACAAAATACATTATTTAAAATACACAAACTACATAGACTATTCCCACATACACATCTACTCCCGCGTCTTCTCCAGACTAGTGCCAGAACCGTCACCTGAAAGGTTAGTCATGGGAGAGGGGTGTGAAACAATGTCTCAGTAACTGGGGACAACCACACACACACATATATATACATACATCTCATACAATTCATGAATGCAATATGAATGAATGGTATGCATGTTCTCCCTCATATACGGTTAGAACCACGAGCTGTCATCATCACAAGATATTCAATAGATGATTCCCTTCCAACAGTCAGTAAAGACTGATTCCGGGACATCACCAAGCTCACCTTACCCTAATGCAACCCGGTCAATGGTTACACTAGAGCTCGGACCATGGCTCTCCTTCCCTTAAACCATCACGAATTTATGGTGATTTAGGGAATGTGCATCCCCAAATCCACTGCCACCTGACTTTCTGAAGGAGAGGATTTAGTGACAGGGATATTTCATCATATCATATTGTCCTCTCCCGCCTGGCTCTCTCACGGAGAAGATTTAGCTAGAGGGATCTTTATTATATCATCATCTCATATCACATCATATCATCATCACCTCATCATCAATCTCTCACTATGCAATCATATGGTGATGATGTCAATGTCATGCCAACATGCCTTTACACACACATATACATCATTATCATAACATTCATCATATGGACATGCTAGCATGCAATAGTATGGGGATGTTACACATCACAATATATATATACAATCATCATACATCAACTAGCCGTGTATACCACGATATATAGAAAAATCATACACACACACAATTAATATCGTGGTATGAAAAGAAACATGCATATATACACAAATATATGTACTGTCATACTATACAAACAATATAATACAAACATACACCCGGTTACCTTAGGTTGTCAATACCACAAACGTGAGCTTCACAAACTTCTCAAATTGTCCAACACGTGAACCCCTCTCGCTTAACTCAATAACCTTCATAACTACACAATTCTTCCATTAACACAATATACCAATACTCGAACATTACAATTCAACCATTTTAGGCTAACCCAAGGTTTCTACACCCCTTTCATGTATCAATAAGCTCTTAGGGACCATTCAAACACTACTCAAACACATACACTTCGGATTCCCAAGAGCTCTAACCGAAAACAACCTAGGGTTAAGCTCAAATAATACATAAACCCTTCAAAACTCACATCCAAACAACAAGAACACTAAAACACACTTCCTTAACCCCATTTCATCTGTTTCAATTGGTGGATTTCGTCTCAAACCAAAGATCCAACCTCAAAATTGAAAACCCCAAAATTCCAACCAAAGAAAATAGAGAGGAAGGAGTAGAGAACACTTACCAACTTAAATCAAAGCTCTTGAGGTCCGAAAATCACTCCCAATGGCTAAAAATATCAAACCCTAGCATAGCCCCTTAGTTTCTCCTCCGTTTCTTTCTTTTTGATTATCCGAAATGATTCGGATTTAAACAAAATTCCTGAATCTCGCCGCGGCCTCAGCATACCTTACCGCAGCTCCACCGTATTTAGCTAAAACCACACTATTGGAAAGATTCTCGCTGCGGTGTGGAGCTCTTCCAGACTCTACTTGAGCTTTCTTCCATCATGTTTCCTTTGGTCCTGAACACGATGCCAAGAAAAATGACATGAGGGGTGTTACAGTGGTCACTTGACATGTAGTATTCTTCAAGAGTTTTCTTGATTAAAGCCACTTGAGATGGAGTAGTGATACTGAAGAGAATGAGATCATCCGTAAAAGAAGAGTTGTGAAATGGTGAGCCTTCCCTCCCCATTTTGATGGTCTACCAATTTCCTTTGGATACCTTCTTGGAAATGGCTTGGGATAATCTTTCCATAAACAACACAAAGATATAAGGGCTAAGGGGGTCTCCTTGATGTATTCCTCTTGAAGGTATGAAGATTGTGGATGGTTTGCCATTCCATATGACCTGCATGGAAGAGGTAGTAAGACATTTCATGATAGAGTGATTAGTCTGGTTGGCAGCTTTGCATCTTTGAGTGTATCTTCAATGAACTCCCATTTTAGGCTGTCAAATGCTTTTTCTAAGTCAACTTTGATTTCCATCCAACCCATGTTCCCTTTCTTTTGCCTCATCAAATGAATAAACTCTTGAGCAATCGCAATATTATCAGTGATGTTGCAACCTTTGATAAAGCTAGCTTGGTATGGTTAGATAATTTCAAGCATTATGTGCTTTAATCTATTGGCAATAATTTTAGTGACAATTTTATAAGCTACTATACATAGGCTTATTGGCCTAAATTCTTTGAGACACTTAGGTTGTTCCCCCTTGGGAATTAGAGTTATGAGAGTTTTGCTGAGATTAAAATCCAAGCTACCGCCATTAAAAAAATTCTTCAATCATTTTATGAATTGAGTTCCCTACAACTTCCCATTGGTTTTGGAAGAAGAGGGAATGGAGTCCATCAATTCCAAGGGACTTTAAGGGATGCATATCAAACACAGCTAATCTAGTCTACTCCAAAGTAACATTCTTGTCTAAGTCATCAAAAGCAAATACAGGGATATGAGGAAACATGCCTTGGATGGGGTAGTGTGCAAATCCGTGCACTATTATCATCTATATAAAGCCGCTTGAAGTAAGTAGAGGCCATCTACATATGGATGTTTTCATTAGATTGCCAGTTACCTTCTTCATCTTTAAGAGACAAAATTCTTTACTTCCTTCATTTAATTTAGCACTAGTGTGGTAGTAGGAGGTGTTTCGGTCTCTAAGACATATCCAGTTGCTCCAGGATTTTTGAAGCCATAATAATTCCTCCTGTAAGCAGATATTCTCATATTCATCCTGTAGCATCTTATCTAGCTCAAGAAGATGGTTTGAGAAATGTCAAATTTCAAGAGATTTTTGGACTCCTACAATTCTAGCATGAAGGCGTTGCTTTCTTTTACCCATACTGCTAAACACTTCACGATTCTACTTCTATGCTTGTGATATGAAGCAATTAATATTATCTTTGAGGGAGTGATTACTAGTCCAAGACTCCTTGACTAAATGAGCAAAATTGGGATGGGCAATCCATGAGGAAAGGAATTTAAATGGCTTATCATTAGTATACCTCGGCGCAGAGAGGCCTAAGTTAACAAGGAGAGGATGATGATCAAATTAAAGCTTGGCTAGTTGTAATACACTAGAATTTGGGAAGAGCAAGGTCCAGTTACTATTAGCGAGAGCTTTATCTAATCTTGCTAAAATAGTATCTTGTTTTCAAGTGAAATTTAGGCTAGAGAAGCCCAAGTCAATTAACCCATTATTGTTGACAAAGTTGATGAAGGATTTGCATCCAGGGGTATTCCTCCATGCGCCTTTACTTCGGTCACCAAAGGATAGTGTGGCGTTGAAGTCACCACTAAGCAACCAAGGTACCAAGTGGTTGAGTATGGTGGTCGACAATTCTTCCCAAAGGGAGGGATTTAAGCTACCATAGATTGCTAAGAGCAGGAAAGTCCTCCCATCATCAGTCCATTTTACAAAGGCATGTATAAATTAGTGATGGTTTGTTATTATTTCAACTTCCACTTTGTTAGTCCATAAGAGCCATATCCCTCTAGAAAACCCTTTAGCTTCAACTCTATGAGAGCAAGGCAGACTCAATTTCCTAACAATTGAGTATGCTTTGGCTCCCGAGATTCTCTGTTCCACTAGAATAAGGATATCAACCTTGTAATCTTTAATATAAGTTCTAAGTATGGTGTGGAACTTGCGTGTAACAGCTCTTTGGTAATTCCATACCATAATTGACATTGGCAAAAGAAAGGGTTTAATGCTCCATACTGGAGTAGGTTACTTCATTGTTGGAGAGTGTTTAGCTAAATTCTTTAGAGATAGCTCTAATTAGAGCTTGTGAAAGATCATAGTCAAGCTCCTTAGGTTTATGTCCAACTCCTTTAACCTTAAGGCTCACTTGGAGTTTGACCCCATGATTCGAAGGGCTTTTGTTTGGTGCCTTTGGTGCTGTGTTTTCTTTCCCATGGTGTATGGCTTTGTTAATGGACCTGGTTAGCTTATCGGTCATTAGGCTTTTGGTTTGTTTAGATGAGGCCTTATTGCTTGGGAAGGTAACAACGCTATGCTTGCCGTTAACTAGGGTAACACTTGATGTTTAGGCTTTACAAGTGGCTAATGTGAAGATAGATTCAGAGGGCATAGAGGGTTTAGTAGCTTTCGGCTCTGCTGGCTGGGGTGTTTTCCTGTTTTTCATTTCCTATGCCTTCAGATTGACCCTTTCTTTACCTTTTCTAAGGGCTCCTCTTTTCTTGTGGCTAAGGCTCCCAATATGTTTTGAGGTAGCAGTTCTGATATTCCCTGTATAAGTGAGCTTTTCTTCCGTACTCTCTATAGATGCATCTTCCAAGGTTGCAAGGATGGTGCATCTAGTTCTGGTACTTGCATCAATTTGGTCCCTACTATCTGGCATTTTCCATGGCTCACTAATTGGTTTCCTTCCTTGTCTTTGGACTACCATCTAGGGACCGTATAGTGCGTCTTCACGTGCCTCCAAGGGGTATGCTTCATCTTGCTTGTTCTACTTCAATTTGCTTTGCTCAAATTGTGCCTGTTAATTAGTATTCTATAATTTGGGGCATGTGTTTTTTAGGTGACTGTAACATCCACAATTGTAGCATATTGTGGGTAGGACCTTATATTCGATGTAGAGAGTCTTATCATCTACTTTAATCTTGGAAGCAAGCAGTTTGGATATGTTAATAAGAATGGCGATTCTGGTAAACTTGCCCCGATCCCCTGAGTTAGTATTGTAATCCACCTGGACTACCTTGCCCAATACCTAGCCAACAACTCTTACAATGCTTTTGTGGTAGTATTTAGCACTCAACATAGAAAGACTAATCTAGCCAATCACTTGTTTGATTGTGTGATTTATCAAGCTAAAGGATTTAGTCCAAGGCTGAACTGTGAGATAATGCCCATTTATCATCCATAGGCCATTGAGAAGAGCTACTTGATAGTCCATCTCATCTTTAAACTTGATTATAAAGCAACCTCCTTCTAGATCAATGAGTTAATAGCTTTTCCTTGTTTTCCACAAGGAAGCCATACGGTCTTTGAGCGTTTTGTAACCTATTCAGCAACCAAGGAGTTTAAGGACAACTGCTCATTTCATATTGTTATCAAGTAGGTCTGTGACTCTCTAAGAGAATGAGATCGATGGTATGAATCCACCGAGTTCAATCTTAACATCTTCAGGCATCACTTCAATTTCATTTTCCTCCTCTTGGAAGTCTAGGTTCTTATTGAGGAGCTTATCCTTGAAAGAGAATGTAGCCTTTGTTTTCAAGCTTTTAGCAATCGACTGGGTCTCTTTAGTAGCTAGGGGAGGGTAATCTTGAATAGGTTGTTCAGGAACTTCACCAGTTTCCATGTTTGGCAAGAGGTCCTCAATATTGGAGCCTAGCTTCACTTTCTTGGTCCACCTGTCTTCCTCCTCAAACGGTGGTGGAGTATCTTTGGTTCTCAAGGGGACATTCAAGGCTGGAGTTGGGGATGATGGTGGAGAGTGTTCATGGTCTGGGGGTTAGAAGTGGTCGGAGACTGGTCAAGATCTCTCATCTGGACGTCACGGCTTCCAAGGGGGTTCGATGACATTCAAAGCTTTGATATTGAGTAATAACTCTCTAGACCTAGGAATGTCTTTAAATCTTAAACTTGTATTCTTTATATTCATGATAATGTAATCAAAGGTTGGCTCACGGTAAATTTTGAATCAAAGGATTCTTTTTTTCTTGGCCAAAAAAATTCAAAGGATTCATTTCAATTTTTTTTCTTTAACTTGATTATAATTTATATTATAAACTATTAATTCATAGTTTTACACATTAGATTTTTTAAAACATTACAAAAATAAACATCATTATTATGCTATGAAATTATCACTCATATTTTTTAATGTTATATTTTAGTCTTCTATATGTTATAAGAATAATTTAATTTTTAGATAGTAATAAATTTAAGATATTTTATAACTTTAAAAAAAATTAAATTATAACTAGAGATTATGAGTGGTAATTTCAAAAAAATTTAATTGTAACTTATTTGTAATTTAAAAAAAAATACATTTTAAGGCCTTAGAAGTGCTGGGTCTTTAAGTGTGATTTTCTCTAATTAGGAAGGAGAATTCTAAACGGCCGTACAACACGTGTCGTTTAACAATAGGAAGGTGATGTGTTCAAAATTCATCAGAAAGTAACGCTATCAACGTCCTTGGACCACTTTTTCCCGTTTGGAATTTGAAATTACAACCATCTCTCCAATCCAAAGAGACGTTACAAACCTCCCTCAATTTTTTAAACTTATAATACATACAAATATATTTCAAATTAAATTCTTTTTTTATTTGTTAATTATTCCTACAAATCTCATTTTCATTTCTGTCTCCATTTTATGCTTTTCCCATACAGTCAAACTCTGTAGATGTTGCTTTTGTTGCTCGGAGAAAAGAAGACCGAAATTTTCGCTGATCTTTCTCCTTGTTTCTTCCCGTAAGTTCTTGCTTGAATGCCACTGTTTAGTTTGTTTCTTTATCTTTGTGGGTTCGTTTGCTTTGGCTCTGGTATAGGCGATATGCGTATGGATTTGGCTACTGTTTCGTTTATGCTCCGTCTGTTGAGTGCCCTTCTCGACCGTCCATGAGTTTCGATTGTAGATTGAGTTCTAGTTCTGGGCCCTTGATTGAACTCAATTTGGTCCTCTGGGGTTTCTATTAACCGTTTGTCTGATGAGATTCTCAGAGGTGAAAGGGACGCTTTCATTGATGGGAAACATCTCAACCTGTTTTGATTGGATTGGTCAAGAGAAGTAATGCCAATGTGTATTTTTTTGTACATTTCTCTGTTTTCCTTGCTCGATTTTGAGTCATAAAATTTTCCTTGAGAGAAAAAAAAATTTCCTTTCATTTACATTCTTTTTGTTCAAAAAGTAAAGGTATATACTTTATTTTGAATTCGAACTCAGATGAAAGATCGAGCTATGCATGAATTAGGAAGGGAACTGGTTATTATAAATTGTGCATTATCAGGATGGCTTGTTCATGGCATCCAGTGAATCGTGATGTACATAGCAGTGACTGTTTGTAGCAAGAATGATGTTGTTGGGAAGAATCTCAGTAATAGTTGTTATTCATAATTTCGTATTAATTTCATTTGTCACATTTGAATCAGGATTAGATGCTTAATCAGAAAGAATGGCCATTTCTTTTATGCTTTTTGTTCCATATAAAATCTTCCAGGACGTTAAATTTACCTCTTTCGGACGAGAGAAATATGCAAACACTCAGTGGGATTGAAGGGAAGTCTTAGTTATGATGCTTTCCACAATTGAAGTGTAGCTAAACAATGGACAGCTTCTACAAACTTATTTACGTAACCATTCAAAGGAGACTAAGTGATGCAGCGAATTATACTATAGAAATTTTGGCGATAGTATGAAATGTTTAGGTTTAGATTGATTTTGTTTATTGCTGACGAACTCTTCTGTAACCTGATTACCGGTGTATATTCTGATTAACGATTCCCAATGGATTATATTCAAATTGCAGGTAGTATGCAATATTCAGATTGGATTCTGGCTTGACTCACAATATGTCTCTCACTTCTATATTTTGAAGTTCAATTGAATTCTACTTTGGAAATGGGAATTGAAAAAGAAGGGACAAAAAGTGGAGGTGGTTTTTTCCAGTTGTTCGACTGGACTTCAAAATCTCGGAAGAAATTATTTGCAACCAAGTCAGATTTGCCAGGTACATGTGCTGTTTGAATGGAAATGCAACAGTGTGCACCTCATGCAAATTATGTTTCTTCTGTGAAAGACTTATTGCTATACTCGTTATGGGTTTTTATTTTTTGTTACATCAATTCTATTATCATTTGCAGAATCTTCAAAGCAGGGAAAAATTACTGATGGCACCTCAGCACCGACATGGCCCTATGTGGTAGGGATATCACGATTATTACTTGTGTCTCATTTTCTTTCTTTCTTTCTTTCTTGGTTTGAATGAAATGCAGATTGTCACTATTTTAATTCATCCAGGTGGATGACGATGGTTTTGGAGTAGGGCCAAGTGTTAGAGGAAGGAGCGATCATAGTTATGCTTCGTCAGTAACAGATGATGATGTCTGTGGAACAAGAGCCCCTAGTGTAGTTGCTAGGCTTATGGGATTAGACTCCTTACCGACTTATGTTCCAGATCCCTATTCTTCCCCATATTTTGATACCCTATCTCTCCAAGATGTTAAATATTTCCAGAAAAACCTCAATTGTCAGCATGACCACCAGAGTGTTTACCCTGGAAATTTGCTCGGAAAAGCTGAGGGCTCTTCAAGGAATTTCATAGAGTCAAAGTCTCAAAAGACCCTAAGTAGGCCAATTGAAAAGTTTCAAACAGAAGTATTGCCTCCAAAATCTGCTAAATCAATTCCTGTTACTCACCATAAACTTTTGTCCCCTATTAAGAGTCCTGGCTTTATTCCAACCAATGATGCCGCTTATATAATGGAGGCCGCAGCAAGAATCATTGAGCCTGGACCCCGAGCTAATACAAAGGTTAAGACACCTCAGATAGCATCATCTACTGTGCCACTGAAGGTTAGAGATCTCAAAGAAAAAGTTGAAGCTTCACAAAAAGGAACTTTAATGGGGTCATCTTCAATGGGTTCTAAAGTTCGAGATATGCAAGAAAAAAAAGAGGTAGTACATAGAACAACAAAGCTGGCTGCACCTTCTCAAAAGTCAGTTGAGTCAAATGCTGCCAGGCATCTCAAGGGACAATCTTTGAACAAGAGCTGGAATGGATCTGTGGACATGTCAAAATCTTCCACCGATGCTGAAGAAGATTCTTCAAAGCGTAATGGGAAGTCTATTTCGCTTGCAATCCAAGCCAAAGTGAATGTTCAAAGACGGGAATGTTTGAGTTTGAATGGTGCCAGAAATTCAGTGGGCCAGAAAGAACATCCTGATTTTAAACCCAACCAGCCAATGAAGACAAATGCCCAAAAGAATTTGTGCAAAAAATCAACTGGTCAGAACTCTTATGGTGTTCTTAGGCAGAACAATCGGAAACAGAATTGTTCATTTGATAAGGATAAATTGTCATCAAAGCCAACGGCTTCCACTTCACATTGTAGAAAAGTTCTATCAGGGGATTCCTCTTATGGACGTCACAGAAGCTCTAGTGGTAAATCTGTGGCAAAATCTAAAGTTGGATCCAAGAAGTCTAGCTTGGAGGTGACAGATAGTGAAAAGGAAGTTCTATATACCAGTATAAACAATTTTCCTCGAAAGAGACGGTCTACGGACAAGGAATGGAATGATCGAGTTGTTGACAATTTGTTCATTGAGAAAAGTAAGAAGCCTATTCAGTCTAATTTAGTAAGTAATAACAACTCTAGTTGGGAAGAAATAAAGAAGAAAGACATGGATGTAGTTTCATTCACGTTTACTACCCCACTAACAAGAAACAATCCTTGTTTTGAGACTTCTGGACAAGTTGGTCAGAAGACTAATGGCTCTTTACTGGATCACCGCACTAACAGGGTGTTGATTGATTCAGACAGTACAAGATCTCCAGTGGGATACAATGTTATAGGCGGGGATGCCTTGGGTATTCTCTTGGAACAGAAATTGAGAGAATTAACATATGGAATTGAGAATTCTGGTGAGGACTCTTTTAAAGTAAAGCTACCTTCCAGTATTGCATCAAACTCAAATGATCTGATGTCCCCTAATCCAGCTGAGCTCATTTCAAGATTACAGCAGAAGAAAGAACAAGTGCCATCCAAAGATAAATTACGTGGCGGACATGATTCTATCACTACCTTCACAGGTCTTCCTGGATTGTCATCAAAACACAAGTCGCAGGTATGTTTTGAATTGCTGTTTCAAATCCCGTTTTATTATTCCACTGCAGGTCATATGCATGAAAAATGTCAGGTGATCGGCTTAGATTTGTCTTAAATGACCAGAACAGGATAATGTTAGGCTTGCTTTATTGTATGATGAATTTAGGCCCAATGAACACAAAATGAAAAAATTTGATTTCCCTCCTCCTTCCTCCTCATCGAAGGAAAACAAGATTGTGGTTTGTACTTAATACCAGATAATGCTGTATTGTCCTTTGTTTGTTGCTACCTAGTCATTTTACCCCTCAAATAAGTGTTATGCCTTAATGTATTCTTGCCATTTTTGGGAAACTATTTTCTACCAACTATGGATATTGCACCTAGTAGTATGTATCTAACGAATATGAAAAAAAAAAAAATTAAAGCAATTTTTGCTTTGAAATTCTTATTAACTTTTGTTTTTCTTGATTGAGAAACTTAGGTATGTGTTTGTTATTAGGTTCTCTAGTAAAATTATTAGAGAAATTGATAGCAACCACTAAAAGAATTTGTCCCAAGTCTTTTCTTGATCAGATGTGAACAAGTTTTGCTAGTCTCCAGTTGACTCTTCTGTCTTGCTTCAGTTTTAGGCTGGTTCCAACTACCATCTAGGGTGGTCTTCATTGTTCTATCAAGATTCTTTGCATTTTCATGTTAGTTGCTGACATTTTAATGGCTGGTTGTATTGATTTGTATTTATTTATATAGGTGGCTGATGGTATGGAGGACTATAGGAGCAACCATGGGGAATCACAACTGTTCTATTGCAGACACCCAAGTCCAATTTCTGTTCTGGAATCTTCATTTTCACCTGAAAGTCGTGAATCTTCTTCGGTTAGCACAGATGCCACTAACAGTACGGAAGGTAAAAGCAGCACTATGGCTATTCCGAGATATAAGCAATTAGCTCTGTTGATGAGTGCTAATCTTTTTCTATTTATTTCCAGGAAGCAAGTTGTGCTCATCTGCTCAAGCTCAGGAAGTTGTCGGCTTCAGTTTTTCAAGAAAGTTCCATACTTCAGAAGCTGATGCAGAGTTATCAGACTCAGCTTCCTCAACTACTGTAAAGCGGCACACAAGCACATTCTCTGTTATGAAGTTTGGAAGATCAAGCACATCAGAGTTGGGTTATGTGAAAGACATATTATGGAATGTGGAATCGATGTATATGGACTTTGCCTTGGGTCGAGCACGCCAGATCATACACCCTCATCTATTCAATCAATTGGAAAGTAGAAGAAGGGGAGGGTTTGAGAGTGGTGATGATGATGCTGAGTCTAAGATAAGAAGGAAAGCTGTATTTGATTGTGTGAGTGAATGTTTGGACTTGAGATGTGAGCGTTATGTTGGCGGGGGATGTAAAATGTGGATCAAAGGGGTTGAAATGGTGAGAAGAAATGATAGGTTGGCAGAAGAAGTTTACAAGGAGATTACAGGTTGGAGAGGAATGGGGGATTCAATGGTGGATGAGCTTGTGGACAAGGACATGAGCAGCACGTATGGAAGATGGTTAGATTTTGATGTTGATGCATTTGAACTGGGTGCAGAAGTTGGGGATCAAATATTCAATTCTTTGTTTGATGATGTCGTTTCTGATATCTTGAAATTATAAAAACTTAAGGATGTTTAATTTTTTATTCCCTTTGTTTTCTGGTCTCTGCCTTCTTATCTTTAAGCGTCTTTTTGTTTTGGGTCCATGTGATTCTTTATGCAAATGGTATGATCAAATGAATCAGAACTCTCCCCAAAAATTGCATGGCTAGTTGGAGAGAAATAGAATGATAGGTTTCACATGTCAGGTAGCTTCTACTATAGCTACTGCAAATTAGGAATATCATCTCAAATTAGTGAAGGAGGGTGTCAAATAGTGAGACTAATAACTTAAATTATTTAGTGATCATAATTTATATAGTATAAAATTGAAAAACATTAATATTAAATCATGGAATCTGAGTATCAAATAGAGGGGGTGGAGTGTCAAATATTGAAACTGATCTGTTGAATTTTTCAGTGAATATAATTTGTTCATTGTATAATCAGATAGCTCAGGATAAAATTGTAGAATTTAAGTGGCAAATAACAGGAGTTGAGTATTAAATTCTGGAACTGATCTGTTAAATTATTTGGTAATTATAATGTGTTTAGTGTAAAATCGAAATAGCTCAATATTAAATCGTGGAACCTAAATAGTAAATAACGTGCGCTGAGTGTCAAACTTTTTAATAAGTGCATTTAGATCATTTTCTTTTTAAAATTTTGATAAATTTAACATCATGATCTCTTTCTGTCATTTTGAAATATTTTGATTCTAAAATGGCATTAATTAAATATTTTAGCCCTAAAATGTCATTTTCCCTAAAAATTATTCCAGTCTTTTTTTTTTTTGGAGCCTACGCAAAAGATTCATGTCTAAATATGTGTAGATCAAGTTCAATTTTTTATGGATGTTACATAAAATTTACTTTCATTCACGGATGTTAGATGTTGAGGTTGAAGAAAACAAAAATGAAGAGCAGTAAAAATACAAATATTATAATGAATAAGATTTTATTAGTTTTCAAAGCACATTACAAATCAGGGATAGGACAAATTACAACTTTTCAACACACTCTTATTTGCTGTTCATATTTTCCCCCTAAACCACATCAAAATATCCAATCAATTCAAACTTTATTGTCTTCACTAAAATGAATAACTTGAACATCTTGAGAACACATTTGATAGATATTACCTCACCATGCAAACACCAATTGTTATTTTATTTTTTTTAACTGAACGCTGAAATCTCCACCCAAGCATAAACCCAAAAGGAAATTAAAATTGCATTAGCTATGAACACAGATTTCCCACAAATTCTCCACCATTACCATTACCCCACAAACAAGTCATATTCAGGTTTTGTTCTTCACAAAGATCTCGTTGATTGAAATCCCAATCAAGCCACTGATAATCAAAGACAGAGATCTCTGATGAATTAAAAATACCCCCCACATCATTGTTATTGTTTCTGCACTTGACATCCTCACTTGCTCCCATTATTTCCTTTCCCACCAGTTCATATAAATCTGCCCCCACCATGTCATTATTTCTGCTCATCACTAATTCATTTTCATGTTCCGTATAATTCTCACTTGGGTTCACAAACACCCCACTTTCCAACATGTAACTCAGCTTCATTATTTCATCGTCTAGCCACTGATATGGTCCCATGGTCTCAACTTTTGCTCCTCCTCCTCCACCTCCATTATCATCACTCAGGATCAAAGGAGCCGTTATACCAACATCTTCAGATCCTGCATTGGTACAGCCCTGTGGGGTTAGGTTTGGTTTGGACATTTTGTCGAACAATTTGCCTGCGTTGTTGTGTGAGAGGGAATTTTGGGCCGGAAGAATGGGCTTGTCGGGCTTGATGGGGGATTGAGTGGGCCTGACTCGACCACCTCTTCGTTTGGACGAAGCGGCTATGGTATTGAGAGAAGGCAAGTAAGTGGAGGGTAGGGATTCGTTTAGGGTTTTGATGAAGCAGTAGATTTTTCTCCTCAAATGAGAGTTCCAGTAATTCTTTATCTCATTATCTGTTCGTCCTGGTAAATGCCCTGCTATCACAGACCACCTGTTCACAGCAAAATCACAAGAAGAAAAAAAATTAGTACACGTATAATTATTTCTGCTGTAAATAAATCTTTTTTTCTTTTTTCCTGCCAATGTCTCATTGAAATCACCCGTGTGTATATAAAAACTATTGGAAGCTTGCACTGTTAGCTGAATACAATGTATTTATAACTTATGAATAATCCGGTTTTTTAGAGTTTTCAAAACATATTAATGATATATAGATTCATTGTGTGGGAGCATTGATTGTTTACTTAGACCCACTTTCTCTTATAGGTGAGGTTTTACGTCCCATATCAAAGTGTGTTAATTAGTGAGCAAATTACTGTGCATGAAATAAATATAACATTGTGTATGGTTGGTGAGCAATAAAGTTTGTGGTACCCAACTGCGCCGCAAGATTTTCTCTATGGAAAAATATCATTTTTTTCATTTACTAACATAATTATCTTTCGTTGTTGTTTCAGCACTCACATTTCTTCTGCGCGATGCCATCATTCCCAGCTTCAAAATCCAACGACACAATGAGAAAATATATGGCATAGGCCTAACTCTAACCATTACACACACACATATATCCTCATTATCGTTTGGGCATATATATATATATATAGATTTAATAGATTAAACAGAGATTAATTCCATCCAAAGAAAAAAAGAAAAAAGAGAAAATTAGAATTGGACCTATTCCCGAGAGCAGCATGCAATTTGACGATGATCTCTTCTTCCTCAGGAGTGATGTTTCCTCTCTTCACGTCTGCCCTCAAGTAGTTTATCCATCTGAGTCTGCAACTCTTCCCACACCTTAACAACCCTATTCCATTTAATTTTTTCAGTTATTTCAATCAATTCAAAATCTCACATTATCGCTCACACACACAGACACATAACGCATATGTAAAACTAATACACATATACCAGCATTCTTGGGCAAGTTCCTCCAGGAGCCTTCACCATGTTGTTGGATGTATTGGGTCAATATCTTATCCTCTTCAGCAGTCCATCTTCCTTTCTTCAATCCCACTTTCTCGCAGCATGGTGCTCTTACCATCCTTCCTCCTGTTGCTTCACTCCTACCAATTCTTTTTCTTCTGTAATATCTCTATTACTATATATAGAAACTAACACAATATATATATGAGTACTCTCTCACACACACACAGACTGGTGCTCTGGCATTATTCGTCAATGGAAGATTCTGCATTGGTTACATTCTCGCCTCGGCATATATATACTAGTGGAACTGAACAGTCAAACAGAGAGAAAAAAGTTCGGTTTTGGTGGTTCAAGTACGATTCTTTTAACCTGCGTACAGCTGATTTAATTACTAGCTAGGACCACCACCTATATTTGCCACTTTTTCTACCACAAAATAAACTTATAAAACCATATTCCTCAAAGTAAATGGATTACTTTCAATCTCTGGTGGCCCCTCAATACGTCCAGACTAATAAATAAGACTTTGTTATCACAGCATACATTTAACCTACTTTCACTTTTCACTATTGCCTCTCACTGTTCAGCACTTGTGTGTATTCTCATCTGTGCCTTCTTTTTCCATGCATATACTATTAAGCTTGTTTTAGTTTTGTAAAACACTTAATATATAGAGTATTAATAAGTAAATATTCTGATATAACAAATGAAATCAACTAACAAGTTGAGATCAGCTTCATTTTCTTTTCAGGATATGAAGAGGAAATAGTGTGAGTGAAACACTCCAATATAAAACTAGACGTTGGAGTTGGAAACCTATCCATGAGGGAAAAAAATAGGTAAGATGCTATGTATAGGTGAGACTTGATCGAGATAGGAGGGATATTCGTAGCCAAGAACAATAACGAATGAAAAGAAACAAAGTAATAAATAGGAGAGGGAAAAGGGAAACTGTCTGATAGTTTAAAAAATCTTGTGGCCGAGAAGATTTCTTCCTCTCCTTTCTCTCCGGGTGCTTCTTTATTTCGTGTCTCTTCTCTTAGCTTCTCACTATACTCCATGTTCTTGGCGTTTTTAATCTTTTGCGACAATAACTATAGTCTTTTTGTTTTTTTCAGTTGCATAACAGTACATTCTACGAAAGAAAGAAAATTTTCTACTGACAATAACCTGCAAAAGGTGAATACTAGGACCCTTTTCAACATTCATATTCGTAAAAGTATTGTAATATCTCTTGAGATTTAGTTAAATATCTAAGGTTCCTCTTATTTTAAAAACTATACAAGATTTTCTTAATTAATATCTGATTATCTATATATTCAAAAACATTCTTTTCTACATTTTTTCTAACCAACAAGTTAATTTTGTGCATAACATAATGAGAATATGATTTTATATATTGTATATTCACAAGACACACAAACATCTGTGTGTTGATATTAAGTTTTAATATAAGCCTATAGTTTAATATTATTATGACAAAAAAAATAATTGAATAATTTTATTTTTGAAAAGATACATATTACTCAAGAAACAAATTTTATTATTAGAAAATAAATCAAAGACTAATTAAATTTAATTTTTTAAACGATATACCATGTAACCATGCCTACAAAAAAAGTTAATTTAATGTATTATTTATATATATATTCTTTTCGATCCAAAATATAATGTGTCTTCTAGAATATTTTCTTGATTCATAATATAGGTATTATGTAATATTATGTAATGATTTGCTTTTTCTACTCCTGAGTCATTAAATGATTACTCTCATAAATTACAGCTTAAAGTCATGGAAATGAGTGGAACAAATTTTGATTAATAAAGATAAAAATAATGTACTGGGGGCTCTTTTTTAAAAAGTTTAAAATTATAATAAACTTTTCTTAAGATACATAGGAAATACTTCATATTGTGAACTAGAGAGAGTTTATAATTTTTCTACCATAACTATTTTTACTGTTATATGAATAATAAAACTGCGTGCTTACATGTTTTGCAGAAATTATAACTTCTTTTACAAAAAATAAGTTAGATGACTGATTTAGACAATATATCCCAATGAAGGATCTGGTGGGATCTATTATGGTCCCTCGATAGGATACAGCTTAAATGCTCAATTACATACTGATCAATCAAACTTATAAAACTCTTTTTTTCTAAGATTGATGCTTACTATATATATAAATATATAGTTATGTAATATACCATATATAATAAGGTTTAATTTGGGGAACCTATCACTCATCAACATCATGTAATTTGGGTCATCGATGTTTATTATTATTAATTTATCCACAAATGTGTGACAGGGAAACGATAAACAATGACGTGCAGTGCCCTGTTTTGGGAAATGAAATGGACACCTATCCACTTATATATATCTTAAAATATTTTGGTCGTCAATGATGTCTCATTTTCACTCTTAATCATTAGCCTTTTTGTTTTATGTGCACTTAAAACGACCTAACAATAAATTCGACGTATATCTGAGTTCATCATAAGTAGCTTTGATACTTTTTTCTCTCTCCAGATAATTCCCTCATTGTTTTTTTTAAACAGACAAAGTTTAAGTACAATTTTTTTATTAATATTCATTAATACTGAAATTGATAGTATATATCTAAAATTTACATCCAATTTTTGTTTTTAATTTTCTCATTGTGAATACAATTAATTTTTGTTGACCCAAGTGAGCATATATATATATATATATATGTTATGAAATTTTATTATGAAATTGTCAACATCAATGACACTTCAGCATGGAAGGAAAATATTAAATAGCATCACATGGATGCATATACTGTTTAAGAAGGGAAGGGGGTGTGCATAAGGTGAGAGATATGGCTGAGCAAGGGTCACTCAAGTCAGAGTGTGAATGTATATTTGGTAGAATAGAATTTAGAGGGCTTTTTATTTGGAAGAAAGAAGCATTCATGAATCCCTAACTAACTCTTCCCTCAAAGAAATAATAAATAAGCAAAGTGGCAAAGTGGCAAAGTGCCACTGCCACCCTGTGTCCCAAACCAACTTGTTTCAGAGGCCACAGTAGGTACTACCAATTTCTCCTAGCAATGCTGCGCCAATGATTCTCCTAGTAAAACTTGAAAAGTTAGTTAGAGATCCCAAGAAATATGAAAGTTCATTGCAGTAACAAACTATAAAAAAAACAAGGGGGAAAAATAGTGGTCTCTGATCAAGAGAAAACGAGGATAACCATGTGGGGACAGATCAGTTTTCTTAAATTTATTACTCCGTGAGTGCATGGTCGTTCGAAACTTGAAACCTTGAATGAGGAGCATTTTTTGTCAGTTATTTGAAGCATGTTATAGATAATCGGTATATATATTAACCTGGTAATAAGTTGAGCGATGGAATCACTTATATGTTTGTAGATAATTAACTAAATCTATCTATCTTTAATAAATCAAACTGTGATCTTCAGGAAATTAGAAACCAACAGGGAGCAAATTAGGAACATGTCTGTACCTATACAGATGGTAATATTTACAATGATGCTATCCGGTTTTCTGTGGACCACGTGTCCAGTTGTGGCAGCTATTTACATCTAAGCCTATACCTCTAAAAAAGGCCTCATGATACTTACATAATTATCTTTCTTATCATAGTTTATCTTATTAAAATACAAAATCCTGGATTGAGAATTGGTATTCTCTCAGTTATAGTCACAAGTATCCACTTAAAACTGGTGATCAGATAAGAGCATGCAGATCCATGTGCTTGTTTTGGTTTATCCATTAAGACATATTCTTCAGGAAGCTCATGCTCCTGCAAAATCATCTGTCTCGAAGGTCGACGAGGTCAAACCTCATGTTAGGGTTCATGTAGACATGAGAGCAGTGCTCATATATCGAGCTTCCATCTGAAGGCTCCTCATGGGGATGAAAACCACGTTCTTGACAATGATGAATTACAGACACACCACTTGGGTCTGAGAGATGAAATATGCCATGTGGACTGCAGTGCCACGGTGAAAAAAAGTTACATAAAGAGCTTCAATTAGTGACAAAAGGCAAAAAAATAAAGAAATTTAAAACTGGTTATCAAGTTCTTAGATCCATAATGGTAGTACTAGACTTTCCATTTCTAGATGAAAGACCAAAGCCTGCAGATAAGTAATCTAAAATAGTTCAAGGCACAACTAGAAAGACACATCTCAGTAGATCACAATCAAGTTTTAGAAAATAGAAACTTAGTATCCACATTCTCAAGGCTCTACATAGTTGAGGAAAAAACTAACTTCCTGAAACCAATATCTAGGGTCAGTAAGATATGGTCATACATTCTACAATTATTTGATGTTAAACATGACATTTGTGTGTGTGTGTGTGAGAGAGAGAGAGAGAGAATGTACCTTGTTGTATCTGTAGGGGCCATGACTATTGCAATTGCCTCAGGCAACATGATCTATTGGATCAAACCAAAAGAAAAATATAAACCCACATGTAGTTCTCTCAGGTTTATTTTTTCATTTTGGTGTAGACTTTGATTCTTTTCCATGAAAAGTTACCTGGTATGAATAGTGGGTGTGGAGATCTACAGATGACATGAAACAAGTCTGGGATGGGTGTGTCTGAAAATCAAAACAGAAATAAGGTCAAGACAAAACAGATGAAAATGAAATCTTTAACAAAATGGGTGAAATAATGTGGCTCAGAAAGACAAATGAAAAAGGATGCTGATATAAAGAGTATGTTCTGCTGGCCAAAAAATTCCATTTAACTATGAAAGAAACATATGGTATGTTTGGAGCCTCCAAATTTACACTTGAAAGGTAACCCAAATATGCAAAAAGTATGCTTGCAATCAAAGTTTGCATATTTCAAATGTATCTCAGCATGTTAAGGGATATTTGCAGTAACTAACAGTCAAATTCACACATAGCAAGGCAGAAACGGAAATCATTATGGTAAAAGATAAAAGACCTCAGACAGAATGGCACCTAAAGAAAGAGGAAGAGCAAAACTACATTATGAAGCCATATTACATTCTATATAAAATACATGTTTTTCATATTTTATCTATCAAATATGTGATGCCAAATTACATTCTTGTTCAAATCTCCAAGACAAAGGGCAAGAGCAATTGAAATGCATCCACTTCTTTTCCCAAATTGATTTTTCTATCTATTCTTACAACAACTCAAATGTCATATTTTGTGCACTTCAATATACTTTTCTGATTTTCTCAAGGCAGAAAGGTAACAACTGATTCAATTCAAATTTAGTAAGGAAATGAGAATCTTCACTACTATCAACATGACTGCAACATAAGACAAGTTTCATAATCTGCTATCAGAAAAATCAATACTAAATAATGCACATTGATCTTACTGCGATCACCACATAGCATCCTGAATGGAGTTTAATAAATACAATAAGGAGCAGCTAAATGGAGTACTCACATGAATCCAGCCTAGAGGAAAAAGTGATAAGCTGTCTTGAACTTCAAAAATTTCTTCCTCATTTAATGTTTGACACTGAAAAATATAAGCGATTAGATGCTCTGTTGCTGAATGGAAAAATAACCCAAAAAAAAAGGACACGCGATCATAAAAATGAATGAGGATTAGATTGCAATCCATCTTATCTGCTATTTTAAATGGAGAAGTACTTCTTAATCTGCTAGTTCTTTTTATGACATATGATATGCAATATTTCGTTCTTCATAATGGGAATTCACAATGATAATCCCACCAAAAGTCAACAAAATAACCAAGCCCCTGAAATTGAGTGTGAATACTTTCTCATATGATCAATGATCTACAATATCAATGGGGGTTGAAACAGCCTTTCCACCAAGAGTTTATGAGAATTAACCTCAGATACAAAAATGTCCCAAAAAAAAAAATAAGTGAGACTTTTTGTCAGTGCATTACAAACTAAAGGGAGTATTAAATTTTCTATAGTTTCAGTACTGGATCCAACTAGAATAACCTAATAACAGAAAAGGCAGGCTTTTTAAGCATGGAATAGTTTTAGAGTACACTGTTGTGGCGAAAAGCAACAGCCTATAAATTATATAAAATAAAAGACTGAAAGGTGTGAACTTATACGGGACCATTATCTTACCGAGTCTGAAGTTGACTCCTGCTTTGGGATTATAAGTGCAGTGATATGGAAAACCCTGTTTTTCTTCAACCCCACAAGTTGCAAGCACAAGGACTTATAAGTGTAAACAGTAGCATTCATGAGATTTCTCAGAAGTCCAAAATAAAAATACTCTCAAAAGGTTGACTGCTCTTACCAGGGCCCCCGCAAGAACCCCACATGTCTCTAAATTCTTCAGGGTATTTTCCTGAGCCAAACCCAAAAAGTCTTCCATCATTTTGACAGGCTGCAACATGAGTTAAGTGATAATGGAATAATTTATCCCAGTATAAGAACCAAATAAACCTAACTACTAATTATGAATGAGAACAAGTCGCAACAAATGATCAAGAGAAATGAGCACGCCTTTACTATGAAACTTAATAGACTTACAAATAAATATGTCTCGATATGTAGCAGAGCCAGTTGCAGAATCTTCAGAACATTTAGCTGGCCCAGGCCTTGGATCTGCAACTTTTGAAGGAGGAATTGGGGCATATTCCTGGTGCATCTGAACAAGAACAGGTGGAGGAGAAGGTTGTCTAATGTTGAGCAGCTGTAAAGGATCCTCTGTTGATTCAGATACTACAATAGAACAAGATTCCTCAGGACGTGACCACCTTCCATCATCCAAAGAGAGCACTGAGTCCATTGTGGATGTGACTGCTCCTGGATCATCATTTTTTAGTGCCACAAGTTCACAATGTCCAGCCTGATCCAGACTGTCAGCATAAATGACAAAATAGGAAGTGTTACAAGCAGGCATACTCATATCTCGTGGATAAAAAGTAGGGGAAAAAGTGTAGATCAATATTTGACCTTCTTAATTTCAGCATATGCTCATAATGAGGTTGCTTTATATAATTAAAACATATTATACTGGAAAGAGAAGAAACTGTATGGTCCAAAATAATAATAAAAAAAGGTAGGAATGATGGCAAAGATGTAAACATAAATATATGGAGCAGAAAAAGGGTGGTCATTTCAGTTTCCAATTAGAATGAATGAGCCTAACCTTAAATCCTCAGCATGGATTAGATAACTAGTGCTTGGATATTTAACCTGCATAACAACCAAATTGATAACCATACTCTATCCAAAAGATAGAACATGCACATTTATACAAAAATGGAAAGCCTCAATAACGGTAAGTTTACCTTCACTTCAGCACTAGGTCCGAGCCATTGGCCCCGAAGGCCATTTGGTCCTAGAAATGAGTGTCTAGATAAAGTCTCCTTCTTTGGCGGTGGTACAAGAGATCTGCACATGCCCAAGAAAAGTTATCATATCCCAACCTTAAAAATATTATCATATATTTTCTTAGGAATGATGTCTTTAAGATCCAAGATACAGCCCTTCAATTCATGAGGATGATTTAAAACACAAGCTGCAGAAAAACAAAGAGGTACAAACCGAAGGACCGCAGTACGCTGGAATTAAAGGTAGAAAGAGTACATAAACAACCAAGACATGCAAATAAACCGTTAGCATTCAATACAGTAATCCATGGGAGCAATAAATATCATAAGTTTTTCCTCATTATAACAAGAAACATAACTAAAGGGAAAACTTTTTTGTGTTCCCTCATCTATTTATTCTTTACTTTTTCTCTTTTGGGTGGAATAAAACGAGAGAAAAGAATATCTACTGTTAAATCAGTTGCATCAAAAGCATTTCCACATTAAAGAGATAAAAGGAAGTCAGAATAATGACAGCTATAGTACCCAATTCAAAATTTTACATGCAAAGCAAATATCTTCTGACCAAAAACCAAAAGTTGCCACTAGTAACTAAGATTTTACTCTTACTAGCAGGGTACATATCTGAAATGTTAGAATAGCATTTTGATTAGAAAATTTAAAACTTACAGCTCCTGAAAGTGCTTGTCAATAAGCAGAGAGTTTGAGGACACAAAATGAGTATTTTTATTATTCCATGAAGACTGAGAACCCAATCCAGCAGGCTGCAGCTATGTCAAGAGGGGAAGAAAGAGTGTAATCAAGAACAGAAATAGTTCTCAACCACATGCAATCACTTAAAGTTGCATCTAGATCAAGTAATGTGGGACAAATGACATAGGCAAATAAATTGACATTTAACAGTATTCTAGCAATTGATACTGATAAAACATTCTAAGTGGGTCACCTGTTTAAAATCCCTTCTTGAGTAAAAGCTTTTACTGACAGCAGGCCTTTCCAAAGGCAACGTGACTAGGTTATGCATATCCTTATTGAGGCCACTGCCTTCAGGCAAGTTAGATTTTGCATGCAAGTTATTCAACTCATCCACCCAACGTTGGAATTCAGGCTTCAAAGATTCAAGCTCATCTAATACAATGCGCAATTTCTACAATGGTGAAAAAGAAAGTATATGATGATATGACAAATAATATGTATTAAAGTAACCATAAAATACACATTTACTCATGCAAAGGGGCTTTTTGGGGGGGAGCAGTTTCTCACCTCCTTATTTGCTGCTCTCTCCTTTTGCAGTGAGGTTCGGTAGTCTTGATGAAATGGCATAGTTTCAGAAATCAAGCTTGAAAATAGGGCAAAATTAGGCAAAGTCAGGGGAAAAACGAAAGAAAGGGATCATTCAATTTAAGGTTGCAATAAATCTATGGAATTTTCATTTTGTACCTTGAAAATCTAAGAAGTATAATAAACAAATCAACTATATTATTCTCTTCCCGGTAGATATTCGCCTGATGACAAGAAAGAAATGAATCAGACAAGTTACATAACCAACACAAAAGCAGCATTCTGATATCCAAGTATGTGTCATAGTAAAGAAGATAACAGCTCCAACAGTAGCATCTTATCTAGCTCTACTTGGACATGCCTTGGTCAAGAAATAGACAAATCTTGACACATTGAATTAATTTGATACAATCTTTATATAGAGCAACAGTTATGGCATGCTTCAAAATTAAATACATTTGTTTACATAATATAAGCATGCTTCTTAAGGAATATATTAATGACAGACAATTGGAGATGACTAACTAAATTCTTCATCTACCCTCACTAACAAGTGGTTATAAAATAATAAATTTACTCAATAAAGATAATTGATATTACTGACTACATTACCAACTTTCTTTTTACATCGTTCACGTGTTACTGAATTCATTTCAAAGTCCATAGGCATGTCATGTCATGTGCAATGCATGTCTGTGTCCCATATATTTGACTGTAGTTCATAATTTTAGTAATAGGGTTAAAACAAGCTGATCCTAAATAAATTGAATTCTTAAACTTACAAGGACAATCCTAGGTAAGCTCTTTAAGGAAATGGTTCAAAATAAATTGAGCCAAGAGTGATGCAGCCAAGCAATGGGAGTAGTTCATTCAATGTGCAAACCTATGAAGCCCGATCCCTCTGATCACAAGTTATTGATTTGTTATCATTACAAAAAGCATCCCAAACAACATGCACAATATATCCTATAATGGCAAATGAATGGCGGGCTATAAGGACACGGGGACTAACTACTCTGAAATATAAATTGATCATACTTTAATTTTAACGCCCTATCGTCTGCAAACCAAGAAATTAAAAAGTTTATCCTTTCAGCTTCGAGAATTGAAACCTTAATGTCCCTTCCAATTGGCAATCGATCAACCACTAGAGATTGAAAAACCAATATAAGAGAGGTTCAGAAAAATCAGAGTTGCGGGGAGGAAAGAGGATGAGGAATTTCAGAATGACCTGCTTGAGGAGGCTATCGGCAATCCGAAAGTAATGACGGAGGGGTATACCATTATCGACCTCGACTTTCCGAGCGATGGAGTTAACGCTGATCTTCATCTTCTGGGGCGAGGAATGCCGTTGCCACATAACTCTAAATAATGAGACACGCCTCCTGTCTTCCTCTCTTTCTGCACAAATGCGGATTGAAGGAGAAGGAAGGAAAGATCAAAAGCATAGTGTGTTTGGATACGGAAGGACCGAAGCAGGGAGCTTCGCTTTTGCGTAAAATATGCACGACATTATGAACTAGCTGTCGAAGCTGAAATACAAGCTTCCTACAAACAGAGCTTTTTACAAAACTACAAATTTAAACCATTAATTAGCTCTTGGGCATGATATTTTTGCTTCCATGTTCCATCATGGATATATGGAAAAAATTTGGTTGAGAAAGATATAAGCTATCTCAAGTATTTCCATGCCTCAAAGGATTAGTCTTTGAATGCGTACTCAACAACAACAAAATTAAGGATTATAAAGGTGTAAATAAAAATATTAATATACATAAATGGTAAAATATCATACTTTTAGATATTATAGACTATAAATTCTTTTTTAGAAAAAAGTCATTCATTGAGAAGCTTGTAAAATGTAACACAATAGAGATATAACTGTTAAGAGTAGAGATGTTACATTTATATGATGTTTATAATATTCCATTTTTAACATTCATACTAAATAATGTGTCCCAATTTTACAGAAAAATATAATGAGATAAAAATCTAGTTTTAAAAAAAGAGCACACAATATTAAATACTTATTGGAATTCTCTCATTAAAAATTTTACTAAGAAAATCCAATGGAACAAAACTTTAGAAAGAAAAAAAAAATCAATATATCATTTACCCCCCCCCCAAATGACAACATCAATTTATGTCTTTGACTAACATATTTTAATATCATACAACAACTTCTCTCCAACTCATACCTGGACCTCATGAGGAAATTAAATACACTATCAATGGATGATATATGTTTCCGTTTCTATTTTCATGTCTACAATGAGACTCAATATTCATACTCTTTTATTGTTTAGACTGTTTTTAACTGGAAATCAATGCCTGAAAAGTGATATATATCTTGATCTCCCACACAATTTGTTGCATCCAAATTGGAATTCTTGCAACAAATAGCAACTTTTCTAACATCTCCACTGAATGTCCTACCCTCTAGTTCTTTAGTAAGACGATCCATTTCCTTGTCAAATGTACAATTTCTTAGTCTCCCATACCTTGTCCAAAAGGGTCTATACACTGTCCTTCATATACGGTGCTATGTCACAAATATAGAATTCATGTTTGATTTATTAGAAGTAAAGACATTATAGAACATTGACCACTTAAGCAATGCAATGGAACTCCATTATTCTGCTGTCAACAAATAAAAAATTCATAAATTCTGATATTTCGAAGAGGATTTTTTTTTTTTGGGAGTTGCTCCCCACAAAAAACTAAAAACATGAATATAACCAATTAAATTAGAAAGAATAAATAGATTGCTGTTTACCGGCAGGCGAATTGTGCTGGAATGTTGAAGTATGGCCTTCCTGATTGTTTGCCTTATCCTCCAGCAAGTGTAAGTACCAAAACGGCAACCTGCTCGGGGTTTAAACTTTTCAACGCTCCTCATAATTACCCCCATACTTCCATCCTATAAGAGCACCGGAAACAAAATGTACAGGTTATAGTAGCTAGTTTATGGTTTTTCATCAAACATCTTTTTCCCTGATTGATGGTCCAACTCTAGCAAAATATTAATTCAACATGTTTTTCCATGTTCAGAAACAATACAAGTTATATGTATGCAAAACTACAAGTCTTGGTAACAACTGTGCAAACTGATAGTAAATAAAGAGTTAGAAAAATGTGAAATGGTCTTGGAGAAAGGGAAAAGAAACAAAATAGAACTACTTAATCTCCCTACTCAGCACGCAGTCCTTAAGAAAATATGATTCATTTTAAAAAATATGGAAAAAGCTATTCTTGCTTTCTATTCAATTCAATAGGAAACATACGCAGCGAAAAAACCATATCCTTCACAAAAATAATACCAGCTGTCTGAGGTGTAACTAAAGAGAAAGAGCAATGCTCAAATAAATAAGAAGAGCAAATTTATCCAAATCAGTAAAACCCCAAAGTCTGTAATAGCATATCTTTCACCAAATAACTGTAAAATTGATAAAAAAACCCCTAAATCAGCACCAAACTCAGAATTTTCAATCTCGAAAAAATTGGGTAAAACAAAATTTAGTAGACGGAAAACTACATGTATAGCAAGATCATCCATCTGTTGCTAAAATACAAATAGCTTTAGCATTTAAAGGCATGTGAATGTCCATTAGCTGGATGTCTGTATACTTTGTATCCTAGTCACTATCATATTCCAGATTGTATACTCAATCTACCAAATTTGAAAGTCATTGCTCTTATAGAAGCCTTAGGAACTCAAAAGAGCCACCAAGTAATTTGTGAACATTTCTCCAAATAAATGAGTAAACAAAAGGGAAAATGTTCATATAAGCCTTCATTGTCATACATGAAATATTAATTTTTTAATTTTCTCAGAACCCTTGTCATAATCTTTGCTGTCATTTTGTCTAGAATATGGCTCATCCAGAATCAAAAAATGCAACTTACAAAAAGTATCAAAATGAAACCATTTGCATGACCATAAGTAATTCATTCAGATAAGCAACCTATGAAAGAGCATTTCATATGAAGAATTTAACCCCCAGTTTGGATGGGAGGAGAAATAGGGGGAAGAGAAAAATAGGAAGGAAAAGAGGGGAGAAATTGATTTTCACTTGTTTGGGTTGAAAAGAAAAAGAGGGAGGAAGGAAAACTGGGAGGAAAAAAGATAAGTCAGGCTTATATACTTTTCCTCTCAAATTTTCTCCCTCCAAATGGAGAGATTTTGAGAGGAAAATTTATTTTCCAAAATTGACCCTCACATTGCGTAACACTGGCTCGATCATTTTCTTCCCTTCTCCACAACGCCGCCCATTGTCTCCTCGCCACTATCTCTATTCATCAGCATTGCTCCGTTCATCGGCGCTACTCCGTTCATCGTTTGATTGGTCTCTACTCGCAGATCAAATTTCAAACCCTACTCCATTCCAAGGTGAGACGATTTTCTCATTTTCTTTTCTCTCCTTCGATCTGTTTTCCTTTCCCACGCTTCCTTTGTGGATTTCTGATCTCCTCGACATCGTTGTCTCCATTCATCAGCCTTGCTCTGTTCATCGGTGTTGCTTCATTCGTTAGTGGGCGTTTCTCTATTTGATTGATTGGTTGGTCTCTACTCGCAGATCAAGTTTTGAACCCTACTCTACTCCAAGGTGAGACAATTTTCTCTTTTCCTTCTCTCTCCTTCGATTCACAATTTTTCAATCTTCAACTTATCCTTTGTTTTTCTTTCCCCCATTTCCTTTGTCGATTTCTAATTAGGGCTGTAATTTAGTAGCAATTCAGTTTCCTGTCTTGATAATAGCTGCCAACATGACTCTGACATATGTTAATTATACACCAGATTGATTGCATAACTTGTTTTGTACGTTGTGTGTCTGGTAATATATACGAGTCCTTATGTGTGTGTGTGATGAGAAATTGAGAGAGAAGGCTGTCAATTACATTAGATCCAGAGCCTACACTGACCTAGTCTCAACATTATAGCTGCTGCTTCAAGTTCTAATGGCAGCCCCTTCATCTTTATCTTCATCTTCATCCTCCTCTCCTCTCTTCTACTAGGCATCTCAGTAAAATGCTTTATGTGAATTTTGGCCTTTCTAATCTGCTGTCGTTTCTACTTTAATTAATATGTGTTTGCTACAAAAAGTCTAGATTTATTAAAACCGGTGCTAAAAATCTTCACCATATTGATAAATTGATTGATTACTTTTCTATCTTACACTACATTGGATTGACTGAATTATTATGATTATTATTATTATGTCACCAGAGAAGTTGCATGCATGCAACATATATATATATAATGCATTGTAGAGTCTTCCACGAAAGAAAGCATCATCTGGTGACATAACGTTTGATTAGAGGGCAAGACAAAAACAAACTGATAAAGAGATATATATATATATATATAAGGCTTTTGTTTATTCAGGTTTGGTTTTTTTCTTTTTTTTCATTTCTTTTAAATAACAAATGACCAACATGTCAAGCTACTAGAGACTCAATATAAAAGTTATCACAGAGTAAGATTTGGTGCTGAATTATATCAGCTACAAGAGTGACATTGGGTTTTGGTTAGCGTGTTTGACTATATTTTGTGAAGAAGATAATAATAATAATATATAGAATAGGGTATATATTTTATTATAAAATTACAAGTGTCTGGCAATGAGAAGTACAAAAAAATAAAGCCTTCTACAAGTTTTGGTATACATTCCCCCCGAACTCCTCTGGTATGCCTACATGTGATATTACCACATTTGTTGAAGGTTGTTTGTTGTGATGTCTTATTAGGCTCTATGTCCAAGCCCAACTGATGCATGGTCTATCCATGAATTGGACTACCAATTGGGCTCATGTATGCAACATTTGGTTTCCAAATTGTGTTTAAGGAAAATTCCAGTTTTTCACGTTAGTTTATGGTTTTTTTTTTGGCCTGAATGGTATTTTTAATGAGAAGATACTTTTAGAGTTTTCTTATAAATATGGGTTGCTGAGCTACGTTTTACGTGTTATAAGTATTTGGCAAAATTATATACATCATCATAGAGTGTAAAATGAGAGCTTAGTTACTGTCAATTGTTGTTAGTATTTTGATATTTCAAATCATAATGTATAAAATACTACTAGTATAAAATATAAAATAACGGCCTCATAAAAAATTTATGGCCAGGCCAGAGGAGTTTTATATGGTTTTATAGGAGATTAGTGAAATTATTTTAAGGGAAGAGTAAATACAAGAGTTCGTCCAAAATGGGTGGGTGACATTGGAAAGCGGAGCTTCAAGGGTTGGTTATTGATTCAATGGCAAGTTGACATGGTTATGGGCCTCTGTAGCCTATGAGCTTGATCAAAGCCTCACAGACACTTTCACCCAAAAAAAAAAAGGCTCACAGGAACGCTGTACTTTGAATGCTATAAAATTCCCACCCTTATGCATGGCTCAAATAACATGTTGCTGCTTGTCCTCTGCCACCAAGTGGTAGGCGTTTCCAAGAGGGGGAACCAACTTTGTACTAAGAACTTGAGTCTTCACCGTCCCAAACACTTTATTCAGAACCATAAAAAAATCATACAGGTCTCTTTCTCATTTCCATCAATTGTTTCTTGACTCTGCATGTACACTTCAGCTAGTCTTTGTGTGTGTCCATGAGAGCATGTTATAGCATCATAGCTTTGTACATGTAGAGTCAAGAGACATAAACCATATACTTTTTATTTATGTTTTCTGCATTACAATTAGCTGCTGCTTCTAATTACTTATACATTAGAAACGTTTATGCCGAAATAGATATTCATCCTTCAGACCTCAAATCATTCTTAACTTTTCAGAGAGAGTTAGGTATGAAACCTCTCTCACGTGGCTTTATGAAAATAAAAAGTTATTTTTATTTAGGATTATGTTAGGCCGGCGGATCTCAGTTGACCAAAAGTCAGTGGAAGATGAACAACCATATTAATGAAGAGGTGGCCAAGGATGTTGAGGGGGATATTTATGATTTTGAGTGCAACGTTAAAGAGTTAATAAATTTTGGAGTGGCAAATGAAGGACATAACCTGAACCATATGTTACAAGATTGGGAAAGGCATAGGCGTATGTGTGTGGTGCAACTTATTTGCTTTATTGTACATGCAATTTATTTGTTAGGCGAGATGTCAAGACAAGTTAATAGGTCTACAATTGATGAAAAAATTGAAAGGGAGAGCATGAGGAAACAATTGATGAAACAGTTAAAAGAGACAAAAAAGTGCCGTGATGTTCTTCGCATGGGCCCACAAGCATTTCAAGTGTTATGTGTGAAACTCCAAAACACTGGTAGAGTTAAAGACTCTTGTCATGTTACAGTTGAGGAACAAGTGGCTAAATTCCTCCACATATTAGGACATAATGTCAAAAATAGAACCATACCCTTCTACTTTAGTCGATCAGGGGAGACTATTAGCCGTCATTTTCATAATGTATTACGAGCCATTGTATCACTTGAAGCTGAGTTTCTTGTGCAGCCTTTTGGATCAGAGGTTCCTCCTCAGATTCTCAACAATAGTAGATTCTACCCATATTTTAAGGTATGCTTTTATATTTGTGCCCATGTATCTTAATTGTAAATAAAATAAATGTGTTACAGTTTAAGATATATTTTACCTATTACCAATTTTAAATAATAGGATTGCATTGGAGCAATAGATGGAACCCATGTTCGGGTGAAAGTGCCAAGAAAAGAAGCAGCTCGATTTTGAGGGCGAAAGGATTACCCCACCCAAAATGTTTTTGCTGCATGTTCTTTTGATATGAAATTCACTTATGTGTTGGCTGGCTGGGAAGGAACAGCTTCAGATTCAAGAATTTTGAAAAATGCATTATCAAGAGAAGATAATCTTATATTTCCCCAAGGTTAGTTTTATTTCCTTTATCTTCTCCAATTAGTTCTATCATCTCCTATTTTAATAGTTGATAATCTTTATTTGGTTCAGGGAAATTTTATCTTGGAGATGCAGGCTTTCCACTCAAGCGTGGTTTGCTAACACCTTATAGAGGGGTTCGTTATCATTTGAAAGAATATTCAACAAGATCAACACAAAATGCAAGAGAAATTTTCAACCATCGACATGCCTCATTGCGAAATGTGATTGAAAGGACATTTGGTGTTCTAAAAAAAAGATTTCCGATAATAGCTAGTGGCACCGAACCTCATTATTCATTCCAAACCATGACTGACATTGTTATAGCATGTTGCATATTACATAATTTTTTGATGGGTGTGGATCCTGATGAGGACCTAATTGCTGAAGTTGATCATGAAATGTTACTTGATGCCATTGATAATGAAGATGATAATTCTGCACAAAATCAAGAGGAAGACTATAGAAAAGGGTCAATTATAAGAGATAACATAGCAGCTCCTATGTGGCTTGACTACCAGCATGGATCTTAGTTTATTGTTTTTTCTTTTAAAATTAAAAGGTAGTAGTTGTTTTATAGAAAGAAAGTCTCAAATGATACCTTTTCACATAATTTGGCTTATCAAATGAGAGTTTTTTGTATAGTTTCAATGTGGTTGCATTTGCTTTTTTTTTTATGACATTTTGCCTTGTATTATGACTATTTCAAATTGAGTATTTCCTTCATGTAGATTGAATAATGGCACCAAAAAGCAAGGATTCTACAAAGGACAATTTGCAATGGACACCCGAAATGGATGAAGCTTTCATTGATGCTTTATTGGAAGATATGATGAACGTAAACCGTCCCGATGGCACATTTTCAACATTTGCATATGATAATATGTTGCAATCTCTTCATAATTCATTTGGGCCTCACATAACAAAGCAACATTTGAAGAATAGAAAGAAGACATTGTCACAAAGATTTGCAGAGCTTTATGATTTGTTTAATGGATTAAGTGGATTTGCATGGAGTCCTAGCACAAAATTGTTTGAAAGCTGGAAGTGGGGTTTGGAATGACTTGATTGAGATGAGTAACATTATTAGTCTTTTTTTCTTATTTCATATCGCTAGCACAAAATTGTTCGAAGTTGAAAGTGGGTATATGCATGCAAGGATGGAGAAGTATTTAAGGTGCTATATATCATGGCCTGTCACTATATTGCTTTACTTTGATAATATAATATTCTTAGACAAATAGATCTCCTTGATGATATACTCTTATCACTAAAGATTTGTCTTTCAAGATCAGTGGCTTATATAACGCCCTTGGTGCAGATAAATGTGAAAGAATAAAAAAAAGCCTCCCTCTATAATTATAAGTATAATAGAAATAATAATATTTGTTCTTCAATTGCTTGTTATATATAGACACAGTAATCACATCTCTAAGATATTGATTCTTTGCTGTTCTATTCTGTTCTGGATATCACCACTGCATTGATTTTTCCGTATTATTGTTCCTTGTTTCTTCTTCTTCTTCCTTTTTTTTTTCTGCCAAAGTTCCTTGTTTCTCCAGTCTTACGCATACTGCACTCTTTGCCATTAACTACCACTCCACTGCTCTTCTCTCTTCTCTCTTTCCCATCTTTCTCTGTATCTTTTGAATTTCTGAGTTTCTTCGTAGTTATGCACCTTAAAACTTCTCCATCCTTTCACTTATTTACTCACCTCTGTCTCTAAGATCCCATTTTAAATCTCACTTATTTACTCTTAATTCATGTGAGGCTGTGAAAATTGCTGGAATTCCTTTTGGCTATAACTACAAGTGATTCGTGTTCATGAAACTAAAGGTTTAAATGTGTGTGCAGATGTAAGAATGGGCATATTTTGTGTAGTAACTCATAGTTTTTTTCAGTGGCTAGAGGTGCCAGATTTAGCTGATTTGGATATTACCTTTTAAACATGTGTGCAGATGTTAGAATGGGCATATTTTGTGTAGTAACTCATAGGTTTTTTCAGTGGCTAATGGTTCCAGATTTAGCTGATTTGGATATTACCTTTCTTTTTATGGTTGCAGACAAAACCAAATGCAAGAAAGTGGAAGAATACACATGTATTGCATTATGATAGGTTGTATGAATTGTTTGGAGCTGATAGGGCTACAGGAAAACATGCTGAAAGTGCTAAGGATAAGGTTAAACGGTGGGAACATGAGTGCATTGACTTGAATGATTCTTTTGAAGGTGAGTTTAATTTCCAAAATGAGATGACAAACTTTACAACTAACATGGAGTGTAGTACAACAGATGGGACCTCAAACCAATCAACATCTAAAGGACAGAAGCGTAAGGCAGTAATGATTGATGCCATTGAACAAAGGTGTGAAAAAATGACAGCAAGCATTATGGAACTAGTTGATGTTATGAGAGATGGTAACATGGTTCATGATAAATCTGTTGCTGTTGCTGAAAAGCAAGTTCAAATTGCTGAAAAAAGTCTTGCAATACTTGAAAAGAGTAAGCCCCATCATTATAGTGAAGAGGAAGTATGGGCAGCAATTGAGGAAATTGGAATAATTGAAGACCAAAAGCTAAAATGTTACTTCTTCTTATGTAATGAAGAAAGAAACAAGCGCACCTTTTTTGGGGTTCCACATCATATGCGGTTACAAATATTGTGCAAGATGATGTCTGATGCTGGAGTTTACTAGGTTGGAACCATTCAACTTTACTATAAGACAATAGTGGATATGCATTACCAGAAAAGTGAAATGGAAGCATCATGGAAAGATAGGATTGAATTTTGTCAAATTATATACTACTTTTGCCCTATGGTATTGTAGAACTTGTTTGTGTTTGTAATCTGATGTTAAAATGATTTTTGATTGTTGGATTTATGTTTTGACAAATGGCAATGTCGTCTATGGCATTTCAATTATTAATTACAACTTTCAAACTTAAATTGAATAATGCTAAAGTGAAATAGTTATCACTGTGATGATGGATTCAGGGATAAATTCTTTTATTTGTAACCATACGTACATATATATATATATATATTAAAGAAAGCTATAAATCTCTAATGAAATATCATATATATACTCCCTCTATGCCACATATATAATATGAAATATCTTATTATATAATGGATGATTTTTTTTTGTGTGAAATAAAACCTAAGTAGGGTTTTTACTTGAATATGTAGCATTTATATTTTTAATTTTTTTTGTTGCTCTAGTCATTATATATAGTTCATAAGGAAGTATAAATTTGGGTTTGTTTAAGCAATTTTAACTGGAAAATGAAGTTAATTCACTTTTTCTTTCAACCCAAAATGTAAAGAAGAAACGAGTCTTTTTTAATTCAAAGTTAATAAGTTATTAATTTTTAAAAAGTTAAATAATTAAATATTGAACCCTCCACACATAGTTTTGCACAATATATTTATATAATTCTTTTGTTTGAAATTATAATCTCGCTAGTTCATATAATTCAAAAGATATCTAGTCATCCTAAAAATATAATGAATAAAATAAAAAAGAAAAGCTTTTTTTTTTCAAGGTTTTCATTGTAATCTAATTTTTTATACATGATAAAATTATTTTTTCATAAAATAATGTATCAAAATGTCATTATATGAGTTAGTTCAATTTTCATTTTTTTTTACATAAATATAAATGTTTATTTGAAATAGTTATATACTATACATTAAGTTATATAAACAATAGGAATATTATAGTCCTTACAAAATAAATAAATTTTCTCTCCTCCATATTTTCTCCTCTCATCCAAATATATGAAGAGAAAACATTCTCTCCTCATTTTTCCCTCCCCTCTATTTTCTTCCCCTCCATTTTCTCTACTCCCATTTTCTCCTCCCATCCAAACAAAGCATAAGAGTATACTCCCTCTGGTCCTTAATATAAGACCATTTTAACCGAATCACGCGAATTAAGGAGGGGAGTTAAAACTAATTAACTACCTCGATTTCTCCAAAAATCCCAACATTTTTCCCAAAGTACCCTTATTTAATCTCTCTCTTTTTTCCTTTGAATACATTAAATATGGGCATTTTTTGGAAATGTATAATAAATACCACCTCGTATATTGTAAAAGATCTTATATTTAGAATCAAGCCAAAAGATACTATATATAGGACCAGAGGGAGTATTACACAGTGCCAACCGCCCAAGGAACAATGTAATTTCATTTCCAATGTTAAGACCATCATTATGCAAGTACCTGTACATGTAATCAATGTAATAAGTAAATATTAAGGTACAAGAAAGTAATTGGACTTCCTAACAGAATTTAACAAACCGCACTGTTCATTATTGGTAAATAGTATATTTCTATATTAATCAATATATTTATTTATTATCAATTTGGTTATTTAAAAAATTGCACTCATATCAAATTAAGAAAAAATGTGTGTGTGCGTGTGTGTGTGTATTTTCTTTTCGGTGGGGTGGGTGAATGTAACGTTCACAGGTATGGTCAATGATTATCTCTCACTCTGTGTTGGTCAATGATTATAGGTGGGTGAATGTAAAGTGGTTTGATTGATAGCAATAGCACGTCAACTCATGACGCGGCCCATTTATTTCAACTTTTAAGGTTGGACTTTGGACTTGGACGTGTGCTGTGTTCTTCTCTCCCCCCCCCCCCCCCCCCCCCCGGGGGCGCCCCCCCTCCTCCTGATGTTAACCTCAGTGCTTTCTTTCTCAATCACGTTTAGGTTTACTCTCATGTTTATAAAAAAATTTTCAAAAAAAATAAGAGGTTTAGTCTCATTTAAAATTTCCCCTAGAAATAAAAAAGGGTTAAGATCTTCAGTGCGCTTTGGAATTTCGACGTCAGCATGCTGTGTCAATGGTGTTGGGTTTTTTCATCCCAGAAAAAGAGCTTGCTTTGTTCTGTAGCCTTTTGCATATCTAGCAGGAGATGCTTGTACTAAGCAGTATAATTATCATAAAATATGGTGCCATAAACAGAATTTCAGGAAATATTTAGGCAGAATATAAATAAAAAATTCTAGAGGATGAAAATACATTTACATTGAATATCGGGTCAATTATTGTAATTCTAACAAAACAAACCTCACCGTCGGGTCGGTATGCCGCTCCATTGGAAATGAATGCTTACATCATCCCTATTAATCATTCTCGGAAAAAATAATAATAACAATAATAAATATTTCCTCTTATCCTATTTATAAGTTGGTAATTATTTTATATAGATCAAGAAAAATAATTATAATTAGTTAAATTTTTTAAAATTTTAAAAATTATTATAACTTTTTAATATTATTTTTTTTAAATTATTACCCATCTGCATAATTACTTTGACAAACGATAGCGGTCTTTATCGTCGCCAGTGACAAACATCAAATTAATTTTCTAAATTCCATAATCTTAACCAAATCCAACCCAACCCAAAATCCAATCAATTAGAAAGAATAAGAAAGAGGAATAAAGTGATTTTCACAATATTATTAGTGATGATCTAACAGCACGTTTGTCAATTTCATGCTTACAATTGAGAAGAGCTAAATAAATTTACTTCATTCCAAGGCACTCAACTGTTTTTGGGTTTACCATATTGTTATATAGATCGGATCGGGGGTGATGCAATACAAGTAACTTAAGAGTTAAACAAAAAGTATACACTTTATGTTTGTACACATCAAACTGACGATGCTTAAATTAAAAGTATGATTTTACTATTTATGTAGCAGTAGCGGTAATAATAATAATAATAATAATAATATATCAGAGGAAGAGACCGCATCCCATGATGATGAAAGCAAGCCCCAGTAGAACATGGTTGGTAGCCTTATGTGCTTTGTTTTCTTCAGCCTGTAGATGCTGGGCCACATCAAAATTTCCTGCACCGTACGTCAAACCAGTTCAAAGCTAAGTTATTCAATCCATGACATAATAATAATCTACAAGGTTAAGGATGGAGAACATTAATTTCTTCTCCGAAAATTAATTATTATACTCAAGAAATGAAATTAATCATCTCATACAAGTTAAAGACCTAATGATATGAACAAGTAAGTAATGTGTGAGAGACCTCTTTGGGGACCGTAGCCACAACCAGCCTGGATAGTGTCCTTGATGTCGAGAATGGTTGCTCTGTTGTAAAAAACGAAGTTGGTGAAAATGTTGTCGAGGCATGACAGTACCAAGTTGGTCTCCGACAGGCATGGCCCTTCACAGAATTCCTCCGTTTTGTCTCTTGGCACCTTCAGGTTCCCATCTTCGTTCAATCTCCATGATTCTTCACAGCTCTTATATACCTACGAACATGCATGCATGCGTACATATTAATCATTAAAGATAGTTAATAATAATATATATATATATGGCAACTCATGGGATTTAATAATTAAATAAACAAATTATGTAAGTAATATTTATGAACACTAATCATTAAAAACTTTGCCGTTTGATCCATCTGCATAGAGAGGTTGATCTGCAGAGAAGAGAAGGAACTCACATATTTGTCATTGAAACAGAGCAAGGCTTTGGAGACAATTTGAGCTGGGTCTGCACCCCACGCCTGCATCTGGGGCTCCTCCTCATCACCATTAATTCCTGTACGTAATCAAACCCTCTTAGTTTAAACCTAATTAAACAATCAAATACAAATTAATTCGACAGTAAATGAACCACATATATATATATATGTTTTCTGAATATCACGCACCAAAGTTTCTCCGGAAAATGCATACGGAAACAAGAGCTAGTGCTAAAATCCAGCGTCGTCTCATCATGGCACTCACTGATCTTAAAGCCAATTCCCAGATAAACTCAATACACATAACATTGCTTTGCTGGGTTAAATATATATATATATATATAATATTGCTGGGTTTTTCTTACCCAACGTTGCCTACCAATTAGACAATTAAGCATTATGGTTTCTTAATGAACTTGGCAAACATTGCATGTTTTTTAGTGTTGGGTGAAATGAAGTGGAAAAGAGGAAGGAGTGAGAAGAATTGGAGCAGTTGAAGTGCAAGCCACCAACTTGTTTTATTTCTGCTTCATTTTGAGTAGTAAATCTCAAACCTAATTAAGAGCTTTTACTTAATTGCCTACCTTGGGACGCTTCACTTACAAGTTAGGCCTACATTCTGGCTCAATGAAAATTTGTTGGGTTTTGACCTAGCTCAATCTTGCTTTCTGGATTAGTTTTGGGGTCTGGGCTTGACTTTGGTTCGATATTGGATCGATTTGGGCTAAATTTCCCCAATCATTACCTATATGAATTGTCCAATTGTTTCCGTTTACAATCATTTTGTGGATTTATTTAAAAAAAAAAAACTTCTTCTTTGAAGTAAGTGACCCTCGTACATGTGTTTCGCGTGTGTATATATATATATATAATATTATGAAGTTAATTCATCCAAGGTTTATTGGAAAATACTATTTATATGAGAGTGACAAGAAGCTAGAAGTTACATACAACGAAGTCAGTTGAATAATTAAATACACAAATAAAAAAAAAAACAGAAAAACACGATGGATTCTCAATAATACAATTTAAATTCCAAAGTCTGAACTCCATTATACTTGAATAAATTCTGAATATTGGAATTCAAATTTGAAATTCGACACTTGTCAACAAATAAAATTGCCAGTATAGTAAGTGCACTTAATTGCTTCCACCGTTTCTGGCTTACAAACATCTCACCTATATATTCTCTATTCTAATAATTTCGCATCTGCAATAATCTCACACACAACACCACTTTCCACTATATATAATTTGATTCACAAATTTTTACCAATTCCTTTTTTTTTAATGATTAGAATCGCACTTATTTCACCTATTTTCAAATTATTAAATTGGACTTCGCCCAGCAATAATAATTGTTATACTAATGAAAATGTCAAGTATCTGTAATGTTTGTCTTTTTTCTCAAGGCTTGATTTCTTGAAGGGCTTGGACAGACAGAGAATGCTTGACGTCACCAATATGAAGCTCGTGGTCACCCAATGGGATTTTTCGAATCCCAAACTTGTCCACAACGCTAAGGTGGTCGCACACATGAACCCCAACCTTCACTCGTTGGTTCCAGCCGGATGGCACGTGAACCTTATGGAAGCTCACTAATCGCTTCGTCTCGGACCATTTTCCTGAAGGAGGCTTTGAGAATACGAGCAGGGTATGGGCCCCATCCATTGGGCCTTCGTTTTTCACATCAATATGGAAGCCCAGTTCTAGGGCTTTGTTGCAGTCCACATGGCTCACCCTCATTGCTTTGTTCAATATTGTTGAGTTTCCCAAGGCTTGAAGGTTAGCCAATGAGACCTCTTTGGGGGCTTGGGCTAAGGTGTGGGTGAATCTCGTGTAGCTAAGCCCATGCCCAAATGGAAACACTACTGGGCCTTTGTAGAATCTGTAGGTTCTTCCTGGGTACCCAGTTGCTGGGTTTGGTCTCATGTCCATGTTTGTCATGGGTACTTTAGCCACATAGTCTTGTGGATACCATGTCATTGGTAGCCTTCCCCCTGCAACAAAAGTCCGACCAACAATTTAGCTAAGCTGAGTCATCATGCACTGCTTTTGCCTGTATGACACTTGGCCATTAATTTTCGCCAATAAGTAGTTCAAAGTGGTTATAGTGTACCTGGGTTGGTGGTGCCAAAAAGCACATCCGCTAAGGCAGTTCCTCCTGCTTGACCAGGGTAGCCCACCCATAAAATGGCACTAATGTTAGGGTCCTTTTGGGCAAATGAGACATCGACAGGCCCACCGCACATAAGGACCAAGACAACTGGGCCTCTGGAGGCCCTGGCCACTCGGGAGACAAGCTCTTGTTGGAGGCCCGGTAAGAGGAGCCCAACTCTATCCCTAAATTCAGTTTCTATGGATTGGTCAAGGCCCATTACTAAGACAGTTGCATCAGCCTGGCTAGCTGCAACTTCTGCAGGTCCAAATTGTTGGTTGCCACCACAAACCACGTTTGCGCATCCTGCTTGATGAATGGTCCTAACATATCTCCCAATCCCTTGCAACGGTGTCGTATAACCACACGCCACACCTATCCAGAATCAAAACACAAGAAGTCAAAAGAAATTTCATAATAAAAATTGTAATTATTTAATTTAATTTGCTAGTCATATGGCTTACCAGCATAGTTCCCTATCATTGTAACAGTGACGTCCGAATTAGGTCCAATGACAGCTACAGTGCGATGACGTCTGGGGGATAAGGGCAAAGAGTTTCTGTTATTTTGCAGGAGAACTATACTCTGTCGAGCCGCCTCAAGGGCCAATTCTTGATGGGTGGGAGTGCACACGTCTTTTGGGCCCAAGTTGCCGTATGGGTGGGCCGATGGATCGCCATCGTACATGCCCAATCTCATTTGGACAGTAATGAGGTTGGCCAAGGGAAGATTGACGTCATTCTCGGTAAGAAGCCCACTCCTTATGGCCCCTTCAGTGTGGGTTGCCAAGAAGGGCCCACAGTCTAAATCAAGGCCTGCTTTAATGGTATCGGCGGCTGCTTCCTCTGGGGTCTTTGTGTAGTGTTGGTTGTCATACATAACCCCAACTGAATCACAATCTGAGACTATGTACCTATTTATTTAAGAATTAACAAAGTAATTAAAGAGGAAACAAGTACATAAGTTTAGATATTTGTAAACAGAAAAGAATTAGATGGATGATATATATATATATATATATCTATTTATGAGTGAGTAGAGAGAGTACTAATACTAACCCATTGAGTCGCCATTGGCCGCGAATGGTGTTGCGAAGGAGGTCGGGATCAGCACAGGTGGGCTTGCCATTGACCTGATTGTAAGAGCACATGACGCTAGCCACTTTGCCATCCACCACGCAGGATTTGAATGGAACATTGTAAGTGTCCGCCAAGTCTTGCTTGCTTACCTTCATTTTTCAATTTTCGGAGCCCCATTAATTCAAATATTTATTTTTATTTCTGATTCTAACCAATTTTTCATGTTCGTTCGTTCGTTCTCACTCTCACATCAACATCTGAATCGACAAGACGTTTTCTAAGTATGGGGTCGAATCACTCATTGTTGCAACTTGCAAGTGGATTCCACTCCTCACCAACCATTGGCAGTTTGGCACCAACAATTCCACAGAATTTAAATCACCTCATTAAAGTTGAAAATGACATCACAAACAGACAAAACCACCTCTCCTTTATTTTCCATACCTCTCCCTGCCGGCTATATATATATATATATTATAACTTTTTCGTTCTGACATGAAATATTTTATATTTTCCTTAATAATAATTTACTACATATCTATTCACAGCTAGTTAATTAGAAGTAGTTATTTTAATAATTAATTAAGTGCATGCTTACCCTTGCGTTGAAGTGGAATCTATCCACGCCCTTCCAGTTATCAAGATCATAGGCCGTGTAGTGTTTGCAACAGGCAGCCACCTTGAGACGGTTACCAGCACCGTCGCCTTGAAGTCCCTGGACATAGCTGGCCGCATACTTTCCAGCGAGCACGGGGTCTTCGCCGGGAGTCTCCTGCCCTCGGCCCCACCGAGGGTCACGAAATATGTTCACGTTCGGGCTCCAGTAAGTCAAACCCGCCATTCCTCCATTGTACATTGCTCTTGCTTCATCAGACACCGCCTGTGTGCCCAACACAACAACATCACTATCAGACCTTTCTTTCTTTCTTTTCTTTTCTTTGTTTGTACTCTTTGTCATTTACCATCACAAACACACTCCTCACAAGAAAAAAATTAAGTCATTTCTCTAATTTCCACAATGAGAATAATAAAATGCTAGCGCCAACTTTGACACTTGATGGAATCCAAACGTCACATGTTCTTGATAATACCTCCAACCGAATATGTAAAACTAAAAACGGTGCTACGTACAGCCTTTTTGTGTTTTGGAAAAAGCGATCAGTATATATAGGCTATTATTCTATTGGGTCTCATGTCGTGGTTGTAGCAAAAGCAACTTATTACTTTATTCATATATCCATTGAGACAAATTTTAGAGGCACGTAAAGTCATTGCCACCACTTGCAGTAGTAGGGTCACTTCCAGTTCCCATTGGTGTCTTACACTATACAGTAACTTTTTCTAAGATATATACTGATCATTATCACTAGGCATACACAAAAATAGGCAATTTATTTAGACACATTAAGAACTCTAACTTTTGGGTCCGTGGTCTATACATATACGAATCTATGGTAAACAATGATTAATTGATTCAATTGACTTATTATCTCTACCAACTATTAAATGAACTAGTGATGCATGCAGGAACTGACTTCCCTAAAACTAGTTAAGACAGCAAAACAAGAATAGTATATGATAGCTTAACCAATAGCTAGGGAAAAAGTTAGAAAACTCATTAGGTATTGTACAAAACTCAAACCAAATTAATCGGAGTCTAAATTAATTTGATAAAGAGAAAGTAAAAGAATCGTATATGAAGTAGCATAATATTATCGGAAGCTTTGAACCTTAAATGATGAGATGAGGGGCTAAACCACGGAAGAAAAGACAGGGACAACTAGAGGCAATAGTACAGTGTGTAATATTGATATGTCATGTGAAGCTATTGTTGTCTGTTAGTTAATGATAGAATGGCGTGCGTGATGGTCTTTGATTTTTGTAACCATTATTTATGGTCACGATCTCCATCTTCTCCCAACATCAGTCACGTTCCAATGAATAGAGTGAGATCGATGCTTCCGATCAGACTTTATATATATATATATATATATTATTCCTATGGCTTGCCAATTGTCAAGCCACATGGGACGCACTCGGCATATTCCCTTGTGTGGATAATATTTTAGTTTTATTCATCAAGATTTTTTTTAAATAAAAATGTGACCTATATATTTTTTATTTGGTCGTTATCAAATTCATTATGAATGCATTTGTCATAATAAATTTGTGAAAAACATAATAGTATGCTTACTTGATTCGTCAATCGCGATCTGTAGCTTTCTTAGACTTTTTCTTTTTCTTTCTGTATATCAACATATATATATATCTACTCAATAATTCCTCCTTTATTTTTAAGGACCAGTTTTTTTGGACTCAAATTTCACTATATTTATCTACCTGCATAGCGACAACCAGGACACTTCTAACTATCTAAATATATAAACATATATTTTTAGTAAACAAATCCAAGAAAACATATATCAATTCTGCACTCATGATTGCACCAAAAAAAAACGTTAATCAAGCATTTAATGCATGTTATGATTTCTAAGAGGGAACAATACTATAGTATCCAATTTTTTAAAATTTAGCTTTAGTAATAACACATTTCATAAAATTTAAGGCGAAATTCTATCTTAAAATAACCTTTCTTGTTTTTCCTCATCTTCGAGTTGAGGAAAAGTGCAAGTGGTGCATATCAATTTTTTTTTAAAAAAAAATCTGAGTGTCGTGGATATGCTTATGTATGGAAAATCAATATCAATATAATATCAAACATATAGCAAGTAGTTTGGAATGTACAAAAGAATATGTTCAGTGAATTAATTAATTATGTATGGGCAAAGAGAAAAAGCGGGGCCAAAAAAAAGAGAGAAAAGAATTAAAAGAATCTTGCTTTGATAAGTGTGTGGAAGCAGAAGAGAAGAAAAATGAGAATGGAAAAGGAGGAAAGGGAATCTGACCCGTCCGATCTGGTTCCAGAGGGACTGGTTGAAGGAAGCAGCGGTGGAGATGACTTGAGGGAAACTAGTAGCGGCAGGGAAGGCCCCACCAAACTTGGTGCCGGGGCCCACATTGGAGACCCCATGGAGCGCCTCCGACCACCACTCGTAGCCCTGAATCCCCAGCCTGGGAATAGCAATCGCATTGTTCACCAGCAACCTTATCTTCTCCTGCAATGTCAGCCGTCCGATCAAGTCCTGCACCCTTGCATGGATGGCCACGTTCACCCTACAGAACTTGAAGCCCCTCGTCATCCCATTCTTTGGGTCACATGCAAAGGGCACCCTCCCTTCACTCCCCCCAAATAACCCAATAAAACTAACCAATAATATTAATAATAATGATAAAACTGATAATCTTCCCATATTGCAATATATAGATATAAATTGAGAGGATGAGAAGAAGAAGATGATGATGGAAATGAGATATGAAAGTAAGAATGGTGAAGGTATATATATATATATATATAGAGCTAGTGAGTGAGGAAGGAGTTGCGTGTTTTAATAAAGGGGATGGCTTTCATGATTGGATTTCCACGTAGATGGTGAGAGTGAGAGCGATGAGAGATGAATGAAACCTAAAGAGATATTAGTTTGAGAGAGAGAGAGACAGGTGACTAGGTGAGTGAGTGTAACACGCAGTTAACTAGGTTGGGTCTAGTATGGTGGCTGGTTCTTTGATCTCTTGGGTTGGACCAGTTTGTTGGGGTGATGCTAAAATCAGTGAAGTAATATTTAGGCCATAACTTTGGATATAATATAGAAAAATTGAGAAAGGGTCGAGTTCGCTGAGTGACATATATAAATAAGGACAAAGGGCCATTTTAACTTTTGGATATGGGGGAAAATATATTTATTGGAGTTAGGGTCACGGACCAGGGAATCTCTCCACTCGCCTTTTCTTACACGCAAATATAATAATATTGATTCTCTTTTTGACCATTAATTATATCTAAAGTCTAACGCAATAATCCATTGGCTAAAAACTAGTGCTTTTTCTCCAATCAATTCTTACCATGTAATTATATATTTTTCCATTCTTTTTATTAATTATATTCTATAAGTTTTTTATTATCTTAAATATAAGTTACTTATTATGAGTTTTTGGAGTATTACTTATTTTATTTTTAAAATATTCTTATTTAATTATGAGAAAAAAATAAATTATTTGAATTTGTAGTATTTATTATATGGTAAAAAATGAAAAACACATTACTTTTAAGATAATTTTAATGATATAATAAATTTTTCTTGATTCTGATAAGGTGATCAGAAATGATTTACAATAAAAATCGGAGACATTATCTATGTGTCTCTGTGTGTGTAACTCGTAAATATAAGAAATTTCTAAGAAACTAAATTAAGCAATTGGTTTAATTAGTCTTCGTGTAAATGGAAAAAATTGTCAGATAAAAAATAAAAAAATTTTATACTCATATGGTCTGATCCAATTTAAATTAGATTAGTCAAGACTTGATAAGATGAAAATAGGTTAACACTCCCTCTATTCCTTAATATAAGAGACAATTAGGAAAATTTTCAAATAAATTTATTATTTTCTTTGTTCTGTGTGATTTTGTGTTTTATCCCTTCTATTAAGGAATAAAGAGAGCATATCATAAATAAGAAATCTTCAAGGATATATATTCTCATATTATCTATTATCCAAACAATCTATAGTTAACAATTTTAAGAAAAGAATAGTGACAATCAATTTATGCAAAAGTCATATTTGGAATGAAGACTAGCTAGTTGGTTGGGTGCACAAGGGAGGAGACTATTAAAATCAGGAATTTTGACAGTTTGTAAAGCTTAGATTTTCTTCACCAAAACTATGTATAGAGACAGTTGCTTCAACAGAGTTCACACAAATAATTATAACTCAGTCTCTCACCAATCTGTTTTCTCTCTCTCTCTCTCTCTTAAAATATATCTATTTTTTAGAACTTGATAATTTCAAAAGATGTGTCCGGGAAAAAAATTCATCCCCGTGATGTTAAAGGGAGTCTAAGACTGAATAGAAAGCACCATGAAAAGATCAAATCCCGTGACTCCATTTGCAGAACTTAGTGCTTTTGTCTCTTTTACTGCTTCTTCCTCCCTCCCTATATGCAACTTGCAGCTGCTGACCTGATCTCTAGCTACTTTCTTCTTCTTTTATTTCTTTCATGTTTTTCAGCATATATATATATATATATACTCCCTTTAATCCATATTATAAGGTATTTTTTTATTAATTATATGCATATTAAGAAAATTATTTTGTCACCTAAAATTAATATAAAAAATATCAATATTTCTCATTGTACCTTTATTAAATATCTTATTTTATTATCAATGTAAAGTTATAAATGAAAAGTAGGGAAGAATTAAAAATATGGGTGAAATAGGAAGAAAAATATCCAACACTTTATGTTTTAGACCAAAAACTTGTTATACAAAATACCTTATATAATACGAATCCAATGGAGTATTTATTATGTGCTTTGAAATGGTTGATTTTTATTTATAGAAAGAGCAATCTCTCTCTTCCCCATATGAATTAAGCTTAATGAGAACAAAGCTCGAGGATAATCTAATTAATAAAAAAATTACTTTTATTTATGATATATATGCATGCATGCTAAAATTCGAAAAGTCTATGCCAACCTGTAGAGCGACCCACAGTCCCGCATGGCTTTGAGAGGAAGAATTCTGATATGTTGGGATAGAGATAATTATATATGCATGATTTGTGATGAATTGTTCGTTAATGAAGTTGGACTAATAATTTTGATTCCATTGGTAGTATTATATTATCTTTTGATAACCCATAATGAATAAGATGATATGGATTGAATTGAGATTTTTTTTTTCCAAATAAATTGAGATATCAATCTAAAATATACAAATATAGAAGAGTTCACCAATTTTTTTTAAGTCATAGACTAGAATTATTCTTTATCGGTAGTGAGAACCAATCCTCTTGGAATATTGGAAGTAAAAAATATATCACTACTAATTAAATTTGTTCCATTTATAAAAGTTGAAAATCCAACTTTCAACTACTTACTTAAAGAATAAAAACCTCTATATATATAGCATTGTCATGTTGTGCTCTATGTATGCACAAACTCACTTCGGTTTAATTTAAAGAACAATAAAGGTTTACCAAAAAAAAAACAAGAAGAAGAACTATCAAGGGATTTTTTCTTTTTTGAATTAAATCATTAATTTTCTTAAATTATTCAAGCCATGCCAACCCCCAAGTGTAAAAGATAAAGTGCGTCGTTGACTAAATTTTTAAAATACAATGGATAGCCTGCCTATTGTCTGTAGGGTATTGCGTGTCAAGGTCCACACACCGGATTCGCACATGTTACCGCCACTCCATTCAATTAATTAATAACGAATAGTCTTAACTATACATTTTATTTGTTTGTAAGAAAAGAAACTATACAGTTTATTCTAAGAAAAAAGGATATGAGAATTTGTCTAGGAAAATTTGATTCCTGATATAAATTATAAAATTGAAAATAAACATAAACAATTTAGAGAATAATCGTGCAAGAATATGTTAGAACAAAAATCTTTAGAAAAGAGAAAAGAAAAAAGAAAAATAATACTTTTCAGATCACGGAAGCAATGGACATAAATTGTTTTGGGCCAATAAAGTAACATAATGGCTATTTACCAAAAAAAATATATATATATATATATATATATAATAATGGCCATAATGCACCATCGTGTTGTTTCCATATAATACACACACGCTCGATCCATTTCACTCTTTTTTTTTTTAAGACAGGGAAAACCCAGTATTTATATATATTTTAGGAAGTGGCCAAAACACACACGCATTAGAAAGTAAGAGTGAGAAAAAATAATTTAAATAGTTCGAAATCAAAATGAAACTCAGAAATAGTGAGACAAAAACAGCAAATCTAACAGAGAGAGGAAGGTAGAGTTCCCCTCAAATCTTTAAAGTCCCAACTAAATATTAGTCCAATTTCTTTCTTTCTTTCTTTGTTTCTTTTCAATTTCACACTGATGATCTTTTTTGAGCAAATAATAAATCTTTTTAATTAGATTTGTTCCACATATAAAAATGAGGAATCGAATCCCTAATCATTTGCTTAAGAAATGAGATTTCTTACCTCTTAAGCCAACTTAAGTTATTTCATTTAAAGAAATCTTAAACTACCAGGACTACTTAAAAAATATAAAATTTGGGTTATCTAAATTTTAAATTTGATTTGAATGATTCAAATTTATTTTTATTTTAATTTCAAAGAAAACTAATTAAATAGTTTTTTACTACATTTTAAATAGGTGTAAGAAATTAAAAAATTATTGACATTAGATAAGTTTTCTCATACATCAATGATAGAGAGTTTGATATAAGTTATACTACTTATAATTTATGATTAGTTTATCATACCTTTTATATTTTGTATTGATTAAGATGTTAAATATCAATGACTCCAAGTTATATTCAGTTCAGGACAAGACACCCTCAAGACAGGTTGTTGCTCCAACATGTTAACAAGACTATTTGATAGTATCATCGTCTCACTGGACCCATTAAAATTATATATATATATATATATATATAAAAGAATTTGACCCTTTACTGTGTAATTATTAATTAATAAGCGGAGAAAAAATGGCCTTGCCCATAAATAAAAAAAAATGTTGATATTAGAAGCATTAATTATAGACATTGCACGAGTCGATGATCTGTCATTTCCCTCCTATTTTGGGTCATCATCTGGTCGCGAAATACTTGGGTCCTCTTGATGAAAGACAAATTTGGATCGAAAAGAAAAGGCCAACAAACACCAAAAAAAAATTAAGTAGATTTCATTTATAAAATATAAATAAATTAAGTCATTTATTTGAACAGTATTTATCTAATTAGAAATTCAAAAATTGGATTATGCAAAGTTAAATATTCAATGAGAAAATGATACAAACATAACTATGTATGAAGTTTTTTTTCTCTTTTTACATGCATCTTTTATTTTTTCTATTTTTCTTTAAATTAAATATATTCTATATAATTACTTTTATGATTTTAGAATATATATATATAATAATAAATTACTAAAGTTCTCATTTATACATTTGATAAAACATTTTATATTTGAAAATTCGTTGTGGGGAATTTTGGGCAGCCATCTATATACGTGGTGCCATTATCTTCCATAATATCGTCTCATCATCAATATCTCAATTAAGGAAAACAGAAAAATGAAGAAAAAGACAGATGCCCCATTGGATTTTTTTTGGCCAAAGATGCTCCATTGGATAAGGGAGACAATTTACCCACTTTGTAACGGTATGATGTCAACATCTAAAATGTTCTCCAGATATACACACATTAATTATATATACTAATCTTATGTACTATTTTTAATATGCTTTTTCATACTGTCTTTAATTAAAATTTAACATATAAATTTTTTAAATATTTTTAAGTTTAAGAAGTTAATACTTTTAATATATAATTAATGATTAAATCTATAATGTATTAAAAAATAATCAACATATTAACTTTTAATTGAAAAATAATATGAAAAATACATAAAAAACCATATAAATATTTTCCATTCACAAATGATTAAATTTATATATTTTTTCTTATACGCTTTATATACTATTATCCAATTAAAATTTAATATATAGATCTTTTAAATTTTTTTAAGTTTAAGAAGTTAATACTTTTAAGATATAATTAATGATTAAATTGACAATGTATTAAAAAATAATTCATATGTTAATTTTTAATTGAAAAATAATATCAAAAGTAAATAAGAAAAATCATATAAGTATTTTCCATTCACAAATAAATATATCTCTTAATATGAAAATATGTACATGTATTGTCTGTCAAGCCAGGTGACCCAAGTATCAAATCTAATATTTCTCTACATGGGTACTAAATAATCTAGTTTTGTTTCAAGTAAATTTCAGGCCCATTATATACTATTAAATATTATATTTTCCTAACACGTAATGTATATATGAATTAATAATTAGTCTATTTTTGTTGTGGGTGCATAAAACTCATTGGTCATATTTCTTGGTGATGTCTGTAGGACCCTAATGTTTACCATTATATTTACAGATTCAATGAATCATATATGTATGTATGTACGTACGTCAGCAACGACCTCTTACAACTAATTAACGTTTTGAAATGTTATTTCATTGGATACTTGACAACATATTGAGCCTTCCAGTACTTAGTGAAAATTAATATATACTCCTCCAATTATAAATGTAAGACATTTTCAATTATATCATGTGCCTTAAAAGAAGAAGTTGAATAATTAAATTTGTCAAAAAATTTTAATATTTTTTACTATTTATTCTTATTAATTACATTATTTTTTATATTTTCTATAACATTTATTTCTAACATATTAATTAAAAATCAAGGACATTAATGGAAAAAAAATTAATATACCAAACAAACCCTACAAGATGTTGTATATTTTGAATCAAATATTACTTCTAAAAGATATTTTATATTTAAATTTCCATCATTTGAATAATTGTTTGAGTCATGTAAAATTTTGATTCAAGTGGTTTATGATCAACTTTGAGATCGATATTACTAGTAAATTCTGGCATTGCCAAGTTGCATAGCTTATCAAGGATCCCAATAATATTAAAATTATGACTCTGATGCATGAGTAACACTGAGAAAGATTGAGAAGAGAAATGAAGAAGGGATAGATATATTGATGAGGTGGCTAAGTTTAAGGCAATAAAATTATGAACAATTAATCCAATAAATGAGATGGACCCACAAGAATCCCCAGTTACGTTACTTGAGAATTTTGACAAACAAGTATTTGGATGAAACTGAGACACACATACATATGGATCAAACTAGGATTTCAAATCAAAGCTTTAGATGCCCACTTGGGAATAACAACCTGATAGATAGAAAGCTGCTCCGATCAAGCTATATGAACATGTCGCTGATTGGTCATTCTTATCCTTAAACGACACTGACATAAAGGGATTGCTGCTTTGCCAATGGCCACCCCATTTCTTCCAATTTGGAATTGAAGCTTTACATTATTCCTCATCCTTTCTATTTTAACTTTTGTTTATATTCATTATAGCTAGCTTTTATCAAAGCCAATCATCCTGCTTTGCTTCTAATTAATCCTTGTGAGTTATGGTGGGGTCCTTGTTCTTGGAAATTCTGAAACATGTTAGGTTTAAGACAATAATGTCGCAGGCAACATCTTTGAATAACAATAATTAATCAATTAGTTATACAATATTGAAACTCTGGAGCCCTCCCAATCAGAGGATTGCTTTGAATATAAGTAAGAACCTCTATATAGAGGCGGGCAGGTACTTTGATTCAATTTTCTTTTTGAGAGATTCCAGTTTTTGCACGTCATTTTTCATTTCACCACTTAAAACATATTTATTCTTATCCTTAGAATAAGATTAACGTGTTTTACTCCCAAAAAGGGACACACTCATTAGATTCAAAATAACAAAGGCATAACGAATTTTTCTTCATGTTAATAGTACATTATCAATTTCGTTGTTTGTTACTGGTACTTGAGTTTTGTGAGTACCTCATATTGGTGTCACAGCCAGACCCTAATTTTTGGAGATTAGATTCTTTGATTCTAATCATCCCATGCGTGCATTGCCGGATAGATCTACGTCTGACAATGCATGGGATAACTATATTCTTTTTTTTTTTTGGCCACCACGGGATAACTATACTTAAAACATCAATATATGCATCTACACAAGTTCATGAACTATAAGCAGATAGGAGAAAGTCCAAACTTTCGTCGCAAGAGATAAGGATTAGGTAATATGCAACTTTTTTTTTTGTGTGGTGCACATTTTTTTGGGTAAAACATTGTGCACATTTTGAATGAACTCTAGGAAACTTTACGTACATAACTAATTAACTAACAAGTGGGACCCAGAACACCCACTCACCCAAACCAACCAATAAACCTCTATCATGGCCCAACACTTGTATTCATAAACAATAAACAAAGGAAATAAAGAAGAACACACAAGGAACCCAGTGTTGATCCAGATATCCTTGAAGTGTATTGCTAATGAAGTAAGAAGGGATCGAGAAAGAGAGATGGTGCTTATCTGTTATGTGGGGATCCACGTGAATAGAGGTGGAATCTATTTGTTTATCTCATTATAAAAAAAAAAATATTTGTTTATCTCTTTCTCTTTATTCACTTCACCAGTAGTATACTTTAGATTTTGATGATAAGATAGCGATCACCATGAAGCTCCAAACATTACAGATGAATAATTACATGCTTCCCACAGTAAAGGGAGTTACAACTTGCTAATCTGGACTGGGCCCATCAGTTGGGCCTGGGCTCTAAGCAAATGCTTCTGTATCTTTCCCGTAGCAGTCTTGGGTAAGGGCCCAAATACAACAGATTTAGGGACCCAATAAGCAGGCATCTTGGATCCGCAAAACTTGATTATATCCTCAACCAGACGCCTCTGCTCATCACTATGATCACCACCATCATTCACTCCGGTTTTCAGCGTCACAAACGCACATGGCGACTCGCCCCATTTCTCATCAGGCCTGGCAACCACCGAAGCTTCCAGAATCGCAGGGTGAGAGTACAGAACATTCTCAACCTCCACACTACTGATGTTTTCACCCCCAGAAATAATAATATCCTTAGACCTATCCTTAATCTCTATATACCCATCTGGGTGTTTCACTGCGAGATCACCCGAATGAAACCACCCATTCGCAAAAGCTTCTTCATTTGCTTTAGGGTTCTTCAAGTACCCTTTCATCACAACGTTCCCTCTCATCACGACTTCACCCAACGTGGTGCCGTCACGAGGGACGGGCTTCATGGTCTTGGGGTTCACAACGTCCAGGCCTTCCAAGCCCACGTAGCGCACGCCTTGCCGGGCGTTGCGCCGGGCTCGGGCTTCGGGAGGGAGGGAGCCCCACTCGAGCTTCCAGGCGCAGACGGTGGATGGGCCGAAGGTTTCCGAGAGGCCGTAGGTGTGCGTGACGCGGAAGCCTCGGTCGGACATGGCGCGGAGGACGGAGGGAGGAGGAGCGGCGCCGGCAGTGTTGACGTGAACGACGTGAGGGAGAGGAAGGATTGTGTGGTGTGGTGGGGCGTTAACAATGGAGTTGAGCACTACTGGTGCTGCACAGAAATGAGTCACGTTGTGCTGGGCAATCGCTGCATATACTGCCTTCGCTGTAACCTACATGCATTAGAATTTTAATATGCCAGAACGTACCTCAAATTGTGCCATGCAATAATTATACGACAATCTATTAAATATAAGCATCAAATTGTGGTATCCCACTTTCCAAAATATTAATACTGCAAAGTCAAGAGCATTAGTAAAAGCTGGACAAGGCATGTACGTACAAGATTGTAATTAAATATTACCTGGCGAAGGCATATATTTGTGCCACAAAGAGCAGCGAGGGTCCAAGTGTAAGACCAACCATTGCAATGAAACATAGGAAGTGTCCACAGATACACTGCTCCTTCATTCATCCCCCATATCAGAGCTCCACTCAGTGCCATCAGATACGCTCCTCTATAATGCAGCACCACACCCTTCGGACTAGCCGTTGTTCCAGACGTATAATTCAAAGCTATACTCTGCCACTCATCTTCTGGAGCCTTCCATTCGCATTCAGGGTCTCCACTCTCCAGAAACCTCTCGTATTCAATGACTCCTTTGTCCTCAGCATATCTTAGTTCCTTAGGATCGCGGGTTTCGTCTCCAATTACTATTACAAGTGGAGGCTTGAAGCTTTTGCTTTTCTCTGACCAGATTCTCAGTGCTTCCTCTGCTAAGGGGAAGAATTCTTGATCCACCATTATTGCTGATGATGAGGAATGGTTGAGAAGGAAAGCTATGGTTGATGCATTTAGTCGGATGTTGACTGGGTTCAACACTGATCCTGCCATTGGAACTCCAAAATGAGCTTCGTATAGAGCTGGAACGTTGGGTGCTATCACTGCTACCTGTTGGCAGTATCAGAAATCTATTTCAAGAGGCATGAAACTTGCTTTCTCTGAATTATTTGTTATTTAGATTTAATCTCTTAAATTTAATGAGAGCGCGGATTGGTTCTTAAGAGTAACAATTTAAACGAAGGGTGAAACTGGAACAAAAGTGTTTAGTCACCAGTCATCGTGAAAGGATAAGGAACCAGTCATCAGCAACTTCAATAAGCAATTAAGCATCATGACGAATGCTCTGAATTTCTAAAGTTGTAAAATTTCAACCTCAAGCAATCGGCCCTATATATATATATATCATATCAAATAATTAACAAAATGTATAGATTCAGCTCATTAGCACAGCGTTTTTAATCATCTAAAAACAGAGTGCTGGGATTTTCGCTTCTTCCCTGTTCTGTTTCCCATTATGGCAGATACCAGGTAATCAGAAAATGAGGTTTTTTTTTATTATACATTTCAACTTATCAAAGTTAATATAAATAAATAAAAAGACAAATTCATTCATCACAGTGGATGAACTTTTTTTATTGTCATAAAAAAGACGAGTACTGGGATTTTCCCTTCCTTTCCTATTATGTCTCCCATTTTCCTAGTCACCAAACCAAACAAGAGGAGAAACGTAGGTGTTTAGTTGCACACTTCACCGAACCAAACTTAATGAAATAAATAGAAATGTATACAAAAAGATGACTTCGTTTAGCTCAGTGGCATTTCTGTGCCATCTAAAATCAGAGTAATGGAATATATATTTCACCAACAGCGCCAATAAGCAATTAAGCAGCACGATATGATTCCAAATTTCTAATTTACAAACTTCCAATACCAAGCATTTAATCATAGTTTCACTCATCAAACTACCATGTCAGAGCTTTTCAACGTCATCTCAAAACAGAGCACTCAAATTTTCTCTCCGTTTCCTGTTCTGCTTCTCATTTTCTCATGAATCAAACAACCAGATAAGAAAAATTACCGTGCTCCCGAGACCAATGGAATATGCAGAAAGCGCAGAGGCCAAACGACGGCATCGCTGGTAGGTCTGAAGCCATGAGTAGCGTTGAGATCCATGGACCACCGAAGTTCTGGTGGGATGAACCTGAGCTGCTCTTTCCAGAAACCACAAGGGCGTCAAGGCAGTATAGTTCGCTGCATTCTTGGGCAAATCGTCTATGTCGCGATCCACCATCGTCGCTGCTCTCCACCTCACTTTCTTTCTTTGTAAGAAAAAGGGAGACGTTTAAATATTTAATTTTGAGAGTTTTGGTTCAGAGGTGAACATGAGATTATGATAACTCAGACTGACAGACGAGTGCCTCTGAGTTCTCTGCTTCAATGCACCACTCATTTTGTCAAGTTTGTTTTGTTCTGTTTGAGGAATGTGGATCCCTGCACCTCATATAGGTACCGCTTACTGTATAACTTGATCATCTTCACCGTTGGCTCGGTCTGTGCTTCTGTTAAAGCCACGTGGCACTAAAGTGTATATATATATGGAGAGAGGGAGGGAGGGAGAGAAATTATCCAATATATAATTGCTTGATAAGATTAACTTTCTTTATTAACAACTAGACTTCTTATATTACACAGAATTTAAAAAAACAATCATATTATTTATAACTTATTAACAATAAGATTTGCTATAAAATTTTATCATAGAAATAAATTTTTGACAAATCAGTTTCACTTTTCTAATTGTCACTATTGTTTTCTTAAAAAAAACTAATTTTTCAAGTGAAATTATTTTCCTTAGAGTGACTCATTTTATATTATAGTTCAGTTTATAAATATTCTTCAAGTGGTGAGCTGGTGAGTCAAGGTTATTTGCAAGGAACTTTTTTTTTTGTTGCCAACATTTGGAAGGACTCTTTAAGGCTCAAACGATTTTGATTAGTAAAATTCACATTCACAATATGCATATATATCAACAAAATTGTTCAAACAAACCTTACATCAAATATTAAAATTATACAGGGGAAAAAGAAAACACAAGCCAAGATACATAGCGGCAGATTAATCTGTGTCCGGAGTAGTTTTACTTTCATGAGAAAGCCAAATTAGTTGAAATATTCTCTACTTGCCCTCGCTTATTAGTTTTTTCCTTCCCACCACTTCAAAGAGGATACAAGAATAGGCAGATCAACCATTATCATGTAAAGCTCAATTTGTTGAGGATGATGAACCAGGGGAAGGCTTAAAAGCAGCCTGCTCAGCACAGGAGAGAACCTCGTTAGGCCCTGCCTCTTCTCGGCCAACACCCATAAGATCAAGGTAATACAGATAGTGGGAAATGATGTTGTTCATAGACTCATTGTCAGATCCCTGGCCACACACAAGGTCGCCATACAGAACATTTGTGGCGGTACCAAACCCAGGAACTCGCTTGTAGAGCGTGTCATTCTTGGTGGGTTTCCAATTGCCAACAAAGACGTCATGGGCTGAAGGTATATGCTTGTCCGGAGGGGTCATCCATCTCCATATTGCAGCCTGGAAGGCCAGGGTAGCGTTCTGTTCTATGTATTCTGGATGGCTCAACAGATCCACCTTCAAAGCTTCCCCAGTTTTTCCATAGTTGTAGTTCCTGATGTGAAAGTGTCAACAAGGAAGATACTAGAACTTCCATCATAATTTGTCAAATAACCTATGCTGTGCTCTACCATTCAGAAAACCAGAAAAGCTATCCAATTCTTAAGCATAATGCAATATATGTTAAAAAATATGGGCATGAAAAGGAATAAATTAGAAAAACATATCTCCTGGAATCTTTCTACCTGCACGATGCTTCTTTATGGTTTCCGCTTTTCACAAATCAGAAGATTAACACTTGTTCCTTTGTTGGAAAATCAACAAAAGCTTCCTAAGAATGCCAAAGTTATGAAAAGAAGTAAATAAAGACAATAAAACTGGAGAATAAGCGTACCAATAGATTGGCAGAGCACCACGGCCATAGTATGCCACACCAGGAGTGCAGGGATAGGTTAGTTTATAGTAGTCATCGCAGTAGTACTTATCAGGACTCAACTCCTTATTGTAGCATAAACCCCAGGCAAAGGGCCCTCCAGTGGCCACTCCATAACCACCTGAAATCATTTTTAATCATAATTTTCTTTTCTCTGATACAGGGACGAAAGCTTGAGCAGAGAAAGGTTTTAAATGAATCTTAAACATCTTATATCGACTACTAGTTCATAATCAACCTATTCAAATGACTGAATTTTCAATGCTTTTCGTATAACTAACTGAGAAAGTCAAAACACCCATTGGCTTACTTGCATTTTGCATATTACAACACAATAACCCAACCAAACATGTAAGTTAGTTGTGTATACTTTACTTACTCTGGGTTTGAACAGAACAAAGGAAGATCAAGCCATCACAAATTCATTAAAACCATCTCAATTAATCCAGATGGCTGCAAATTTTCAAATTTTATTTGAACAACTTTTAATTTCATGATCCATCCTGCCTTGATGTCATGAATCATTGAGATTATGAACTAATTCCTTAAACACACTTGAAGCAGAAGATCAATAACATGATTCAGACCTACTGGCTACCAGAAATTTGGAAGTGAAAACATTAAGCACTTTCTATATTTAAATGAACGCAACAGAAAACGCAAGAATAAGGCACGACTTACATGAGGTTTTGCTACCAACATGACCAAGAAAAGCGGCAACCTCCTTCTGCCCATTGGTCTTTCCTCCGGTGGTCCCAAACCCCAGAGGCTGGTACAGTGCTGCAGCAGAGATGAAAGAACGATAGTCCCAGAACCCAACGGCATGAGCCACCGGCGAATTACGCTTCGAGAAGAGGTTCTCAAACTGGTAGGTCTGGAAGTAATCAGAAATCGTATCGTTACAGCAAAACGGTGACCACCCCTTGCATTCCCATCCTTTGTCACACAACTTCTTGCCCTTGACAGTCTTCACCAGCGGCTTAACCGCCGATTGCCCGTTCACAACAATCGCCAAAATCGTTGAAATGCCCAGCAGAAGAACCCATTTAGGATTCATCTTCCTCTGAACTTTTGTCGTTGGATCTTTGCTGTGGGTGTTGAATGCTGATTCACAACGAATTTGGAGATGGAAGGTATTTGTGGTTTTAAGAAGAGGATTCTAGAGTGAAAGGGATGGAAAGTGAATTGGTAACTGATTAGGAGGAATTGATTATCAGAGTTGGAAAAGGTGGACCTTTCGCTTCCATTTTCAATCATCTTTGAGTGGAAGGGAAGAAAGACTCGAGAGAGAGGATTTCTGAATTCTTTTCTGATTTGAGAAAATGTGCTAAAAGGAGGGAAATTTTTATTTGTTTTGCCAAGCTCAAAGGAGGGAAAATTTGTTGCAAGGCCCAAGTCCAAAATGTCGAGTTCGATTCTTATTTGGGTACATTACTCAGTAGGCCTTTGAAATCTAATTTTCAACATCACAAATTGTAAAATATCTTTAATTGTTATGAAGACCTGCATTCCCATCTAAAATATTTTTAACCCCAAGATTGAGTCATTTTTTATTTATCTTTTTTAATTAATTAAATAATTATTATTTTTTTTAGGGTTAGAATTTTACTTATCTCTTATATAAATATTTTCTTAGTGAATGACTAAAACACTTACTATTAATTCTTCATATTTTCTCATTTCTAAAATTTTTTGATTTTTTACATCATTTTATAACACGTTATTAGTATAAGTTCACTGAAAGATTTGGGATATATTCTCTTATAATTACTAGTAAGATATATGCTATTAAGTTCCTCTTCATCCTCCTCTTCTTTTTGTGAATTAATTATTTTTAGTAATTTTAAGTTAACTTTTGAATGAGTAAAAATTATGTCATATTTTGAAATTGTTTTTATACTATTTATATCCATATAACTCCTAGTAGAATCAACTATAAGGATAGATTGTGGGTTAAATTCCACTCTCTAACATATTTAGATTTTGGGTAAACAAAATTATAGCTATTACGCTTTACCAATTTAACTTTTAATATAATACTTGTTTTTTTCTAAGGCTATGATATGTCCATTTGAGTCATTTATTCTTGACATAATAGGTCCAATATTCTCATTTGAATAATATTGTTGGGTGCAGTGGAATGCTCTGTTGTAATAACAAGTCTGTTAAGAAAGCGTTTATGTTGAGGCTAGAGGAAGGAGATGTTCTCATGGTGAAATTATGGAGTTGTCTTATGGGATTAAAATGAGTTTGGGATAGAGGATATAGCAAAGTTCGTCTAAAAAGTGATTTAAAAGAGGCTGTTACTTTGCTGAAATATGGCTTTTCTAAGTACCATCATGACTATGACTTGTTGAAGGAGTTGCACTCTATGCTTCAAAGAAACTGGTTAATCAAGTTATTTGTTATTGAAAGGGAGTTGGATATGGAGGATGACTCACTTACCAAGGAAGCACTTTCAAGACTGCCTAGGTTTTATCGTGTGACTGCACAAGAGCTTGAGGATCTTCTACGAAGGGGAAGTGTAACTTGATCTTCTTTTTCTTTCTGTTTTGTCTTTTATCTTTCGGCTTATAAGAAAACCAATAGGTTTGGTATTCTTCCCCACATAATGCAATCATTGAAAGATATCCATGATCTGTAGTGTTTATGGAGTCTTGTTCTCAGCAACGGGAGAATCAATGGCATGTTATGCTGCTGTTTGATTCATAACCATGAGATTTATCTGTCACCCTAAGATTAACCACATCATCAAGTAAATGCGGATCTATCTCAGCCTTTCATTATTAATTAATTGTGGTCGTCCATTTAATTCCTCTTTTAGGGTTTGTTTAGTTTAATCGAGGGGATTGGAGGGGAGGAAATTTGAGAGATTTTAAAATTTTCTTGTTTGGTGAGATTAGAGAGGGGAAGATTTAAGAGATTTTAATGAAATATTGTTTGATTCATGAACAGATTGGAGGCATTATATTCTCTCTCCTAAAAAAAATTTCAATTTGGGAGAATTAAAAATAGGATGGGTGAAAAGATTGGAGGAGATTATAAGTAAATGAGGAAAGGGGATCAATTTCCATACAATCACCTCATCTTCCCTTAAAAATCTTGAAAAACCCTAGACCAAATAAAGCCTTAAAATCATTCTATTCTCTCTCACAACTAAAGCTGTCAAAACGGGTCAAGCCCAACGGGTTGGACCGAAAAGCCCAAAAAAATAAGCGGGCTCGAGCCTAAATTTCGGGAGTAAATACATAATTCGGACTTTTTAATACCGGCATGTTTAGGTCCAGCCCACCACGGGCCGACCCGAGCTGGCCACGGGCAGGCCCTAAAACCTGAGACTTTTTTCTTTTTCTTTTTCTTTGGTTTAAAATATTAAAAAATACATATTATTTTTATTAATTAGTTACATATAAATTATAAAAACTAAATATTATGTTAGTTTTTGATGAATTATGATAATAATTAGTTGTATTAATTTAAATAATTGTATAAAAATTTTATTAAAAAATTAAAAAAAGACCGCGGGCCGGCCCGTAGGCCCGCTCCTGCAGTCTTGGGCTTAATTTTCCAAGTCCGTTGGTCAAATTGGGCTTTTTGGCCCAACCCGATTTGACTGTACTACTCACAACTCTTATCTTGTGATCGAACAAGCCACATCCCTTATCTTGTGACAACAAGCTATATGTGACGGGGTATTAGCCATCATTTAGTACTCATCATAGTGATGAAATTTACGTCATCTAGTTTTAATTTGAACGGTCCAAATTTAATAATTTTTATTTTAATTTTTCTTAAATGATAACCTTTTTTAAGTGATAATTATGAAATTATCTTTATTTTACATACTATATCTAATAAAATAAAAATATTAAAAAATATAATAACAAAATTAAATCAAAATTGACGGTAAGAACATGTATAGTTTGGTCTTTACAATATTGAAAAGACGGTAGGAACTCTTTCTCATTGTTTGAAGGATATGGATCCCCTCAATTGCCAATCCCTCAATTTCTCTTCAATTGCCTATTAGATTGATCCTATAGTTGGGATGTTATATAACTATCTGGGTATTAGTACATCATTTGGTATCCAAACAGCGGAAATCAATAACGTTTTCCACAGGTTACCAGGAAAAGTTCTATTTTAATCCAGGTGACACAGGCTTTAAGGTGGATACCAAGGATAACCTTTATTGATATTTACTGGTTTCATTTTGGTTTATGATAACTGGGATGATCTTGTAACATTGAATATCTTGCAAAACAGGTTTTCCAGACTAAATTTGCAAAGATTGGAGTTGGTAAGACCATGCAATTACTATGATTATTCACATTTTATTCTATTAATCTGCTTTCTAAGAAGATGATGTTAACATTTCATTTGGTATTTAATATCAAAACATCTACGATAGACAGAAAGGCATTGTACTTATAATTTTCCCTTACTTGTTTGACTGGCAACAAAGAACACAGCAGAAGTTTTATTTTTAATCTTTCTGCCAGACAGATCTTGGCTGAGGATAGGGATGACTGAATCTGACGATTACATTTTTGTTTTAATTATTTTAATGCCAGCTTTCTGCTGGGATCAGTGGTTTCCAGAGGCAGCCCGGGCAATGCTTCTTCAAGGTGCTGAGGTTTTGCTTTATCCTACTGCAATTGGGTCTGAACCTCAAGATGAAGGGCTTGACTCCCGTGACCATTGGAGGCGGGTGATGCAAGGACATGCTGGGGCCAATTTGGTTGGTTTTTTAAATCAATTGATATGCTTACAAATATTCCCCTTATATCTATGTCAAGGTTTCTGTTTAAGAAGTTTCGTTAAGGTGGTGTTTGGTATGTAAAAATTATAATGTCCTATGCTCTTGGAACGCTATTAGTAAGACATTTAAGCACAAGAAATATGAAAAAGGTGAAGTGTATATCTCCTAAATGATATAGGGATTTTTGAAGTATATCTCTTATTAAATTGTTTTTTTAAAAAATAGGTTTTCAAGTACTCGGAAAATTAAGAAAAACACGTAGCATATGGAACTTAAATCTTTAATTTCTCAAGTAACATTTGTCTAATCAAGGATACACAAAATGATTTGTTGAAGGATGTTTTAGAGAAAAAGAATTCTTTTGTTGTTTGGGATCATTGCTCTTTATACATGACAATTGCTGAACCACTCATGTAAATATGCATACCAAAATTTCCAACCTATCAAGTAAGATCAGTCTGGAATTTACAGGTACCTGTTGTGGCTTCAAATCGAATTGGAAAGGAGATAATTGAGACTGAGCGTGGTAAAAGTGAGATTACATTTTATGGAAACTCCTTTATCGCAGGTAGTTAGTTAATATTATTCTGAACTGTTTTGTTGTTCTGCGTGGAAAAATACCTTAATCCCTAACCAAAGAAGGAATGGTCTTTCATTGAAAATATTGATTGGCTTTCAAGCTCTTGAATCTTGATCATGTATTTTCTTGTTCTGTGGTCCCCTCCTCTCTCTTTTTTATTCTGAATCTTATTTACTTTTTGTTTAAACGAACAGGACCAACTGGAGAAATTGTTTCAGCTGCTGATGATAAAGAGGAAGCTGATATTATTACTGAATTCAACCTGGACAAGATCAAATCCAAGCGACATTCATGGGGGGTATTCGGTGAACGCCGGCCAGAACTATATAAGGTGCTTCTGACACTAGATGGCAATAATCCTGTCCTGCAACAAAGATATGCTATTCTAACTGCTATAGAATTATGTATGGGATGCTTTGATCCTCAACAGCTTTCACATGTATGAATATGATCATCAATAATGAGGGTGAACAAACAATATTGTCTATCAATCCAGTCACGTGCAATTCAATAAATATGTGGACTGGAAAGTCAGTCAACCAAGTATAGGGATGTTCTGTATTGGATCTTTAACTCAATATGATTTTTTTTTTATTTTGAGTGGAAAGGAGATTTCATTAAATCGAAGAATACAACCAATCTGCTACGTCAAAACAAAAGCAGAACAAAACACAATAAAAAACGAGGACTAGATACAAAGAGGTTATCGAGAAAAAAAAAAGGCCCCAAGTAACTTTGTTCTTGAGCATGTGATTAGTGAGAACCTGGACGTGAAGGAGAAGAGGCTAAAGTTTAATATCCTCGTCAGTAAAGATCTTTCTATTTCTAGCATCCCAGAGTCTCCAGCAGATTAATCCAAAGGCCAGGCGCCATTCAATACAGGTACTTGGGAGGTTGTAGTGTAGGCAGGAGTCGAATGGTTTATTAAGAAAACCATCTGGCTCTGACCTGTCAAGTTCTGGAGCGATAATTGGGTGGGGGATTTGGGTCCACGTGCCATCTTTAATATACAAAGTCAAAAGTTTCATGAAGAAGATACCCAGGCTAGAAAAGGGAGATGAAAAGATGGACAGGGGCGAAAAAGATTCTCCGGCTTGGCTAGAGCTTTCTTGTGACAAAAATATCAATAAAGAAGATACCCAGGCTACGGTAACAAAGGAGAGATGAAAAATGAACAGGGGCGAAAAGATTCTCTGGCTACTGGCTAGAGCTTTGTTGTATTCCCGAGACCTTTCTTGTGAGAAAAATATCCTTATTCATGGACAAATGGATGCCGCCGTATTTGTTCCCAGAATATGCTCTATATTTCTCGACTTCATCTCTCTGTGCAAACAAACACCAAGAGGAAGGGGGATTTCTCCTTCCCCCTCCCTTTTCTAAAATATTTGAATATAACAGATATGATCAATGATGTCGTTGAAATCACCAAAGACCACCCACGTCATGGTTCACAAATGGACACCGCCAAATCTCCCATCCTCTCCCAAAACAAATAACGATGGTTGATTGGGGTGTGGAATGACATAACCGAACGAAAGTGAAAAAGGAGTAGTTCTGCGTATGGTGTAAAAATTGATCATTTTCCATAATCAAATCAATGGACCTCTACTGCTGGTCCACGGCAATGCGAGCCCCCCAGAATGACCCCGGCTCGGTATATAATATAATACGAACTTCATCAAACCCAATCCTCCGCAGACGAAGAAAAACATTCAGATTCGAACACCTCGTCTCTGACTGTTTCTGCACCACCACCCACTTCTCCGATGGTTCTGCACCATCCTCCTCTGAATTTGAGATTGACAAGCCTCATTGTTATACTTGTGCCCATACACACCACAACTTGTACACAAAGGGTGCAACCTACAACCCTTCATACTCATGAGTTTGAACCCAGGCATCAAGGGTTTATTCAGATCAACCAAAACATAAATACGAGCAAACTGACACTGAGATCACAAGTTGTGTTCATTTTTCAGTTTTGTTTAACTATTTTTTTTATCTTCCTTTAGATTAACCATATGTCTATTCCTCGGCCGAAATGTTTATGGGCCTGCTTTAGGGCCCAAACTTGGTAATTGCTGCATCGGCTGTTGAATTTTTCTCTAAACTTGGACCCTTCATTTTTTCGCCACAAAAAATTGGACTTCGATTTTTCTCTAAAACTTTGCACTTGAACGGAGCCCAAATGTGAGAACACACACAACACATATAACAATCTGGGTTATAAATAGCAGGGCTTTCTATCGAGCGTCATATGATGCATAGGGCTTGAGTCTAATTATGATTGTAATTTTACTTGCATTGGTAAATTTCTTGCTAAAAGCTTTAGGAGTTATTTATGATCATAAGGTATCTACTAAATTTAAAGAAAAATTTTATCGAACTGCTATAAGGCCAACGATACTATATGATAGTAAATGTTAGGCTTTGAAAGGACAATAAGAGCATAAAATAAAAGTAACAAAGATGAGAATATTGATATAGATGTGTGGTTATACAAGAATGAATAAGATACAAAATAATTGTATACGAGAGAAAATCAAAGTAGCACCTATCGAGGAGAAAATTGTAGAAAATCGTTTAAGGTAGTTTGGGTATGCACAAAGAAGAGAAAAAGATGAGCCACTAAGGAGAGTTGGTTAAATGATTTGTAACTCTATTAAAAGATGTAAATGAAGACTAAGAATGACACTAAAATAAGTTATAAGGTGTGACCTCTTGATAAATGATTTATCTGAAAAGATGGTATTTGATAGAATCTATTGGTGTCGTATGATTCATGTAGCTGACCTCACTTAGTGGGATAAGACTAATATTATTGTTGTTGGTAAATTTCTTACTCATCTCTAGCCGTGTGTATGGAAAATGTTTTATTGAGAGAAGTAAAACTCACTTCGGTTATCTCTACGTCTCGAAATGATTAGTCTTCGATTATTTGCTAGAAGATACCCTTGGTACTCACCTTAAAAAAAAACTGGATAACAATTTAGACTAACTAAATTATTTAATTCTCAAAAGAGTAATACTTCTTAATTTACTATTCTCTTAAATTGACATACAAAAAAAAAATCTTCATTTACATTCACAAATATATGATTTGGATGGTTAGTTTAAAGGGGCGCTGTTCATGTGATAAAGAGGAACATATGATTTTGATTAGTTGCGTGGAATAGAATCTCTCTTCCTGAGTCATTTAGCTAATTTAAGAAATAGTTTAAATTATTATGAAGTGAATCTTAGCTAAAAACAAAGAAAACAAAACAAAACTTTGTTTCATATTCAAATGTTATGCATCAATGTCTACCCAAACAAAAATGTTATACATCAATTGATTATTTCTGTTTCGCCCGTGCAATCAAACATCCACTAGGACGGTTACACGTTACGTGATTAAACAGGTGATTCATTTGAATGAGAAGGAAGAGGTGTGCGTGTCTCTTGCAAGCACTGGGAAATTCATAATCAATCAATCTGGTCCTACAGCAATAGCAGCCTCTTTCTCCTTAGTGTGTGCTTTCTCAATTAAATTTGTCAATTCGTTCACGTTTCTTTCAAATACAAATTTGTGAAATTTAAATCATTCAATTCTCTTACAACATTTGTTGAATAATCAAGCTTTTACCACCATACCAAAGACTATGGTGAATAGCCATGACGTAACTCTTTTCACTTAATTTTGTTAGCTAAGTGCTTATAATTTCACCTGATTCTTAGTACTTCTTTTTCAATTTTGTTAAAATAAAATATTCCTTCCCCAACCAATAAAGTTTTAATACAGTTAGTAAATAGTTAGATTCTTTAAGTCTTGTCTTAGATTCGATCTCTAACCGAATATATAAAAAAGATTTTTTTAAGAAAAGCAAAACTTTATTAGCTAAGTGCTCATAGTCCATCTAATTCTTAGTATTGATCTGTTTTTAAATCTTGTTAGGATAGAATATTGACTCACCACTAATAAAGTTTAAACACAGTTAGTAGATAATTAAGTTTTTTAAACAAATTGTTTTGAATTTGATCTCTAACTGTGTATATAAAAAAAACTTTATTGAGAGAAATGAAAATCACTTCAATAATATTTATGCTTTAAATGATTAATCTTTAGTTGTTGGTTAAGAAATATTGGCATGCTAAAAGAAAATAATATTGGCTCACCTAATAACAGATATGATAAACAATTATTAAATTAAATTAAAGTTTATATAAAGTATCTTGGTAGAGAGTAGAGATTTACATGGATTCAACTAAGGCTATTTACGCGTCGGACATCACATTGGCCCGATATCCAGCCCGAAACACTTCCGAGTCAAGAAAATCTAGCTTATAACCTAGCTCAACCCGAGATGGCCCAACAAAACAATGGGTTGAGATTGGGCTAAGTTTGGTATGATATAAAAATAAAAAATAATAGTTTAAAAATATATGAAGAGTGGAGATTTGCATGGATTCAACGTCCTGTGGCTGTAGAGTCGTGGTCAAGTTGTAATGTCATATCAATCAGACATGCACGGCATGAACCGCAGCCCCGTCAATTCAGTTGAAGGAGGCGGACCACCCTGTAACACGTGTGACATGTTTTTGTTATCCTTCACTTCAAAAATTCATTGATAGGACCCCGGAGAATCTTTTTCCGTCTCTCAGTCAATTTCCGAAACATACTAGACGAAATTTTTTTATTTAATCGTAAGAAAAATGTTAGTATTGATCACAATTTTAGGCAAAAAAATTCAAGGCCCCATTATGATATAAAATACCAAATTAATGTCATTTACCACGTATGCGAGTTGGTGTTGTTCCTATTTTGTTGCATCATCATATAATATATATATATATATATATATCTGTGTTTTAAGGTATAGATATAATAATAATATCATACTCTTTACCATAATGTATAATAATTATAATGGCAATGAGAGTGAAATGATGACGGTAATAGTTGCCGGAGAGAGAAAACCTGAGTTAAGAGAGGAACATTTAGTTTTAAGTAACTTTTATGGTTTTTTTTGTGAGAAATTTTTATATTTTATTTTAACATTCTATTTTTATGATATTTTGTTTAAATGATTTGGTTTTCTTTGAATTCTTAGAATGAATTAAATAAGATTAACTCACCAATAAGATTTCAAAATTTTATTTTAATTAATAAACAATTTTGAACTTAAAATAATTAACATATTTAAAATCACTCTTCTTATATTAATATTAATATTAATAATTTTACAACTTATACACGAAGATATAGTTTTATAACAATTATACGCTAAAATAGTATGGCATCCATCATCACTCACCATCATCACAACTCAATAAAATAGTTTAGAACAACGTTTTAAAGGAAAAAAATTATATGATGAAGAATAATATTTATCAATTATCATTTGTCAATATATGGAACAATCTACATCAACAATGCATGTCAAATACTATTTTCCAACGATGTTTCACAAAGTTTTGAAATACTTTAATTTGTAGATAATTTTTGTAAGTCACAATGAAAATAATATATTAATATTATTTGAACTTAGATATATTAGGCTCAGTTATTATTGTAAAACTACTAATCATGGATATTAACTTATATTTTGAAGTGTCAAAAAAGAAAAATAAAAAATAATTTTTTAATTGTTGACCTTTAAAAAAATAATGATTGAGATATCAAATTTGAAAAATATTAAATTTCAATAATTTATTTTTAATTTGAATGACTTAAAAATTAAAGAATAATAAAAAATGAAAAAAAGACAAAGAATTTTATTTGAATGATTATTATTAAAAACATAATTAGTAAGTGTTAAATGAGTTATTTAAAATTTATTACTTTGCTATTAATGAGGTAGACATTGTCTACATTTTCTTGTCTTTTCCAAAATACAAAATGTAAAACATTTTAAAGATATTATAAGTTTTATGTTCTTTTATTTTTCTCTCTTTCAGAACATATTTATAAAAAATAGATCAAACAAATTTTTTTATTTTTCTATTTTCACAAATAAATTTTTTTTTTATGAAAACATGAATCAAATAGACTCTTTGAGAAGTGGAGTAAAGTCTACTTACTTGGTGGCAAAACAAGAAGCACATCACATCACTCGATATCAAAACAAAAAATATCCTAAAAATTTTTAAAAGTATTTTTTGAGAAAAAAGAGCACTTTTTTTTCATTAGCAAAAGGTTTAAACAAATTCTTATGTAACATGTTTGATACATATATATTATTTAAACTTTTTTGGGATAAATCTTTTAATGGAAACTTATTTTCCATGTTATTTTCTCTTTTCTTTTTTCCTAAAAAGGACTTATTCTTACCGAATATAGCTTTATTCTTTCCACCAGTCTCAATGTCTCATACATTAGGAAGAACAAATTTTCTTACCAATTGAGTTCAAAATTTGAACCTACATCATGTAGAGAAAAATAACCCCTTAATTATTATCAATATCAATATAAATTATAAAATTGATAACAATTCATACCATTCACAAAACATAACAGATTGATTTATTTCTTATACTCCATAATGGCACCTCTGATATAAACATAAAATTTAAGAAAAAAATAACAAGTTCCGTAAAATTAGAAATATATACACCTTTATCTTAATTCAATAGTTTATATGTCATTAAAAACATAGTTACTTATGAGTTATTAAATTATAACTCTATATCACTTAAAATTACAATGTTATAACTAATACACATTGAAATTAAAGTTTGCTTATTAATTACAAAGTGGCTTGAGAATTGCAGTTTACACAAAAGTTGGCACACAGGTAATACGGAAGTCTGGTCCCAGCTTGTCAGAAAGAAGGTACCTCAATTGCCATGAAGAGCTAAAAAATGAAAATAAAAGGAATCTATTTCTGATAAATGCTAAATGCGCTCGCCAAAAAAAATTCTGATAAATGTAACATGCAATGTTATTCAGGTACTATGTACGAGAAAAGTGATAAACTTTATTTGAAAAAAAAATGAAATTGTTAGAAATTATATTTATTGTAAATGAGAAATAAATGGTATGAAGTAATATATTCAGTAATAGAATGTAATATGACATGGTGTTTATTAACACATGATTTCAATGTGAGGAAATTATTTATACAAAAAAATGAAGGATATATGGTCAATGATGTATTATAATGGATTAATTAACAATAGGGAATTATGTGCATCAAATTTAGAAGTTCAATGGGATTTTTTGTCATATTTTAAAGGTCAAGAAGGTTATTTCAAAATTTAAAAGTTTTTGTATAATTTGATTGCAAATATATTACATATATGATATCAAAATAAAATTTATTTTGACATTTTCACTTGTAAATACTTCCATTTCATTAAAAAATTGTTAATATAAAATTTATAAAAAGATTATATTTATAAGTTATAAAATAGTGTCTTTTTTACTCATAAAAATAGTCCAGTTTGCTTAACTTACTCAGCGGGCCACTGGTTAGTTTTTAGTTTGCAGGTTCTGTTTTTGGGCCAATTAGGTTTTTTCGGCCCAAGTTAAACTAAAGGTTAAGAAGACGCATTTCGAATCTTCGATACGTACGAGGAGTCATTAATTGAGATTTTCTGTTTTTTTTATCAGATGAGTCACTGTTTGGAGCATGGTCCTGTACTGAATCTGGGAATTTGTGTTCCTCACTACACTTTTTTTTTTGGACGAAAAAGTTACCACAATTTAAACTAGATTATTGCACGAAATTAATACCAATATTACTCTGAATATTATCTATATTTAATATAAAATTTATAATACATTGCATTGCTTACGAATAATAATCAGCATAATTCATTTGAATTATTTATCATATTTCATAAAAAGCTTATATAGTTACTAATAATTAAATAACTAATAATATAAGTAAAGATAGTAAAATGTATTTTTTAAAAAGATTAATGTAGCTGTTTTTGCTACGGAATAAGCAACATTATAATTTATGGGAAAAGTACAAATAAGAATCCTAATAAAAATATTTTTAAAATGGGATTTATAATTTTGCTAAATATGCCAAAACCGCTTAGACCCTTAGGCATGGAAAATAAATAAATAAATGGAGTGGACCAAAATAGTGTCCTTCCTCCTTCTCTCACCATTGTGGGCAATGTACCATTGTGGGCAATGTGGTTGGAGCTTTCATCACAAGCAATGTGGCTGGAGCTATCCACGACATGGTCGGAGCTCTGATAACAAAAAAATGTAATCGACACCAATACAATCTTTGGCGTTAATTTTGATAAAATTGAGAATATTAAAATAAGTTATTGTAAGTTAGAAATTATAAATTTTTCACTTAAAAGTTTTATTGATCCCACTTAAAAATTTTTTTTTCAAAGATTGTCTTATACAATTATGAGTTTTTCACTTGAAAATTTTATTAATCCCACTTAAAAATATTTTTAAGATTGTCTTCTGAAATAAAATTGAGAGTGTTGAAATAAGTTATAATGAGTTGAAAATTATAAGTTTTTTATTTGAAAATTTCGTTGATTCAACTTGAAAATCTTTTTAAGATTACCTTATGAAATAAAATTGACAGTATTGAAATAAATTATAATGAGTTAGAAATTATGAATTTCTCATTTGGAAATTTTGTTAACTCAACTTGGAAATTCTTTTAAGATTGCCTTTTGGAATAAGATTAAAAGTGTTAAAATCAGTTATAATGAGTTAAAAATTATAAGTTTTTCATTTATAAATTTCATTGATTCAATTTAGAATTTTTTTTAAGATTGTCTTCTAAAATAAAATTAAAAGAGTTGAAATTAATTATAATGAGTTAGAAATTGTAAATTTCTCACTTGAAAATTTTATTAATCTAACTTGAAAATTTTTCACAAGGTAATCTTAAAAAAAATTTCTAAATTGAATCAACAAAATTTTTAAATGAGAAATTCATAAATTTTAATTCACTATAACTAATTTCAATACTTTCAATTTTATTTTAATAGATAATCTTAAAAAAAATTTTAAGTGGGATTAATGAAATTTTCAAATAAAAAAATTTATAATTTTTAATTTGTTATAATTAATTTAAGTATTTTCAATTTTATCAAACCTAACACTAGTTACTGTTGACCAGAGCTCCAGCCACATTATTGGCAATGGTGAGAGAGTAATAAAAAGAGGAAAAAGAGTATTTTGATTCACTCTGTTTATTTATTTTTTCTTACTAAGAACTAGGGATTAGCAAAATTACAGATTCCATTTTAAAAATATTTTTCTTAATTTATTTCGTACCATTATGATTGGTCAGACAATTGGCGATGCCCAAAAAGTCAGTTAGAATGCCAGCGTATGGTTTGTTTATACATTTTCTGACTCACAAATTGCACAAGAAGAACGAGTAGGAAAGAGTGTCATTCAGCTCCGACGGACTCCTCATAGTATTTCTTCTTCCTAATTCCTATCCCAGTAAACCCTTCTATTTCATCACCTAAATTCCCCACTCTTTTCTGCTTTTTTCCGACCACTCTTTTAAGTCTTCTAGGGGTTAATTACATATTTTCAGTTTCACTAATCATAATCTTGGTACGACGATTCTTCTTTCTGTTTATTGTGATTTTCGATTCTTTTTAATGCTTGTTCGAGATTCTTAGTTAGAGCTATATGTAGTTTCTGATTTAGCGCTGGAAGGAGGAATTAATTCGAATTTTCTTGGAGGTTTCTTCGATGGCGACCAACTTAACGGGGCAGCTCTTAGGCTCTGAGATTCATGGATTCCGTACATTGCAGGGTACGTACGCATATGAACGTTTTCCTCTCTTTCTCTCTCACGCTACTATCTTTCTTTAAGGCGTTGACTGAGTTGAAATTTTGGTGCGTAAATTCTTTGTTGTTTGTACTTTTCTCGACCTTAGACTTAGTTTGTCTCGGAAAAACGGATGTAAGTGATTTTCAAAACGACAGGAGGGTGGCTCTAAATTATGAGTATTGGATCGAGTGAGTAGTTTTGGTGTTTGTCGAAAACGCCCATGATATATTAACTTTTGTGTCATTTCGATATTTTAGAATTTAGAGGCGACCTTTTTCTTAATTATGAACATAAATAAGAGCCTTAACATAAGGCCATTCTTTTGCTTTGTGTTTGGAATAATATATTTTCAGCGTAGCTAAAGTCTACTCCAACTTTGTTGTCTGTTATATTCGGAGTTGCGTCTGTGAAAAAGAGCGGAATTGGAAAACTGCGTGGCAATTGTTTCCAGTAATTAGTTAGTCTAAAATGTAGTAATTTTTACTTGTTGGGACTTCATGCATTGAGGAATGCAGAGTAATGATGTTAGAACTTCAAAATCTAAGCTGTGAATTCAACTAGATCTTTGAACAGAATGTGATAGCATCAAGCTAGAAACGTACTTGATCTGATCCAATATCGGGTAAATCATATGACATATCATACTATCATACTAGTTTAGTTTCGTTAAAGCAATTATTGAAAGGGAAAGTAATGAAAGGGAGGAAAATATTAGAATCTCAGGGTATGAAAATGTCATCCATTTGAATAAATAACCTTAGCTTTTGAGTCAATAAGCTAGTTTATTATGGAAACACCTATAGTTTATCATGGGGATGGAAGAAAGCTGATCATTTACATTTTCAGCATGCAATGCTTTTGCTATTTGTTTCTACCTGCTAGCCAATAATAAATGCATAATATTGTTTAATCATCTTTGTTGATTTATTATTCTGAAGTAGTCCCCCTTTATTTGGCCCAGAGTTGGATGTTGGAAACGTTATGGAGGAAGCAAGAAGCAGATGGCTTCGTCCCAATGAGATTCACGCCATACTCTGTAATTACAAAAATTTCGCAATCCATGTCAAGCCAGTGAATTTGCCTAAAAGTAATTGTCTATTGCCATTGTCAGTAACTTAATGTTTGTGAAGTTGATATGAATTTATTTCACATCGTTCCTTGAACAAGATCTGTTCTATAAGCTTGTACTTCTGTGTCCTTGAGTTCTAAAGAGTGAGGAACTAAAATAGATGCATTTTTTTCCATGCTGATCAACAATTCTTTTCAATACTGACTATTTCTTATCTCATTTATTCATTCTTTTCAGTTTGTATAGATCATTTTCCGTACCGATAGAAAGACTTGATACATGACATTCTTGCTTCATATCATCCTTTTGATATGTAACTTTTCTTGTAAAACTATAAACTTTCAGATCTGTTTATTTTGTTTAAGCAGTACTTAACAAATTCAGGAAAGGGTAAACTTGTGTGATTACTGATTTATGATTCATTGATGTGATGATATGATGCATGTTATGTATGAAGGAATCTAACGTTACATTACAAATGATTTCCTGCATAATTCATTCATAGCTTTTTCATAGTAATATGATTAATAAAAGTTTGAGAAGTTTTTTTTTTTTAAGATATGATTTTGTGTCCTGTTTTCTGTACAACAGGTGGTACTATTATATTATTTGACAGGAAGAAGCTTAGGAACTTTCGTAAAGATGGCCACAATTGGAAAAAGAAAAAGGATGGAAAAACTGTTAAAGAAGCTCATGAGCACTTAAAAGTGAGGATTTTCGTGTTCTTAGGGTGTATATTTGTGTTCATGTGCATTCAATGTTGCAGTATCTGGTTATTGACTCTCTTTTCGGTCATTCTATTTTCCCCATCAATCAGATTGGTAATGAAGAAAGGATACATGTATACTATGCGCATGGGCAAGGAAACCCAAGCTTTGTTCGCAGATGTTATTGGTTGCTTGATAAGTATGTGTAACCATGGCTAGCTTAACTCTTAAGGCACCAATTGACTTGTTATCTCTGTACCATACTTTTGAGTCTGATTTAGCAATAATGCTTTTTTATTTCAGGAGTCTGGAGCACATAGTCCTTGTTCATTATCGTGAAACACAGGAGGTTGTGTTTATTTCCCTCTTCTTTCCCTTTAAAAGTTTAATTTCACCGCATAAGTTATGATTAAGGTCTAGCTTGTGTTTGTAACTTCGCTAAAAGAAAGGCCATACATATATGCCAGCATACATGAAAGTCATCCATCAGATAGAAATCCTGAGATCAGGGAGTTATCAAGCAAGTCTGGATACAACAGAATTTCCATCTATAAACTAAAGTTCTCACATTGATCGCATTGTCAATTCCTTTTATTGAAAACTTGCATGGATTGCACAAGCTATGTTGCACTGGTGTGAATACAAGTATTGTAGATTTAGGTTACATAGCATGAATGCGGGGATATGACAACTTTTAAAAATGTAGCATGTGTAAAGAAATATAGTACGTAAATATTCAAATATAGTTGTATATGAGTGTGTGATTAACAGAGAAAGTCTGGTCAAGAAGAAGCCGTATACAACAGGTTGAACTGCTGAGCAAATTTCTAACCTAAAGAAATATAGTATGTAAAGGCAGGTTTGATAGAGAAACATGAGAGGGGCCTTTGCTTACTTCTTTTTGTGTTGTGAGGGGTTTTTGCGGCTTTCTGCATCTTTTACATAAAAAAAGGTGACTTGTGCCTACCCCATCTGCAAGCTTTACCCCAATGTGCCTAAAGGTAAAAGTATTGTGCTATAGAAGGATAAAACATGATTTTCCGATGACCTGTCAATGTGTAAACATCTAAATAGATGACGGTAAATACAAGATCTAATCAATAACATAGCTGGCCTAACCATTTGATTTGGCTTATTTCAGCTATCTTGGGCTGGTTGGGCTTAGGCCATTACAGAATGGCAACCAAACCAGCATAACAGAACTCATGTGTGAGATATTCAGACTGAAAAAGAAGAATGCGATATTTTAGTCACCAGTATGGAGGCAACCATAAAGGAAGACATGCCTCCAAAGCTTCAAGGATCCTGTGATGTATGATACAGGGTGAAGACCAACCGTGTTGTAGACCTTAATGCTGTTAGGCTAGATAGGCATGTTAGGTAATTCAGCCAGGGTGGTTCTTTTACCCCAACTTCCACATTATATGAAGAGGGATTAAATGATGGTATTTAATTATCAAGAATTAGTAAGAGAACAGGGATTCAGGCTATCTGGTTTTCCCTGGTGCCTTGGACTTGGGCTGGTTAAACTCTCACACCCATACCAGACTCTGGTGAAGATATTTTGCCATGAACTATCTGTTGGCTTAGGCAATTTGCGTTACCCCACGTCCCATATTAATGTATTATTTGGAGGGAATTAAATGATGGATATGTTATTACCGGGAATTCCTAAGAGAACTCAGGATAGCCTTTTTAGGCCATTTGGTTTGGTCTTATGTCTTGGACTCCTAGGAGCATGATAGTTAGAAAGCTAGTTCTCAAATTGCCATGAATTAGCACTTGTGTAAATATAGACAACCTAAATCTTTAGGCATGTTGATTTAATGTGATTTAAATTATGTCCATGTTGACTGACTTCTGGTGCTGCTTTAATTATGCTAATTATGACATTCATCTTTTCTTTTCTGTTTCATGCATTTAGGGTTTGATTCAAAGGATGGTTTGGGAGTGGGGTAGGATGGAGTGGAATGGTTTGAGTATCTTGGTAATTGATTTGATGGGAAATCATCCTAATACATCCCACAACCAATTTTTAAATCACTCAAACTTGGGTGGTTTGGGTTCTTTATAAACTTTTTTTCTTTTTAACCCATTTCTTTTGCCTGTTGTTTTAAAGTGCTAACATCACAAAGATATTATTGGAAACCAGACATGGTTTCCCATACAATGCATGGAGTTTAAGGTGAGCTGTATTGTTCATAGCTTATGAATAATGTGGCTTGCTATAGGTTTTATATTTTATATTAATTTCACCCTTCAGACCCACCTCCCCCATGAATGGCACTGTGATGTCCAAGCATGAGGGAATGGGGTACCATCCATTGTTTCATTAAATTTTCAATTGATATAATGGGTTGTCTTCCCCATCTCACTGTTATGCCACCTCTTTAACGATCAGACAACTCCACTCTCTTTGAAACTTCCAATCAAGCTAACAGGTGGGTTTTATACCCAAATAGAAAATGTACCTGTATATGAAATGCTCTTGACAAGAAGGCAACTTGTACAAAGATCTCATTACAACACGGTTTCTTTTTGTGTAAGATATCTGGTGGATAAATACAAGATGACATTCTAACCATTGTTGTATGGTTTGCGACACAGTTGCAAGGCTCTCCTGTCACACCTGTATATTCAAATGCTAGTTCTCCCTCTGATCCAACGACACCATGGGTATTACCAGAAGAATTAGATTCTGGGATCAACAAGGCATATGCTGAGGGTGAGAACTTTAAGATGATTGTTGTCTATCTTCATACAAGTTGTACTGTTGAAAGCTGTCTATAGGAACTGGCTCTTGATAATTGTTTTAAACATACTTTGTTTTTTTTTAATGCTGAATATATTTATCCTAAGGACGACATCTGGACATTGTAAGAGGAATGAACATGTGCAAGGCATAAAGACAAGTTTCATGTATCTATGCATTGTACTTTATATTTCAACCTTCTCATGTTACTTCCTCCCATTTTCCCAAGGGAAGCTAAAGATAAGAGTTCACTTTTGTTTAGGATGCTACACATAATCATAGTGGGTTAAAAACTAATATCTGGTTACTATTGCCATAGATACTTTAAGTTTCTTTACTTGACGAGGTATGCATTCTCATCTTTCCCCTTTTCATGTTTTGTGATAAACAGAACAGAATGACAATTTAACCATCGAAAGTCATGAACTGAGGCTTCATGAGATTAATACACTTGAATGGGATGACCTAGTGGTTACAAATGATCTTAACACCTCTACTACTTCCACTCCTACTGGAGGTAATTTATTGTGTTTTCAGTAGAACCAGTTGTTAGTCTGGAAGTCACTTTGTCATTTTAAAATTTTGAATTTATTGCTTTGCAGGAAAGAGTCCATGTTTTCATCAAGAAAAACAAATTTTACCGAATGGAAATTTGAGCAGGGTAAGGAGATCTTATCTTTCTTACAATGATCTTTGTAAGACCTCATTATAATGTTCTATGTTGTGTTCTTCATTGTTGTTGAGGTGGCAGTTAGTCCTTTGAAACTTCTTGTGAAAACCTCTTACATTTTATAGCTACAATATATATTAAAACACAGGGCCTTATAGTAGTTTATTGACATCATATTTGATTGATGTCCAGGCACCCATCATTCAGCAGGTGGCTGCTATATTTTCTTCAGTGAATCAACATACATACACTGTTCAAATTAATAACCTTTGGCCTGCAGTAACTTGCCTTTTGATGAACGCACATATTTGTTTTAATTTGTTAAAAATTCTTTTGTGGGAATAGATTGATATTACAGTAGAAAGTGCTTTTTCTTGAGGAAAGTGGTTTCCTTCTGGACTCCCTGTCTACTTTATATTTTAAAATGATAAACCAAGTACTTTGGTTTTCAGCCTAAAGTTCTTGTGTATTACTTCAGGTACACATAATTATTTTAGACTTTCTGGAAAAATTCAGTGGATCCTTATTGATGTCTTACACAATGCTTTACTTCATTATTTTACTTTTATATTCTTCTCACTCAAAAAGGGAAATTGGTTATAAATTAACTCTTCCATTGCTGTTTCTTATGTCTTAATTTATCTTTGTTCTGTCTATATATTTCATCACAATATCTTTAATCTTAACTGTGAAACCATTTCAGTAGCAATTGTTGACAATTTACACTATTGGGAGGGCGATTCAATAGTCTCTTTTAAAAATGAACTTTAGAAGGCTTTGTACTGTGTTTTTGTTTATTTCGTTATTTGGCCGCTCGTTGACTCTTTCTGTATATCAGTGGAGATATTTACTACTTGCCTTGGTTATATATATTATGTTGCTTATGTGGCATATAGTACTACAGATGTTATGATAATAAGATTTGCCTGCATGCTGACTGAACAGATTTCTCTACGTGCAGTTTTCAGCAAACTAATATGCACAGATGTTACAATCTGTAATCTAGTCACACTAACAATTTCTTATGCTCTTATGCTACTTTATTCTTATACCGTTTGTTTCCTGCTTTCTTTCTATTTCATTGATGCTTTGTTTGTAACCTATAGATGTATCTTCTCACCAGGGAGTCAACAATCCATCTGCAGAAATTCATTCTTTTGATGTTCTAAGCAATTCTATTGATGGGAGCAATGGTGCTCAATGCAATTTTCCTGAAAATTTGAATCTTCAGACAATGGATAGTCAAGTAAATTCAGATGTGCAGAGGGAACATCCTATCACTGTGGGTGGTGGTGATTTCGTGCACAGTATTATCAATGATAGTCTGCAAAGCCAGGACAGCTTTGGAAAATGGATTAGCCACATGATGTCTGATTCACCATGTTCCGTAGATGACTCAGGTCTTGAATCCTCTGTTTCATCTGTTCATGAGTCATACTCTCCAGTAGTGGATAATCATCAACCTTCTCTGCCAGAACAAGTATTTAATATCACTGATGTATCTCCTGTCTGGGCGTGCTCCACAGAGGAAACAAAGGTTTACTTCTGCTATTCTTATGTGTTTAATAGCTGGTGTCTAGTAGTTATTTTCTATTATCATTGTATATTTTTTTCATATTGTCTTTATCGTTTTGCTTCTTAGTTGATTTTGAGCCTTTAAATGGAACAATAAAATATGCATGTAGATCCTTAAAGCTTTAAAAACATAGGAGCTAAAATTCCATGAGGAATAGGAGTGGCAATCTTGGCTGTATACACGCACATCTTCATCTCAATAAGTTGTAGCATGTTATTTTAGACCATTATTTGATAATGATAATTTAAGCATTTACTATCCTTTATCTTGCCATTATTGATAGAATTTTTGACATTCATTTACTTGTTGCAGATCCTAGTCACTGGCTTTTTTCATGATGACTATCTGCACCTTGCAAAGTCCAATCTGTTTTGTATCTGTGGGGATGTACTTGTTCCTGCAGAAAATGTTCAAGTTGGAGTCTACCGATGCTGGGTACCACCACATTCCCCTGGTTTTGTGAATCTCTACATGAGCTTTGACGGCCACAAGCCCATAAGTCAAGTTGTTAATTTTGAGTATCGCACTACTGTTTTGCAAGACCCTGCAGCTTCTATGGAAGAGAGGTACAGCTGGGAGGAGTTTCGATTTCAGATGAGGCTTGCATATTTGCTCTTTTCTACACAAAGGAGTCTTGACATTACCTCTTGCAAAATTTTGCCTGATACACTGAATGAGGCTAAGAAATTTGTCTCCAAAGCATCATATATTTCCAAAAATTGGCAATACTTGATTAAGTCAACTGAAGACCACAAGACTCCATTTCCACAAGCAAAAGATGCCTTATTTGAAATTGCATTAAAGAATAAACTAAAGGAATGGCTGTTGGAAAGAATTATCTTAGGTTGTCAGACCACTGAATTTGATGCCGAAGGTCAAAGTGTAATCCATCTGTGCTCGATTTTGGGATATACATGGGCTGTTTCATTATTTTCGTGGTCTGGTTTTTCATTGAATTTCCGTGATAAATTTGGATGGACAGCCCTGCATTGGGCTGCTTATTATGGAAGGTACGGTATTTTACACTTTTTTAAACAATTAGCTTTTTTGCTACCAATTTGATTGGAAAATTCTTTTCTGTTGTGGCTTCACTATTGACTAACTTGAAGAATGAGTTGTTCATTTATTTAATCTGAAATTTGTCTGCAGGGAGAAAATGGTTGCAGCTCTATTGTCCGCAGGGGCAAGGCCAAATTTGGTCACAGATCCTACTACTCAAAATCCTGGTGGATGTACTGCTGCTGATCTTGCTCATATGAAGGGTTATAGTGGCTTAGCAGCTTATCTTTCGGAAAAGTCTCTGGTTGAGCAGTTCAATGATATGAGCACAGCAGGAAATATCAGTGGCTCACTGGCGACTACAAGCACGAGTGATCCAGTAAATTCTGAGAAGCTCAATGAGGATCAGCTGTACATGAAGGATACATTAGCAGCTTACCGGACAGCTGCTGAGGCAGCAGCACGTATACAAGCTGCATTTAGGGAGCACTCACTAAAATTACGTTCTCAAGCAGTTGAACTTTTCAGTCCTGAGGCTGAAGCACGCCTGATAGTTGCAGCAATGAAGATCCAACATGCCTTTCGCAACTTTGAGTCAAGGAAGTCTATGGCAGCTGCTGCTCGCATCCAGTATACCTACCGTACATGGAAGATGCGTAGAGAATTTCTCCATATGCGTAGTCAGGCAATCAAAATTCAGGTCAGAGTTTCTCCTTCTGCTTCTGATAGTGCTGATTTCTGAGTGTACATGTCACATTGCAAATCGATATCATTTGTGTGAGTCATATTTTGAACTAATCAATTGAGTGCAGATTGCCATCAGTTGATACTGATGTCAACATGGATCTAAGTTTCACAACTCAATCACTTTTCTTCCCATGGACTTATTGATGTCAACTTGTTTGCAAAGATGCTTTCTATTACATTAGTAAAATGAAGATAAGGCAAAAGTTACAGCAGATGCTGAAATAAAGCTTATGCTTTGAAGGCTGTCAACCTTTTATGGCCAAAAGCCTTCTTGTCTCTCTCTGTAGAAGACATGAGAAATGCGGGAAGGTTCTTTATCAAAACACGAATTTCCAAAAACTTGAATTGAACGACCTTGCATTTATTATGTCTTTTAAAGGGAGAGAGATGATTTTTTACATATATATATATTCATTAACTTTTTATAGGATACTAATGAAATCTAGCATTAAATAAAATACTTGCACTATGTAAGCTCAGTTGTAAACTAATGCTCTATTGTATTTAATTAGTTCAATATGATATATCTTAAATCATTCTCTATATTTGATTTCAATTTGTCAATACATTTATCTGAAATATGACATGCTGATCAATAAGATAATATCTCATAATAAAAAAGTCAGATGAAGATCACATTTGATATCATGGGTTTCAAAACAGGAGTTGGCCCTCTCCTGACTCTTAAATCTAATCCCAAGCAACAAAAGAGAACACCATACAATTTCAGGTTTCCAGATATGATACCAGCAGATTTCATGAGCTGAAATGAATTCAAACTTTCTGTAAGTGACATCCAGGAAAAGTCTGATCACCTATGTTCCAATGCAGGCTGCTTTCCGGGCCTTCAAAGAGCGGAAGAACTACCATAAAATCCTTTGGTCTGTTGGAGTGGTTGAGAAAGCAATCCTGCGGTGGCGTTTAAGGAGACGAGGATTCCGTGGGCTTCGTGTCAATCCTGTCCAAGAAGTGGTAGATCAAAAGGAGGAAACAGATAGTGTTACAGAAGAGGACTTTTTCCGGACTGGCAGGAAACAAGCTGAAGAACGTGTTGAGAGAGCTGTAGTACGTGTTCAAGCCATGTTCCGCTCTAAGAAAGCACAAGTAGATTATAGGAGCATGAAGCTGGCCCATAATCAAGCAAAGGTAAGTTACTTATCCTCATGGTCTTCACTTATAGGACTCCATTTGATGTGTATAGATATATATATATATATATGCATATATTGACTTGGAGAATTGCATTGTGCAGCTGGAACTAGAATATGAAGAGCTCCTCAATTCTGAGGTTGATATGGGAGTGAAGACATAGGAAGATACTAAGACAAGCCCCGAAGAAGGTTCTTATTTTTGTGATATAGCAAACTAGCGAATGATACACGAGGGGTTGTCGGTGCCTTTGTTGTATAGTTTGTAGATATTGTCAGATAGTAGAGTAGGTTTTCAAAAATTGACCCTTTCAAATTGCTTTAATTTCTTTGAATGGGTCATCTATGAAGTTTTGTATGTTATAGGGGACTTGGTAGATTCTTCCGATGCCAAGATCTAGGCGTCTCAAATGTTTTTGTTCAAATGAGTAGTATCATTAAACAGGCACAAGTCATGAGGGACAAAACTGCAGGTCAAACAACTACGGACGAACTAATCAGGTGGACATTTTTTGAGAAAACAAATCATCAGGCTTACACTTGAGAGAGAACAAAATAAGGCAAACTTTAGGTGCAAAATTGTTTTTTCTTTTGAAAAAATTGTTTTGAGATTCTCTACCGAGAATATAGTTTCTGAATCTTCTTTATTGCTATGCAAACAACTATGAAAGGATGGACCTAGTATTTACCTTTAAACTAGCTAAGCCTCCGTGGCTCCGTGCATTGCTATACATTGCTCAAAGGTGCAGTAGAAGTACAGATTATATCCCAAAATTATCTTTATATTGTTAAGAAAATCTTTAACATCAGCAAGGGCTTTTTTTTCCTTTTTAGGTCCCCCAAAGTTAAGAAGGTGTTGTCTAAGCGTGTGAGAAAAAGCAAGTAGTGTCCTGATTTGTTTTGGAAGATCTTATATCTCTTAGCAAATTAATATTAATATAAAATATAAAATGTATAACAAAATATACTATTCACAAATGGTTAATAGTGTAGTTCATATTTATTCATACGGGATAATTTAATAAAATATGAAATTCATAAAGTCATGAATAATATAACATTTTTTAAATTTTGTGTAATATATAATGGTTGACCTAGTTAAAGGTAATTTTTGGCAAAGCAGAGAATTGAAAAACTCAATAAAGAAAAGATAAGAGTGATGGTGTTAATAATATAGTTCTTATTGATCATGATGGCAGAAGTAGGCCAAGCCAAGAAAGCAGAGTCCAAAGAAGTGTTTGCCAAGTTTGAAAGAATTCTAACACGGGCTAATCCGATAATATCAATATCTTGTTATTCAAGAGAAAATTACTTCCTGCTCGATATAATAAGCAATATATATACTAATGCATGTTAATATTCCTTCATGGGTAAAAAAGAAACCAGTAATCCTCCAAATATTCTTCAAAGTTATTGAGAAATATTGAATTGAAAATTCCACGATGACATCAAGATATAAACAAATCAATTCCATGAGCAAAACATTCAAGAAATGACTTGCTATCCATTCATATGTAGGACACAAGTTCTAATTGATGAACCACGGATTTTGAGTAGAAGAATTGAACTGAAACTGCCCAAAGCTGCTTTGTGATGGATCCAAGTTTGGTTGATGAGCTTCAGCTTGTGGGATTTGGAGCTTGTGGAAGGCAATGAGAGCTTGAACTCTGGCTAACTCACTTTCTGTATTTTGTAAGTCTTGATGCAACTGGGAGATCATCTTAACACAGCCATATACAGGATCTTCTATCCTGCATCGTGCTTCAAAATACAATGTCTCTACTGCTTGTGCTCGCATGTGGAATGGGATTTGCTGCAACGTTGTAATTTCACAAACATGTTAATGAATATCAAATCACTAACTTTAATCTTTACAATATAATCTTTTTTCAATCGGGTTATTTCAATCAAATTTTTTTACTTGGTCATGATATTCAAGAAGTTCTAGACTAAGAACTAAAACAAGTGAGAATTGATTCTTGTTCTAAGAGATAGTTGTTTTTATTGGTTTCTGTTTTATGTGAATTGTATTATAATTATTCTGTGCTACATCAATTGAATTTATTTATTTATATATTTATTTATTACCTGAAGCATTTTTCCAACATTGCTGCTCCCATATATTCTATGAACACAAGCAAATCTTTGAGGATCATTGGGAGGGAAATAGGGAGAGAAAATGCAATCTGAAGGACACTTTCTTCTTTGACTCTTGCAAGCTGCACACCTACCTGAAATCATGATGATATCAAATCTTCTAAGGAGATCAGAATAAAAATAACAATCCAAACGAAAATCTTTTGGCACAACGAAAAATTTTGACAATATCTTTCTGCTCTCTGAATTGATAGATAGAAAATCTTACACAGATTTTCATGTCTTATTTGCTTGCGGGAAGAGTATTTGTATTGAGGATGATGGAGCTAGTCTTGGAATCCCAACGGCTACTTTTTCAAAAATCGCTGCATCAAGAAGGAAAGTTTTGTGAGGAAGGCAAAGAGTAACATAAGAATATTAGACAATTAAATCCATTTCAATGGAATTTCCAATCCTCCATTTAAGAGTGACAATGATTTTCAGAATCTTCCATTTTGATCGAAAGAATACCATTTCTTCTTTCGCCATGGAAGACTATATACTAAATATAACACTGGCATATATATAGCTAACTTATTAAATGATTAATATGATGACTGGATTAATTAATTAATATAATTTGGTTTTCTACTTCAAAGATATCTAAAATAGTATGATTGATGAGCCATTTGCAATAAAGCTTATAGTAATCAATTGCAAGGTCTTTGACTTAAGAAAGATCCGTTAAAATTCATTTTACAAATTACAAATATCTTCCGATTAAGGAAAAAAAGATAATTTATTCCAATCAAACATTCTGAAGTTGACCTTCAAATATTTATTGATAATTTCTTTTGGCCAAAATATGCAATTAGACATGAACGTTGATTATCTTTTTTCCTATTGAAAAAAATAAAAAAAAAATTCTCAACTTAGAGAATTAATTAAGCCAACTTATAATGCGTGGTTAGTCATGCTTTTACAACTTTGATAAATTACTTAAAATTGGTAAATGATAACTCAAATTATGACCCAACTCACTCATATAACAACCATAGGCCTCACATAGACTAACATGACCTCTAAGAAATTTGAATTACTTTGTCAAATAAATTCTCTATATTAAAAATAAAAATTGAAAATTATCTCTGAGGTGAAAAGTATGCTGCAGAAAGAGTGGAAAGTGCAAATCGCTCAAATCAGCAGTGAGGAGAATGAAGTTGCAGGCTTTTTTGCTAAACTTGCCATTAACCAAGCCTTAGATCTCAGAATATTTCATGGAGATGAGGCTGCTTGACTTTTACGTGATAATGGCATCACATGAGTTCTTTTATAATTCCTAGTTGCTGTCCTTACTTTTCCCTATGTATTAAAAAAAAATTGAAGAGAGGTCAATATTGATGATATCTATTTGTTTTGCAATCAAAGAGTAAAATAGAGCTCATTTATCCTTTGAATGTTGCTTTTGCAAATATATTTGGAAAAGTATCCTTTGATATCTAACTGTATTTTAAATTTTAAAATATTGGAATTAGATGTTTTCTTTTGAGTAAATTTCAATTCCAAGTGTATTCTAAATGACTGAAATTAAATGTTTTCTTTTGAGTTTTTATGTTGTGTGTAGGTGTTTTTGTATACTCATTCTCTCTTTGGCAACAAAATTTATTGACCAATGTTGCTCCTGAAAAATGAAAAAAAAATGATTTTATGGATAAAAAATGTCCCTTTATACTTTTTAATAAAAATAATAAAAATCATTATTACTAAATAATGATAACAAAAATATAGAAGATATAGCATATCTCATTATTTATGTAACGAATTTTCTTTTCCTTTCTAGATTGGATACCAGGCCGTAATATCCTAAAAATCCAAATATATCATAAGAAGCACGTTGATGCATTTGCAAGATCTTTCTCGAATATGTGTTTATTTAAACTTTCATATTTAATGGTCAATTCATTTTTCATAAACCATGGACATTTTAAAATATTATGTAAATATATGTTATTAAGAATGCAATTTGTACTTTTATAGACATCTTTTTCCAAGTTACTATTTCTCCCATACATAGCATGGGAAAATATATATATATATATATATCTATGATTTTCCTTTGTGATCTGGTAATTTTCAACTTTGTACTTGGGCTTTGGTGTATTGATTGAATTGAGCAATATATAGGACACAGGGGATGTTCTGTTTATGTGAAATGTGGTGCTGTTTTATGATTTGTTTGGGGCGGACATTAAACTGAAGTATTATAATGTTATGCTTAGATATTGCGCTGTTGTGAATTGGATATTATGGACCCCACATTATGCTGCAAAATGTGGTTAGTTTCTGTTCTTTCTGAATGTCTATATTTTTGGAAGACTACGTGTTGTTTGCTTCCCCCTGTTTAAAAAGAAGTCATGATTTGTTAAGAGGATATATTTGGGCAAACATAAACCTTTTTTTTTTTAAATAAAAAGTGGGTTAAACTGTGATTTGAAAAAGGAGAAAAAAATTACTTTTTTTTAACAAAACGTGAGTTTTAGAAAAGGAGAAGTAAATTTACTCTATATTATACATCTAAAAATATTTTTAACTTTTATCATCCAAATAGATTTTTTATCAAATTTACTTTTACAAAAAAAAAATCCAAACATAACAACATACAACAAATTTACTTTATCTAAACTTTATTTTTATAAACTTCATTTATCTTAACTTAATTTTACAAAATTGAAAACCAAATTAACCATAAGTGAAGTTAAATATATCTTGCAAGTAATCTTTTAACTATATTGTCAGAAATGTTATTAAGATTAAATAAAGGATCATTTTATATACATATATATATATAATTGTGTGTGAGTTTATGCTATCCACAAGTCACTTTTAAGTAATTCATGCAAATTTAAAAAATTGTTAAAATTAATTAATGGTCTTGAATTTTTTTTAAAAAAAATTATTTTTTTAATACTATCCTTACTTAAGGTTATTAAATTCTAACCTATCGTAGTTACCCTTTCTCTCAATCATTTCTCCACGTAACTATTTTGCTTATTATCTTTCTCATAATTATGAAAAGAAATTTTGGAATCAAATATTTAATGCATCGTTGATTCTTTAAAATGACTTATATCAAAAACTAATAATTGTTTTTAGAATCCAACTTTTATATATGGGAATGGAGGTTTTATAAATCTGCAGCAAGTAACTCTATTGTTTGAGGTTAGTTTATCTCACCCTATTAATACTCGTACTAAATATTTTGTTTCTGATGTGACTGCAAGTTGATAGGCCCCATGGTAAATAGCCTCGTTATGAAGCATTGCTTCTATAAAGGTCTAGCATTGTGCTCATAAATGACAATGGCCTTCTATTTATATTTACCAGCTTGAAGTTTAATTATATATATATATTTATGGTCGTGGCAAAGTAGTAATTTTGATATTTCTTCTTTTGTTTGGGCAGGATTATTTTGCTTTCTTACGAAGTGGCTTTCTTCTTCAATCATAGAAGGCCGCTCTAAATTTAGCTCTTACACAAATAATTTGTCCTAATATGAAGGTTGTTTGCTAATTAATTACTTTAATTTCCATGCACGTTGCAATTGCCATTGATGATGCTCTAATGCCTCATTTTCTGTGTTTTGTGGTAGTTGACAATTGCATGGCTTTGAGGGTGAGGACTAAGTGATGATTACCTAACTGAGTTCCGAAACAGAAATGTTGGAGAATCTATTCAAAACATGGAATTTTTTTTTATTTTTTTCATTCCTATATTGTACTCCAAGTCACTACTAAAAAGTATAGTTTCCAATTAATATTGTATTATAGGATGGGCTTTAAATTATAAGCTTTCAAATCAGTAATACATATTCCTCATCTCATTATTGTCTCGTGTATCATATGACATGAGGAAGATTTCTAGTTGCGTGAGAGTATATAAAGCTGAGCTGACACACTCGTGAGCTCTGCCCAGTGGGGAAAACTCATTAATCTATTATTTAGATTAAAGTACCGATAATCAAGAAATGGTGAGGGGAGAAGCTGGAACAGAGCTAATGTTGCTTCTTAGGAGGTGAGATTAAACTTGTGATCCGTTTTACAGGTTGATTTAAAAACCGAGCAAATTTTTTCCATGAGAGCTACATCATCAAGTATGTGAAAAATGATAATCTAGAGCAAGGAAACAAGGTGACATTCTGGTAAACATGAAAACCAGAGTCACTATTATTACTTCTGTTCTGCCATTTTGTAACCAATATAGAGTGCGCTACAACACGAGTTTTACCAACGCCTACACAAAATTTTAGAATAGAAATTATGGGAGTCTCAAAAGTAAAGCTAACATTTAACATATCCAATTTACATCAAGACAAAATGCTAAAGACTGCATGAGAAGAACCAACATTATGAACTAGTACCATCACGCTTATCGTCTACTCGCTTCCCTATTTGATGTACTGAGAGAGCCACCTGAAACCTTCGCCATAGCCCATCTTACGCACAATACTGCACATGAAAACCTCCAGAGGACGGACATTGGAGTCGGCCAAGTTGACCTTGCCCTTGCCGGTGGTGAAGTTTGTGAGCCCCATATGATAACGAAGCTCATCCTCTGAGGCAGCATAAGGCAAGTCAATCTTGTTCCCCAAGATAAGGAAAGGTACATTTGCTAAGGACTCATCAGAAAGAAGGGCATCTAGCTCCCTCTTTGATTCAGCAAATCTTTCCTTATCATATGCGTCTACCAGGTACACCACAGCATCAACCTACATCATAGTCAAGTTACAAAAAATATAATTAAGTCCCATGATTACAGAAATAGAGATATAGAAATTATAGGAGGTTGAGAGCAAGATCTAAGTTGCCAAGCTGCGTTGCATAGAGATTGAGAATGTAGATGAGCATTGAATACTAATAAAAGAAAATAATATCTGACAGCTCACACGAAAAATAAAGGATAACATGGTAATTAAGATCCTCATGTCAGTTGTAACAGCTAGAAAATCAACAATGAAATTCATATTTTCTGGCTGGTATGACATAGGGACATGCCAGAAAAAGGAAGTATGCCCCTCTGCTACCAGATATAGATACATCGGATGTTGAATGAATATGACATTGCCAATCACCTACAGAGTTTCAACGTTGAAATTCCTCATGTTAGATGTGACAGCTAGAAAATTAACGATGAAATTCATATTTTCTAGCTGGTATGACATATGACATACCGGTAAAAGTAAAGCATATGACCCCCTGCTACCAGATATACATACATTGGATGTTACATGAAATGACATTATCAATCACCAAAGAGTTTCAATGTTAATCGAAATTTCCTTTTTCATTGTGAAATGAAGTCCATACAGCTAAGCTAGCTGCTGCCACAATAATTAAGAAATAACAGAAATTAAAAATCAAGAGCAGGTTCCCATGCGTGAAATCCTTTTTACAGCTTCAATGGAAAAAATTTTCCAAGGTTAGCTCACATCAAATCAGATAAAACAAAAGCAAACTCTCATATATTGAAGGCCCAGCTCCAACAGCTTCTTTTGTAAATGCAATAAGAATTGACCGCTTGCATAGTGCAGGTACTATGAATTCAAGAAGAAAAGAACAAAATGGAAAAAGCAACTAACAGTGGCTCTTCAGCCCTTGGCCCAGACACTTGATGAGATTATGAGAAATGATCATATATCCTAGATACAACAGACAGAAAAGCTCAGCTCAACCAGTCTAAGCAAACAACATTCAGATATATTTGATATTCCCAACTTGGGTATTCTAATGCTAATCTAACAATGGCACCCAGCACCAATTAGAGTTAAACAGGCAGGACAGAGCAGGATAATTCAGATCATGGATTGTACAGCCACAAACACAATGGGCATTCAGGAAAAAAAATTGTATTTACATCTACCGTACCAAGGAAAAACAAAAGACTAACAGAGTTAATAAGAAATACACCTGAGCGTAATAGTCTCTCCAGACTCTGCGAGCAATCTGGTGACCACCCAAATCAAAGGCCTTGAATTTGATCTTTCCGATACTCAACTCCTCCGAAGTCGGATATTGAGTTGGCTGATGCTGAACTAATCTCTGTAAAATAGCGAGGAAAAAAAACTAAAAGATCAACCCTAATTTCGAATTCTTAAAGAGAATTCTTTAAGAAAAAACGAAATTATAAGTGTCAATGGGTTTGTGCCAGTGCCACACACTAAATTAAGGCGCTCAGTTGGTGGGAAACACTAAGAACATAAAGCAAGTTAAAAACGAGAAAACCCATAAACCAACAATAATTGCTCAATAAAATACAACCTCATCTTTCAGCATGTGAAGCAAGGTAGTCTTTCCAGCATTATCAAGCCCTAAAAATAAGATCTTCGCTTCCTTTTGCCAGAGACCGAGAGATGCAAGAATTCCGTAAAACCAATCAACAAGAAACATTTTTTTTTTCTAGGAAAGCTTCGAAATTCGCTGTTTCACACCAAAAAGTACCAAAAGTTCTCACCGAAGTTAGTTCGATCGGAAAGAAATAAGCCGCCGCGAAAATCCAACAGCGAGACAAAGATAGAATTAAGAGAGATCTAACTGGGACAGAGAGAAGGGGCGAAAGAAAGAAGAATCAGCTGAGCGACCATGAAAACAAAAAGACGAAAAATAGGAAAAATAAATCTTTCCGTTTGGGGTTCAGTTCTGACTGTGTTTAATACATGAAATAAGTTCTATTGTAAGTATTATATATTTACTTTTATATTTTTTTATTAAATAATTTTGATAAAGAGAGAATAAAAAATATGTTACAATTCAATGAATAATATTAAAACGTTATAGCAAATTTTATAAAATTTTATAAAATTTTATAACATGGGCCAGCCTGTCATGGGCTGGGCCTAATATGGGTTGGGCCTAAAAGCCCATTTATCAGATGTGCTGTGTTTTTTTAAGCCCAACCCATATTCAACGGGCTACGGGCTAGCCCGTAAGCCCATATTTTTTTAAATTTTTTTAATTTTTAATCTAATTTAATATTTATAAAATAATAGAAATTTTTTTTTCCATATACATAATTATTTAAATCAAGACAACTAAAATTAACTATATATTAATTATCAACATCATCATTATTAAAATCATTAACTAAGAAAAATATTTAAAAAATACAAAAAAAAAAAAATGGGTCGGGCCACGGCCTATGCGGGCCAGCCCATTTTTTAATCGGTCCAAATGGGCTCAGGCTCAAAAGCCCATTTCTTATGAAAATTCCTAAATTTCTAGCTTAGCCCGTTATTTTCTTCGGGCTAAATGGGCTAGCCCATCGAGCTTGGCCCATATTCCCAGCACTAGTCGTAATTGTGAGATGATAGAGATCATGACATGATGGCAAGGAAGACGGCTTCTCCTCACTTCTATGATGGCTTCTTTGTCACTTCAGTGAATCACTGGTGGCAAGATGAAAGTTATGGTTTGCTATCATCAATTGCCAACAACTTCTTCTTTGTTCCGATCTAGGTTCTATTTCGATTTTGGTTTTCGATTTCTTTAAATCTTTAATTTCTAGTTCACCTCCATTTGTCTTGTGGCGTTTTACAATGGCTTCGATCTTGTCTCCTTTGTTGCCCTCTTCAACCCCAGTAGAGCCTACCTTTGGCTTTGACAATGGCTTCGCTGTGATACTTTTTTTTTTTTTTCCAAATATGGTTGTTCGATTTGTTTGATTCATGGTCCTCAATCATCTTCATTGTTTTCATATGGTTTAGCGTTGATGTTTTATGGTGATTTCTGATGGTCTTCACAGTGGTAACTTGATTGTTGTTCGTGGAGAGTTTTTTTCCTTTTATTTTTTGGAGGATCTTTTAGTATTTTCATATTATAAATATAAATATTAAATTAAAATTATATACCACTTCTATTATAATATCAAATACATTTTTAAATTCCTCTTCCACTTCTTTTTCCATTTTCACCACTTTTGCAAACCAAAAGGAACAATAGTGAGTAGCAATTTGGAGACTCAGAGAGATAATTGAAATAACCGATTATTTAACGCAAGTTCAAGATGTGCATGTTTGATTGGTGCATATACGTCAAAGGGGACTTAAAGCCATGAATATCAAAGAAACTTTCACAATAACAGAAAATTTTAATGCTGAAGTGGTCTCTTTTTTTTTTTTTTTCCTTTGGGGAAATCTTTTAATGCTGAAGGGGCAGTTAACAAATTTTAGTTATTCATACTGTTAAGATCAAGCAAGAGGATCCTACAGGTTTTTGATAGAACCTCCCAAGTCCCAATGCCTCCCGTTGTTCCTCCTTGATTTTGTACATGTCTTGCCGGTACTAGGCTAGTGACATTCTTTATCTTATATTAAGAATCAGAGGAAGTATCTTTTAACGAAATTTCCCCTTCCTGCTAAAAAAATAAAATATGGGCAGGTGGTTAAAAATATTAAAAAAAAAAGAGATTTGAGATCTGTGCACTGCAGAAAGCCTAAAACAAGTGGTCTTATTTTTGGCTAAAAAAACGTGGCCATATTTATGAACATTAATACAACTTTCTATAAGTTTATTTTCAAATAATATGTTATTAATATTCAATGAGTATTCAACAAAATTAATAAAAAAATATATTATTTATAAGTCATAAATAATATAGTTTATTTTAAATTTCATATAGTAAAAAAGCACATGTCTAGTTATATATATATGTGTGTGTGTGTGTGTGTCTAGTCATGTACATCGTTTAGATTTACAAATTTTGTCCCTGATTGCAATGCAAATATTGATCCTCATTTCCTAAATTGATAACTTCAAAGGGCATTATCATTAGCGAGTGAACAAATAACCAAGGGTTGTTCGATTACGAAAAAGGATAGTAATGAAATAGATTGGATTGGAATGAAATGATAATTTCAATAAATATTGGTATGATAATAAAATTGTTGGAATCAAATTTTTTTTATTATAAAATAAATATAAATGAAAAATAAAAAAGACAACCTGCCCTCATACACTTTCTCCTTCAACCTTCCAGCAGTGCAAGCAACCAAAATCATAGATCCACTCATCCAAACCTAGCCAAACCAAAAAAAAAATAAATAAATAAAAGGAAACAAATGGTTGTTGTCTTGTTGACAAGAGAGATGAGGAATGGTATGGCATCCGTAGAGAGAGAGAGAGAGGAGAGAACACGGCGCTGATGACGAGAAGAGGCAGAGAGGCACAATGAGAAGCCATTACCCACACCTCGGGCTCAATTTTCTTATCAGCTTCTTCAATTGTTGGTGGCGTTCTTCAGCAAGCACAAGTCGTCGCCAACAGAGAGAGGCACGGCGGTTGGTGGATGGATTGGGCAAAATATAGTCATCTAATCTAACACCATACATGCATATAGTGGGCTAAAAAAAATTATAAATGCACATAGTATTACTATGAACGCATTCCCAATATTGCGGTGTAGACATTTTATAAATTATTATTTTTATGATTGAAAATATAAATTTTATTTAATTAACTGTACATAAATTAAGGAAAAGAATTAAATTAATTAAATTTGTTAAAAATTTACATTATTTTTTAATATTACCCTTAATAAAAATAATTTTCAAGATAATTTTATCTCTCATAAGTTAATTAATAATAAAGGTAAATTAGTAAAAAAATTAATACTTTTAATTTTATCTCAATAAAACTTATGTTTTAAATAAAAAAATTTTAAAATAGGATTTATATTTTATATGAGAAGGAGTAACAACCCATAATTCTAGTAAAAGAAAAAAAATCCATAATCAGTTTACCCATCAAATTAGTGCAATCGAGAGGGAATGGAAGGAATAACTCTTAATTTTGAAAGTATTTAAAGTAAAAAAATAAAAAATAAAAAGAAGGTTATCAATCAATCTAATTTTAACATTGGATACACGTAGCAATCCATGCTTGATTCAGGTTTGACATGGCTGCATAGGTCAGACGTGGCATCATATAATTTCAGCATCTGTTCGAACTTTTCTGTGCTTTGTTTTTTTTTTTTTCGCTTCCCGCACTCTTCTTTTTTGTCATCTTTGTTTAAGTTTCAAATTTCAAATTCCCTTCTCTGAAGCTCGCAGGACACGGTGGCTCTTCGGAAGCTCCACGGTGCTCAATGGCTTTTGGAAAAAACTTTGAAACAGAAAGGAGAAGAGACATGGAGTTCTTCTTTTGCAAGGCTTACTGAGTTAGGTTTTCGACTTTTTCTCTTCGATAAATACTCTTCTTCTCAACATTGTTTGGCCTACTTAAGGTTTCCATTATCTTCTGATGCTTATATGATATTTCTCTTCTACTCTGAAACTTGACTTCACTGTTGGTGAACTTTGTAGTCTCTCTCTACGCCGGATTTATAATCTGCCTTATTTTCTCTCTATTGGCGATTCGATGAAGTCCATTAGCTACAAAAAGATTTGTTTTTTCTTTTTACTTCAAAAGTTGAGGATTATTTTTCTCCCTTCGCTGTTTATTGCTAAAAATGGTATCTATTTCACTATTTAGAAGCTAATCATTTAACTCATGACGTTGGTGTATGACGATTTGGTTTTTCACCGAAATATCTAAGATTAGCCAACTATTGTAAGTATATACATATTTTATTTCATAAAGCCGCATAGTATATTTCTTTATATGGTACTGATTTATTGGATCAAAGAGATGTTATTTCATCCTTGCCACTGTTGCCAGTTGAAGAAAACTTATAAAGAACCGCATAATTTGAATTTTGGCTCCATTTTCATGTAAAACAACAGTGTTCTTTGAGATCATTTAAATCAAACGGCCTATTTGTCGTCCTCGTCATTCCCTTTCTGTTTTACAACCATTTTTAGTGAACACAAGAAGATAAGCACATAAAGTAAGAATCGCATTCACTAATGGGAGCATTTAAACTCAACAAGAAGCAGAAACCTTTCTCCACTCCACAGAAGGTTTCTCACAATTTCTCTCTGTGGTTTTCTTTTCCAATTTTTAGATTTTTAGCTATCCCATTAAAGTAATGTATGGCATTTCAGGTGCAAAACAAGGGAATACTAAAGAAGGTAAAAACACAGGTTCTCCAGTGATCTTTCAAGTTAGCGTCCATCATTCTTACTATGATAAGAGATGTCAGTAATGTAGTTACTAAGAATGGGAAAAATGGTAGATTCTTTGCCTAGAATGAGAGGGATAATGTTTTGAAGTATACTACTGGCTATATGGAAGAAGAAAAATGGAAAATATCCATAATGAAAGTTTTCTTTCTCCTTGGATTTGTACAGATCATCTAGAATTGCAAATAATGATAGTTATCACAAACTGGCCAGCCAAACTCTACCTATTTTATCATATATTTATGTTACTAGCTCTCTACATCGGTCAGATAGAGAGTATAAATTACAGTTCGTTTAAGATTTAACATCTATAATTTGTTTTAATATAAATTTGAACAGGGTACAAGTAAGAACCCAGAGAAACCTTTGAGGTTAGTCAACTAATTTTTTTTCTGCTTGCATTTCTATTTAATCTCCTGATATATTATAGAATGTACAAGACAATGACTCATATTTTTACTTGTACTCTGTGTATGTGTGTACCTATATATATAGGCATAACAGATCAACTGTTGATTCTCAGTCTCATGCTTTTGAACTAGCAAAAGAGGTTCAAGCAAATCTACCCCAAGAATTTCCAAGCCTTATCAAGTACTTGCTCCATTCTCATGTTTCTGGAGGATTTTGGCTAGTAAGATCTTTTAACACGAAACTTATGTCTTGTTTTTATGTGTTTGCTATCAGGTTCACTAATAAGAACATTGACTAACAGATATCTTTTACAACTAAGTATGAGATCTTTCAAAAGCTTTTTTCACATGCTATGTTTTTATTGAAAAACATGATAACAAACGCATTGTGAGGTGCAGTAATGATACACTTGCATGCACTATATTTTGTAATGGCAGGGTCTTCCTAAACATTTCTGCGAGGTGAATTTGCCCAAATTTGATACTATGATTGTTTTGGAAGATGAGAGTGGAAGAGAATATAACACAAAGTATCTTACTGATAAAGTGGGCTTAAGTGGTGGTGGAGAGGGTTTTCCATGGCTCACAAACTACATGAGGGGGATGTTTTAGTTTTGTACTTAGTAGAGCCTACCAAATTCAAGGTAATATTTTCACCTTTATGATAAAATTTATTTATGACAATTTGTCACAATGCTTCATATGATGTGCTTCGTTGCTTGTGTCAAGCTGGTAACCTTTAGTATCTTCCATGTCCAAAGGTGTACATTATAAGATGTCATGGGCCAAATGAAGTTGATGGTGCTCTCAACCTTCTTTCCTTGGATGCTTGCATTAAACAACATGATTCTTGTAAGTTTCCTATGATTCTCATTTCTCTGTTTACCTTGATGTTCCTATATTTCTCATTGCTTTTTGCTGTCTCATTTTTCTGGATGTTACTCAAGAAAATGATCCAAACAGTTGCCAAATGATATGTGATGCTAACATAGCTCCAGCAAATCAACCTGAAAATACCAGTGAACTAAATGAAAAAATTGGCTTTGAAGTTTTGAATGGGATTAGATTATCAGAATCTATGATCACTTTCCAAGAAGTGACAAGTATTGAGAATTTCATCATCCTAGTTAATGGTCTGGTTATTGACTCAGAACTCCCAGAACACATGAAAACGATGTACTATGAACTCTGTTATAGTCAGGGAATGTTTCTTCATGAGCATCTTCTTGAAGGTTTTAACTATAAACTGGTTGCTGGAATAATCTCTGAGACCGTTAATATTGCCGATGCCATTAAAGCTAGCATGATCACCACCCCGTCAGAGAGTTTTGTTGTGTGGTATAAAACTTTGAAAGCCTTTGAAGCAATGGGCATGAAGGTTAGTTTCTTGCTCACTAGGTTGGATCAGTTCATGAGTTTAGCTTCAAAATTAAAGAGGTGCATAGAGGCAGGACTTGAACGAGAACATGGTGAAGAGGAAAAAAGAGTTCTAGAACTAAAGCTTGAGGAAGTAAACGAGACCATAAATAGATTTGATGATGAGATTGACTCCCAAAATTTGAACCAAGGGAGGTTGGAGGCTGAATTTCAAGAAGTGGCTGATTCTCCTTGGTGAATTCGCAAATCGATGCCTTCTCAGTTGTCTTTTTGAATTTTGGATCCTCTCACGGAGCATAAAATTATGTAAATTTATTTTGAAATATAAAAGGAATAATTATATTGAAGAACCAATATGAGACGATATTTATTACGAAGGATTATAAAAATTATAATCAGGCTAATGGACCAAAAGCCTTAAATAGAAATATTAATTGACATAAATACCCTTCATAAATAAATTAGTTCTTATTAGCAAAAAAATGGATTAATTATTGAAATATTTAAGTATAATTAAGTTATAAAAGATTACACATATCCCATACATCAAAATGCAATCGTGGCCGTTGCTGAAAGGTGATCCTTGCCGACCATTTCATGAATGGTCTTCTTCCATTCGCCATTAACTCTGTTTTCAGCTCATGAAAGTTGCATCAGAGGTGGGTTTTGCATTACAAGTTCATTAGTTCATCTTCAGGTCTTGAGGCTTCTTTTTGGTTACCACATAGGTGCAGAAGTTGAAGTGTGAAAATACTAGTATTTTAAAAAATAAATGCACTCATATTTGATACATAATCTGGTATGTGTATTATATATATATATATTTATTAGTATAACTTTGTACCAATTCGTATCGTTTTAATTTTAAATTTTACTTTTTATAGTAAAATAAAAATATTTTAAGTTATAAATATCTTCATTTTTTAATCCAAAAACCCAATTTTCCCATTATTTTAAATTTCTTACAATAAAGTAACATGTGTCTGGTTGTAGTTATATATATATATATATTTACCATTTGCTTTTAATACTTTGAAAAGAAATAATTTTTGCTACCATATACTTCTACAAAATCTTTTTTTTGCCCACTTCTTCACAGTAATATATCTATATGGTTTAGTGCATGTTTGGATTAATTTTTTCATAATTGATTATGAGAATAAATGACTTTTTATAATTGATTATAAAAATAAATGGTTATATCAAAAATAATTTTGAGAAAATAAATGTGTTTGATTTTAATAGTTTAATTAATTTTTGGTAGATAATAATAAGAATATGTGAAATAAGTAATTATAGGAAAATAGATGATTATATGATAAGTAGAAAAAGTCAATTTCTTCCATAATTATTTATTTGATATATAATTGATTATAATAAAAAAAAAATATTTGACAAATTTTGGAAATAAACAAATCCCTATAATCACTTATATCATGTATACAGGTTAAACTTACAAATTTCGCCACTATTTGGAATGCAAACGCTGATTTTTATTTACCGAAGCAAACGCTGTTTCTCAATCCCCAAATCAAAAAAAAAAAAAATCCCCGAATTGATATCAGGCCGAAAAGAAGAAAATCCCAACCTTAAAGGGTATTATCGTCATCGAGTGAGCAAATTAACTTGGGCTTCATTACAAGGTCATATAAAATGGCCCGGCCGGGACTTCCCCAATTCTCTGTACCGCGGAAAACCCTAGCCGAGCAAAAATTCCCCTCACCTTACTCTAGGGTCTGTCTATGAACTCTCTCACATATTCTTTTTGTTCTCGCCTGCGCTGGTCACTGTTTAATCTTGTTTTTTCTTCTTTTGTGTAGATCACAGTGATGGCGAAGTCGAAGAACCACACAGCTCACAACCAGTCCTACAAGGCCCACAAGAACGGCATCAAAAAGCCTCGGAAGCACCGCCACACTTCTACCAAAGGGGTATTCGCGTCTTCTATTCTTCAACGATCTGTGTGACTTATCTGGTTTCGTTTGGCATTTAATTAATAGCTTAATTTTCTATTGGAAATTCGTGTAGATGGATCCCAAGTTCCTGAGGAACCAGAGGTACGCGAGGAAGCACAACAACAAGAGTGCTGAGGCAGCCACCGAGGAAGAGTAAAGCGTGCGCTTTGAGATGGAGCTATTAGGATTTGCTGGGATAGCTTGGATATCTTATTGAAGCTCTGTATTGTTTGATGGTATTTTTCGTGTACTAAAGCCATTTTTTTAAGTCTTCTTGGTTTAATTTTAATTAAATCAGAGAGAAGGCATGCTTTTGTGGAATTGTTACTGGTTTCTGTGAATGACCCTTCCCGCGTGTTGTTTTATTATATTTCTTTATTCTACAAATAACTGCATTTAGGAGCATAATGGTTATCATTCCACTACCAGCATATTTTTGGATTTAAATTTGGATTTGATTTCCTTAGAACTGCTAGTATGCTGAATGTCCGTGCAACAAGGTTTGAAGCACATTTTTTTATTGGGGTTAATATTGACTGAATTTTTATTGGGATCTTTCAACACCGAAAGTGACCTTGCTCGTTATATGTACCATTTCTTCATAACACTTCTGATGGTTTGCTTGATGGATGTATACGGGAGACTTTTGCGGAGCCTTTGTTACTGCATTTAGTTTGATAAAATATAAAATTTTTAGCAAGTTTTACAATTCATTAACTATGAATAATGCTGTTCATTTTAGACTGTGCACCTTTAACACATGCAAAAACATGTCTAGTGTTTTATGAAAAATAATAGAAGCAGCCATTACATGATTATGGAGTGCATAGAGTCACAGGGGAGCTAGAATTTGTAATTAAGATACTTTTCAGGAGCTTACGCGCAAAAAAATAGAAATAAAAATTCTCGTAAGCTATCTATCTATTAACTGTAGACTTTTGATAAGAAAAAAAGTTCACTATAGATTTATAAAGAGATATAAGTATATAGATAGATATTTAGATACTTGCGGAAGAGACTGTGTCCCATCAAGCTCAAGCCTTAAATATACCTCTGTTAATCCAGCCATGCTAATCTCAGGATGAATGAAACTAGCAGCTTGAATACTTAAATGATTGGACTCATTATTTCTTCCAGTAACGACATAAACCACTGTCATAGTTAATTGCAAGCAAAAGATCCCAATCCTTAGTTGCAATTTAGTAAGTTGCAGCTTATATTATATGCCTGATGCATGTCGTATCTTAGCATTTGCGTATGTGTGTATCCATTCACGTTTATGGACTCACCTATGTTTGTATTTGTACAATAATAAATTTAAGAGTAGCTTATAGAAGAAAAAAGTGAATTAAATTGTGGATCAGTGATTTTTTAAAAAAAAAATATTTTATTTTGACCCAAAAAAAGTGGAAGGGTGTTTGTAAAAGAAAAAATCCTTCAAATCGAACAGAACCATGTGAATTGATTATAAAATGATGTTACAATGGAAGCCATATGTGGGAAATGTTTCCTATCTCACATCAAAACAACGAAATGGCATAGTTTTCGGGCTTAAAAAAAATTATATATATAAATATGGCATAATTGTATGGTTAAGACTTCGGATTGAAAACTGAAAAATACTTTATTAGAAAAGAATACAACGCAGCTATTGTCTGGGAGTTTTTTTTTTTGTTATTTAAAATGACTAGGTTGAAATAAAATACAGCACAACTCTATCGTATTTGGCTGCTTCAGAACTTCATCTTGCCATAACATTGATCGATAAATAATAAGAGAGTGCCAATAATGATAGGAAGATAAAAAAAAAAACGTAACAATAATCAATTCCAACATCCTATACGAAAGATTGAGCGTGTCAAATTCAAAAACTCCTCAATGAATTAAAAACTCAAGCACTGCACTTTGAAACTAAACCACTTTCTAGGACGTGATGATAATGAACAAGAGCTTCTTTTGGCACTAATAAAACGAAGAAACTAAGATCTCAAGACAACAGTCGGCGGTCATCAATTTTCGGACCATTGGCGGGCTCTCTCAAATGGTTCCCTAAGGCTAAGGGTTGTGAATGTGTTTATTCTTCCGCCTGAAGATGTGGAAAATCTCGGAACTCCATAATACAAGCTAACTTCGTCAAAAATTTACACTTTGGGAAGACTAGACAGCAACTGGTTCGCTTGCCGGGCTAGAAGCTTGTGCTTTAACCTGCCTCAGAAATTCAAAAGGGCACGTATTAGTGTACCGAACAAAATAAAGCAGCTACGTTTGACTGTGCGTTTGTGTGCATTTGTTCATCGTTTTGACAATTCCTTTTCTTCGTATCAGTAGAATTTTAATCCCATCAGATCACCTTCTAGGAAGTTTAAATCAAGCAGAGAAAATTACGCCACAGTTGGTTGCTTAGTTTAATAGACAACCACTAATAAGTGAATGCTTATCTTGTCATTATCTTACGACCAAGATAAAAATAACTGTAGGGCTGGTATGATTATTTCAAGTTTTTCTTTTGGAAAAGCTCACCTTTGCTGATTTGAATAGCTCATCAAGCACCTCAGACAGAGTTGGATGTGCATGAACAGCAAACTTTATGTCCTGCATTAAAAATGTGAAATTTACTCAACACACAAAAAGATTGCTTTGTCTACGAAGAAGTAAATTTGTCAACAATCATGGACAAGAAAAGAAATACTTTATTATGTGTCAGTGTAACTCTTGTATATAAATAAAATCGTAGCACACACAAAACTTTACCTGAATACGTGTCCCCAATGCTATTGCATTGGATGCTTCATGGATGAGATCTGCAGCATGCAATCCAAAAATATGAACTCCTAGGATCTCGCCAGTGTCAGGTCTGTATATCAGCTGCATGAAAACAGTATAAAAGACAGTTAGCAATCCACAAGGATTTGAGAACCAAGTAATAAATGCAACCAGAGAGAAAGGATAAATGTGTTTTTGAACAAGTACAACAGGAACCCCAGCTGTCACAACCAAATGACTTTGCCATACCACCAAAGTAATTCATTAGTTAATAATTCATTCATTTAACACTCACATAATCTTCTATAGTTTAATAATGCTTGAGGAGAAAGATGCAGAAATATAACCTTTGCAAGTCCCTCTCCTTCATTTTCTGCTAGGGCCTTTGTGTTAGCTTTAAAACTTGTTTTGGAAACACTTACTTCAAAACCCTCTTTTTCACCTTTCTCCCTTGCTTGAGGCTGCAAATTATATATGTTAGGTCATAATTCATAGGTTCATGTGATAGAAAGACTAATAGAAGATATTTTATAATATAACTAAAATATAGGAAAAAAGGATGGGACACCAGAAGTGAAGAGAGGTGAGTTAACTGTAGCGTGAAATAGAACTCGTTCAAAAAATTATTCATGGTGAAGAGTGGAGACAGAAGCATCAGACATAAGAAGGTTCAAATATACCTCTGTCAATCCAACCATGCTAATTTCAGGATGAGTGAAACAAGCGGCTGGGATACTTAGGTGATTGAGCACATGATCTCTTCCAGTGACTTGTTCAACCACTGTTAGAAAATTTTATTAGTAAAATGGAAGCATAATACTCCAATGCAAGTAATTCATAAGTCACCCCTTACCTGAAATTCCTTGTGCACTAGCAGCATGAGCAAGCATCATCTTGCCGTTTGCATCACCAATACAATATAAATGAGGCACCTATCATTCCATATTCTATTTCAGTGACAAAAGATTGTAGCCAAAGATGTATAGGTTGTGCAAGAGAAAAATTTGAAACAAACCAGATTGCCATTTGCATCAATTACTCGCATGCGCTCATCCACGGGAACAAAACCACGCTGTGTTGTGACATCAATCTGCAAATAAAGAAAAAAAAGTCAAGTTCACAATTACTTCCTCTAGGGAAAAATTTACCCTTTGAAGCATCTGGATAGACATACATTCTCTAAGCCAAGACCATTTGTGAATGGAGCCCTTCCAGTTGCTATTAGTGCAGCATCCACCTGCAGCAAAGTATCATAATAACTCAAAATGAATCAAAGTGATTAAATATGTGGGGCCAAAGATATAAAATAAAAGATTTGTCAGTGATTTGTAATTGAAAACTCTGGGAATGTTCCACTATTGTAAAACCTGGAGCTATAAATCTTTAAGAACTTCAACCAATAGTACAAGGTTCAGTAAAAAAATAGAAGCCACAAGTCTCTTGAGCTAAGGAAGACCAATTGTGCCCTCAGAAAAGCAGAAATTTTTTTTTTTGGGGGGGGGGTTGGTGGTGGTGGTGGTGGTGTGGAGACAGAGAAGGCAGAACCAAGTTAAGCACCAGTCAGTAAGAGAAGAATTGCCCGCCTCAGTGCAGCTACGTACACTCATAAGTTTATTATATGCCACATGAAGGGTTTCCTACATAGCATATGATCAGAAGTGATTGCACACATTGAACCAAGATAATTTTGTATGTGCCTGATTTCCCTCACAGTGCTCAGTGCTCACACACGTTGCCCAGTCTAGTTTTGACAATTAACAACTTCTAGACTTTTCGTTTGTTGTGGATAGAAAAGTTGAAGCCAAGCATTAAAGTTAAAACTATGAGAATTAAGTTACCTCCAAGGTGTCCGTTGGTTCCTTGGTTTTTGCATCGATGAGCTCAATGATGACGGGTTTTCCATCCCTTGCAGGAGTGATCTATGGAAAACAAAAGGACTGCAGCATGTCAAAGTGGCCACCCAGCAAATATTTAATCAAGCAATCATAGGATGTAGTTACCTTGGATGCAAAAACTCCAGTATGATAGTCAATTTTCCGTGGATTTATGAGGACCCTTTGAGCCAACTTGCTGATTTCAGGATCAAATCCAGGCATAAGCTGATCTAAAGCTTCAATAAAAGTAACCTGCAGAATCCCATTATTTCTAACTATATTTCTTCTGCAATGGCTTCTAGATTTTGCAAATGAAGAAAAAATATTATTTATTGTGCTCTTGTACTAAAAGAGATTATTAAAAAGTATCTGATTTGGCACTTACCACATTTTTATGTTATAAAAATAATACCAAGAATCAATTATTTGAAATTATTTCTCATGAAGAAAAACTAATGGAGATGGAAAATTAAGTATCATAAAGAGGTAATACCTCACTTCCAAGAGCTGTATACACATCACTGAATTCAAGTCCAATATAACCACTTCCTACAATTGCTATCCAATCAGGAACAGATTCCAGTTTGAGTGCATGGTCACTGGTAATCACAGTCTTCCCTGCAGGTAATTAATCATTAAAAATTCATACAAAATCTAAGCAGAAATCAGAGACTGGCAGGCAGGAGAGATAAGAACTCTGGACATAGAGGCAATAGCAACAATTAAACATGGATTAATGTGACGATGGCTCTCTGTGGTAAATATATAGGAGCAGCCAACCTTTAAACTAATAAATTGAATAATATATTAGTTTCTTTTAGATGGAAGAGAAAAGGTAAATATGTACCATCGAGTTCAATGCCCTTAGGAACGAAAGGAACAGAACCAGTTGCAATGATGATATCTTTTGCAGTTACTATGTTGTTGGAAGAGCCAACTTTCACCTTTTGAGGTCCCTACATGAATTCATACACGAGATGGTAAAAATGGTTCACTTTCATGATCAAAATTCAAAAGTCAAGTTTCAGCTGAGACACAAATACTTCATTCTCCCACAGAGCATTATATGTCACTTACCAAAATAGTTCCAAAACCTGTAAGTATGTCTACTCCAAGTGCTTTTAATGAGTTGGTCAAATTACCGCGGATCTTTGAAGCAAGATTATTAGCATGGTCAGCAACTGATTGTCTGTCATATCTAGCAGCAGAAACCTTAAATAAGAAAAAACCAGCAAAGGCGATTAACCATGGAACCAAAAGCTCTCACTATGATGTGGTATCTTTTGGATTATATTACAGCAGCAACCATAGCCAAGGCTTCAAAACTTAATTAAGTAGATACACAGACACAATTATATAATCTTCTTACCTGCAAGCCCAAGGACTTTAAGTGATGTTCACTCTGTAGTTCTCGCATCCGTCCACTTACAGCCAAAAGAGCTTTAGATGGAACACAGCCTCTGTTTACACATGTCCCTCCCACCACATCTCCCTCAACAATGGCTGTTTTCAAGCCCTGCGGTCACTGTGTTATTTCAACTTCTCGCACAGACATAAATCTAAAATCATAGTATATTCTTACAGACTAATCCACATGCTCAATGCAAAATGCACACTATCTGTTAACTTACTAGATAAAAATTCACTATAAATGAAGTAACAATAAGCATCTAGTGACAACAATTTCGTACTTAAAAATCACACAGAAGAAATGCAACCTTAAATTTGTAGTAGCCACCCAAATTTCTAGGAAAACGTCCGTACATATACGTTCAAGTTACTCAGACATTTGCTTCTATATCAAACAAATGGCTCAGCCTACACTAACAGCAAAAGCAACATAATGATTCCTTATATTTCAACTCCGAAGAGCATGATTTGACATAGGATAGGAGTATACAACAGTGGAAAGTGGAATCAGTTCAAATATTCAAGTCAGGGGTATTTAACCAGTTGAGTCAACATCTAAAATAGTTTTACGTGATCTAAACTGCATAACAGCTAATATGAATGTAATTATGTACTAGCTACCTCAACTTAGATCATAACTAGCAATCACCAGTTTCCGCATCAATTAATGCAAAACAGTCAGGGTACCTTCTCGACCGCATGAAGCGCCGCCCCGTGGCCACCAACACCAGCTCCAATAATCAACAAATCGTAATCGAATGATTTTGGAGGACTTCCATTGTCGGACAAGGCAGCAGAAACTTTCTTGGAATCTCCACGGCGAGAGAGCTGGACTCTCCGGTGCGCATCGTAGCGCTTGAGTGAAGTAAGACCAAATACCTCGCGCCTTAAACCACAGAATCGGAGATTCAAAGGCCTACCAGGAGTGATCGGAAAGGAGTTGGAGATGTGGGATGACCTGGAAATGGTAGAAGCAGAGGAGGTGGGAGAGAAAGCGAGTGAGAGGGATGACTGCATATTGAAGGAAGAGACAGATGGCAACTACGAAATGAACGGAAAGAGATCAGAGCGCATCAGATGGATAGGAGGAAGATGAAGGCGTGAACAGTATAATGAACGAGTCGGACTTTGAGTTGTCCGTTGGGAGTTAGGAAAGAGGCGGATATATCAATGTGTTGGATAAACCACTTACGTTGTTTGCTCCGCTGTCTGCCTTTGTGTTTTTCATTTCTTTCTTCCTTTCTTTTTTTTTAATAAATAAATCTAAAACCTTAAATTTAGAATTTATAATCAATAATAATTTTGTTATAATTATTAATTAGACACCTTTATCATGAAATTTAAAAAATGAGTCTCCTTGGTCATTACTTAAGCTTCGAACATAATGAATTATATATTGTGTGAAAAAAAAGAATTATATATTGTGAATGAATTGGATATGAATTATCAATATCAAATTATCAATATCATTAATATTAAATATGGAAATTATAACAAGATTTATTATTTAAAAATTATGAACAATTCAGTTCATTTTTTTTATAATGCATGGTAGCCTAGATCATCTAGTTAAATTTATTTGAAACTTATATTCAATTTTTTAGAGTTATAGTTGAACTTTTACAGTTATAAATAAATTCTCTCAAAATTAATTTTTATTAATTTAAAGTTTTTCATGTAATTGTTTTAGTCGGCAGCACTAATTATTTGTCTATTTTGTTTCATTTGTATTTTTGAACAAGTTGCGAATTTCACCATTTTTTAATCTCCATGGACGGAGATTAAATAATTAGTGCCGGGAGGAATAGTGAATATATGAGTATATTTTTGTAATCTCATAATTTTTTTTTAACTTTAAAACTTTCGTTTTCTTACTTTTTCAACAGTTGATTCTAATTTTAATTAATTTCTTATTTTGGTCCAAGATGTAACTTTTTCTTTAATATTTTATCAAGCTTGAGGATAATTTTGTCTTTTAATCTGTCAACAAGGCCAAATTTGTCTTTATGCATTTGAATTAGGGGCGAACACACGCTTTTTGTTTTGGTAAGAGAAAATGGGCCTAAACCTAAGTACAAAAACAACAAGAAGTGGTTCATCAGTGCTAAAGCCCACTGCAATTCGACGCCTCCTCGTCTCATGTATTTACGCTAGGTTTAAAATAAAACCCATTGCTCATAGCATACTTTTATTTAATTTCACATTTATTTGCACCTATGATTATACATTTTATTTATTTAATTTCATGCACTTATTCATTGAATTGATTTATTTTTATTTTTGAAATATATTATTATGTATATTTGGCTCTAATTCTAAGATTGATTTGATTATGTTAAACCAAACGCTCATATTAAAGACAATATGATTGGAATTTTTAACAAAAATGTATCATATTTTTCAAGGAAAATATATATTGATATGTATAAATATATTATATACACCACCATGTAAATTTTGTTAAGACTACCATTTAACGAATATCATGCGGGCATCGGGGATTGAAAATGAGAAACGGAAAGGATAGAGAGCGACGGATTTTGTCAACTCCTCTGAGACCGTTATACACGTGGCAGATCTGTTGTAACTGAATCACCGCGAATTTCGCATCGTCGTCATTCTGGAATGGCCACGTCGTGTCATCACCTAAACACACTCGTCCTCCGTGCGAGCACTCGTCGTTCGTTATTCTCTTCATCTTCCCCAATCTCGCATGCTTCCTCATCCCTCTGTAATCACACAGTAGCGAGAGCATTCTTGTACGGTACTCTGAGAATTTTGCTTGCGAACGTACAGAAGGCGAAGTTAGATGAATATGAATATGAATAGCAGTAACTTGGAGACACGGTCTTTGCTGGATGAGCTTCGGAGCTTTGAAAATGGGGGTTTCTTCGACCTTGGCCACCCTCTTCTCAATCGCATTGCTGAGAGCTTCGTCAAAGCTGCAGGGGTATAACCTCCACCTTCTTCTCTTTGAGTAAATTATCATTTGGATCCTGAATCGTATTTCATTAATTTAGTCTTTAATTAATGTATTATTTGGTAGAAAGGATTAGAAAGTAAAGGAAAGAAAATGTTGCATGGTAGCAGTCTTTCTTTTGTTTGATATGTAGAAAATAGAAAGAACGGAAGACATGAGAATTACCCTTCTCATGGTGGTGGATGTGTGTTTTTTACCTCTACCAAATATTTTATTAGTCAAAGTTAAATGTTCCAATCCAGCTTTACTTCAATTTCTTAAACATTCATGAATCTATCTGGATGCCATAAGTTCTGTTAGTCATTAATTATAGGTATCATTTTCGTTTACCAGATGACTATACCAACTTCTGAAATGATAATAATTTTCTTTTAAGGACTTCAATCAATGTAATTTAGGCATCAAATGCTAGTTTACTCCTGTTCTCTGTATGTGTGTGTGTGAGAGCGCATGTATCAATAAAGCTCTTGCTCATGGTGGTGGGTGTGTGTTTACCTTAACCAGATAGGAGCCATGCAAGCAGTGTCTCGCGAAGCTTATTTTTCAGCCATAGAAGGTGCAATAATGATTCCTCACACTTGTTCTTCTTCATGTTTTTATTATGATACTGAAGGGGACTGGCATACGGTTTGATTTGACTGTGTGCGTGCATGTGTCTGTATGTATTTCTTCTCTTTTTTCTTTAAAAATGATTAATAATTTTCTATTAACATGGGCATGTTGACCCATCTATGGAAACTTAATGGTTCAATTTAGTATTTACTATATGGATTTTTAGGTACAGGGTTTGATAATAATGACGGTACACCATCAGAATTTCTACCCGTTGGTGCCAATAAAAATCGTCTTCCAGGTCTCAGAGGTATCTAACTCTGCATCAGTTTGGAGCTCTACAATAATTTCTCATAGTTATAGCCGTTCAGTGTGCTTTTTCTCCAGCAAAGAAAAAAGGAAATACTTAAACAGCAAACAAGTAAAAATACAGGAGCTTGTCTGTATTATATACCTGTTGGAATTTGACACCATAAATTACATATAAATACTTTAGGTTTTGTTGTGTTTCTCATTAGTCTATGTTCTGTAATGTACATGCTTCCTAGGATAAATATGAAGAATAAACTTTCAATTTTTGAGAAAGAAGAAAGGTTCGAATCTGTTTATATGATGTCATTACATTCCTTTCAATAAGTTTGCAAATATTGTTGTGATTTTTGGCTTTGTGAATGCAGGAGAGACCAGCAGCAAATCCCTTGAGGCCATGGTGAGATTATACACATACTTATAACATTGAAGTCTAATTAAGATAAACTTCATATATATATATATTTAACTCTTCCGTCATGTTTTTCTTTTGATGGATTTCCTTCTAATCCATGCTGCCTTTATTGTTCTTTGATCAGGTCAAAAATACTGGAAAAGAGTCCTTGCAATGGGGTAATGATATATTTCTCAACCTATAATACTCTTTATGCTTCCATAAGCATTGAACTTACTAAAAATTATTGTGTTCAGTTGTGAATAAAATAATATTTTTGCAACAGAGTAAACTTATATATATATATATATTGTGAATAGTTTTCTCTTGCTTGCGATATTTATCTCTTGGATGATTGGCTATGCTGAACCTTAACAAGTTCTTCTTCTAAAATGCAGGTTTGGCTGCAGGAATGTATTCAGGTCTCACATATGGTCTGAAGGAGGCTCGTGGAGCTCATGATTGGGTAATACACAGGATTTAAGCTTAAAAGATCCCTACCTTATTGATCCTTAATTAATTACTTGCTGCTCCAACTGCCTGAGCCATGCCTCTCTCAGTATTAGCAATAATATGTTGCCCAGTTAGTCACACTACGTGCTTAATGTTCAGCTTAAAGATTAAAAACAGGCATGCCAACACTACTACTTGCTAGCAACTATGGGACTTTGTGGTTCTCTCCTCTACTTTGAACTATAGAGGCAGGGGCTCGAATACTGGCATTCCCCAAAAAAAAGAAAGAAAAGAAGGAAAACTTGGTCTTTGTTTTGAACAGGAGCTTTAGCATTATACCAAAAGTTCAAAGTTTTCATATGAATATTAAAGCAAAGAGTCCCTTCAGTGGACCATATTTTATATGAACAGTGACAAGATTTAAATCTCTCTCTGTCTCTTCCACGAAGAATTTTCTCAGCTTAGTTTCTGGCATTCACTAGAATTTTACGGCATGATCATGCTATGTATTCTGTTTGATGCAGAAAAACAGTGCAGTTGCAGGAGCAATCACTGGGGCAGCACTGGCACTTACATTAGAAGACACTTCTCATGATAAGATTGTGCAGTGTGCTATCACTGGAGCCGCCTTCTCCACTGCTGCAAATCTTCTCACTGGCATTTTCTAAACTGGATGCCCATATTGTTGATTAGATGGATTTTGAAAAGATTCCTTCCTACCAAACATGGCTTAAGGATGGTAAAAAAAAAAAAAAAGGGCCTAAGAACCTACATGTCTTTTAACATCATGAGAGTTTTCTATAAACCTGTTATCAAGTTTTAGTTCCATAATGAATTTCTTAATTGACAATTGTTATTATGAATTCTGAGCTATTGAGCATCCCTTTCCATTTTAGTTTTTAGAGTACTTTATGATATCCATTTGTGATTGCTAGAATGAAAAGATAGCCTGCAAATAACAAATCAGTGAGCACAGTTTTATGGCAAAAGGGCTATGTCATATAAACAAAAATTTGTTTATAACTCAGGCAGTCAGGGGCAATTAATTATAACATTATAAAATTTTAAGATCTAATGCAAAATATTCATAACTTTTTTGTTGAAATAAGTGAAATTAAGATCAGTTGTTCCACTCTTTATGATTTAATTTGTCGTTATAACCTCATACCATGTTTTTATGTTGGTATTGTGATACTCTATTCAAATAATGATTTTCTTGAGACAAAAAGAATGGTACTTTTAAATTTTATTTATTTAGATTTAAATGTTGATTTAAATAATATATAAATAAGATTGCTACAAATTCACGGGAACAAACAATAAATATTTTACGTTGGACCAAAGAAAAACACCATATATTTTAACTCATGCAGATTTTCTTTTGCCTTTTTTCTTTAAAAAAAAACTTGTCAAATTTTTTTAAAAAGAGTAGGCCATAAGCACGACTCAACGCAGTCAAGAGTGGTGCAGCCTGTTGGGCGTCGGCGAACGGATTGTTGCCGCAGGTGCATGCAAGGTGGTTCGTGTCATCATCATGCTTCGTCGGTATGGTATTGTGGATAAATTGGCATGTCAAATATAATTTTTAAATAAATTTTTAAAATATACATTTAATGGAATTAATAAAATAGATTAAAGTGTAAGATTTTAAAATAAAAATTTCTACAATCAAAATAAAACACAATGGAGATCTTTGTATTTTTCTCAAATATTATGAAAACACTACTCAAAAACTGGCTTTTCCTTTGGACTCAAGTGCTGAAGGAACTCAATCTATTTTAGGTTAAATTCATGTGATACTCTTTTCTTTTTTTTTTTTTTTTTAACTTTCTTCTTTTCATTTATCAAGTTGCAAATCGGGTCTCCAGGAGAGATCCTGACCCCTTTATTTACAGACAAATCAAGTTGCTTTCTTTCCCTACGCCACGTGGACCGTTTTAACATTTTGTAAAAAAGGTGAGAGCCAATATCTACGTTATTAATTTTTTAAATAAAGCACCTGACCAAATGAGATTTCAGGTAGGTCCATCGTAGATTTTCCTCATGGGTTAGGTAATACAGGCAAATAATGCGCAATTGTTGTCCGAAAAATAATGGGGATTCATTTTTCAGGCACTAAATCATCACTATATATTTTAATTTATCTCAATCCATGTTATCACCCATCAACCTCCCCACTACTTTCTCCACTCTCAGTCTCTCACTGGAGCAATACTATCATCAAAAACATGTTTCCTTTAACAATAGTCATTCCTGCACTTCTCCTTTTGACATTCATTTACATTCTTTCCATCTTCATGCGTTCAAATAATCAAAGCAATGATGCTCGAAAACGTCCCCCAGGTATTTTAATTACTCTGTTGATTTTTTTTTAAGAAGTTAATTATCAATTTTCACATTCAAATCTTAGGAGATGATATCTTTTTCTCATTATGTAAGAATCTTCTAGAGTTTTTGATTTTAGAGTTTCTACAGAGATCGCAGAAAGTGACACAGAGTAAAGGTTTATTTAAAGGCCTATTTTCTTATTTTTCTCAAAGTTTTTCTTCTTTTTCTCGACTCTGCTAGAACATTATACTCTAGATGATACAAGCTTTATTTTCTCTATATTGATATTTCATTTTCACTTTCTATCATTCATAATGCGCCACTAGGCCCTTTGGCTCTCCCCGTTATTGGCAACATCCACTTGTTAGGCACACTTCCACATCGCAACCTTCAATCTCTGGCCAACAAATATGGACCCATCATGGCCTTGTGGCTCGGACAGGTCCCAGCCATTGTGGTCTCCTCTCCTGAAGCTGCCGAACTATTCCTCAAGACCCATGACCCGACCTTCGCTAGCCGCCCTAAGAGTCAAGGCACTGATTACATTTTCTATGGCAGCCAGGGCATGGCCTTTTCTGAGTACGGCTCATACTGGCGCAACATGAAGAAACTGTGTACCCTACATCTTTTTAGTGCTTCAAAGCTAGAGTTGTTTGGTCCTCTTAGGAAGGAGGAGACAAGGATGGTGGTAAAGTCACTGGAGAAAGCTGCAACCATGGGTGAGGTTGTGAATCTTACCGAGAAAGTGAATGGGCTCTTGGAAGATATAGTTTATAAGATGATATTGGGACGTAATAGGGATGACCAATTCGATTTGAAGGCCCTCGTTTCCAAGGGTTTGAGACTGGGTGGTGCTTTTAATCTTGCAGATTTTGTGCCTTGGTTAGGAGCTTTTGATCTTCAGGTATATATAATTGAAATGATAAACGTTTTTTTAATTCGTTATCATAAGTTTTTCATATTTAATTAATGACCATACTATATATCAACTCTATCAATAACAGGGAATAACACGACAGTTGAAGGAAACCAGTAAAGCACTAGATGAACTGTTGGAGAAGATATTGAAGGAGCATGAGGAAGCCTTTAATGAAAGAAATGATGCCCACAATGAGGACTTCATTGACATATTACTCTCACTAATACACCAAACCTCAAATGATGAACAAAGCCATGGGATTACTCGCCACAACATCAAGGGTACTGCATTAGAGGTTATTTTTGCTTCCTTTGAGAATACTGCTTTGACCATCGATTGGGCTTTATCTGAACTGTTAAGACATTCAAGGGTGATGAAGAAGTTGCAAGATGAGCTTGAAACTGTGGTAGGAATGGATAGAATGGTGGAAGAAGCAGACATATCAAAGTTGAACTACTTGGATATGGTGGTCAAGGAGACCTTAAGACTCTATCCCGTGGGAATATTAATCCCTCGAAAACCAACACAGGATGTTATGGTTGATGGATACTACATACAGAAAAACTCACGAATAATCATAAATAATTGGGCAATAGGACGAAACCCTAAGGCATGGACCGATAATGCTGACATGTTTTATCCAGAGAGGTTTTTGAACAGCGATGTAGACCTTCAAGGAAATCATTTTCAACTTATACCATTTGGGTCGGGTCGAAGAAAATGTCCTGGAATCCAATTAGGGCTAACTATGGTTAAACTTGTTGTAGCACAGTTAGTACACTGCTTTAATTGGGAGCTTCCTAATGGGATAAAACCTTGTGACTTGGACATGACAGAAACATTTGGCTTCTCCATGGCAAGAGCTAAGCAATTGTTGGCTGTGCCAACTAATCGCTTGCTCCCAAAAGTTTATAATGAATGAATTACGTTGGGTTAATGTCGTCATGCGAAATGAACTGATGGTGATATGTGAATTGTGGTGTGCTTATAATTCGATTACGAATGGAATTAGTAACTTCTAGTTGTGTGCTTATAATTTGGATTCTATTAAGGAGGCAATTGTTAGCCGTGGGCCAACTCATCGTATACTTCCAAAAGTTTATAATGATTAAATTATTTGTGTTAAGCTCTTCATGTGGAATGATGGTTCTGAGATAGATCTGCAAATGTGAGTCAATCTGACTCATTCTAGTTGGATCATCATGAGTTGTTTAAAATGTGAGTAGAGTCGGCTTACTTTTTTGTGGGTTAGAATTTTATTAACTAAACCTCCTTAGAGTGGCTTGCCCACATAAACCACAATAATTTTTTTTGCAATACATTGATATATATCCTCAAAAATACACACGCAAATCTATAAACTTGGACGAAAAAGGAAGAAATTCTTTAGGTCTGAAGTCTTTTTTGTTTTCTTTTTCCCATTGTGGCTTGCTAGAATAATGAACTGTGGACCACATGAAACATCTGAAAACATATGCAATTGTAAGGCTGGACTCATGACCACACTGGGCTTTTCTAACATACCTACATGCTTACTTCCATATATGAAAACAAAATGGATTTCCAAACGGGTTGCAATGCATCTTTTTTTTTTCCGGGCAAGTATATATAATTTAGTAAACCTTTTTATTGTTCTATGGCCATTGAGTGGCTTAACCTGAACTCTTGAGAAATTCAAGCTTGATGAAGAATCTTCGACATGAATAACAAAAATGTGGAAGAGAATGGCTTAGAAAATTTAAATGTTTTCAATTAATAAAGATAGACAATTAGACTTCACTCAAAATGATGGACAAAGACGTATTTTCTCCAAAAAAAGAAATTCAGACTAGCCCAGAGAAATATCCAGTACAAATCAAGTGAGGAAACAAATCAAAAGCAGATCAAAGTTGGAAAAAAATCCGTTACCGTCAAATTCTCTGTTACATGTGCAAATAACAGATAGTAGATAACTAATTAATCTTTTAGTTGGGCACAGGACGAAATGATATTTCGGGTAGGTCCATATATGGCACATCAGAATGGCAGTCTAAATTTAATATTGCATGTGTTGTATATGGCACATATATGGCAGTCTAAATTTAATATACACATCTTCGTTTTTTATTATATTTTTAATATGTTTCTTTTTTAGCTTGAATTTAATGTACATAATATCAAGTTCACCGCTTCACAGTGTTCCAATTGACTAATTTCTCTTTTTTTAGTCAATATTCAATCAAAACCCATGGCATGCAACATTAAGCTAAAAATGTCATATGATTAGAAATTAATATAAAAGATAACTTCATTCCGAATACTTTGGAATTGTAATTTTACTCTCTACATCTAAAATTCCCGTGTGGAGAATCCATTCACTCGTGCATGTATAAGCCAAGTTGTATTTTTACCACATGTACTGGATTTAATTAACATTCTGTTCACACTGGTGATGAGGACCAATATTTAATTAATTACGGGCCATTTGGTTCGTAGAATTATTGAGAATGGATTGGAATGGAATGGTTGGGAATGAAATTGAATGAAATCTTGTAAGTTAAAATTTTGTTTGGTTCACCCTAGGAAAGATATATGTAACAATTTAAATTTGTTTGGTTGGACATAAGAAAATGATGGAATGAGATGTAAATAATGTGCAAAAAGTCAGAATTGTACCTAAGTAAAAATTTAGCCCAACATCAATTGCTTCAATATTGTGTTCGTAACGTAACTTTTTTTTTTATATATTTTTTAGTTACAAAGGGGTGACATCTTTTTTTTTTTTCAGACAATAACCTCATATTTTAAGTTTTTACATATTTTTATTTTTATTAAATAAAAATATCTAAGTATAAATTACAATATAAAAAATAAAAGGGAAACTTAAGTATATTTCAATTCTTATTATTTTTTATTTTAAATTTTTTAAATTAAATATTTTTAGAGAAAAAAATCATATAGAAAAATTACACTAGATAACTTGCATGAATTAATGAAAAATTTTTAAGAGAAAATGGGGTACATAATCTGTAAAGGGTATTTTAAGAATAATATTTCATAATTAAGATCATTTCTGTCATTAGGTCTCCATTCCTAATTATAGGAATAAACAAAGTCAGAGTCTAAAATAAGAAAGTTAACTCCCAAATCTTTAATAATTTTTATTTTTATAAGACTCCAAATTTCTATTTTTATGTCCAATTAAATAGTCTAAATATAAAAATAAAATCTGAATTTCCACCCATGAGTACTTAAGAAAATAAACCAAACGGCCGACGTTTTTTGGGACGAGCACAAGAGCAGATAAGATTTCAGTTCAGATGGGTCCATTGTAGATTTCATGTCATGAATCTAACGGTATCCGTGGCGTGCTGGGCAGGCTGCCCGGCTGCCCGGCTGCCCAATCCTGAAGATGGCAGTGGATCCCAATCGGGCATTCAATTATTGTCCAAGCAACAACCGGCATTCATTTATTAATCAAAGTATTTTTTTAAATATTTTTTTTGATTAAAATATAAATTCTTTTTAGATAAAATTAAAAATATTAATAATATTTTTTTAATTTACTCTTATTATTAATTAACTTATTGTTATTAATTAACTTATAAGAGAGAAAGTTATTTTAAAAATTATATTAATTAAGGATAATATTAAAAAATAAAATAAATTTTTGATAAATTTAAATAGTTTAATTCTCTTCCTTGATTTGTATGCATTTTATCAAAGAGAATTTAACTGGAGGGAGTATAATTTTTTTTTTGGTGAAAATATATAATTTTTTCTTTTATAAAACAAAAGTTTTGGTGATCTAGATTTTAATGAGGATTTACTAAGTTGAGACAAGTCTCAAAGGGCGCTTACTCACTAATGAGGTCTTATATTGGCAGCAGATTCAAACTCACATACTTATGGTTATAAATTGCATGCTTTCCAACTAAATCAACTTTACTTGGTGACTATATATATATATATATATATATATATAATTTTATCTCATATGTGTTCTACACCCGACAACAACGAGTCCTCCTTTTCTCCATTTTCAGTGGAGCAAGCTATCCAACATGTTTCCTTCAACAATAGCCATTCTTGCACTCCTGATTTTCACCTTCATTTACATTCTTTCTATCTTCTTGCGTCCAGAAAACAAGTGCAAAGATGCTCGGAAACGTCCTCCAGGTATTTATATTTTAATGTAGGGAGATTACGATATAATATAGGCTCTTTGGCACTTTCTATTTGAATCTTAGATCTTTTTCACTTTCTATCATTCATAATGCATATATCAATATAGGCCCTTTGGCACTCCCCGTCATCGGAAACATCCACTTTTTAGGCACACTACCACATCGCAACCTTCAATCTCTGGCCAACAAATATGGACCCATCATGTCCTTGCGGCTCGGACAGTTCCCAACCATTGTGGTCTCCTCCTCTGAAGCTGCCGAACTATTCCTCAAAACCCACGACCCGTTTTCGCGGATCGTCCCCAGACTCAGGCGACTGATTGCCTATTTTATGGCTCTAAGGGTGTAGCTTTTTGTGAGTATGGTTCATACTGGCGCAACATGAAGAAACTGCGCACCCAACATATTCTTGGTGCTTCAAATCAAGAGTTGTATGGACATTTTAAGAGGGAGGAGATAAGAATGCTGGTGAAGTCACTGGAGAATGCTGCAACCATGGGTGAGGTTGTCGACATTAGTGAGAAGGCGCGTGGGCTTGTAGAAGATATAATTTATAAGATGATATTGGGACGGAATAAGGATGACCAGTTTGATTTGAAGGGGCTCATTTCGGAGTGTCTGAGATTGAGTGGAGCTTTTAATCTTGCAGATTTTATGCCTTGGTTAGGAGCATTTGACCTCCAGGTACGATGCATGAAATGGATAACCATGATTTTCCCCCCTTTTTTAAACATTTGATTAACTTTTTCATACCTAAAACTAGAAAATATCCCATTGTGTTGCATGGGATTAATTAATCAGAAGTTTGATAAAAAATAAATCTTCAACAAGATGTCATTCTTTCACTTTTTCAGAGCTCCTTACTGTACTCATTTTGTACCAAAAAATGAAGGACTGGATTGAATTGAGAACCAAATTTTAATATCTTTGATTATTAAACTACTTAAATCTTACTGTGTCAGGGATTAACACGACGCTTTAAGGAAATAGGTAGAGTACTTGACCAATTGTTGGAGAAGATAATAAAGGAGCATGAGCAAGCTCCTAACGTATACAAAGATTGGAAACGTGAGGACTTCATTGATATATTACTCTCATTGATGCATCAACACACAGATTATGATAAACAAAACCATGAAATTACTCGAGACGACATTAAGGCTTCAGTACTAACTTTGATTTCCGGGGCATATGAATCTTCTGCTGTAACTATCGAGTGGACTCTATCTGAGCTTTTAAGGAATCCAAGAGTGATGAAGAATCTACAAGATGAGCTAGAAACTGAGGTTGGACTGAGTAGAATGGTGGAAGAGACGGATTTATCAAAGTTGAATTACTTGAACATGGTGGTGAAGGAGAATCTCAGACTCCGTCCTGATGCACCATTCATCCCACGAGCATCCACAAAGGATGTTATGGTTGATGGATACTACATAGAGAAAAAGTCACGAATCTTAGTCAATTTATGGGCACTAGGACGGAACCCTCAAATGGTCGGATAATGCTAATGAGTTCTATCCAGAAAGGTTCTTGAGCAGTAATATAGACTTTCAAGGACAAGATTTTCAGCTCATACCATTTGGGTCGGATCGTAGAAAGTGTTTTGGAATGCAATTGGGTCTATCTAGGGTTAAACTTGTTATCGCTCAACTTGTGCATTGCTTTAATTGGGAGCTTCCTTATGGGATGGCATCTAGTGATTTGGAAATGACCGAAACATTCGGTCTCATGATACCAAGATCAAAGCACTTGTTAGCTGTGCTAACTCATCGTCTATCTTCTAAGGTTTATGATGAATGAAATTCATGCGATTAAATGCCTTGAGGCAAGATCGATGTTTGCAGTCAAATGTAGACTATAAAAGAATAAGGAAATCAAGAGGTGAATTTAGCTGCGCTAAGTATTTTTTTATGGAGTTTATATTTGGGTATGTCTAACAAGTTTAAATAACTACTTTCTCTTTTGTTTTTTTTAATAATGATATTATAGTTGAAGCCTTAATTATATTTAAAGTAAGTTAACAGTTTTTATGGAGCGTTATTGGCCCTAATTAATGTCTTTTAGTGGATGATATTTTGCTGTGACCAAGATGAATAATAATTCACACCTTCCTTATATATGCTGCCTCGTGTTTTGGAGAGTACAAGCAGCAGTGGCGGATAAAAAAAATTCAATGAATGAGGGTTAAAATTCAATATAAATTTCTATTAAAATTTTGGTCAGCTTCAGGCACCATTTAATTTCTGTCAAAATCTTGTCTGACATTAGGCATCCTTTAATTTTTGTCAAATCTCTGGCTAGTGTCAGACACCTTATAAATTTCTGTCCAATCCTTGGTTGGCGTCAGGCACTTTTTAATTTCGGTCAAAGCTCTCACTAGCATAAGGTACCCTTTTGTAACACCCCTCATGACATTGTTTTGGCATTGTGTGTAGAACCGGAGGAAATAGGACGGAGGAAGGCTCAAGTGGAGGAAAATAGGGCTCCACACCGCGGCTTGAAGCAGGGCTGCCACGACGAGAGCAAGCCCAGTGGTGTTGTTTCAGCTGAAACACGGTGGCTCCGTGGTGGACTTATCTGAGGCCACAGCGAGAGTCGAGGATTTCGTTTAAATCAGAAATATTTTGGACGAACAGAAAGAAAGAAACGAAGGGGAGCGACGGAGAAGATGGAGGAGCTGTGCTAGGGCTTGCTATTTCCTGCCATTGGGAGTACTTTTCTGATTTTGGAAGCTTGGATTTACGTTGGTAAGTGATTTCTACTCCTCCCTCTCCATTTTTCTTTGGTTGAACTTGGGGTTTTTCAGTTATATGTCAGGATTTCTGGTTTGGGTTGAAATCCACTGATTGAAATGGATAAAATGGGATTAAGGAAGTGTGTTTTGGTGTTCTTGATACTTGGGTGTGAGTTTTGAAGCATGTATGTATGATTTGAGCTTAACCTTAGGTTATTTTTGGTTAGGGCCCCTGGGAATCTGAAGTGTATGGGATTGTTTGGTGCTTGAACGGTTTCTAGGAGTTTAATGATGCATGAAAGGGGTGTTGGAACCTTGGGTTAGGCTAAAGTAGTTGAATTGTGATGTTTGGTTTATTGGTATATGTGGTTAATTGAGGTATTATGGTGTTATTAAGGTTGTTTGGCTACTCGGAGAAGACTAGGCTTGGGATTAGCGTTCAAGAAAGCTTGTGGAACCTGTGTGCGTGTGATAATGACAATTGAGGTAACCGAGTGTTTGTTTGTATTATATTATATGATAGTACGTATATTTGTATATATATGCATGTTTCTTTCATACCTAGATATAGATGTGTTTGTGTGTACTATTTTCTATATATCGTGGTATGCACACAGCTAGATGTTAATTACAATGATGATTACATATGTGATGATGATATTGATATGATATGACATGATGCATAGCATGACATTGAGATCATGATGATTATTATATGATGATACATGAGCATTACCACATGTCATTGTGAGATTGTGATATATGGTGGATTGAGTGGTGATGATGTGATGACGATATGATATATGATGATATATATATATGTTAGGGAGGATAAGGATGGAATATATATATGTTAGGGAGGATAATGATGGAATATATATGTTAGGGAGGATAAGGATGAGATTCCTGGGTTAAATCTCCTCCTATGGCCACGAGGGGAAAGACGCGCAATGGACTGCACCTTCCCTAAATCACCATCAATTCGTGATGGTCCAGGGGAAGGAGAGCCATAGTCCGAACATTAGTGTTACCTTTGGCCAGGTGCACTAATAGGAGGTGAGTTTGGTGATATCCCGGAATCAGTCTTCACTGACTGTTGGAAGGGAATTACCTATATGAAATGTCCTGTTATGACGATAGCCCATGGTTCTAGCTATGTGCGAGGGAGACATGCATTCCATTCATTTCACATTGCATTCACGGATTGTATGAGTTATATATGTATATATATATGTGTGTGTGTGTGTGTGTGTGTGTGTGTGTGTGTGTGTGGTTGTCCCCAGTTACTGAGACATTGTCTCACACCCCTCTCCCATGACTAACCATTTTAGGTGACGGTTCTGGCACTAGTCTGGAGAAGAAGCGTGAGTAGCATCGGATGTGGGGATACTAGGTCTTTGTAGCCTGTGTGTGTAATTTGGGATATGTAACTTGTGCCAAGTATGATAGAATGTTTTGTAATGGATGTATGACTTAGATATGGATTATTATGGATGGATGTTGTATTAATGGATATGTATATGGAATTGTTTTGTATGTACTGTGTATGCTAGATGGTGGTATATATGTGATTCGGGGTGTTGAGGAATAAGTGTGGTAGTGTTTGTAAGCCTAAAGGTGAAATTGGGCATTGTTGGTGTGTTTTAAGGCCTGTAGCCCATTTTGTTAAATGGTGTTCAAAGGGGTCAAATCTCAGAGGAGTGGTTATTTTGAGGTGAAACTTCTTTGGACAAGTTGGTTAAGTGATTTTGAACCTGTGTGAATGGTCCCAAGTGGTTGAATTGCCTTTGGTGGCAAATGGGAAGTGTGGATGGTGAGTTTTAGTAAAAAGTGGCTAAAATGGTGTCATGTGTCTAGATTCTCCATACGGAGATGAATTGAGGAAAAGTTAGTGTCTATGGTTAGTTTGGAACTAGATTAACTTGTAGGAGTTGGAATCTGGTCAATCGGAGGTCGGAGCATAAAGTTATGCGAGTCGGAAGTTCACCCCGGTGTTGGATTTTTGCTGGTGTGGAAACCAGCATGGGGCATTGCGACGCCAGGAGGCAGGCCATGGCACCATAGAGTCCAGTAGCATTGTAAAACAGGGGAGGTTTAGAGCCGTGGTGGTACTGTAGTAGTTGCAGCCCTAGCTCAGATTTTGATGTTGTTTGGTTTGTTTCTGCTGCTCTGAAGTCTTGGGAGGTTGTTTTGAGATGCTTGAATTGTGTTTAATTGGATTTTGAAGTTTGTGATCGAGTCTGGAGGTGTTTGGAGGTAGGGTGTTACACCTTTAATTTCTGTCAAAATCCTGGCCAACATCAGACATCCTCTAAATTTCTGTCAAAGTCTTGACTTGCGTCAGGCACCCTTTATGTTTTTGTTAAGCCTTGGCTGGCATTAGGGGTAATATTTTGGAATTGTTTCTAGATATTCAAGGCTTAATATTTTGAAATTTATAAGAAATTTGTAAAAATGGGTAAGCACAGTGTTGAGTGAAATATGACAAAGAGGTCAATTATTTTAATTAGAAGGAAAAAAAGAGAAAATGATGATTTTGTCCATGAAAAAGAAAAGAAAATGGAAAAAAAAGGAAAGCCAAACGTGTGTGGGAGAAAAATTAAAGAATTTGGGGAAAAATTACACTTAATGATAAAAAAGTTTTAAAAATTTTAAATTTTCCTCATATTAAGGGCATTTTTATAAATATAAAAAATTATAGTCAAAATGAAGCTCTTAATGAGTTAAACCCAATAGAATATAGTATGAAATTGATTAAGATCAAATAATATTTATTAGATAATTAAGATTTAATATTAATATTTTACTCGATAAAAGTCAGTTTAAATTGCAGGAAGAGGTAATATTAATTCAAGAAAAATTATTGGGCCTTCTAAAATATATTTTCGGTCAAGATAATGATTTTGGATCCAAAGTAATTGTTGGATAATCCTGTACCAATTTAATGACAAATTTGGTAAAAATACTTAATCGGTACGGGTAAATTTAATCGGTAAAGGGTATTTTGATCAATTAAACTTTATGAAGCAATTTTTGGCCAAAAAGAAGGTGAAGCATGTCTGAAAATAGGTCTAAACACCAAGGAAATTTTCCAAAAATCTTTTACAAAAAGAAAGGCTAAAAAGTAAAAAAAATAAAGTAATAAAGTTACTTTATGATATAATTATCCCATTAACTCACTTAAGCCTTCATCTTCTTTATTCTTCACACCGCAAACATTGAGAAAAGAGGGAAGAAGTCGTGTAAAACAAAAAGCCAAAGGAAGAAGAGAAAATCACAAGCTTTGTCCCAAAATTTCAAGGTATTATCTTACAACCATTTCCTTGTGTTTTTTAGCAATTTTGAGGTATTTTAGTGGCTGTCTTTTCTCTATTTTTTTGCTGAAATTTTCAATCTAGAGAGAAAGTAGAGAGTGAAAGTTGTGCCATGAAGAAATCAATTCATGAAAAGTGAAGTATAGGTCACAAGATGGAAGATTATGACATTGGTTTCAAATATTGTTGAGTTATTTATTTTCTATGATTTTTCATATTCTTATGCCTATTTAGAGTTTGAAATGGAAAGGAAATTTCATGATTTTGATCCCAAAAATGAATTCCTTTGGTCCAAAATAAGTTAGAACTAGTGTGTTGTACAAGAAACTCCCAAAGAAAAACTAAATAGATTTTTAAGTTTAAAGTGGCACTTTGAGAAGCAAGTCATGTAATTATTAGATTGAGACTTGTTTTGATGATGTAATAGGGTTCCAAGAGGCAATTGAAGATCAAGAAAAGAGTATGTAAAGTTTGGAAAGACTTGGAAAGCCCTAAGGTAGTTATGTTACCATTTATGCCTATTATGTACAAGTTTGATTTCATTGATTCTTTGACTATGCCATGCTATGTATTTGATGTTTTACGTTGAAATTGCATTGTTGGCTACTGTTATGAAGAGTTTATGACTCTTGGATGTCTAGTTTTTAAGGTGTTACAATGCCAAAAGTTTTATAAAAATGTATGGCATATTATGATAGAATGTTTTCCTCCTTGATGTTTCATGACATGCTATAATGTTTCTTGTGTATAAATGGATGTAACTACTAAAATTCTATGAATCTCACCTCTTTCCAAATGTCCAACATTATAGGTTCACATTATGGCAAGACTTCCCAAGAGGAGAAAGGAAAGGAGAAGCAAATTACTAATTAAGATGAACTTTCTATCTTTAGTGTTTTGTTTGGAGTATTTTGCAAAAATGATGTGTATGATTTTAGGACTTTATATGAATGTAATTATATCTATCTAGAACTAACATAATATAATGTGCAAAGTAGAGACAAGAGATGGCTATGTATGTAAATATTAATGTGTATTTTGTCAAGTTGTAGGATGAAAATGGCTATTGTGACACTGTTGAGAATTTCATGTACTATTAAAAAATTGTGTAGTTTAATTATAAGTACTTTATATGATTGTAAACTAGACATGAAGTGCTTTTCACAAACACCAAGATCACTCAATTTGGAGTTCTGTGTGAATGATGATGAATTTTCAAAATTATAGTCAAAATCAAGAATTTTAAAAAATGACCATTACTATAGTGAAGTTTATACGAATTTACTATATAAATTAGTAAAGTATTTTCCTTGTTTAATATTTTTCTCATGTAGAAAATCTTTTAAGATATTTTTAGAGACTTGAATTACCTCAATATAGTTTTTCTTGATTTAGTTATAAATTTTCAAATTTCGTTGGATAAAATGAGATTAACCAAAGGAATAGTACTCGGAAACTGAAAAAAAATTAGTTGAAGTTATTTTATGCAATTAAGTTTCTAATCATCCATTAATGAACTAAAATGGAGTTTAATACATGGAAAATGAGTCTAAATATGAGGTATGACATCAGGCACCCTTTACGTTTCTGTCCAAGCTTTAGCTAGCGTTAGACACTATTTAAATTTCTGTCAAAGCCCTAGCTGGTGATAGATACCCTTTTTATTTCTGTTAAAGCCTTGGCTGGTATCATATAGCCTTGACATCAGGCACCCTTTACGTTTCTGTCCAAGCTTTGGCTAGCGTTAGACACCATTTAAATTTATGTCAAAGCCCTAGTTGGTGATAGATACCGTTTTAATTCTATCAAAGCCTTAGCTGGTATCAGATACCCTTTAAATTTTTGTCAAAACCCTGGATGGTGTCAGGCACCATTTAAATTTTTGTCACAGCACTAGCTAGCATCAGGTACCCTTTACATTTCTATCAAAGCCTTGTCTGGCATCAGACACATTTTAAATTTTTGTCAAAACCCTAGCTGGTGTCACATACCCTTTGATTTCTATCAAAACCTTGGCTGGCATCAAGCATCTTTTAAATTTCTGTCCAATCCTTGGTTGGCGTTAGGCATCTTTTAATTTTTGTCAAAGCTCTAGCTGGCATAAGGTACCTTTTAATTTCTATCAAAGCCTTGGTGGACATCAGGCATCCTTTAAATTTCTATCAAAGCTCTGGTTGGCATCAAGAACCCTTTAAATTTTTGTCAAAGTCCTAATGATTCGTTTCTGTCAAAGCCCTGGCTGGCGTCAGGCACCCTTTATGTTTCTCTTAAGCCTTGGCTGATGTCAGACAACCTTTACATTTTTGTTCAAGTCTTAGCTGGCGTCAGACACCATTTAAATTTCTGTCAAAGCCTTAGCTGGCATCAAATACCCTTTAAATTTCTATTAAATCCTTGACTGGCATCAGGTACCCTTTAAATTTCTGTCAAAGTCTCGGCTGGCATAAGATACACTTTACATTTTTGTCAAAGCCCTAGCTGTCGTTAGGCACCATTTAAATTGTTGTCAAATCTTTGGCTGGCATCAGGTACCCTTTAAATTGCTATCAAAGCTTTGGATGGTGTCAGGCACTCTTTGATTTTTGTTAAAGCCCTGGCTGGCATTAAACTCCCTTTAAATTTCTATCAAAGTCTTGGCTGGAGTTAGGTACCTTTTAATTTCTGTTAAAGCCATGGATGGTGTTAGGTACCATTTAAATTTCTATCCAATCCCTGGCTGGCATTAAGCATCCTTTAAGTTTCTATCCAAGCCTTGGCTAGCATTAGGCATCCTTTAAATTTCTATCAAAGCCTTCGCTGGCATCAGGCACCCTTTAAATTTCAATCAAAGCTTTGGCTGGCATCAGCATCCTTTAAATTTTTGTCAAAGCCTTGGCTGGAGTCAAACACCCTTTAAATTTCTGTCAAAGTCCTGGCTAGTGTCATGTATCCCTTAAGTTTTTATCAAAGCCCTGACTGGCGTTAGGCACTCCTTTAAATTTTTGTCCAAGCCCTATGATATAAGAACTTCACTCCCGCATGGCCTTGACTTGTGCAGGTCCCCAATGTTCTGGGTTCTTAGTTTTGTTTTGTTCATATGTGATAGAGGATGACTTGGACAAATTCAGGAACATGGTAGGAGGCCTTATCACTTGGAAAGATTCAAGCCCAAGAGAAGTCCGTTGGAAGAGATTACTTAAAAGATCATGCGCTTCACTAAAATAGCATGTGACTTAAGTATTATTGGGCTAAATTAGTTTTAATTTCATTTTAATTAATTATGGGCTAAACTTAAGTGATTAATAAAGCCCAATTGGTTAATTAATAGTCTTTTTGATAGCCCAACTTGTAAATAAACATGTCATGTGCCAAACATGTGATTTCATTAATGTGGTGGCATGTTTATAAGGGCTTAGGTCTTATTTTATTATTTTCTTATGAATTTTCATTATTTTATTTTAGGGATTTATTTTACTAGTTTCCTAGTTCTAATCCCTAAAATAAAATAACAAAAATTCATAAGAAAATAATAAAATAAGACCTAAACCCTTATAAACATGCCACCACATTAATGAAACTACATGTTTGGCACATGACATGTTTATTTACAAGTTAGGCCATCAAAAAGATTATTAATTAATAAATTGGGCTTTATTAATCACTTAAGTTTAGCCCATAATTAATTAAAATGAAATTAAAACTAATTTAGCCAAATAATACTTAAGTCACATGCTATTTTAGTGAAGTGCATGATCTTGTAAGTAATTTCTTCCAACGGGCTTCTCTTTTGCTTGAATCTTTCCAAGTGATAAGGCCTCCTACCATGTTTCTGAATTTGTCCAAGTCATCCTCTATCAATATGTCTTGCCCCTCAAACAAAATACATGTTTCCTTCTTCATTTGTTTCTAAAGTATGAAGATCATTTCATGATCTTCTCCTTTAGAAAACAAATGAAGAGGGGTAGTTCATCGACATGGTAGTTTGTTTGGATCTTGCTATCACATCCATTTTAGTTACTTTTTTTTTTCAGTCATGTTATTGCATACTACATTTGTCCTAGTCTAGTCGACTTAGTTGTTCGCTTTGTGTCACATCATTATACATTGCATTATTTTGACTCTAATTAGAGTTAGTTGTTCATTTGTGCATTTGTTAGAGTCTAGTTCAATTTGTTTAGTTATGTCATAGGTTGCCTTTGCATTGTGTGTCTGGCATGAACAATATTTATTCACCATGATCTTGTCAACTAAGTCATTCATATCCAAAGTAGAGTCTCATGTACTCTAAGTTCCTATCACATTGCATCTCATTATGTCTGGGGCACGTGTGTTTTGTGTGTTTCTTGCACGGACAAAGTACATATTCTAATCTTTACTCATTCCTTGTGCAAGAACTCCAAAGTTTGCGTTTTCCTCATTTTCACATAAGAAACTAGTAAAGAGGGCCAACTATAAATACCATATTTTGTCCAGACATTAAAAAAAATTACACTTTAAAATACAAATAAATTAAAACAATATAAAAACAAAAGAAATAAAAATTCCCTTTTATTTTAGTAAATTAGTAATTATCATGTTGTTTTTAGATAGGTTCAATTTTAATAAAAAAATTTCACTCTTTAAATCCATTTTCTTTCTTTTAGTTGTTTTAGAGAAATTTAAAAGAAGAAAAAAAATCTTTAGATTCTTAATTTAGAAAAATTACTTGACTTTTAGATAAAGATTTGCAACTTGTTTTTAGAAAAGAGAAAAACAAAATCAAAACAAATAAAAGCAGCAAAGAATAAAACTAAATAAAATGATAATTAAAAAAACAAAGAGAAGAAGAAAGAAAAATGGAATTGGACTGGAAGTAGAAGATGGGATCAAAGGGAATTGGGCCAAAGACCAAACAATGCTGAAGAATAAAGGAAAAACCAATTAGGATGGATATCCCAAAGCCCCAGCCTAAAACAAGAAATAGAGGGAGCCCACACGAGAGGTAGGATCTTAGAATGGAGAAGGAAGCTGGGCTCGAGAGCAAGATTGAGTGGCTTAGGCATGAGATAGAAAGGACAATACAGAGGGAGTGCAAGGGAGCGATTGTAATAACCATCATTAGACTACCTTGAACATAGTCCCGAGCTAATGTGAAGTAACCTTGTGTTGTGTGTAGGACTGGAGGAAACAAGACTGGAGAAAGAAGCAAAATGGGACAAATTCAATATTTGAGATAAAGAAGGGGCCATGCCATGACGAGATGTAGGGCCACCGCGGTGAGATATGTGTGGCAACTTGAAAAATATATAGACCGAGAACACTGGAGCTACGGCGAGCTTACTGGAGCCGTGGCAAGTGGGGAAAATATGTTTAAATCAGAACTATTTCAGTCAGCTGAGAGAAAAGGAAACGGAGGAAGTGATGAGGTGCTGTGTTAGGACTTCAAGAATTTGACCAAGGGGGATGATTTCTGGACTCTAAGAACTTCAATCTTGGGTGTTAAGTGATCCCTAGCCTTCCCTCTTCTCTTTTCTAATTCAGATTTGGGTTGGAAATCAGTGGGAGTATGTTAAGTTTTGAGTTTAGGGGAGAATCCACCGGTTAAAATGCTTGATTTGATGCTGTAGAAGTATTATATAGTGTTAGGAAGCTTTGGGTTTAAGTTTTGGTTTGGATTGTGATGGGTTTGAGTAAAACCCTAGGTTGAAATTTGGGAAAAGAAGTGGAAATCTGAAGTTGCATGTGTTGGTGTGTGTGTTTGCATTGTAATTTAAGGTTTATTGGTGTGTGTATGTTGTTAGAACTCCAGGTTAAGCTTAGATGGCTAGATTGTGGATTTTAGTGTTATGGGAGCTATACTAATTAAAGATATTATGTTGTTCTAGTGGTTGATTGGCTAATTGGAGGCATATAGTTTGTAATGGGTGCTTCGAAGGCTTGCCTAAACCCTGTGTGTGGTATTGACAACCTGAGGTAGCTGGGTGTTTGTATATTTGTGTTATATGTTGATATATGTATATGTATGTCTTCATTCATACCATGATATCGTTATGTGTATGTGTATAGTCTTCTATATATATTGTGGTATGCACACAGCTAGACGATATAATCTACGATGATGATGTACATATATTGATGTGACATGATGTGAACACATGATGATGATGAGTATGGCATTACATGTGATTTCATGGCATAATTATGATGATGATTATATATATATGATGAGTATGATGTGACATTATATAACATCTTTAAAAAGTTAGATAACTAAAAATGCATAGAAATTTGAAAAAACAGGCAAACACTGTTTTGTGTAAACTAGAGCAAAGAAATCATTATCCTAATCACATGAAAAAATGAGAAATTATATTTTTATCATAAGAATTATATAAATTATATTTATGTCCTCGTGACTTTGTGAAGTGGTGTGGAATCAAATATTTTGGGACAAATTATAGCTAATGACTCGAAAGAAAAAAAAATTATAATTTTACCTCGGGTCAAGGGTAATTTTGTAAATATGTAAAATTACTGTCAAAATGAAGCTCTTGATGAGACAATTCCAATGGTATATGGCACTGAGAGTTAATGACTAAGAATAAAGAAATAATTAGTGTTGAAGATTAAAAAATAACTTTATACCGATAAAGCTGCTTTTTGATCTGCAAAAGCTTAAAAGTTTAAAAAAAAAGTTATTGGACACTGTAAAAGGATATTTTTAGAGATAGAATAATAAAGTAATTCTAGATACAAGTTTGCTTTAATCTTGTATTCATAAAGTGAATTTATACTGTAAAAGGTAACTTTATCGGTCTGGGTAAAAAGTAATCAGTAGAGGATATACTTGGACCAGGAAAAATTATGCAGTATTTTGAAGATATTTTTCTCCCACATGGTGCCACCTAATCATGCATGTGGTGGAATTAGAATTAAATAATATTATTTTACAAAATTTAATAGTTAAGTTTGGCTAAAAGTAACTAAACTAGGTGTTTAACTGAGGTTAACTTGAATTTATATAATCCCTCCTAACTTGTAGGCCTAATCACTTCGAAAGAAAAAGAGGAGTCTGTAGCAACAAGGAGAAAAGTTGAATAAGTGAGAGAAGAGGCAGAGGAAAAAGAAGAAGAAAATTCAAGAGGAAAATTGGTAAGTTCCTAGTTTATGATTTTATGAGTTCTAGTGTTGTTTCTAAGTAGTATGGGATAATTTTCTTGAAATTTCTTCTCTTCCACTTGCTGCCCAATTTTGACCTAAGCATAATAATGGGAGGGGAGTTGTTTCTAAACCATAAAATCAAGAGAAAACATGAGATTTTACTAAAGAAAACAAGTATGGTATGTTTTAAGCAAGTTTGTGAAATAGCCATTCTTTTTCCTTTGGAGCAGATTTTTGGCTAGACCATTAGTGTGTCTTAAGGTGGGAATTTCATTAATTTGATGACAAAAATGGATTCCCCATGGCCAAAAACCTCAAGAACAAGTGTTGGCTCAAAGATAAGACTTAAGATAAAGAGTTTGGAAATTTAAGGTTTTATGAGAGCTTTTTGTGATTAGCCATGAAATCAGTAGCTTGAGCATGTGTTTAATGATATTTAGGAACTTGAGAAAGCTTGAGGAAGCTAGAGGGATCATTGATTTCAAGAGGAAAGTCAAGTGGTACAAATAGTATATCAAGAGGTAGCTAAGTTTATATATTCTTGCTTATGTTATCTTATTGTTTTGCTTTGATACAACTCGGTTGCCATATTGTGTATTGTGTTTTGTTGACTAGTTTTGGATGCTTTATGAGGGGTTTTATTCCCTGAGATGTCCATTTTCTAAGCTGTTATGCTACCCAAATTTTTATGACTTATATGGCAATTTGTTGATTTATGTGAATTAATGTGATTTTAAGTGATTATTATGTGAAATGAATAATATGATGCATGAATATAACTTGCTATTGAGATTGCTCCCAATCTCACCCCCTCAACTATCCCAAATGACTAGGCACAAGCTATGTTGTGGAGGAATCCAAAGAAAAGGCAAGAAGAATGAAGAAGTTTATGAAGCTTGCTTGTTTAGAAAGTTATGACACTCTAATCTTTATCAATTTGTATAGAGTAATATGTGCCTTTGTAAGGCTATGCTTTTCTGCCATTATGTTTATGTAAGTTTATGGCAATGTATGGTTATGGCATGAACAAGTTTGGGCAAAGTATGTGATGCATATGAATGTTTTTATCATGATATGATGAAAGCTGGCTATTCTGAACATGTCCTAGTTATGTACTAACTATTTATTTGAAATATCATGTAACCTATGAGTGTCATTTAGTTTTGAAAACTAGACAATGAGGGATTTCCAACAAGTAAAAGTACACTTAAATTGGGCATGTGTATGATATATAGTGTATTTTTAAAATGAGGGTCAAAACTGGACAATAAAGTAAAAACTGCGAATTTCACTGTAAGTATCACTTACTTTGAAAGGAAATATAAAATTGTATTAAGCTCTAAAAATTTAGTGGTTTATATGTGTGAAATTATTGGTGTTTTAAGTTCAACATACCACTAGTTTGAGTTCAATTGGAGCTGTACAATAAGAGATATACTTGTTCCCCTAAAATTGTTCCAATAAGTGTAAGGTTCTCACCCTTAGTAATTTAAGTTGAAATCATGCTTTACACAAGTTAAATAAATGTATAAGAAAAATATGGCTGAAATTAGACATGCATAGATTTCTTATCGCATATAGAATACATGATTTGGCTCAGTATAGAGTTAGATAAGGATTTTTAAATTTATGGCAAAAATCCTGGAAAAAAGAAAAATGACCATTTGAATAGAAAAGTTTGAGCAATATACTGTATAAATTGGCACATATAAATCCAAATTTTATATTTTCCCCTTGTAGATCAAGTTTCAAGATTCATTTAGAGACTTGAATCATATCAATAGGATTTTTTTGGAATTAGTTATGATTTTTTAAAATTTGTCCAAAAAACTAGGGTACCAAATGAACAGTGACACGTTTTTTTTTTATTTTAATTATTTTGGACCCTTTGATGATTCAAGCCTCTAACATGAGTTATTTGGATATTAAATATCTTATACTACTTGGGAGAATGTATTATAAAGTAAGGTGTTACACATTACATGATGCATAGCATGACATTGAGATCATGATGATGATGGTGGTTATATAATGATATGACATGAGCATCACCATATGACATTATGAGATATATGGTGATCAGGTGGTGATAATAATATATGATGATATATATAGGATTAGGAAGGATAAGGATGGGATTCCTGCCCCTAAATCCTCTCCTATGGCCATGAGAGCCAGGTGGTAGTGGATTGCACCTTCCCTAAATCACCACCAATTCACGGTGGTCCAGGGGAAGGAGAGCCACAGTTCAATCACTAGCATGATCTTTGACCGGGTATACAAGTGTGAGGTGAGTTTGGTGATGTCCCAGAATTAGTCTTCGCTAACTGTTGAAAGGGAATCACCAATTGAAATGTCGTATGATGACACCAGCTCGTGGATCTAACCATGTTGAGGGAGACATGCATCGAGACATGCATCTCATGACATTGGCATTGCATTGCATCATTTGTATATATGTGTAGTATTGATGATATATGTATGTGTGTGTGATTATTCCTGGTTACTGAGACATTGTCTTACACCCTCCCTCCATGACTAACCTTTTAGGTGAATATTCTGATACTAGTTTGGGGAAGACCACGGAGTTGCAATTGGTAGTTGTAATTTAGTTTATGTAATATTATGCCAAGTAGGTTGTTATAGTCTGGTTGCCTATATGGGAGTACTGGGAGTATTATCCGTATGCTATGTGATGATAGAATGATTGTGATGATGAGGATTGGATAACATAGATGATGTGATGATATTGATGGTGATGGTTGTTATGTGATAGGTATAGTTTCTATATGTGTGATGATGGTATGGACCCCGGTATGGGTCATTATTGTTGGGAGTGTGTCTGTGAGCCAGATCGGCCTTATGTGGGAGCCCAAAGCTAGTTTTGAGCCTTATAGGTGTGTTTTGAGCATATAGCCTATTATGTGATGATGGGGTTCAAGGGGGTTGAATCTCAGAGAAGTGATTCCTTTGAGATGAAACCTCTTTAAACAAGTTGGCTGAGCCAAATAGGACCTGTGTGAAGGGTCCCTGAGTGTTTATTTGCCTTTAGAGGCAATTGGAGGTGATATATTGTGAGTTTTGATAAAAAAGTGGCTAAAATGGTGTTGAGCGTCCAGAATCTCCAAATAGAGTTAGATTCGAGTAAAGTTAGTGCCCATGGTTAGATTATGATGAGAGTGACATGTAGGAGTTGGAATCATGTCGATTAGAGGTTAGAGTAAGAAGTTATATGCAGTAGAAGTTAACCCAAAAAATCAGCATTTTGTTGATATGGTATCTGATACGGGCGCCGCGGCACTAGAAGTGAGGTCGCAGTGCTAGTCCCTCTGTTTTTGAAAAATTGGAACCCGTGGGCATTGAAGTTATGGTGGTACTGTAGCAGGCCGTGACCCCAGCCCAGTTTTAAGTGTTTTTTGCTGCTTGGATGGCTTGAGAGTTTAAAGTTGAGGTGTTTGGTTCAGTTTGGTTAGTAATTCGAAGTAATTGGTCAAGATTAGAGGTCAGTTTTAATAAGGTGTTACAACAATTGCAAGTGAAATCAAGTAAGTGAGAGACAATTCAGAAGGCAGAAATAACAGAGGCTTGCCATCTTTCGAGCCATACCTATACATGTAGAGTAGTGGCAAGGGAAGTGGAGTACGAGCATGAAAATGGACAAGGGAGTAGCAAAGTGACACATGAAATTGGGAGAGACAGAGTATAACGGAACGCTTGAATTAGAGGAGGAAACAAGGCAATGGTCATGTGCTCAGGATCCTTTTTCTTCTTCACCCGTTGAGATCCTATAAAAGAGGGAAAAGCCATTGCAAAAAGGGGGCTTTGTTGAAACTCTAAAGAAATATGAAGCAGAGACACGCCGAAAAACCCTAGAAATATAAAGGGAAAGACAGAAAGAGATACTAATTGAAGAATGAAGGGACCAAGAGATGAAGACAAGAGGAGTGGAAGTTATTCAAGGATTCCATTATTGAATCATCCACATAGACATGTGGAATTTTGGTCTAGATACAAAGGCTGATCAAAGCAGTGGTTGATCAGAGCAAGCACATTTGGGTTTTATCTTCTTGCTTCCTCAATATTTGCTTTGGCAGTAATGATGGTGCAATATATGGGGAATAATAGGACTCGTTTCATGTATGACATGTGAACACACTCTCGCAAATGATAGTTGTATATTTATATTTAATTATTTCAATCATTCTTAATGTTATTCTTCGAGTCCATGAGTGATTAAGTTGCCGTGGATGCATTAGATGTCAGTTAATGGGTTCATGAGTAAGGAGTTACCATGGTACCCATATTAGTTGTCTTAAATTTCAAATATTTTGGTTCCACTGGCCTATCCATATAAAATTTCCCTAAAAAAAAAGACTTTAAACTCATTAGTAGATTAGATAGCACATGAAGTTTTTGAAACCACGTAGGTATCTTAGTTAACCTTGCTGTTGTGTGAGATTTCGAATTCATATAGATGTATCGGTTAGATTACGTGCAATTCATCAAATGTATAATAATTATTCATAAGAAGATTTTCAACAAGAAAATAATAATATTTTTTTAAAAATATATATAATAATAAAGCAATAATATTTGCCTTAAAATACATAATAAAACCTTTACATCGTGGAGATTTCTAAAGCTTCCATAGATATTTAAAGAATTGATCTATTAGGCAAGATAACAAGTCTGCAGCAGGTAGATTAATTTTAAAATAAAATAAAAAATTAATTAGAATTAATTAAAAAAAGAGAATTTCCCAAAAAATACAAAAGGAAATATATTTTCAAAAACCAAAGAAGGGTAGTTTTAGAAATTAAAGAAAATAAGATTAAGTAAAAATATTTTCAAAATTAAATAAAATAAGAGTAAGTAATCGAAATTAAATTATTTTTGTAAATTAAAATACACCAATTCAAATTTCAGAAAATCGTTTTATTTGCAAATTGGTAAATTATTTTCAATTAGCTTTCTCCTATTAAAAAAATATAATAAAAATAATTAAAATATCAATCAAGTGACATAAATTTTTACTCTCAAACTATATGGACCTTGATTCCTGATGCATGGTACATAGACCTTAGACTCTTATCTTAGGTTAAGTCCGCTTTTGTAAATAAATAAATATTTTTCAATTTTATTTTCTTATTTTCTAAATTTTCTTAATTTCTTTTCTTAATTTTGTTTTCCGAATTTCCTTAATTTCCTTAAATTCTTTCCTTTCTACCTTTGTTTTTGTTAGCACATGAATAATAAGAGGATAACCAAAATACTTTTAAAGCCATACTAATTTGTATAATTAACTTAGAGTAACCGTTTCTATGAATGGTTGTTGTGGGGGTGCCTAAGACCTTTCCCACTTATAATCGTATTCCCGAACCTAACTTTATTTCATAGACTACCCTTGTGGCGACTCCTCCTAAATTGGCTTCTATCATGAAAGCTGATTTTTTCTCTTTCTTCTTTGTTTTCGTGCCATTTGCGTCACATTTTCAAAGGAGAGAGGCTACAAACCACTATCATTAGGTGTGACAGTTATCATCAACTACAAACCACTTTCGTTGGGGCAATAAAATTCTGTTTTTGAACAAAAGGGAAATATCATTCAAAGGAATGGGAGAGATATAGAAACTGTATAAGTCTCATAAAATAACATAAAGCCAAAAGAGGAGAGAGGCTAATCAACTAGACAAAAACACTGATAGAGCAAACAAGATGTAATGAAATAGTAAAGAAATTTGTCTTGCATCTAAGAATGATAGAAACTTTTCACAACTTCAACACCACAGCTATGCCATCATAGGTTCAAGAACTCAAAGAAATTAAAACTAACAAAAGTAGAGAAGGCTAGTCTCAATAATCAAGTTAAAGCTTCAAATCCTTCACTTAATTGATAGGGACAAAATGCGTAATCGCAAGTGCATGGGTCGTATCAAGTAATAAAGAGTGAGTAAGAGTATTGTTCCTATAGAGATTTAGTACTAGCAACCCAGTTGAGCATTAACATCACACCTTCACTTAATTCGACCAACACACAAGACGGAACGAAGATAAAGCAAGAATGGAAATCTAAGCTACGATTAGAATTAGTGGTGTGGAATTCAACTAGTGACATGGATTATGATTACTTTTACTACTTTTTAATGTCTAACTTCCCCCTTTAATTATCGTTAAAGTTATCTTTGATAGTCTAGGTCACTCAATTACCTAATAGTGTCTTCTGAATCACCAGGAAGCATTCCAATTATATTAATCTCTAATTCCTTATGTGGTTAATTAATTAGACTTAATTAGGCACAAGCCTAGTGTTATCCACTTAACTATGATTGCTGCACAAAATGAGTGTTTTTAGGCAAAGAAACACCGCTATAGTATCAACAAAGTCATGCTGGAGCACAGAATAAATATTTCCTTGTTCTTCTTCATAAGTTCAAGAATGTTGTAGCGTCCATGAACTCAATATTGTAGCATAGAAGTTTTACTTAACCCACTTTGAAACTTTACCTTTTCTTCTCTTTAATTGATATTCCCTTGCTCCAAAAGCATAGCATTTCCTACAAAATCCCAAAAACACAAGTGAAAAGCTTATTTGCCTCAACTAACCCATTTCTAGCTTATTTTTCATGATTTTCTCAATAAATTCCATTTTAAGCAATTAATCTAATTTCTTCCAAATAAGTGGGAAAGTAATATCTAAAATGTACTGATAACTCCTCAAACACACCTAGAAGTATCTCAAATATTCCTAAATATCGAGATTCATCACTTCCCCACACACAAACTTTTGCTTGTCCTCAAGCAAACATAACTTAGGCTTTATCTTATTCTTCACCCCCACACTCAAGACTTGCCACCATAACAAGATTAGGGACTATATACATATATACAAGCAACTCAAGCTCAGTAACCAAACATGCATCATTTACATTCATCCAAAGAACCGTGTGGTTTGTGTGTCTAGTAGGTGATTAATGCAAACAAATAGCATAGTGTAAGAATAATAAATTGTACAACTCATCTAAAAACTACATGCACAACCTCATAGTTATAGGAAGATCATATTAATCACCAATAGAGATCATCAAGAATTCACACTATTGCCACATAGTTTTTTTCCCTTTCTTTTCTTTTTTTTTTCCTTTTTTTGTTTTGCCTAATCGTCTCAGTTGGACCTTTTGACATGAAAGTCAAACATTTGTGATGACCGATTACTTAGCCCAAACAAACATACTCAGGGTGTTACTGGCATACTTATAACCGTTACTATTATTTTACGTGAAAGTCAAACATTTGTGATGCAGGCCCTTGGTTACTAAGTAGTTTCAACCAGTGGAGTAGAATTATTATTATTTTTTATTCTGAATCATTTCTCTTAATAATACTTAGTCCACACTATAACCATTAAAGTAATTGCAATTAAATTCCTAAATGAGTTGTATAATGTACTATCCAAGAACTAAGCCATTATTATTATCTTTCACCTACTAGATTATAATGCTCAAAATAGTCCATGGAATCCTTATTATGAATTATGAAATAGTTACTTTGCTTGAGTGCTTCTCCAATCTAAATATCCCTAATCAAGTGGTGACAATCTCAAAAGTATTAGAGGTTTAGAGTTTAGCTAGATCCCATCACAATTAAAAGAACATTACAAAAGCAAATACTAATATCCCTTCCCTCACACTCAGAATAAATATTGTCTTCAATGTGAAAAATATAGAAATTAAAAGCATTAGAGGTAATGGATACTGAAACATCCCTGACATATTGCATTATCATCCTCATGCTCGCTTGAACTTGATTACACTGGACTAGAGGTAACTCAAGTGGTTGATCATGCAAAAGCAAAAAGAAACAAATAAAGACAAAAAGATAAAAAATTTCCCTTGGGTTGCCTCCCAATAAGTGTTAAATTTATAGTTTTTAGCCAAACTTTCTCAAAACAATCAATCATATGTATAAAAAATAATGATTACCTTGTCTTCATTTCTTTTCAAGCAAAAAAGTTTAAAGCATAAGGGGTGCTCATTCAAACAAGGCTCATGTACTTCCTCAACCATCAATAATCTTGGAAAACATGTTTTAATAACAATAAAAGAAGGCTTAATTAACAAATTTTCAAAATTAAACCACAAAGCCTCTAAAACTTTTAAACACCTAACAAAATCTACTCCATTCTCATCAGTAAGTGTTGAAATTTCCATTGGAGGATTCATAATATGATCACTTGGGATTTCCTCTCTCACCTTAACCTCAATTTAACACGACTCATATTCCATAATCAGAACCTCTTCATCAACCTCTTCCTTAATGAAACAAGATTTAGGCTTTTTGGTTGAAGCCTTTATTAACTCACTACTCTCCCCTTTATCATTTTCATGGTTATAAGTTCCCTCAAACTTATTGAAAGCCATTAGCAACTCTTTCTCATTCCCCATGGTTAATTGCTTATAAGGTTTTTCTTCATCTTCCATGGGGATCAATTCCTATATCAGTGAACATTGCCTCTTGTTGTAAAGACTCCATAGTCGAAACCATTGTCCTAATTGAGAAGTTAAATTTCGGAGGGCTAATACTTGCTTATTAAATTGCTTTTCATTACTAGCTCTCATTTCAATGTCATTATCTAGGATACGCTGAAGCATATTATTAATGCATGGCTTTTCATCATGAATGGGGTTACTTTCTTCCTCATAAGAATTAGGTAGGGAATCAAAATGTGATGCATATGAGGGAATAAAAAAATTATGATCCTAAGACAAGTTTGGTTCATTATTCCATCTAGGAGTGAAGGTGTTATCATGCAAACCAGTATGAACCCTAGTGAAATTATCCTTCCTATTTTTTGTCACCTAGTGTATACCATAAGAGCATGAGCCGAGACAAGTAACACAGAGTGAGTAGAGTATCGCTCCCATGAGAATTTGGTTCCAAAATGCAGTTAAGTATCAATTATCACACTTTCGCCTAATTGGGCAACACAAATAACCGAAGAGTAAAAACACAAATAAAACTAACTATACTAAGGTTAGATGTTAGTAGTGATTTTAGAACAAGAAAGACAACCTAGGTTTATTATTGCTAAAATCATTTCATATCCTATGAATTATCACTCTTTATTGCAATTAATGGTATTTAGTGCTAGTATAGAATTCAATTTTACCTCAAAGCATCTCTCAATATCAAAGAGGTTTTCTAATTAATTTACTCACAATATCTTGCAAGGTTAATTCATTAGCAATGTTATGCATAAACCTAATGTGATTATGTGAGGCTGATAGGTATATCTCTATCCTACAACTAAAATCATCCACCCAACATTGCAAGTTTCAAGTATTCACACAATCTCCCTGAAGGTCTATCTCAATCTTCCTATCTCTAGTTCAACCAAGAAACCCAAATTAATCCTTAATTAGTGGCCACTAACCATAAATTATAAAGAATACAAGGAAATAAACATATATATACCATCAAAGAGTAGCAAAGAGTAAAATACACAAACTATGATTAAAGCTACAATAATCCTAGGACAAAGAGATTAGCCATACATAATCATAGTTCTAACACAAACATATCTAGTACAACTCAAATGAACTAAAGAAAATATGTAAAAGAGGAGAGAAGAGTAGGAAAAACTAAATAATCGGTTGAAATTACTTCTAAATCCTCAAATCCAAGCTTCTTTTAGCTTAAAATCCTCTCCCACGGTTGCTCCTTGCGCCTCCTCTACTCCAAAATGTTGAGAAAGGAAGTGAGAAGGCATTAAAATAGTAAAACCTAGCTTTAAAAGGTGAATAAAATGATACTGTTCTCTTCACTCTATTATAGGCGTCATGCTCGGATGCTGCTCTATTTTAATTTTCTGGTTTTTACTTAGCTAGCCATGGCTAGCTAACATGCGACTGTGGCTAGATCTGTTTCTTCATAACTTCTCATTTCTTTTTGCTTCATTTTGCTATGGATTGGTCATTGATATTTGCTTTCTATCTTCTAATTCTTCGTTGGCTCTTCCACAAGGTTTGATTGGCTTGAATTCTCCACCAAAAGATCCCTACGAGAAAGCAAAACAATAAAAGCTACCAAATACAAAAACAACGCTAAAATACGCAAATTAATCAATAAAGTTTATGGATGAAGCATTTGAATAAAAAATTTGTATAAATAACCTAGAGAAAATATGCAGAAATGACATGAATTTCTTGAGGTTAACATCTATAATATGAGGCTGAAATAGGGACATTGCTCAATATGATGGCCCTTACCACAATAAGTGCAGCCAATGTAAAAATATTATGAGTCATTAACAAGAACAAAGCTACTAGCATTTAATCATAATTATCATGTTCAAATCCATTAGTTGCCCCGTTTGTCCACCAAGGATAATCCATAAACAAATATGAAAACAAAAACATCAACTACAAGACAAAGAACTAATAAACACAAAAAACATAAAAAACACAAAAAGCAACAAATGACAACTAAAACCAAATACATAAGAACAAATATATACAATGCTCAAGCTTAAGCTAATGGTGCTTAATCAATTCCAACCAAAGTTTTGGGACATAAATCCTTGATAACCATGCTAGAAACTTGATAGGGACAAAATGTGTAACTGTAAGTGCACAGGTTGTATCAAGTAATAAAGAGTGAGCAAGTTCCCATCAAGATAAGGTACCAGCAACCTAATTGAGCATTGACATCACACATTCGCTTAATTCGGGCAACACATAATAGAACAGAGATAAAGCAAGAATGAAAATCCAAGCTATGGTTAGAATTAGTGGTGATTTTGGAACTCAAGTACTGACATGGATTATTATAACTTTGATTACTTCTTAATGTCCAACTTCCCCCTTCAATTACCATTAAAGTTGTCTTTGCAGGTCTAGGTTACTTAATTACCTAATAGTGTCTTCCAAATCACTAAGAGGCATTGCAATTATGTTACCCCTAATTCCTTAGGTAGTTGATTAATTAGACTGAATTAAGCACAAGTCCAATGTGACTATGTAAGGCCAATGGGTATATTCCTATCCTACAAGCAAATCAACTTATCTGGTGTCTGAATACTCGATCCTACATGATTCAATTGATGGTCTATCCTAAATTCCCTGTTCCTAGCTTCATTAGGAAACCTGAAATAAACCCTAATCAGATTCCTCATATTTCGGGATAATCAAGCTCACAATCAAATTAACAAATATAACATTAATACAATAAAATGAGTAAATCATCATATACTTATCCATAATCAAAGAAATAATAACCTAAAGCAAAGATCTAGCTACACATTATAAGTATTTTCATACATAAAACATATAGCAAACCAATCACAAAGAAAAATATATGAGAAAGAAGAGAAAGAGAAGAGGAAATCATTGTTGAAATTTCTATCTATGCCTTCAATCTGTCTTATCCCAAAGCCTTAATTAGGCCACCTCTAAGGTTTGGAATGATGAAAAATGAAGGAGCCCTTGAAATATATGAGAAAAATTTGTCCCAACTTGTGTTTAATGATGCTGTGTGATGTGTCCATTTTATACATATAAAATACCCACATTTAAGTTCTAAATTATATTTAAATATATTTACATTGGTATATTTTAGCATGATTTTACATATTTTTGTGTTTCATGACGTTATAGGCTTATTTGGAAACATTCGGAGCAAAAACGTTACAAAATGTTCATGCTGAAAAGTTTTGACATCCTTCTGTATTTTGATCATAACTCTGACATATGAACTCCGATTGAGGTGATTTAAGATATGTTGGAAATACAAGACATAGAGCTACAACTTTTATATTTTGAGTTTTCCCAAATTCCAACGTTATAATAGTTAAAATGGAACTAAAAGTGTCAATACAAGCTAATGACGTTATTAAGCTGAAAGTTGCATCTGTCTGTACAAACAGTACCCACCTGGCGCCGGGTCAAACCCATCTGGCACAGGGTCAATGCGAATTTTGAGTGTTTTTTCCTTCTGGAACCACCCGGCTCCCTATGGGATCAATATATGGCCACCCGGCGCCGGGGTAAAGCATGAAAAGCCCATAAAAACTCGTTTTTGACGCGTTTTGGTGATTTTTGAGCTTCTAAATTTTTCCTATATAAGGATACACGATAGAAACACAAGGGGGAGATTTAGAAACGTACTCAGAAGTCAGAGAACACTGTTCTAAACGCATCTGGGAGCAACTAGGAGCATCTTATAGAGAAAGAGTAAGGAGATTCGGGGAGTATTAGTGATAGATTCATTCTTCTCTACTATAACTCTGTTTTCTTATTATTTTCACTATGATTTGGGATTTTAGTTGTGATTTAATTTCTATTTCCATGAGTAGCTAAATTTCCCAGTTGGGGGTAGGGATGTAGCCTGACTAGGATGGATTGGATTTGTTTCTCTAGTTAAGACTCTTTGATTTGTTCTTCAAGTTATATTTAATTTATCTCTTTTGTTCATTCATGTGGATTTTATGCTTGATCACCATAAAATCTAATTAATGGGTAAACTTGATTGACTGAGAGGTGAAGAGTGAACCTAGATTTAGAGAGATAAACATGAATAACTAATCTAAAGATAGAATTAGGAATTCATGGTGATATATGTTGTAGTTTTCAAGGTTTAATTAGAAAATTTAGTTGCGCGAGAGCGAATTGAATTCTAATTAAATTAGGACTAATTGACTGAGAGGTAATTATGACGCTTTAGAAACAACAGTCACTATAATTATATAGAGTCTAACTAAGAAATAAAATTTAATTATCTCATAAGGTGAATCCTGATCCCTTGACGCTTCTAAAACTGAATCAAACCTCATACTTCATTTTGTTTTCTATTTCTTTCCTTTTAAATTTGAATTTTCAATTTGATTATCAATTAATTTTTGGGATTAAAAGTTTGGACTATAAATCTACTACCTCCCTTGGGTTCGACCTCTGGAATACTCTGGAGACTTTTTATTACTGCGATCGACCCTGTATACTTGCAGGATCCCGATCAAGTTTTTGTGCATTTTTTTTATAGTATGCAATGCTGTAGCATCAAGCACACTATGCTGTAGCATAGAAGAATATGACTTGGGAACAACAATCATGCTGTAATATCCACTTAACCACTACTGCAGCACAAAATGAGTGTTTTTTGGCAAAGAAACACTGCTATAGCACAGAATAAATATTTCCATATTCTCCTTCACAAGTTCAAGAATGTTGTAGCGTCCATGAACTCAATGCCATAGTATTGAAGTTTTACTTAACCCACTTTGAAACTTGACCTTTTCTCCTCTTAATTTGATATTCCCTTACTCCAAAAGCAAAACATTTCCTATAAAATCCCAAAAAACACAAGTGAAAATCTTATCTGCCTCAACTAACATATTTTTAGCTTATTTTTCATGATTTTCTTTATAAATTCCATTTAAAACAATTAATCTAATTTCTTCCAAATTTGTGGGAAAATAACATCTAAAATGTATTGATGATTTCTCAAACACACCCAAAAGTATCTCAACATTCCTAAATATGAAGATTCATCATTAATTTAAATGAAAATTACTGGTTGAATGTAACGACCCTCGAATTACTATTTTTGGACTTACCCCTAAGCTATTGAGGGGTATACCTTTTGAATTGTGCAGTACTGGAAGGAGTAGGATTGGAGAAAAGATCAAAGAATTTGAGAATTGAAGAAAAAGAAATAGAGAAGGTTCATACCACGGCAGAAAATCGTGGAGCCGTGACAAGAGTTGATGATTTTTCAGTCTAGACAGAAATAGCGAAGGCTCACGTAGCAGCAAACTTATTGTGGATGATTTATGCTGAACCCTATTATCGGGATCCTGCAAGTATACAAGGTTGATCGTAATAATAAAAAGTCTGGAGTATTCTAGAGTCAAACCCAAGGGAGGTTGTGAAATCTATCAGTGCTTAATTTTTAATTTAAAAGCAATTAACAATGCAATTGGGAAATTTGGAAATCAAAAAGAGAAGCAAACAATTAAATTTATAAGTTTAATTCAGTCACTAGAAGTGTCAAGGGATTGTGATTTATCTATCGGGATAACTCAATTCACTTTCTTGATTAGACTCTATGCAATTATAGTGACAATTATTTCTATTACGTCCTAATCACGTCTTAGCATATTAGTCTATGTTTAATTAGAGTTGAATTCACTCTCATGCAACCCACTCATCTAACCAAACCCTGAAGCTATAACCTAAGTCATCACAAATTTCTAGATCTCTCTTTAGTTATCTAAGTCTATCTTCTCAACTTTAGGCTCACTCTTCTCCTTTTGGTTCTTAAGCTCACCCACAGATTAGATTTTATGGTGGCTAGTTACAAAATCAATGTTAAAACAAGGACAATAAATATAATTATAAAAATCAAACACACACACACACACACACATATAATTAAAGTTCAAATTCCATAGTCATAATCAAAATTACAAAACTGAGTTAATATCTATCAAGCTATATCCTTACCTTTAACTAGCAATTTAGCAATCCATAAACTTAATCATCTCAACAAAGATAAAATTCCAAATCATGAAACAAAAAGTACAAAAGAGAAAGGTAGAAAAGAAGAAACTCGAAGGTTGCTCTAGAATTCTCTCAATCTTTTGCTCTCTTTGCCTTCTGATCTCTTCTAGTTTCTCCAAAAGCTTTAAAATCATGTTCTCTAGCCTCTAGATTTTTGATTGAATTCCCTCTCTATGTTTCTACTGTGTCTCTTTTATAAAGAAAGTCCAAAAGCTCATTAAAGCCTAAAATATCACAAAAACAACTAAAAGATAAGTTAGGCTCTCGAAATGAGCCGGTGTGGGGTCCATATAATTTTCCTCCATTTGGCACTGGCTCGATGGCTGGGTGTCTTCATGGTTGACCTGGCATCGAGTTGGCTGGGTGTCTTCATGGTTGACCTGGCATTGGGTCTTTAGATTAAAAATATTCCTCATGCCTCCTCACTCGTCCGTGACTAAATTAGTGGGGACGGGGTAGACTAGCTCTTGTGTGTTTTGCTCCAAATTTTTGGCTTTATGTAGCTCATAATCCTCATAAATATTCCTATGATGCAAATATACTCCAAGTTATGTAGAATTATGCCAAAAAGTATCAAATTACAATATTTTGAGATGAAAATAGATACAAAATATGGGTATTTTGTAGGCATGAAATAGACACATCACCCTAACTTTGAGTTAGTTGAGGAAGCTTGGAATTTGGGATATTAGTGATTGGTTATAATTTGTATGGGTGTTTGATGTTCTTTAATGTATGTATGTGCTATTGGAACTATGGGTTGCTGTCATTAAGCTTAGTTGGTTGAACTATGAATTTTGGAATATGTATTCTGTTAATTGGAGGTATTATGACTTTGTAGTGTTCAATTTGTTGTTTGGAGGTTGTAGCCATCGAAAAGTAGTTCGAAAGAGTTGAATTCATCGATTTTTCAGTGGCCTACTGTTCCCTTGGTGTGTTACTGTGGAGACAATCCGAGGTAACCGGGGTGTATATTTATATATGATGTAAAATTCTTATTTATGTATATATCTTTGTTTCTCTCATATCATGATGTCTCAGGGCACAGCTCAAGATGGAATGGTAACCTCTCTCTTGATTTTATGTATGTGATTATGTATTGAATTGTAGCATGTGATATACTAGCATCTCCGTATTGTGAATATGATGATGATAATGATGAAAATATACATTTATGCATGGAATATGATAGCATGGAAAAGCATCATCACATGGTTATGCATGAATGACATTGGTCAGTTTGGGTGATAATGTTATATGATATCACGTGGTATACCGATCCACTCGTGGAACATGTGAGGCCTCGTGTCCAAGTGGTAAGGCTGATGTATATAAACATATATTTCCCTACTACTAAATCCTCTTCACATAGCTAAGAGAGTCAGATGATAGTGGATTTGGGGATGCACCTTCCTTAAATCATCACCAATTTTGGTGGTCCAGGGGGGGAACTATAGTCCAATCATTAGTGTGGCCTTTAGCTGGGTCATACTAGTAAGCGAAGAGCTTAGTGATGTACCAAAATCAGTCTTCACTAGTTGTTGGAAGGGAATCACTTGTTAGGTATACCTTGTGATGGTGATTGACCCATGGTTCTAGCCATGTATGTTAGGGGACATTCATTTACATTGCATTTGCATCACATCTCATTGCATGTATATATTGCTTAGTTATGTGTAGTCACTATATTTTCCTCGGTTATTGGGACTCTGTCTCATACCTCTCTATGGTTAACATTTTAAGTGAAGACTCTAGTACTAGTTTAGAGAAGACAAAAGAATCTTAGCTTTCTCTTCATTTCACAAGGGCATGAGAGCTTGTAGTTGGTAGTTATGCATATTTAGTTTATACAATATATATATTATGTTGAGTAGTATGTTTGTAGTGTTTGTTGCCTGTAACCTTGTATCCTGGGTATTTGTTATTGCATATGGTTGATATATTATTTGGGGTGTATGGAAACTCATTATTGTGACATTATGCATGATAGCCTTGTTAGCATGCTATGTTCTGTGCTCATAGACCCCAGTATGGACCAGATGATGGTTGTTTGTATATATTATGCCTTGTTAAGTTTGGATTTTGAGTTGTCATTGGTATGTATGCTTGTTTGGTCAAGTGGGTATCTAACCCACCGGTTGCCTTGAGGGTTCAAGGGGGTCAAATTCTACAGGAATGGTTTGCTTAGAGTAAGACTACCCTAAACCTAGTGCTTGAGGTATTTAGGACTTGGGTCAGGTATTAGCTTTGAGATTCATGATATGGTTCATAATTGAGAGGCTTAAGTTTCATGTTTTGGTAAAAAACTAATGATTTTAGCCTCGGACATCTAGAATCTACATAGGGAGGTATTTTAAAGTGTGGCTGGTGTTTATAGTTAGGTTGGGAATAGAGTGACTTGTAGGAGTTAAAATTGGTCAATTGGAGAATGGAGGAGGAAGTTATATGTGCTAGACTTCTATCATAGAAATCAACAAATTGCTGATATGGTATTAGTTCAGGGCGCTGCAGTGCCATACTTCTCTGTCTTTTTCACTTTCAGACAAAAAGCTCCCACGTGGCGATGGCATTGTATCAGGCCATGGCGTCATCCTCTATTTTGGCCATTTTAGTCATATTTGTCTTTCTTTGGTGTGTTTTTGGGTTTTATCTTGTTAGGATATTACATTTTGGTATCAGAACAATGGTTCAGGCTATTGTTTCTACATGTTGTGATACTTGGCACAATATTGTTTTATATAAACTCATGTATTCTCTTTCACACAACTGAATTTTATTGCTACTTGTATATAACAAATCATGGCTCGTAGGGGTAGGCAAAACAACAATGATTTTATAAGACAGATGCATGAGATGTTGATAAGATTGATTGATTGAGTTCGTAATCATGAAGAAACTCTAAGTAGAGTACAAGAGTAGTTGAATTTTTTAACTCAGTTGGTTTTGATGATTCTAAACAACATTGAGTTTGAAAATCCAATATCAAAGGAATACAAGTCATATGAAGAATAAAGTTGGAGATTTCTAAATGTTGAAGAATTGTTACATATATTTTAGGAGTCCATTTGTAAAAGAAGGTAGTTAAGATTTAAATTTTGCTTATCCCAATATTAAATGAGGCATCTATTTGAATGATTAATGATTAGCTCATGTTTTCAAAATGGTTTTCATGAAAAGAGTTACCTTATGCGCATAATGTTTAAAGGTTATGAGGATAAAGTCTCAATTACAAAGATGTTTCTAAGTGTTCTCACTTTGTTTTGATGAAAATGGTTGAGCTTATCCGCATAACGTATGTGTCCACCATGTCCTCAACTCTGTCTAGCAGGTTATCCTGATAAGGTGGCTACCTTATTCGCATAAGGGAGTAAATGGTAAAGACCAAGTGTACTGTGCAGCCCATTATTTGCATAATCTAGGGAGGTTATCCGCATAACGTACGTTATAGAACTCTTAGACCTCTTTTGTCAAATTAGTTATCCGCATAACCTATAGTACAGAGAAGCTGGACTTTCTTTAGTCAAAAATGTTATTCGCATAATCTTGGGAGGTTATCCTGATAACCTATATTTTCCAAAAACTTAGTTTGTGAAAATTTAACGTTATCTGAACAACTGAGTAGGTTTTCATGAAAATGTTTTTGAGCTAAAACTTAGTCATTCTGAAATGAACATTATCCACATAACCTAGCTAGGTTATCCATATAACGTAAGTTCAACGTTGAAATCAAGAGCCAATGGTCACTCGTTATGCGCATAACCTAAAGAGGTTATCCATATAATCTCTGTCAGATACATTTAATGTGGTAGGTGAACAGCTATTTTTTTGAGAGTAATGACTAATTCTTAGTTTCAACAGATAGTTTTGCCCTAAAACTATATACAAGACCTCATCTAATTTGTTGGGTAAGGTGGGAAAACTTAAAAATGCCAAAACTCTGCAGAATTGATTACTGATTCATTCAAAGCTTACCTACCCTTTGCTTAACTCATTTATTGTTCTTAAACTTTCATATCCACTCTTTTGAGAGAGAGTTTCATATCTTGATTTGTATATTGCTACATGCTTATAATTAACACTTAGTGTAACAAGATACTAAGAGATTTGCCCTTACTCTTGAGTGAGAAGAGTGAGAGTGTTTTGTTTAGCTCAAAGTTTGAGCTGGGGGGTTGTACAACCGTTTTTACAAGAATCCATTCAAATCTTGCAAGATATAGTGGAGAAATCTCAAGTGGTGGCTTGGGGACTGGACGTAGGTCGAGTGGAGTAGATTGAACCAGGATAAATCTCTGTGTTCTCTTCTCATTTACTTTTCAACTGTTCCTTTTATTATATACTCTGTTTTCAATAACTTTTATTATCACCACTGTATTTCAATTTTGCAGAAAAATTTAAATTTCCCAATTCACCCCCCTCTTAGGAAGCCAGTTAACCTAACAGAATTATAAGGACAGGGTGATGTGAATGAAGGAGTTGGAATGTATGTAGATTTAAATACTGAAGAAGTTGAGGATATCATGAATCATGAGAGGGCTCTAAGAAATGAAAGAAGGAGTATTTCTGACTAGTTCAAAGATTTTTGAAAGTTTAACCTACCAGCTTTCAAAGGTAAAATGGATCTTGCATTGGCTGAAGAATGGGTTAATTAGTTGGAGACTATCTTTGGCATTATAGATTGCACCTCTAAGCAAAGGGTGCAATTGGTAGTTTTCAAATTGGAAAAGAAAGCAAAGCAATGGTAGATAAGAGTTCCACCAAGTGTTAAAGCTTCAGGTGTCCCACTAAATTGGGACCAATTTAAAGATAGGTTCTTTCTATATTATTTGCCTCTCACCTTGATGATACAGAAGGAGGTAGAGTTTATTGGATTTTTAGCAAGGGAATTTATCAGTAGATGATTTTATTGATCAATTCCTAGATTTGACCAAATATTCCACTTATCTAAAAAATCATCTCGATGACATGTAGAAGGCATAGCTAGGGGTGATCATGGGCCGGGTCGGGCTTGACCCCTGCCAGATGCCCGGCCCGAAGTGTGTCGGGCTAGTACTGGGCCAAGTACTAGGCTGTCCCGATACAATATATCTTTTTTTTTTAAAATAAAAAAATTATTTAATAATAAAAAATACATTTATTTATACTTAAAAATAGATTTTCTTAAAAAATAACCTTAGAAAAAATAAAATTGTTCAAAATTTATGAATATTTAACCATTATACATTATTTTTACATAAATATTAAGTTAAAAAATTAATTCAAAATTTAAAAAAATTTGAAACATTAAAATCTTAAAAATTTTTCATAATATTTACATAGTAAATGTATTATATTAGATACATAAAGAAAAAAAATTCTACAAAAATCAATTAAGATATATAAAATAGTTGGAAAAAAATTAAAATATATATATATAGGTCGGGCTGGGCCGGGGTTAAAGTGCCTGGTCCTAACCCTAGCTCGGCCCGAAGTGGCCAGGCTGGACAGGGCCAACGGGGCACGAGGCCAAGTTGTTCAGCCCTAGGCATAGCTTTTGCTTGCGGGTGTTTGACCAGGGCTTAGGGAGCTTTTATATAATGTTAATTTCACTTCATTTATAGACTTGTGTGCTAAGATTCAGGTGTTGTCTAGGCGGATGAAAGAAACTAAGGAGGAGAAGAAAAGTTTAATGATTCTTGCCTTTTCCATCCAGGGCCAACAGGAGGAATTAGTAAAGGAAGTGGATTCATGAGCAGTAGTAGCAGTGGTTGAGCAAGAGGAAGAAGCCAGTCTAATAGAGGTCAGTTTGGTAGAGGAAGAGGTCAGTTTAGCCGAGGTCGGTCTGGTAGGGGCTAGTTTTATAAAGGAGGTTTTAAGTAGGGAAGTTCTAGTTAGTGCAATTTTATGAAAAGGGATATGGTCCCAACCTAATTGAGCTCAGCTAGTACTTCAACCCCATGTGCAAAGTGTAGGTTGAATCATGGCGATTGACCCTGTTTGATTTGTTACAATTATAGGAAGCCGAGTGATATTTCATATGGTTGTCATGAGCCTAGACATGATGATTCTACAAGGAAGCCAATAGTGCCTGGTCGAGTCTTTGTGATCACTAGGCAAGAAGTGGATGCGACGCCCAACATAATCTGAGGTATTCTCAAACTTAATGGTTTTTTCATTCATGGTTTATTTGATTCTGGTGCAGTACATTATTTTGTGTCTGTTGATTATGCCCGGAGACTAGGAATGGTGGTAATCGTGTTATCTTTTGAATTGTCTATCTTTATACCCACAGGGGTTTCGGTAGGGTCTACTCAGACTTGTTTGAATTGTATGGTTGCTTTGAAAATCGAAGCACTACTCTAGATTTGATCTGTTTGCAATTTAGGGGTATTGATGTTATCATTGAATAGATTGGCTGGAGGTAAATAATACTATTTTGGACTGTTCTTGAAAGATAATATCCTTACCAATGAATATGCCTAGTGTTCGGGGACATGGAGAAGATGTTTGTTTGTATTTTGCCCAAGCAGAAAGATATTTGCGTAAAGAATGTCAAGGATTCCTGGTTTTCTTTTCAGTTCATGTGGAAGTTGAAGAAGGACTAGAAAGGTTTCTCGTTGTTTGTGAGTACCCTAATGTATTTTCGAAGGAGATCACTGGCTCATTTATGTATATATGTTTGTAGTTATAGTGTTTGTTGCTTGTAACCTCATTTATGTTTAAGACAAAAGAATCTTAGCTTTCTCTCCATTTCACAAGGGCATCTGAGCTTGTAGCTAGTAGCTATGCATATTTAGTTTATGTAATATATATATTGCGCTAAGTAGTATGTTTGTAGTGTTTGTTGCTTGTAACTTTGTATCCTAGGTATTTGTTATTGTATGTGGTTGATATATTATGTGGGTGTATGGAAACCTGTAGTTGTGACAGTATGCATGATGACATTGTTGGCATGCTATGTTCTGTGCTCATAGACCCCAGTATGGACCAGATGATGGTTGTTTGTATATATTATGCCTTGTTAAGTTTGGATTATGAGTTGTCATTGGTATGTATGCTTGTTTGGTCAAGTGGGTATCTAACCCACCGGTTGCCTTGAGGGTTCAAGGGGGTCAAATTCTACAGGAATGGTTTGCTTAGAGTAAGACTACCTTAAACCTAGTCCTTGAGGTATTTAGGACTTGGGTCAGGTATTAGCTTTGAGATTCATGATATGGTTCAAAATCGAGAGGCTTAAGTTTCATGTTTTGGTCAAAAACTAACGATTTCAGCGTCAGACATCTAGAATCTCCATAGGAAGGTATTTTAAAGTGTGGTTGGTATCTATAGTTAGATTGGGATTAGAGTAACCTATAGGAGTTGAAATCAAGTCAATTGGGGATCAGAGAAAGAAGTTATGCATGTTGGAAATCTATTCCAAAAATCAACAAATTGTTGATAGGGTATCAGTTTAGGGCACTGCGGTGCTAGTGTCTAGGCTGCGGCACCACACTCCTCTATCTTGGTTTTTAGATAGAAAGCTTTCATGCGGTAGTATTAGGCCATATTGGGGCTCCTTTGTTCTAGCCATTTTAGTCTTGTTTGTCTTGCTTTGGTGTGTTTTTGGGTTTTGTCTTCTTAGGATGTCACATTCAAGGTATATGATGCTTTGTGTTTGCCATGCAGCTCTTTCCCTTTCCAAACTTAGATCGCTCCTTCGTGCTCTCTTTGCTTATGCTTTTCACCACCTCCTTTTTGGGCGCAATCACTTTGTCCTCCTGGGGTTTTTTCCTCCCCTTCCTTTAAATTCCTCATGCCTCCTCCCTTTTATAGCTGGCTTGGCGAGTATGGAAACTTGCGATATGAGCGCATTCCCAAATCCGTGATCTTTATCTTCTCCCATGCTCAATTGCTCTTGATCACACTACCACGCTACTCCTTGGTATGAAGTAGTGAAGGGATTGTTGGTTATCTTTGCATCCTAGATTTTTTCTCTCCCTTGCGATTTCGCTTTCTCTGTCTCGCTCTATTTTTTGTCCCACCATTGCACTCTATCTCACTTTTTTCATCTTGTCCTCAAGCCTTTCTCGATTGGAGCTTGGGGATTATTTTAGCTATTTTATCCCAAAATTAATTATAATTTTTTATATTTTATCATTATCTATTTTATTAAAAGGAAAATCCTTTTAACCCCCTTTTTTCTCTTTTCTTCTTATTATCATTGCTTTGGCATTTGAGGCTTTGGGACCAAAGCATTGGCCACTAGTGTTTTAGTCCCGTCCCAACATGCATTTTCATCTACCTTTTTCTTTTGTTGTTTGGTTGGTGATTGGGATTTAACCCAATATGCATTATTTATATCTTATTATTATTATTTTTTGTTTGAAAAGAACTTTCTCTTTTTCTAAAAAGAGACTACAAATTTCTTTTCTTTTTTTAAAAGGGAAATAATTCACTAAATTTTGAGAACCTAAAAAGGAGAAGATGAATTAAAATTTTTGGTTACTTAATTTATTTTTAAAAGGGCTTGTATTCATTTACAAAATGAAGATATTTACTAATTTAGCTAATTAAAAAGGATTTTGGGCTCTTTTGACTTTTAAATTTTTTTGAATTTTTGAATTAATTAATTTAATTTTTATTTTATTATGTTATTTTAAAATTTAATTTATTTAATACTCGAACAAAGTAAGATATTCACACCAAGCATGTGACACTTGATATGTTACGTGTCTATTGTTTTCTTTTTTTTATATACATCATGTCTATTGTTTATTAACTTAATTTATTCTAGATTCAATTTATTTAAGAACCTCTCTCATCATGTACACAACACACACACACACATAAGCCAAGTTGCGCTATCTCTATCCCTTGAGTGTTTTGTTACCAAATGACTTTATTTGAACTTTGCATTAATACTTCATTAAATGTTTTTGTTATGCACATTACGAAATGAGAAGATTTCAGACGGGTCCATCCTAGCAAGATTTTACTTATGCGTTACGTATAGCATGTCCAAATCATGCTGAAACTCGTGGGCAATGTAGCTTTCGATTCTTCATCATTATATATGTTCTTATCTCATCTTGATTGTTATTCTATACGTTTTGGGTTAAATTAATCCCAGCAGTCTCATTCTTTAATCTTATATTAACACTCAATTCTGCTATGGAGCCTAAAAAATTGTTAAAAAAAAAAAGATCTTACCGGTGTTGTCCATTGAACAGCGTATATTGCGTGTATAGGGAAAATATAGTAAGTAAAGATCACCTTCATGTAGATTTGTATATCATCGAATGTCAAACATTGCATTTTCGATTAAATTGAGAAAATATAATGAATTTCACAATCTCACAATATTTATAATTGTCAAATAAGATTTTTAATTAATTTAATCAATAATTTATTGTGCAATTAATTAATTAAATAATTAGTTGTAGTGAAGGGCTTACCTGATATGACTTTGTGAAGCTTAGAGGTACATCTCAGTCTTCTAAGTAAATTCTTTCATCTTTTATTCCGAATTTCACAAATTCACAATGTCTATGGTATGGTCTACTCTAATCTCTTCATATTTCTAGTCAGATTAATGAACCCGAATCACCCTTAATTAGTGGCCAATTAATCAACCAAGAGTACACAATCAACTATATATAAAAAAACACATATATCACATTAATCTCTAATAGAAAGAGGAAACAAATACTAATCCATGGTTACTTAGGCTACAAATAATCGACACATAATATCCAAGAAGTTTAACTACACATAATCTAGTTCTCAAAGTTACATCATTATAAATCTACAATACATCAAATTGAACCGGCTGAAAAAAGGAGAAAGATCAGAAAACTTGGGAGAGCCTTTCCAGAGCCCTTTTCCACTTCTCCAAGGTGATCCAGAACGTCTAAGCCCTTCAGTTTCGTTTAATAGCCGAAACCCATCGGTCCAAATTGTGAAAAATGGAGTGCAATGTTTTGCTGTCTTGTGAGAGGGTCTTGACTCTCTCTATAAGGGTGCTTAGGAGCCCCAATTCACAGCAACGTAGGCCCAAGGTGCCAAGATAGGACCCTCTATTAATTGGTTCTTAATTCAATAGCATCTATATTAGAAAAATCATCAACATCATCAAATTCAACCCCAAAATCATTAACTAAGTTGACAATTGGAGGGTCTCAATGTTCATATCTTGATCACATAATCAATTACTTAATAAAAAAAATTATTAATAATTATGCCAAAAAAAAGATAATCAACTAATTGAATTATTATTAACCGGCCTATTTTTTTTATTTCTTTTAAATTTTTTACTAATATTTAAAAAGATTGATTTAATTTGTAAAAGATTTTAAATCGAATCAAGTATTGATTTATTATTTTTTTTATTGAACCAAATTTTTCCCCGAGATTGAACCAGGTAATTCAATCCAATTCTAATTAATATCAATATTGAATATTGAGACTTTTATGCGTGGCAGTCACAATTTGATCTGCATAATTAATGAGGTTCACCTCTTTGCTATGTACAAACAGACCATTAAGACGTGAAATAATTGTATAAGCCAATAAGTTTCTTTCTTTCCCCATTGCCACACGGTGACACGATTTTGACATTTTGTGCACAAGTTAGAAGCAATATTTACTCGTGTTTTTTAATTGAGTACCTCACGAAATGATATTCAAGTGGGTCTAATTTAGATTTCCTTGTATATCATGTCATGTCACGGCTAAATCGTGCAGGAATTAACTATATATATATATATATTTCTTAGCCAAATGGTGATCGATGAAGTGAAAAAGACTTAATACTTGTTATAAATATAGTTGAGGTTTTAAATCTTATAAATAGAAAAAAAATACACAGAAGATTTACCTCCTATCTAGACTTGATGATACTTAAATATTGACTGGTTAAAAGTATGGGATACGAGTTATTAAAAAATATATAAAACAAAAGATATTGATTTCTTGGTCACTATATATATAGATATTTATCTCTCATGTGTTGATCACCCATCAAGTCAACCATTGAATCATATATCAAACATGTTTCCTTCAACATTAGCCATTCCTGCATTCCTCCTTTTGACGTTCATATACATTCTTACTATCTTGCGTCCAAATAATAACAGCAAAGGAGCTCGGAAACGTCCTCCAGGTATTTTTATCTGTTGAACCCTTTTTTTGGAAATAAATGTTAATCATCAATTTTTGTATTTGATTGTAGGGAGATTACATCATTTCACGTTATTTTCTTAGGATTAACATTATTTTCTTAACACTCCATTATTCATAATGCATCACTAGGTCCTTTGGCTCTCCCTGTGATTGGAAACTTCCACGTGCTAGGCACACTCCCACATCGCAACCTTCAATACCTAGCCAACAAATATGGACCCATCATGTCCTTACGGCTCGGACAGGTCCCAACCACTGTCATCTCCTCGCCGGAAGCTGCTGAACTGTTCCTTAAGACCCATGACCCTTCTTTCGCTAACCGCCCCAAGAATCTTGCCACTGATTACATTTTCTATGGCAGCCAGGGCATGTCCTTTGCTCAGTATGGTTCATACTGGCGCAACATGAGGAAATTCTGCACCCAACATCTTCTAAGTGCTTTAAAAATAGAGTTGTTTGGTCATATACGGAGGGAGGAGTTAAGAATAATGATTAAGTCATCACTTGAGAGAGCTGCAATGATGGGTGAGGTTGTGAACATAAGCGAGAAGGTGCACCAGCTTTTAGAAGAGATCATTTATAAAATGATATTGGGACGTAGTAAGGATGACAAATTTGATTTGAAGATGCTTATCTCAAAGGGCTTAAGCTTGATCGGATTATTTAATCTAGCTGATTTTGTGCCTTGGCTAGAATCATTTGATCTTCAGGTATAGTTTTTTATTGAAATGAACAACGTGATTTGAATTATTTATTATGATTTGATTTAACGTTTTAATTAATACCTTTGATTAAAGATGTGATCTTTCTTAACCTTCTTTTCATTTTTTAATATTGTTGATAATTAAATTATTTTAATCTTACTATGTCAGGGATTAACACGACGCTTCAAGGAAACAAGCAGAGAACTTGACCAAGTGTTGGAGAAGATAATAGAGGAGCATGAGCAAGCTCCTCGCGTGCGAAAAGATGGGCAACGTGAAGACTTTATAGACATATTACTGTCATTGAAGCATCAACACATGGATGACGAACGAAACCATGAATTTAGTCGAGATCACATGAAGGCCACAGTACTAGAAATGATTTCTGGGGCATATGAAACTGCTGGTGTGTCCATTGAGTGGACTCTATCTGAACTTTTAAGGAATCCGAAGGTGATGAAGAATCTGCAAGATGAACTAGAAACTGTGATTGGAATGGACAGAATGGTGGAAGAGACGGATTTATCAAAGTTGAATTACTTGAACATGGTGGTCAAGGAGAGTTTTAGACTCCATCCTGTTGTACCGTTCATCCCACGAACATCCACGGAGGATGTTACCGTTGATGGATACTTCATAGAGAGAAATTCTCGAATCCTCGTGAATTTATGGGCATTAGGACAAAACCATATGATATGGTCGGATAATGTTGATGTATTCTATCCAGAGAGATTCTTGAGTAGCAATATAGACCTACAAGGACATGATTTTGAACTCATACCATTTGGGTCAGGTCGCAGAAAGTGTCCTGGAATGCAAATGGGTCTAACCATGGTTAAACTCGTTATTGCTCAACTTGTGCACTGTTTTAAATGGGAGCTTCCGTATGGGATGGCACCTAGTGATTTGGACATGACTGAATCATTTGGCTTCTCGGTATCAAGATCTAGACCATTGTTAGCTGTGCTAGCTCATCGTCTATCTTTTAAGGCTTATAATGAATAAAATTCATGTTAGTTTGAAGGCCTTTAGGTGAGATGATGGTTATAAAATGTAAGCTATGAAGGAATAAATAATGCAAGAGATGAATTTAATATGCAATATGTATTTTTTTTAACGATGAAATATAGGTGTGAGTATGTCTCACAAGTTTAATAACTATTCTTATTATATATTATGATCAGGGTGGTTGAATACGGAGAATGAAAATTAAAAATACTTGAACAAAAAGATATATAATTCGGGTTTTTTCCTGTATGGCTGTTGGGGACATGAAAACCCAATGATAAAGTAAAATTTCACAATTTTGGTGTTTCAAGGGTCAATTAATTGTCACATATATATTGTCATCTTATAGTATTTCTGTATCAACATTTTCAAGAGGACTCAAATTTCTTTGGAGAGAACTACCTGCAATATGAATGAAATGTAATATTTATGAAAAACAAATTTTCAATTAATGAATGACTAATTATTTCATTCTTATTGGACTTCGAAACGACCCCTTAGGGGTTAGAACTTATGAATAAAACACTTGACTGGGTGTTGGATAAGACAATAAAGAAGCATGGGCAGGCTAAGGACAAATTAATAAGATGGGGAACATGAGAACTTTGATGTATATGTCTCTTGTGTACCAATCCCTTGACGATGAACGAAAAGAAGGGACAAGCTAGCTAGTCGAGACCACATCAATGTTACAGTACCTGAGAGATATGACTTCTGAGGTGTATGAAGCTACTGCTGTAAATATTGAATTTTTTTAATCTTCCTCATGATATTCAACTAAGTTTACTTTATATACAAAAGCTGGAATTCAAATTTCCAATAATTTGCTTAAGGAATAAGAGCCCTTAACTACAGATTTGAGTTATCCCCCTCAAGAGTGATGAAGAATCTTCGAGATGAGCCGCAAAAAGTGATAAGGAAAATAGAATGGTGGACAAGACTAATTTAATACTGATGGCTCAGTTGCTTCGAATGGGTCTCGTGTAGCATGTGGTGGCATTATTCGCAATAATGAGGGCCAATGGGTGGAAGGCTTTGCTAAGTTTATTGGTATAGTTGTTCTCCGAAGGAAGCTAAGTTACGAGGCATTTGGGAGGGTCCTAAGGTTTGTTTGTGACCTTGGCATTAGGCGTGTAATTGTGGAAGCTGATGCTTTAGATGTTATAGACATTCTTAGGGCGTGTTTAGGTTAGCTTATGTATAAGTGATTATGAGGATAAGTGTTTATTCATAATATATTATGAGAATAAGTGATTATGTCAAAAGTGATTTGTGTTTGGATATTGGAGGTTTAAGTGATTATTAGGTGAATAATGAGAAGTAAAAGTGAAATAAGTGATTATGGGAGGATAAGTGATTATCATAAGTAGAAAAAATTAGTTTCTTCCATAAGCACTTATTTGAAAAGCAGCTTCTGTTTGACAACTCCAATACATAATCACTTATGGGATCCCATAAGTGATTATATATTGTATTCAAATAGGCACTTAGTGAGAGTCCTTCTCATGTTCATTGTTCCAATATTTTGTTGTAAGTGCTTTGCTGGCTTAGAAAGGTGTGGTCAATTCAACTTTGACAGTTTGCCCATGAGGCAAATAAACCTACTAATGCTTTGGCCAAATTAATTTGGTGCTTACTCCCTGAGGGGTTTCTCCTATTTTGATGTTGTTCCTAGCTTTGTGAGGGATCTTGTCGATTTTAATGCTTCTTAGGCTTTTCTTCTTTTTGTTGTAATTAGTTTTCTACTGCATGATTTCTTTGTTTAAAAAAAAATTAAACTGCTTCAAGTTGAGGAGACCTTTTAGACTCTATCTCATTAGATTGATCATTAATCATTGGAACGCCCACATAAGATGTATGGTACTGCTGATAGATGTAACACCTTACTCCAAAACACCTCCTGACTTGACAAAAAACTCCAACAAACGAACCAAATATAGCCCAAACATCACATAATTACTTCCCAAAACCTTAGAGTAGAATGTCACAAAACACCTTGAGAAACACTAGAACAGTACTCAGGGCCGTGGCCGCTATAGTACCACCACAGCTCTGATGCCCATTGATTCACTAGCGCCACGGCCTGGTTTCCTGGAGCCACGGTGCCCCTCTGCTGATGCAACATTGGCAAAATTCAACTTTCAGGGGCGAACTTTCGACGTGCATAACTTTATGCTCCGACCTTCGATTGGCCTGATTCCAACTCCCATGAGTCAATTTTGTCTCAATCTATCCATAACTCCAATTTCACTTCAATCGAACTCCTTATGGAGATTTTGGACACCCAACATAATTTTGATCATTTTTTGGCCAAAACACAACACTTACAATTCCCATTTGCCACCTAAGGCAATTTGACAGTTTGAGACCATTTACACAGGTCCTAATCTACTTATCCAACTTGTCCAAAGAGGTTTCACTTCAAAGGAACCACTCATATGAGATTTGACCCCCTTGAACCTCACATTGACAAAGTGAGCTATAGACCCAAAACTCCCTTTGGGCTCACATACACTACCATACAAATTCTCTCCAACACCCCAAGACATACATGCATCACATCCAACACCATACCAGATCGATACCATAACAATAACATACATACACATTCGAAAATCATTACAATCATCCAACTCCTCATATTCATTACAACACACTATCTTACTTAGCACAACATACATAGACATTACACATACACTATATAAACTTGGTATTCCCACATCCAGTATGCTACTCCCTAGTCTTCTCCGGATTAGTGCCAGAACCTTCACCTGAAATGTTAGTTCATGGGAAAGGGGTGTGAGATAATATTTCAGTAACCGGGGACAACCACACACACACACATATATCTCATATAATCTCATGAATGCAATATGAAATTGAATGCATGTCTCCCTCGTATACAGCTAGAACCATGAGTTGTCGTCATAACAGGACATTTCATATAGGTGATTCCAACAGTTGGTGAAAACTAATTCCGGGATATCACCAAGCTTACCTTACACTAATGCAACCCGGCCAAAGGTTACACTAGTACTCGGACTGTGGCTCTCATTCCCCTTTCCCACCATGAATTGGTAGCGAATTGGGGAAGGTGCAGTCCATTGCGCGCCTTTCTTTCCTAGCCATAGGAAGCGATTTAGCCGCAGGGATCCAATCCTTATCCTCCCTAATCATATATCATATCATATTATCATATATCATATCATCATCACCACCCAATCTACCATATATCATAATCTCACAATGTCATGTGGTAATGCTCATATCACATCATCATATAATCTTCATCATCATCATATTTCACAATGTCATGCATGCATCATGTAATGTCACATCATCATCATTATCTCTAATTATCGTCATAATCATCATACACTATGTGTCCAGCCGTGTGTGTACTATGATATAAAGACAAACCATACACACACATACTATATCGTGGTATGAACGGAAATATACATATATACACACATCTATATATCATAACATATAATACAAACAATACAAATACTCGGTTACCTTTGGTTGTCAATTTCCACATACTCGGATTCCATGAACTTCTAGAGTTGTCCAACGTAACTTGTACCCCTTTTGGTTAACCAAACAACCTTCATATAACCATAATACCTCAATTAACATATAATACCTTAACCAAACATCATAATTTGACCATATAGGCCTAACCCAAGGTTCCAACATTATTTCCATGCACCATTTGACTCCTATAGACCATTCAAACTCTACTCAACCACATGCACTTCGGATTCCCAAATGCCTCAACCGAAAATAACTTAGGATTAAGCTTAAATCATAGATACTCCTTCTAAAACTCATACTTAAGCAACATAACACTAAATTAATCATACTCTATTAACCCCATTTTATCCATTTTAATTGGTGGGATTCGTCCAAAACCAAAGATCCCAACATATACCCAAGAAAACCCAACTCAAAACTGAAAAAAATGGAGAGGGAGGAGTAGAGGTCACTTACCAACCAAGATCCAAGCTTCAAGAGGCTGAAAATCACTCCCAATGGCCAAATTATTCGAACCCTAGTAGAGCTTCCTCAGTGCTCCTTCTATTTCCTTTCGTTCTTTCCTTCGCGGCCGAACTAAAATGTTTCGAATTTAAACAAATTTATCCCCTATAACCGTTGCTTCTAGCTGGGAAAATATTTTAGAATCTGGAGCTCGCTTGCCATGGCGGCCCAGCTTCTCGTCGCGACATGGAGCTCTTTTTGCCTCTACTTGAACCTTCCTCTGTCTTGTTTCCTCCAGTTCTGCACACAATGCCAATTACACTTAGTTAGCGGGGGTCAAGTTAGGGACAATGTAATGAGAGTTGTTACAATAGATATTAAATATCGAAGAAGTCATGAAAATCTTAGTAAAAAAAATTCAGAAATGACTAACAAGAAAAGTTGTTATAATTACAACCTCGTAAAAAAAAAAAAGGCTTGGGGGAGATCAAAGTGTTGTCCAGGGAGACTTAGGGCACTTTCTAGATTTCTAAATCAATTAATTTAACAACCGGTCTAGAAAGATAAAATTGAAGCTTTTATTTATGAAAATGCCACCGGTCATATTTTTTAGATCGGTTCTTTAAACAACCGATCTAGATTACCAATGTAAAAATGATATTTTGTACTAGTGTTATCTTGCATGGTCTTTGTTATTACTAATGATCTTCGGCTGATGACTTCTTTATTGACCTTACATTAAATATTACACACACACACACACACAAAGGATATGAAGGATCTATGGTGGATGCCTAAATGGCGTCTACTACAAGTACACGGGCCAATTCAAGTAGTATAGAAAAAAAAAAAAGATGTCATCCCATGAGGATTGCTACCAACGTTATCAAGCACTAAACTTTGCATTTTCTTTTGATCCAAGTGAACAACCAAAAGCAACACTAAAATGAATTTAGCAAATACAAACACCGGAAATGACATGGTTTATCTAGGGTATTTGTTTATTTGCACATGGTTTAGCTAAGTAATTACTCTTCCTTAGTTGTTAATTACATGTATGTGTTAGCCTAGAGCACTAATCCACTTATTAGCATCTTTCGAGTTTCTAATAAAGATACTAATCAATTAATTCATAATACCTTATGTAATTAACAAATTAGTTCATTAAATTATTCAAGCTCCAATTATGGCTAAGTGGTTAATTAAGTATATTCCTATATCAATTAGTAAATTACCCAATTCTATGTCTAGAATTAAGCATACTCATTTGATTTAATCATTTGATCTGTTCTAATTTCCCTTTCCCAAGTTACCATTGGAAAATCCCCAATTCAAGAACCTTAAAAATTTGTCTAGATTCGGATTCAAGCACAATGCACCAATTAAATCACCAAATACATGTATTTAACACATAAAAGAGTACTTACAAAGTTAATCCATGTACAAACTCACAATAATCCTAGGTATAAAACAAAATTAGTGCCTTATGCTCTGTTTACAGCCAATATAATCCATTACAATCAGACATAACATCAACAAAACAAGCAAAGAGGAGAAAAGGGAAGGAAAACTTAATGAAAATGATGAAAACCGGATCGAACCGGCTAGTCTGGTTTGTTTTTTAATACACTGTTAAAACTGAAAAAACTGATAACCCCAAAATTAAACAACATAGCTACACATGTATTGTGATCTCAGAATGTGCAAATAGCGATTTTAAACTGGAAACAGGGAAAATTTTGACTTAGAACTTCAAAACTTATGATTGTACAATCCCAAGCTTAAAATGACTTCATCATTGGAATTAATATTAATATAGCTCAAAATAAAATTATAGGCAATTAAACTCACAAGCAATATCTAAATAATTCCAAAATTCTCCACATTTTCACATCACAAAAATAAATTTCAATAAAATCAAGGAGTGAAGAAATTTCCCTTTTTATGCTCATGACATATGCTTCACAAAATGGTTGCTCCAAAAATCTCCCAAACTTAAAATTTTTTGCATCCACAATTGCAACAAGGATTAGTGCATAAAAAAATAATTATCCAATTAATTAAAGAGATACAATAAAACCTTAAAATTCATTCAATCCCAAATTTGTAACTCTTTTTTTTTTATATCAAGAAATCCCAATCTAATTTTAAATTGATCAAACATGCATGAAGTGTGAAACAAAAGCCCATCATTTTTGTTTTAAAAACCTAACAAAAAGAGGAAGAAATAGCTAAAATCAACTCATCCATCCAATTCAAGCAATATAACTCCCTTCTTTCAATTAAGTGTAGCATTGCATTGTCCATGATTGCTATGCTCATCAAAATGCCAACTTGATTAGCCTGCAAAATAAAAACACTAAAACAAGAAAGCAATAAAAACAACTACACGAAAATAAAATCACTAAATAAAACAAAACTAAAAACAAGCAAAACAACCAAACTTAGGTTGCCTCCCAAGAAGTGCTAGAGTTATAGTTGCTAGCATGACTATCTCATAGTGTCAAGGAGGATCAGATAATTGCACAAATGCATTCATCCTATCCATAGGACCTCCCCAATAATGCTTAAGTCTTTGGCCATTAACCTTGAAAGTTTGACTTGAGCTTTCTTCCATGATGTCTATAGCTCCATGAGGTGTCACTGTAATCACTTTGAAAGGACCTGACCATCTTGATCTTAGCTTACCTAGAAACAACTTCAAGTGAGAGTTATATAACAAAACATATTGTCTAGGCTCAAAAACCCTGTTAAGAATATGTTGGTCATGAAATTTCTTGGTCCTTTCTTTATAAATTCTTGTACTCTTATAAACTCTCAATCTAAACTCATTAAGCTCATTCAATTGCAACAGTCTCTTATTTCCAACTTTCTGCAAATCAAAAGTTAACTTTCTCACTGCCCAAAAAGCTTAATGCTCTAACTCAAGAGGTAAATGCCAAGCCTTACCAAACAGTAATTGATATGGGGGCATACCAATAGGGGTTTTAAAAGCTGTCCTGTAAGCCCAAAGAGCCTTGTCAAGTTTATCCTCCCAATCCTTCCTGGTAGGCCCTATAGTTTTCTCAAGAATCCGTTTAATTTCCCTATTAGACACCTAACATAAGCCATTGGTTTGAGGGTGGTATGCCAAAGCCATTTTTTGATGAACTCCATATTTAGCAAGTAAAGCTTTAAATTGGTGATTATTAAAATAAGTTCCCTCATCACTAATGATTGTCCTCGATGTGCCAAATCTAGTAGAAATGTTCTTTTTCAAAAATCGCACAACCATATTATCATCATTAGTTTGACAAGCCATAGCCTAAACCCATTTATTTATATACTCAACAACTACAAGAATGTATTGGTGTCCTCTAGAAAATACAAAAGGTCCCATAAAATCAATCCCCCAAACATCAAAAAGTTCAATTTCAAATACGGCTGTTTGAGGTAGTTCATGCTTTTTAGAAATATTTTCAAACATTTGACATTAATCACACTTAGCAACAAACAAGAAAGCATCTTTGAACAAAGTTGGCAATAAAAACTATATTGAAAAATTTTGCATGTTGTATGTTGGCCACCAAAATGACCTCTGTATAGGGAGGAATGACAAGCATGCAAGATATCATGTTGCTCACATTCTGGCACATATTTTCTCAAAATTTGATTAGAACATCTCCTAAATTAAGAAGGTTCATCCCAAATATAAAAATGAACATCATGCAATAATTTATTCCTTTGGTAAGAATTCAAATCAGGAGGTAAAACACCACACACCAAATAATTCACATAATTAGCATACCAAGGAACTTCAAAGCATGAAATAGCAAACAACTACTCATTGAGAAATGCATCATCAATAATCCTACGCTCCTCAACATTTTCCAGCCTAGACAAGTGATCAACAACATGGTTTTCATATCCTTTCCTATCAATGATCTTAATGTCAAATTCTTGAAGTAATAAAATCCACCTAATCAACCTAGGCTTAGACTCTTTCTTGCTAATCATATATTTTATTGCTGCATGATCAGTGAACACTAAAACTTTGGTACCCATCAAATATGATCTAAACTTATCACAAGCAAAAACAATAGCTAAAAGTTCTTTTTCAGTCATAGTATAATTTACCTGGGCTCTAGCTAATGTCAGTTCTTTTTTAGTCATAGTATAATTTACCTGAGCTCTAGCTAATGTCTTGCTAACATAGTAGATAGGATGGAATACCTTGTCTTTCCTTTGACCAAGCACAGCTCCAACTGCATAGTCACTTGCATCACACATCATTTCAAAGGGCAAAGTCTTCATTGAAATCAAAAGGAATATCTTTCTCCGAAAGTTGACATAATGGCTTTGTAATTTTAGAGAAATCTTTGATGAATCTTCTATAAAAGCCCGCATGACCCAAGAAACTCCTTACAGCCTTAACACTAGTAGGTGGAGGCAATTGTTCAATAACAGACATCTGGCTCTGTCTACTTCTAACTCTTGCTTTGAAACTCTATGGCCAAGAACTATGCCTTCTTTCACCATGAAGTGATACTTCTTCCAATTTAAAACCAAATTAGTCTCCTCACACCTCTTTAGCACATGAGCTAAATTGTTCAAGCAATCATCAAAGGATTCTTCAAACATGGAGAAATCATCCATGAAGACTTCCATGATCCTCTTAATCATATCAGAAAGGATAGGCATCATGCATCTTTGGAAAGTAGCAGGAGTATTACACGAGCCGAAGGGCATCCTCCTAAAGGCGAAGGTAGCATAAGGACAAGTGAAGGTTATCTTCTCTTGATCTTCTAAATAGCAATCTAAGTATAGCCTGAATGACCATCAAGAAAGCAAAAATACTCTTTCCTGGCTAATCTATCAAGCATCTGGTCAATGAAAGGAAGAGGTAAATGATCTTTCCTAGTGGCAGTGTTTAGCTTTCTATAATCCATACATACTCTCCACTCTGTGGCTATTCTTGTTGAGATGAGTTCATCATGATCATTCTTCACAATAGTCATACCCCCTTCTTAGGTACACATTGTACTGAGCTCAACCATGTACTGTCTGAAATAGGGTAAATTATCCCAGTATCTAACCACTTGATGATTTCCTTCTTCACTACCTCTTTCATGATTGGATTAAGCCTTCTCTGATTCTCCATTGATTTCTTATGATCATCTTCTAATAAAATATTATGCATGACAATAGAAGGACTTATACCCTTAATATCCGTTATAGTCCACCCAATGTGTCACACCTTAATTTAGGTCTGTATTCCCATGATTTATACCTTATTTAAGTCCATTTAAGTATGATTAGAAGTTTGAATCAAATAAAAACTAAAACAATAATTCAGGTACTATTCACTTGGTTAATTCCATTTTATCGACCGAACTTTGAAAATTTATAATTAATTCTACAAATCTCTTATTGGAATGATTCAAGTCTCTAACAACATTCTCTACATGGAAAAAATATGCAACAGAACAATTACTAGGCTAATTCATACAATTTATTCTTCCAAAAATCACTATAGATTTGGTCAGTTTCACTCTCCTAGGATTTTAGTCTTAACTTTAAAAATTTATATCTCACTTTACCCTTAGTCAATTCATGAATTCTTTATGTCATTGGAAAACTTGTATGTCTATTTTCTAGAAATAGTTCTCTTGTACATTTATTCAGGTTGTACATGGCATGACATTAACTTAAACTGTTAAAGGTCATAACACTACTTCTACTAGAATAGTTTTAGGAGAAGTTACATAACTCCTCCTTTGCAGCTCCAAATGCTTTCAAACTAGTGACATTCATTTCTTGAGACTTACAGCTTTCCATAAATGCAAATCACTGAATTGTTGGAGATATACAAGATTTTATAGTGCCTTTTGAAAAGTCTAGTATCTTTAGTGAAAATTCCAGTTTTCCTAGAACTATCTAGTTCTGAACCCTAACTTAAAAAATTTACTATAAATTGCACACTTATCCAATTTAAGTGTTCTTTATCTTCTTTTAAAGCTTGTTTTAACTACTTTCAGATTGCATATAATACTTCTACCAATTGCTCTATTTCAAAAAAGTTATCCCTATCTCTACTACTGTTAGTCATCGTGGACAATACTAAACAATATTTGGCAAGATTAATTGCATGTGCCTACTATATTATCAAAACATGTTCCAAATCGATACATAACATTATAAGGGAGTTCAAGGAACATAAACATGTATAGTTATGGAATTTCATTTCATACATAACATGATACATATTTTCCTAACTTAACATTTTAACTTGCAAAATCAAGTAATTCTCCATCATCTTCTTCATTTCCCTTGCATTTGCTTGAACATTTTCATGTCCTTGCCCTAACATAGTTAACATTTGGAAAGAAATGAGATTCAAAGAATCTCAATAGTTATACCCAATTATGCAAGCATATTATCATAGCATCTCTTAAAATCATCAATGATAATCATAAAATTATATAATCATATTATACCATACAATTTCATAAAAATTTTGGCATGGTAACACCATAGGAAATGGATATCATAGGGTCATAGAACCCTTCAAAACAACTAGCCAACAATGCAAATTTATCACAAAACATCCAAACAATTATATGGCATAGTTATAGAATTATGAAAATAAAGTATGATAACATTAGGCATAAATGGGAAAATAACTACCTTTGAACTTTCCATTCCTTTCCAAATTTTGTGCACACTTCCATTGATCTCCTAATGTAATATCTTGAAATTTTGTAGATATTCGGGGCTCAATATTTTAAAATCTATAAATAATTTACAAAAATGGGTATACACCATTTAGCATGAAATATGATAAAGAGATCAATTATCTCAATTGGAAAGAAAAAGGAGAAAATGATGATTTTGCTCCAAAAAAAGAGAAAAGAAAAGGAAAAAAATAAAATAAAAAAAATGAAGGTGGTGGACGCTGGCGAGGTTGAAGAAGAGCTTAGGAATTTTGGGATAAATTACATTAAATGACCTGAAAATTTTAAAAATGATAAATTGGCCCCGAGTCAAGGGCATTTTTATAAATATGAAAAATTATAGTCAAAATGAAACTCTCAATGAGTTTGACCCAATGAAATATAGTATGAAATTCATTAAGATTAAAATAATATTTATTGGGTAATTAGGATTTAATATTAATATTTTACTTGATAAAAGTCAGTTTGTACTGCAGGAAGAGACAGTATTAATTCAAGAAAAATTAGTGGGTCTTGATAAAATATATTTTGGGTCAAGATAGTAATTTTGGACTAAAATTAATTATTGGATAATTCTTTACCAATTTAATGACATTTTTGGTAAAAATACTCAATCGGTATGTGTAAATTTAATCAGTAAAGAGTATTTTGGTCCATATAAATTATTGGAACAATTTTTGGCCAAAAAGGGGAGTGAATCACGTCTGGAACGCAGATGAGACACAAGTGGAATTTCCCAAAAGCTTTTGAAGAAGAAAAAGCAATTAAGTTAAAAGATAAAGTTAATTAAATTACTTTATTACTTAAATATCCTATCAAGTCATAAAGTTCTATCTTCCTCATCTATTTTCACGTCTAGAACTAGAAGTAAAGGAGAGAGAAAGAGAAAAAAAAATCTCAAGAGGGAAAACAAGAGCTACAAGTCAAGAATTAAAGCCAAATCTCAAGGGTAAGTTTCCAAGGTTCCTAGCTTATGTTTTCTTGAGGTTTTTGGTAGTTTCATGGAGTATTTTGTCTTCTCTCTCACTTCAAGGTTCAGCCATGGCAAACCCTAGAGAGAGAAAGTTGAGCTATGGTAAAATAAGACCATAGAAAAGCTTGAAAATGTCTTAAGATACATGAATGTACAAGTTGTTTCAAGATTCATTGAGTAGTTATTTTTCTACATTTTTATGAAAATTTTTACCTAATTAGGGTTTAAATTAGGAAGGAAATTTCATGATTTTGACCCCAAAAATGGATTCCTTGGGTCCAAAATAGGTTAGAACAAGTGTGTTGTGCAATGAATGCTTTATGGATAACAAAGTGCAAATTTTAGTTCAAGTGAGCACTTTGTAAAGGAAATTGTATAATCAGTGATTAATGACCATATTTTGTGATGCATTAGGATTCAAAGACGGGTTGCAAGACCAAAGAAGAGGTTTACAAGGTTTGAAAGTCATTGAAAATCCACAAGGTAATTAACTAACCACATTGTGTCTATATATTGTTATTGTTATCAATATGCTTAGTTGATATAATTGTTGATTGTATTGATATTTTGTGATAGATTGAATTGATTGGATATGTTGTTTAAAGGGTATTTGACCCTAGGAATGTTTATAATTTAAGGGTAGGTGCTGCCCAAATTTTTTAGATAATGTTTGTGCACAAGTGACTTTAAATGAAAGTTTAATGTATGTTTCATGAAGGTTTGCAATATATGATGATATATAAGCATGTATGGTAGTTACTACTGAGATTCTTTGAATCTCACCCTTTTCCAAATGTCTAACAAATTTTAGGTTCAAGTTATAGCAAGATTACCCAAGAAAGGAAAGGCAAGGAGAAGCAAGTTAATGTTCAAGATAATGATGCTTAAGTTGATACTATTATATGAGATGTTATGTAAAATCTTATGGAACATGATCATGATGTGTTTTCACGTTAATATGTTCCTCTGGGTTGTTATGGAGTATCATGTAAGATAAAGGCAAGTTATGGCTATGTATGTATATATTAGTGTGTATTTTGGAAAGTTGGAAGAATGCTAGAGATCTTTCTGAATACTGTTGGGAATTCGAATACTGTACAGACTTGATATGTTAAATATATGAGTGTTTTATATGTTTGAAAACTATACATGTGTATCTTTCCATAGACATAAAGATCACTCAATTTGGAGTTGTGTATGATTTATGGTGATTTTTCAAAGTTATGGTCAGAATCAGAAATTTTCAAAAATGACCATTGCTACAGTGAAGATAATATGAATTTACTGTATTAATTGGCCAATTAATTTCCATGTTAAACATTTTTTCCATGTATATAATATTTTAAGATATATTTAGAGACTTGAACCATATCAATATAATTTTTCTTGATTTAATTATGAATTTTCAAAGTTCACCGGGTGAAAAGAAGTTAACCAAAAGAATAGTACCCCAAATGAAATAAATTGGTTTAAATTGTTTTATGTAATCAAGTCTTTAATTAAGCATTAATGGACTTAAATATAGTTTAATACTTGGAAAATGAGTCTAAGTACGAGGTGTTATGCCTAACACTTCTTAAAATCTTGTAGCATCATAAAATAATACCATGAGCCACTGATTTCTAGACTTCATTCACAAAGTATGCACACTTGACCTAAAAATTCATTTTGATATCCTTTGATCTTTCTTTGTACTATATGTTAGTTAGGCTGACTTTCCAAGAGGGGGGTGAATTGGGAAGTTTGAAAATTTTCTGCACAAAGTGAAAACAGTGAAGAAAGCAAGGTATGATAGAAAAACAGAGTATAACGTAGTAAGATAAAAAAGTAGTAATAGAGAGAAGAAAAACTCTGATATTTATCCTGGTTTGGTCCTCCACTTGACCTACGTCTAGTCCCCAAGACACCACTTGAGATTTTTCACTATTAAGCAAGAATTCAACGGGCTTCTTACAAGTGCCACAGTACAATGTCAGTGCTCTGTTTTCTAGAGCTCACTCAATCACTTTCTGCACTTTCACAAAGTGCTTTACAATTCCTTATGATATCCCCTCACAAGTAAATCTATCTCTCAGATGAAGATTAGATTGTTTACAAAGATGAAACTCTCTTGAATAGAGTGAATATGAAAGTTGATGTACAAGTATTGAAGTAAGAGGGTAAAAGTCTTTGAGTAGAAAATTTGACAGAATTTCAGTATATACAAAGTTTGATTCGTTACCCACAACTTCAAATGATGTTGTATTTATAGATTTAGGTCCCAACTATTCGTTAAAGACAAAATCTATCCGTTGGGGAAGTTATCCAACGGTTAATCTGAAAAACTATCCGTTAATCAACCGCATTTAATGCTTCTGACATACTGAAATTCGAATTTCGGTTGATCAATAGACGAATTTCGAAGGAACCGAAGGTTAAAGCTTTCAACGTTGAAGTACTGAAGTTCGTCTGTTTATGAAGTAAAATTCGAATTTTGAAACTTAGAAAATGTTTTCATGTTGTGACATACGAATTTTCAAGAAGAAAGTTCTTCTATTAAGTGTGAACAGTGTTTTAAATTTGCTACAGTGCCCTTGAAATTCGAATTTTGGAACCTCAAAATTTATCTGTTCGCAGTAGGCTTAAAAGGCACAGTAGTTCATTTACTTTGAAATTCAAATTTTCAAAGAGTGAAGTTCGTCTGTCAGAGAGACCTCTTTTCAGACTTACTTCAACATTCGAATTTGTAAACACTGTCCTTCGTATGTCATTATGTCATTTCAACAGACTCAAAACTTTAGCTTCTGAAATTCGAATTTCCATGTTCAAAGTTCGTCTATCAGTGAGCAGTTTTGAAACTCAATACAATCTTGATTTTAGATGAACTTTAACATTGTTTCAGATAAATTTCTTCAGTTTTTATAAATTCCATTTTGTCTGAAATTCGAATGTTCAAGACCCAAAGTTCGTCAGTTGCTCAACAGCTTCTTTCAGACACTTATGAAAATTTGAATTTCGGAAAATTAAAATTCGTCTGTCAGAGAGGCATCTCTTCAGACTTATTCAGTTTTAACTCGAAATTCGAATTTCCAAAGCCAAAGTTCGAATTTCCAACATGACTGTTCAATGTAAACTTTTCAAACTTCGTCTGTTGCTGGGTATTTTTCAAGTATTTCATAAAATCAAGTTTTTAAAACATCTTTTCATCAAATTAAAGTCTTTTACCCATACTTAAACATAACTACTGATCTTACAACAAATCTTGCACGGATTACTCAGAATTCCTTCACTTGAAACACTTTGAGCTCCTTTGATATCTTCATTCCAAGCTCTTGAATGTTGGTTTGGAATCATCAAAACTCTAGATTCAACACTACACACTTGCTCATAAGGTTATGGGCTATGGGAAATCCATTTTTAGGGCCAAAATTATGAAATTCCATCTCTAAAATGACCCTTGTTCTGAAAAAAATGAAACCCTAAGGGAGAAAAATTGATTCCTCATGCTAATACTTCCAGACATTTGTGAAGCTTGTTTTCTTGACTAGATTAAGGTTTCTAACATGTTTATAAAAACTCAATTCCTTCACTAACCTATACTTGACCAAAAGAGGGGAGAGGAGAGGACTTCTTGAAACCATGGCAAACTAATGGAAGAACAAGCTTGAGTACTTAGAAGATTTACCTTGCAACTTGCTCATCAAACTCAAGTTTTTTGCTTCCTCTTCCTCTTCCTCTTTCTCTCTTCTTTCTTGTATGCCTCCTCTTTTTCTTTCTTGTCCAGCTGCTTCTCTCTCTCTAACAGCAGCTTATGGTCATGCATAATGAAAGAGAAGGGATAAAAAAATATGTCAGCTCTCTTAATCACTTGAGTTACTTTTTTTTTTTAATACTTCGTGAAGAAGTTGTTTGTAAAATAATCAAATAATACAATTTCCTCACATGGTTAACAGTTGCACACGTCTGAAATGGGCATGAAGATAGTGATTAAATGGCTTAATTAACTTGTTAATCACTCACTTAATCATAATTACTTTTTGGGACAAAAAGCAAGCCTTTTTAGAAAAGTTATTTTGGCCAAAAATCAATTAAACAAATTTTCTCCATGTCCCCAAGCTGTGCAGCACGTCATTTACTATATTTTGTTTGGCCAAAAATTAGTTTACAAATTTTAATTGACTAAAATATATTTTATCGATTAAATTTACCCGTACCGATTAAGTAATTTTACTGTAATTATTATTAAATTGGTACAAGATTATTCTAAATTTACCTTTGGACTAAAATCATCCTCTTGTTCCAAAATGTTTTTATGTAGGGTCTTAATAATATTTTTGTCCCTACATTGCATTTTATTCAGTCCCCAGTTACTTTGTCGGTATAAAATTCACACTCATATTCCCTAATTCCAATAATAAATTCATACAGGCTCTGTTAGCCTCAAAGAATTATTCCTTTGAGTCTGTCTTATAAAGAGTTTCATTTTGACTATAATTTTTTAATTTTCAAAATTGCTCTTGACTCAAGACAAATTTATAATTTTTAAAACTTTTAGGTCATTTCTCATAATTTTACCCCATGGACTAAATAGAACTAAAATTCCTTCTTTTAGGGACTAAATTGCATAAAATTTCTATTTCGTGGAGAAAAATTACTATTTTCTCATTTTTCGATCTATTCTGGATGAATGACCGTTTTGTCCTTTTTCGTTTCCTTCTATCTTTCCATTTTCATTGTTTCTCTGTATATTTTATAGTATTAACATTGTTTCTCTTGGGCTTAAATGAAAATTTCACATTTTATTTCTAATATTAAAAATTACCGTTTTACTCTTGAGCTAGGTAAAAAATGTAATTATCAATTCCTTAGGGTACTCTTGTAATTTTTCCTAAAGACCAATTTTTTAAATATTTCTTTTTTACTATTCACATTAACTTTCAAATTGGTTAATCTCTCAAACTAGATCTTCAAGAGATGCAATACTTGTACTATTGTGCTTAGCTTGAAATGAGCTTCCATTCAAGTGGTATATTATATATCTTTCGAGGTAAGTTCTAGAATTATTTCCTGCTTAGAACCTTATGGAAAATTAATTCAAATTAAAGACCAAATATAACTTATTCTAAAAACAATATAGGAAATTAATTCTACCTAGGGACTAAGCATGCAACTTTTTCATCTCACTTTCTTTCCCATCTTTTTGTGTATTTTATAGCATTCTGCAAAATAAGGATATTATATAATGGCCGTCTTACACTCACGAAGCATTGACAATAACTTCCCTTCTTGATCAACTTCAAGTGATGAGGATATAACAACCGATAATGTTTGTGATTCTCCCAAATAAGCATACTTCAAATGAGATGGTAATGGCTTGAGCTCTAAAACTGGGGGTTCCTTCACTGTTGGCTTAAGTGATGGAGTAACTCATGAAGCAAGGTCAAGTGACTCATATTGTCAATTTTTTTTCACGAACTGAGTAGAGGCTTCTAACACTTCTACATAATGCTCCATATTCTTAACTTTATGTCTCCCCTTCCCAACTTAAGTCGCTTCGAGTGGATCTTACACTGCAAATGAGTATATCTCCTCTTGCACTAACTCATCAATCATAGAGACTCTAAAACACTCTTCTACATCTTCTGGGTGCTTCATAGCCTTATCAACATTAAATCTAATCTCTTCATCACCTAACCTTATAACTATCTCACCCTTTTCGACATCAAACAAAGTTCGAGCAGTAGTTAAGAAAGAGCATCCCAATAACAAATGAATCTCCTTATCCTCTTCAAAGTTAGCAACTATAAAATCTGTAGGGTAGATAAACTTGTCTACCTAGACAAGCATATCTTCAGCTATCCCACTTGGATGAGATAAACTCCGATTAGCCAACTATAAAGTCAAGGTAGTTGGTTGTAGCTCACCCATTTCCAATATCTAAAACACAAATAAAGGCATTAGATTTACAGCAACCCCCAAATCACATAATGCTTTCCCATGAAATTTATCTCTAATCTTGCTTGTGACCACAAAACTCCTCGGATCTTTACACTTAACTGGAAGCTTCCTCTGAATGATGGCACTATACTCCTTGGTAAGAGCCATTAATTCAAACTCTCCAAACTTTCTTTTCTTGCTCAAGAAGTCTTTAATAAATTTTGCATATTTTGGTATTTGCTCAAGAGCCTCATGAAATGGGATATCAACATATAATTTCTTCATCATCTCCAAAAACTTTGTATATTGATTATCTAATGCCTTCTTTTTGAATCTTTGAGGAAAAGACAATGGTGGCATTCACTTCTATTGCTCTACTACCACTTCTTTACCTTTCTTCTCAACTTTTTTCTTAGAAGTTTTCTCATCATTCTTCAACTCCTCTTTCTCAGAAGTCTCATTGGTAACCTGCTTCACTTTTATAGGAATAGTAGCACTAGAATCCTTTTTCTCTTCCACTGAAGCTCTTTGCACAATAGATGGCATCTCTGGTAATTGCTTCCCACTCCTCAATGTGATTACTTTGCAATCCTCTTTTCCGTCTCTTCTAGGATTTGGAGTTATGTCACTAGGCAAAATCCCTTTTCACAAATCACTTATCTATGAAGCTATTTGGCCTACTTGCACTTCAAGCTTTTTAATGGCCGTCTCATGAAGATTAAATGAAGCCTTTGTTTCCACTCTTGTAGTTTCTTGATTGGCTAAGATCTGAGCTAGCATCTTTTCCATCTTAAACTCTTCTTCTTTGAATAGGATTTGCCTACTCTGAACTTGAAAACTAAGGAGAGGATTGGATTTCACACCAAAAGAAGATGATAAGGGCTGATTTAATTTTGGCCCTTGACTCCAAGAAAAATTAGGATGATTTCTCCAACCTAGATTATAAGTATTGGAGTAAGGGTCATTCTAACTTTGCTGAAAATTTCCAACATAATTAACTTGCTCCATAGAAATTGGGCATTGATTAGGGAAATAATTTCCCCTACACTCTTCACAACAAAGACTGATGCTTTTACTACATTAATACCTATCGAAGCTCCTTTCAAGCCTTGCTTTTCCAATCCATCTAATCTCCTATTTAGAGCTGCCAACTGATTAGTTAACTATGACAAAGCTTCATTCTCTTGAACACTGCCTATGTTTTTCTTTAGTTTGTGGTCACTAGACAAAGTGTGTTTAGCAAAATCTTCCATCAAATTATAAGCTACATCCTCATCTAGTTTACCAAAGCCACCATTAGATGCCATGTGCACCATATGTTTACACTTAGGATTCAGTCAGCTTGCAAAAGTTGCCATGAATACCCATTTTGATTGATCATGGTTAGGAAAAAGCCTAACCAGTTCCTTATATCTATCTCATGCTTCATGAAATTGTTCCTCTGGTTGTTGCCTGAAAGTGAAAAGCTCCTCTCTCAAGTCCATAGAATGATCATATGGGAAGAATCTGTTGATAAATGCCGAGATCAACACATCCCAAGTATGAATAGATTGAGGAGGAAATCTGTTTAACCATTGCTTGGCCTTGTCCTTCAGAGAATATGGTAATAATAGAAGCCTTAATGCATCTTTACTCAACCCATTCTGATTCAAATGATAATTAGGGTCTTCTAGATAAGACCCTCCATTTTGCCCAAGCATTTGTAGCATCTGAAGCATTACTAGCTTGACTTCAAAATTGTTTGCTTCAATAGTTGGCAAGGATATACTAGAATGATAACCTTGCATGTTCTAGCTTGCCAACTCATCGATTGTATTCATTAAACCATTCTGGGTGTTCTTTAAGGTGTATCAGGTACAACTTCTCCTTCTTCTTTTGCTTCAAGAACCATTTCAAGATTGTCAATCCTATGCATAAGCAAAAAGAACCACTACAAGAGAAAGCCAACAATTAAATGCAAGCAAAACAAAAATTAACCAACTAAGAACTAACCCAATACTCAACTAAAAACAAGAATGTCAAGAAAATAATAATAAAGACAATAACAACAAAAACTAAAACAAACCACACACAAAATAAATTAAACACACAAAACAAAACAACTAACAAAGCAAGTATATACACACTTGATCTCAAATTACTAATACTAATATAGCGGATAAAACAAATTGCCAGCAATGCCCCACAACGGCGCCAAAAACTTGGTGGATGCCTAAACGGCATCTACTGTAAGTGCACAAGCCAACTCAAGTAGTATAAAAAAAGAAAGATATCACCCCATGAGGATTGCTACCAACCATTATCAAGCACTAAACTTTGCATTTTCATTTGATCCAAGTGGACAACCAAAAGCAACACTAAAATGAATTTGCAAATATAAACACCGGAAATGAGAACTTGACTCAAGATGCAAGAGAAGACTACCTAGGATATTTGTTCATTTGCACATGGTTTAGCTAAGTAAATACTCTTCCTTAATTGTTAATTACATGTATTTGTTAGCCTAGAGCACTGCTCCACTTATTAGCATCTTTCAAGTGTCTAATAAGCAAACTAATCAATTAATTCATGATACCTTATGTAATTAACAAATTAGTTCGTTAAATTGCTCAAGCTCCAATTATGGCTAAATGGCTAATTAAGTATATTCCTATCTCAATTAGTAAATTATCCAATCCTACATCTAGAATTAAGCAAACTCACTTGATTTAATCACTTGGCCTATTCCAATTTCCCTTTCTCGAGTTACAATTGGAAAATCCCTAATTCAAGAACCCTAAAATTCTGTCTAGATTTGGATTCAAGCACATTGCATCAATCAAATCACCAAATACATGTATTTAACACAAAAAAAGGTACTTACAAAGCTAATCCATGTACAAACTCACAATAATCCTAGGTATAAAATGAAATTAGTGCCTCATACTTTATTTACAGCCAATATAATCCATTACAATCAGACAGAACATCAGCAAAATAAGCAAAGAAGAGAAAAGGGAAGGAATAATTAATGGAAATAATGAAAACCAAGCTTCAAACCCTAGCCAAAGTAGCCATCCTCTTACTGTCCAGAGATCCCTGAAAATGATGAAGGAAGTGAATACAAATGAAACCTTGAAGCTTAGAAATCAAAACAGAGTGTTTTGTGTAAACTGATTCGAAATCGCTATTTCATTAATCTAAAATTGTGATTTCACTAATTTGAAATTGTGATACGAGACTATAGTACCACGAAATTGCAATCTGCACTCTCAAATCACAATACAATGAGTTTTTCCTAAATCAACTACCAAATTGCCATTTCACATGCTTGAAATCATGATTTTATGTGCAAACTTGGGCTTCTTCATACTCTGATATTTCTAGATTAGTTTTTGACTTGATTCTTCTTCCGTGCTTTACTAAAAATGAATATGTACGCAATAAGAGCTCAAATAATAATAAATCAATTGAAAAACACATCAATCCATCAATATTCTCCCTTAAAAGCTCAGAAGCTATTAGTGCATGTTTTCCTTGTAAGAATTGAATAGTTCACTAAAATATATTCTATAAATCTTCAAATATCAAGGAAAATATGCCAAATAATTTGCAATTATAAGAGTTATCAATCTAAAATTATAGACAAACTTGTAAAATCATAGGGTTAAAAATTAAGTATCTCCATGGTAACTATCCCCAAGTAAAGATACCAAACATATTGCAAGTGAAGGTACTATTTTTAATTTTTTTGACCAGAAGTGAAGTACTATTTTTTCTTCAACATATTTGTCATACGCATATTAATTAAGGAAGCTATTAAAATCTAGATTATAACAAAATCTAATGGTATTTTACTAAAATATTTTTATTTATTTTGTTTTATTTTCTAGACAAACACTTATCAACCAAACACTAATATTTTTATTGATAAAGGTAAAATAAGGATATAATATCCTTATTTATTTTATTTAATGTTGGTCACCCGGCTACACCACAAGTGTACGGGCTGTGCCAAGTAGCAAGTGGGGAGTAAGGTATCGTTCCCATGAGAACTTGAATAAAAAACAGTCAAACATTAGACGTCAAATTTTCAATTAATTGGAACAAGATAACAATATGATTCACTATCTAAACAAAAACAACATGTAAGAGACTATTAAAATGAAAATAAAGTTGATGTATGACCTTAAAAATGCAAAGAAGCCTAGGATTTTTTCTCCCCCTTTGTATTTCAAGAGTACTTAATTAAACCCCCATTATATATGTTCTTAATGATTGACTATGCTAGCCAAGGATACTAATTTGCATATAAGTGCTCTCTTGAGTTTTCAAATAGGTGTTTAGTCTAATTAATTAATTAATCTCTTAACTAATTAACCAAATCCCCAAATTCCATTCAAGACTTAGAGTGACTATGTGAGGCTAGTGAGTGTATCTCTACCTCCCAAACAAAACCATCCACTCATCATAATAGGATTCAAGTTCTCACACAATTTAACCCAAGCTACACTTAACCTAAGTCTATCAATTATTAATCAAGTGATCACCCAATAATCTCACTAGTGGCCAAGCAACAAGAAGCATTAAAGCAAAGAGTTAAATCAACATAATCAAACCATTAATCACACATATAAAAGGGAAATAAGTACTCAATTCATACAAGGGTTCAAAATGTCTTAGGATTTAGAGCTCTAAATGTCTTCAAAGCTTCAAATCTTGCATCTAGTTCTAAATTTCCCAAGCCCTTGCAGCCTCCAAGCATTCGTCTTTGGTCCTAGATGTCATAAATGAAGGTTTTGAAGAGTTAAAATATGAAACCCTAGCAGAAATCATGAGCAGAGTCAAAGTTGTATGTTTCACTAATGCTGGTCATGCCTAGGCTCATAAATTGGCGATTGTAACACCTTATATTATGACCCATTTCCCATGTATTAGATCTTTTTAGATTCCTTTCATCATGGATTAGAGACTAAAATCATAATATACCAAAATCAGAATTTTTCAAAATTCAGGGTACTGTTCATATGGCAAATTCCATTTTACCCGATGAACTTTGAAAATTCATAACTAAATCTATAAAATTCATCTTGAGGTGACTCAAGTCTCTAAAATTATCTTAAATTCAGATCTACATGGAAAAAATATGAAACAGTAACTTCATTGGGCCAATTTGTACAGTAATTTCGTGGACTGTTACTGTTCATTTGGTCAATTGTCTATGTTCCAGTTTTCTGACCTCAACTTTTAAAAATTATATCTCATTCTATTCTGTTCCAAATTATGCATACTCTATGTCATTTGAAAGCTCTACATGTATACTGAATGAAATATTTATTTTTATACATTTATTTCACTTACACAGGACATAAATTTAACTTAAGCTAGGAAGGGTCAGAATTCGAATCTTACTGGAACAGTTTTGGGAAAAACTCTATATCTCCTATTATATAGCTCCAATTAACTCCAAATTAGTGGCATACAAAACTTGAAACATAGAAATTTTTATACATATAAATCACTGAATTTTTAGATCTCCGTACGATTTTATATTATCCTTTGAATTTTCCAGTACTTACTTTCCAGATTTCAGTTTTCCCCGTGTTGCCCTGTTCTAAACCCTGACTTAGTAAATTCACCATTAATTGTACACAACTCCAAATGGGGTGAATTAGGTGTCATATTAAAGCTTGACTTGTCCTCTATCTGTCTTAAAAATTCCAGAAATATAAACTCACATTAAATATGGAACATGGACAAGCTTAGCAGACCCATCTGGAAATGCCCTGCTTCAACCTATATTGCAAATTACTTGCCAAAACCCATGTAAATGAACTCATTTTGGTATGTAACTAGGTATAATATAACTTCATATTCCAAAATCAAGAACTGGAAATTCTCATACATTTTCTACAACATTAACATATTATTCACTATTTTACAATTTCATGTAAAACAAGGCACAAACAACCATTCACATTATAACACAATGGCTTGCAACATCATTTCCTTCTTCATGCCTTTTTCTCCTTCCTTAACTCTTTTGCATTGATTCTCCCTAGTATGGTTAGTCATTGGAGGGGGGTGAGATTCAAAGAATCTCAGTAGTTACAACCATTTATGCATATATATCATAATAACATTTCATAAACAATCATTGGAAACCATGAAATCATAATATACCATACTATGTCATAAAAATTTTGGCATGGTAACACTTTGAAAATCGGACATCCATGGGTCATAAACCCTTCATACAATCAGCCAATAACATGTTTCCAACACCAATCATTCAATTCAAAGCATGGCATAATCAAAGAAATATAAAAACTCAAGTTGATAACAATAGGCATAAATGAGATTATAACTACCTTCATGCTTTCTCTTACTCTTCCACTTGATACCAATGCTCCCACTGGCTTCCTTGGGCTTCTTTAAGTCCTAATGCATCATCAAACAACTACTCAAGCTAATGGTTCCATGACTTTCTTCAAAAATTCACCAAAAATTCATTTCTAACTCAAAAATGATGAATTATACCTCTATTTCATATAATTTTTCATGAGAAATCCAAATATGGCATCAGAATTACCAAATTCAATTTCTAACTTGGTTACTGTTCATTCCAAATTAAGCTTCAAAAACCTAAAAATTTCACTTTCTTAATCTTATACTTTTTCATGAAACCATCACTTGTTCCTAAGGTTTTTCACCATGAGGAACTCATTTTTGGCATAAAAAACATGAAATTCCAACTCTATGTGTGAACAGTAACTCGTCCACAATTAGGGAAATTCAAGAAAAATTGCTATACTTTGTTATGCAACAAACTACTTGCATAATCAAGCTTTAAATGTGTAGTCTAGCATTTCCCCTATGATTTATGGTTGGAAAACTCAATTTCTTGCTAAATCACATTTTTTGCTGAAACCCTAAGATAGAAAGGAAGCAAACTAAACCATAAATCATCCTTTGGAAACCATAGATAGTAAGCTTAGGGTAGTAGTATGCAAGCTTACCAATTTGTGCTTCAAGTTCCTTTGATTCCTCTTCCTTTTCTTCCTCCTTTTCCATTCCTTTTTCTTGCGTTTTCTTTTCTGGTATGTGGCTGCAGAAGTCACGCACAATATGATGGAGAAGAAGTGTGCTTAGGTGGCTCAATGATATATTTAATCATAGTTAATTACCTAAACCAACCTTAGTTACTTTTTGGCCAAAAATTGACAACTTCTTAAGGAAGTTTTACCAAAAAATTATGCTTCCCAAACTGCCCCAAATGTCACGCCCAATGAGTGATTTGAGTGTCCCAAAAAAGCTCAATTTTTCCTGGTCTAGATATACCTTAATCCGGGTACTTTTTAACTGTATCGATAAAATCGTCTTTACAGTAATTTAGCATTTTTGGGATATATGACTATTCTAATTTTATTCTTATATTTTCATAATTATCCTATCCTAAATGGTATCTGTGTATGGCCCATATCCAGACTTGGTTTACTATTACTTTTGGACACTCGTCACTGATTATTTATTTATTCTTGAACATTAACCCTCAGTGCCATATACCATTGGACTTCTCTCATCAAGGGCTTCGTTTTAATAGTAACTTTACATATTTACAAAATTACCCTTGACCCAGGTTAAATTATAATTTTTTAAATTTTCGGGTCATTAAGTGTAATTTTTCCCAAGGGCATTTATGTTTCTTCTCCACGTAATTTTTATGACTTTAGGGACATGAATGTCATTTTAAAATTTTTTAGGAGCAAAAATATAATTTTTTTCATTTTTTCATTCAATCGGGGAAAATGACCTCTTTCCTCTTTTTCACGTAAAATGGTGTATGGCCATTTTTGTAAAATCTTGATATATATCTAGATATTTTAGCTTTCTTGGGATATTACAGCGATCAGACTCAAATGTTTCAAGCTGAAATTCTATTTTTCATTCTTTGCATGTACCTAGGCTTAGAAAAGTTTGGCTTTAGATGTGGACTTTGTTTTGCTCACTTTTTCAACTAAGGATAAATATCAATGGAATGTCTTTGATCTTCTAATGCATCCCAAGCTTTCCAATAGGCTTTTAAGACTTGGTTTGTCTTTCCTTTCACCCCTACAAAAGGCAAATTAACATAAGCTAACTAATAATAAAAACAACGCCAAATTATGTATAATTTGGTAATATTAACAAAATAAAAACAAATCACAAATTACTTTTATTTTTTCTTATCTATGATTTGTTATGCTTTGGACTCAAATTTGTTACAGAGGGTTGAAATATCTGGAGAGAGATATCAAAGTTTTCATTAGCTTAGAATTCCTTGAATAAATGATCTTGTGGTCTAGATGGGTTTGATTAATGCTCCCTTCATTCCTTAATATACGGGACAATTGAGAGAATTTTTATGTTTCAAAATATAAAGGACAAGGGGATTTGTTTGGTGTATTTAATAATTTTTTCCGAAAATACCCCCAATTAAGATAGCATTTTTCCAATACAATTTATTTGTATTAATTGTATGATATAAAAATTATTAATATTAAATGAGGATATTTTTGGAAACTATTTTATATTATAGATAAATTTATTACTTTCCTTGAACTATGTGATTTTGTCTTTTATTCTTTATATTAAGGAATGGAAGGAGTAAGTGGGAATGGGTTTTGTAGTAAAAGGTTAGGCTACCTTATAGTGCTTTGTTACAAAGAGTATTACGAAAAGTTAAATGCTCATTGGTACTTAAGTTTGAATACACAGGGCCAAAGCTTGTCTTTTCTTACTTCATTCATGTAAGGCATTCCAAATAGGTCTTTCAAGTGTGTGATCAGGTCCTACAAGTATACATAGTTGATTGTAGTAGTAAAAAGTTTGAAGTATTCTAAAGTCGTACCCAAGGGATGTTATGAAACATACCCATCCCCAAATTTTTAATCACAAAAATAAATAACAATTAAGTTGAAAAAAAATTAAAAAGGAAAGAATCATCAAACAAAAACAATGCCTAAATTTAATTCAGTTACTAGAAGTATCGAGGGATTAGGGTTTATCTACTAGGATAACTTAATTCACTTTCTTGATTAGACTTTATGCACTTATAGTGACCGTTGTGTCTATTATATCCTAATCACCTCTAACCACACATCTAATTAGAGTTGAATTTTGCTCTCGCGCAACCCACACATCTAACCAAACCATGAAGCTACAAGCTAAGTCACAGTAAATTTCTCGATTTATCTCTAGTCTAGTTATCTACATCTGTTGTCACATCTTGCATTCCTTTATCTTTCCATGAATATAAGCTTAACTTGGTCCAATAACGTGATCTTTTAAATAAACTTGAATCTAGAACTGTAAAACTATTTCATGTTGCCTTTGCCCACGTACATAGAAATTTTTGAAAATTCATAACTAATTTATGAAATGACATAACAGAATTGAAGCAGTGTGGATTTTATATCACCATGAAAATTTGTGTTGTCTAGTTTCATAGCTTTAAATTTGATATGTCATTTCTTCTTACATACAAAGTCAAAACATTCAAAATATATCATAAGAAAGCTCTATCTGTCTAGTTTCAAAACATATAAACTTTTCATGGTGATATTATTGCTATTGAACTGGAGATTTGTTCAAAGCACTAGTATACTAGATTGCTTCTAAATTGCACCATTTTGCAAAAACTTCCATTTCTATCATTGTATAAATTCAATATACATTAGATAGTGTGACAAACCTTGTCGTGAGGTTGCAATTTAATACTTGATTGCAAAACAAAAATTATGTAGCAAAAATTGCAACCAAGGTCATTTTACTCCAGGGCAACTAGTATAAAATTTGTTTAGGTGGAAACTAAGTACTTAAGCAAATGAAAACTAAAGGAGAAAATTTCAAAAAATATTTTTTTTTATGTTTTCATTAATAAAAACGGGGAAAAATAAATAAGTATATAGGTAAATATATGGGAATATATACTAGTATGTGTGAGAATGGAAGAGGTATAAAAAGTATGTAAGTGTGAGAGTGTGGGTATGTATGTAAAACTCTATTTAGGATGAAAGAGCTAAACTAATACTATGCTAATGCAAGCGAGATGCAAGGATTAGATATCAACAAGCAAATATGCAAAGATTAAAGACTATACACTAATTTTGAGAGGGGGGGTTTATCAAAGTTTGCAATGCAAAACTTGGTAAATTAAAATATGCAAGGGATTAAATTGATAATTTCCAAAACTAAAGATAAATTGCTCAATTTAAATTAACTAAGGATGTGAAAATGTAAAAATGGATGATAGAGCTTGACAATTGTAACAACCCTCATGACGCTTGTCTTTGGCATCATATGCAGAACCAAAGGAAGCAAGATACAAGAAAGGCTCAGGTGAACTAGAAAGGAACTCCACGCCGCGGTGAGAAGCAAAGCAGTCGCAGCAAGAGAGTTACAGATTCTAATATTTTCATTGAAAGCCATGGCGCCGAGGCGAGATATTCTGGGGACGCGGCTAAAGTCAAAAAATTTGTTTAAATCGGGAACATTTCAGTTGAACGTGGAAGGAGAAAAGGGAGGGAGAACAGAGGAGCTCCAATAGGGCATGAGAAATCCGACCAAGGGAGATCATTTTCGAACTCAAGAGACCTCGATCTTTGTTTGTAAGTGATCCCTATCATTCTCTCTTCTCTTTTCTTCTCTGTTTTTGGTGGGAAGTTGAGTTGAAGCTTAGGGTTTCCGCTTTGACCAATTTCCACCGATTAAGATGCTTTATTTTGTGTTATTGGAGTGTGATTAGTTTTATTGAAGCTTGGGTTTGAGTTTTGGTTGGATTATGATGGGTTTGAGTTAAACCCTAGGTTGGAATTTGGGAAAAGAAGTGGAAATCCGAAATGGTAGGTGTTGGTGTGTGTTTGAATGGTTGTTTAAAGTTTATTAGTATGTGTGTATGTTGTTAGAACTCTGGGTTAAGCTTAGACGGCTAGATTGTGGATTGTAGTGTTATGGGAGTTATGTTAATTAAATGTATTATATTGTTGTAATGGTAGGTTGGCTAATCGGAGGCATATAGCTCGTGATTGGGGTGCTCTGGAGGCTTACCTAAGCCCCTGTGTGCGTGGTGCTGATAACCTGAAGTAACTGGGTGTTTGTTTGTACTATATTGTTTGTATTGTATGATAGTATGTATATTCATGTATATATGCATGTTTCTTTCATATCACGATATAGATGTGTTTATGTGTGCTATTTTCTATATATCGTGGTATGCACATAGCTAGATGATGATTGTGATAACTATGATGATTATGATGATGATTAGAGATGATGATATTAACATGACATGACATGATGCATACATGACATTGTGATATGATGATGATAATTATATGATGATACATGAGTATCACCACATGGCATTGTGAGATTGTGATATATGGCGGATTGATGGTGATAATGTGATGACGATATGATATATGACGATATATATGTTATGGAGGGTAAGGATGGAATATATATAAATGCTAGGGAGGATAAGGAAGGGATCCCTGCAGCTAAATCACCTTCTGTAGCCAAGAGAGGAAAGGTGCACAGTGAACTGCACCTTCCCTAAATCGCTGCTAATTTGTTATGGGAAAGGGGAAGAAGAGCCACGGTTTGAACATTAGTGTTATCTTTGACCGGGTGCACTAATGGGAGGTGAGTTTGGTGATGTCCCGGAATCAGTCTTCATCAATTGTTGGAAGGGAATTACTTATACGAAATGTCTTGTTATGACGACAGCCCGTGGTTCTAGCTGTGTTCGAGGGAGACATGCATTCCATTCATTTCATATTGCATTCATGGATTGTAAGAGATATATATGTATATATATATATATATGTATGTGGTTGTCCCTGGTTACTGAGACATTGTCTCACACCCCTATCCATGACCAACCTTTCAGGTGAAGACTCTGGTGCTAGTTCGAAAAGGATCAAGGAGTTAGCGGTCTTTCTGTCCTCGGGAATTCCAAGTATATTTAGTGGTTATAATTTAGTTTATGTAATTCTGTGCCAAGTAGGTAGATATAGTTTGGTTGCTTGGATGAGTGTCTTAGGAGTATAGAGATGTATGTGAGGTAATGATGGGTGATGTTGATAGTGGACCCTAGTATGAGTCTTTAATGTATGAGCAGGTATTTGTATGCTAAAATGGTTAAATGTGAGCCCAAAGGTGGTTTTGGGCCATGTATGTGAGTTTGGGCACATAACCTATTATGTGGTTTTGGGGTTCAAGGGGGTCAACTCTTGACGAAAAGGTTTTTTCGGGGTAAATCCTCCTTAGACATGTTGGTTTAGCCAAATATGACCTGTGTGAAGGGTCTCTGGGTGTCTATTTGCCTTTGATGGCAATTGGAGGTGATAGGTTGTGAATTTTGGTCAAAAAGTGGTCAAAACAGTGTTGGTCGTCCAAAATCTCCAAACGGAGTTAGATTCGAGTGAATTTGGTGTCCATGGTTAGATAATGATGAGAGTAACCTGTAGGAGTTGGAATCAGGTCAATCGAAAATCGGAGCATAAAATTATGCGCGTTGGAAGTTGGCTAGCAAATATGCAATTTTCTAATACAAGTTCTGATGCTGGGGCAATGGCTCTAGAAAACCAGGCTGTGGCTCCAGAAAATCAGTGGGCATCAGTGAATCTGTGAAGGGTCGAAGCCATGGCGAAATTGTAGCAGGCCACGGTCTCATCCTGTTCAGGTGCCTTTCTGGTGTTATTCTGCTACTTTGAAGTTTTGGGAAGTTGTGTTGAGATGTTTGGGTTGTGTTTGGTTGGTTTTTGAAGTGCTTTGGTCAAGTATAGGGTTGTTTGGAAGTAGGGTGTTACAACAATCACTTGGAGGAGCTCAAAGTTAGTTTTCAAATAATTAAAGACTAGGATAACTTAAATATGTCAAAGTGCTCAATTAGTCTAATTAAATCCATTAATTATCATAACCTCCAGTTGTATGAAAAACTCACTTAGTATAGAACCCTATAACTAAGTCAATTCAACAAACACCTTGTAGGCATCCTAATTTCACAAATTGACATATCAAGAAAAATTGCATGGATTACTAACCCACATATAATTGGCCAAAAATCAACAATAGGAACCATAATTCCAAACTAACTCATTAATCAAGAAATTAACTACTCAATCAACTTGTAACAAAACTAAATCAAGTAATTAACTTCTAAATTAATGAGAAGATCAACACAATAATCTTAGCCAAAAATATACTTCACATTCCATAATTAATTCCAATCCAATACAATCTCCAATTCCATAATTCATGGTCTAACAATTAAATCCAAAAATTTTCCAGCAATTAAACCAATGTAATTCCATAACTTTGAAGCTAAAAATAATCAATTCAACCATAAAAATCAGCCTCAATAATCTGAAATTAAAAGGTGGAAAAGGAAAAGAAGTTATCCTAGTTCCAAGCCATCAATCCATGTAGAATTTGGGCTCCTCTTCAAGCTATTTGCCAAACTCCATCTAAGACCCTCTACTCCTCCATAGTCATGAAGATTATTCCAAGCTATCCTAGGTAGCCACAACCTTGATGTTAGAATGAAGAAGGAAGGGAGTGTTGAACGAATTTGATGAAGTAGAATGGAGAGGAGATGATTGGAACATGAAATTGATGGAGGGAACGGGATAATCTCACGGCCAAATAGCTCCTTAAAGAATGGTGGAAGAAAACTCAAACGAGGTTGAAGAATGAGGTAGAAGGGAGGTAGGGACGAAGGATTATGGTGGTGGGTTGAGGTAGAATGGCGAAAAATTAAAGGAAAGTGGTGGAAAATGCAAGAGAAAATGAAAGGAAAATGGAGGAAGCGTCGGATGAACCAGAAAAAAAAAGAAAAAAATTGAAGGGAAAGGTGAAAAAGGGAGGAGCGGTGGCTGAATGAAAAAGAAAAATCAAGGAAGAAGTCACATCTTTCAATTTTGCGAAGGGTTTTAGCAAGGGCCGCATTTGACGCACAGAAATGAAGCAAGAAAAGTAAGGTTAACTAATTACAAATAAAACTAAATACAAATGGGCAGCTAAAAATGAGGAAAAATAGGAGAGTTGGGAAAATAAATTTGTCATAAAATTCCTCTTGTCTGATGACCAAAATACCCCTTAAAAATTTTAATCTCCATTAACCATTATTAAGTGTTACATCAGATAGATTATGTGCTCAATTAAATAAATGTAGATTAAATTTTAGTTAAAGGAAATTAAATTAATTATGTGATAAAGTTTAAGCTCAATTGGAGGAAAATTATGTTTCAAAATGATAGAAACAAAAGAAATAAAATACTAAAAAGAAATTTCTAAAGCTCTTTAACAATTTTACCTGACATGAGTCAATTTTTAATTATTTCTTTAATCACAATTAAAGCACTAATGACCAATAATCACCTTGTGAATTATTAAATGATTAAATAGAATAAATAGGAAGAATTAATTCTTTGGAATAATTTGAAAAATAGAAAATAATTAAATTTAAAATTTAATTTCTAAAAATTATCCCAAAATTCTCATAAATCCAAAAATCGACTAAAATTATGAAAATAATCTAAAAATCCAAAATTAGCCAAAATTAATTATCAAAACCACTAAGTATGAGAGATAAAAATAATAAAAATTTAGGAGTTATCACAGTGCCAAATAGGAGTTAACACATAAAAGTACATGGAAACATTATCCACTAGATTTTTGGACAACAGTATGAATTTATACATATTCTTAAAATATAAGCAGTTACATCATTATAGAAACTGTTTCAAACAAAACATTTCTTAATGAAACAATTTTTAAACTAGCCTTCCCTCTGTTATTCTTCCTGGTTCACAATCTTACTCTTGAGAAAGCTTGTTCCTAGCATTTGGGAACTTAAAGGGTGAGATTGGGAATGTCAATACTGACATTTGTACACACATTCATATTATCACATCAACTTGAAAACATTGAAAACATTTCATAATCTTTGCAAAACAATCATATAAAATCCATACCGCTTTTGAAAAATTTAGCATAACTTCATCCAAACATAACAAGAATATTCAAGTAAATATTTAAAATATGTCAATCATTCATAAAAGATATATCATTTCAATATGAAAATTTTGCAATAATATAAGAGTAGTATAAGTCATTACTTCAAAGCTTTAACCTTTCTTTAGCCTTAATCTACACTCCCTTACTTAGCTTTGCCTTGATTCCTTGCTTCAATTTCCTCCTTCCTCTTAGAGCTTTCCCTTCCTTCCTTTTTCATTTCCTTTTCTTCTTTCTTTCTTTCTCTCTCTCTTCCTCCCTTTCTCTCACGCCATGCTCTCTCTCCCTCTCCCTCTCTCTTTCACGTAAATTATGAGGAATGAAGGGGGTGGGAGGGGCCTTTATATAGGCTATCCAAAACTTAGCCCCCAAGTTGCTTCTTCTTGCCTTCCAAGTTGTCCTCATTTCCTCCCAAGTTCCTATGACATCATCCTCATTACATCACACTTATGGCATCATCTTATAACATCATGTTTTATGATATCATCCTACTAATTATGACTTCATAATTGGCACACTAAAATTCCATTTTTACCCTTTCAATTCCAACCAAGAGAGAGGCTAGAGAAAGGCACATCTTTTTTTCCCAAAATATTCTTTAGGTATGTCTAAAGAGAATTTGAGAGAAAAATTTCCTTTGAACCAAAATGCCTTTACATTATTTGTATACATAATTTTCCAGAAATTTCACATTTCTCAATTTCTTACATTTTGACATCTCAACATTTTCCCATACTAAATTTTGAAATTATCCTCTAATATTAATTACATTCAAGAACTAACTTACATTTTATTTTCATTTAGGGAAACGTAATTCCAATTAAGGACCTAATCTCTTCTTTGCTCTATTACATTCATGTGTATGACAATCTAGCCATAAAAAATTGGGATGTTGCTTTTTTTCTCCTCTTAAAATAAATTTCATCCTTGAAATTTAAACTACTTACCTTAGTCAAATAACTCTAGGTACTTTCTTTTTATACTTTCTTCTAGCTCCCACATTGCTTCCTCTTGGGATAAATCTTTTCAGATCACCTTCACTAGAGGAATAACCTTATTCCTCAACTGCTGACTCGAAAATTGATAATCTTATCAAGTTTTACCTCAAAAGATGGATTGTCTTGTAATTCAAGACATTCATACTCTATAATATGTGAAAGATCTGGTTGTTATTTTTTTAGCTAGGAGTCATGTATTTGAAAAAGATTCATGTGTAGGGCTTACTTATATGCTACTGGTCCTACTTACTTAGGATTAAGCTTGTTCATTTTCATTGATTGACTAACTCTTGTCATTGGAGATTGACGAGTAGTATCGAGGGTTGTACAATTTAATACTAGCAAAGAATTTATAGTATAAGGGCAACCTAGGTTGTGTTCTCAAGAATGCAACAGTTAATATGCAAGTAAGAGTATAAATTTCTAAGTTAAAATAAAAAAAACAATAATTAAAATTAAAACTAAACAAATGGACTAATTAAAATCCAACAAATTAATGCAATTAATTTAATTAAAGTGGAACTAAAATGCAAATCTAAACTAACACTAAACAATTGAATGCAAGCGAAACTAAACTAACTAAATGTAAATAACCTAAAACTACTAATGAAATGTAACTAAAAATGCAAACAAACTATTAATAAATAAAATGCAAGTGCAACTATTTTTTTTTCCTTTATGATATGCAATGCAAGTTATTTAATATGTAAATGTTAATTATCAACTAAGATTTAAGGGGGTTTGTTTTTAAATTCAAAATTAAATTTAAATCAAAACAAACAAATAATTAAGACAAACTAATTACTAGACAAGATTTAAAAAGAGATCAAGGATTCAATTATGAAAATTGTGGATTATTCATGGGTTTGACAAGTAATTCGGACCTATCTTAACTTGAGTCCAATTAAAATAGGAATGGATAAGTTCTTGATTAAGCAAAATAATTAGATTAAACATTTAATTACCTTAAGCATAATCTAAATAATTAATTAATCCTAGATACCTCTAGTTGTTAATTAATCATCTAGAATTAGTTTAATCCAATTAATTAAACTTAATCCCAATATGAATTGAATTTATGTTAAATCTGGAAAATTGGATAAAATCATCTAATTAAACCAAATTAGATAATTAACTCCCTAATTATGCAGCACTAAACATAACATTGTCTAGATTGCATCATAAACCAATGAATTAATCAAGATAACACCAAATTGAGGCAAAATATACAAAATTCTAGATTAGAAACAAGCATAAACCCAACTCAAATCAACATTAAACAACCAAAATCATGTATTCAATACATTCCAAACTCAAATCCAATCTCTAATCATCAAGACTTTTATAAATTTTCATCAATTCTAACTTAGAAAACCTAAACTAAAATCAAATAAAATTCAGAAAAATCAAGATGATAAAAGAGAACTTCCCATGTCTCCATTTATGCTTTAGCCAAGCTCCAGAACCCAAACTCCTTGCCTTATTCCACGAATGAACCACTAAAGAGAACTAAACTTGCATATGAACGAAATTAACTCCAAACAAATCTATAAGAGCTTCGGTAGGTGGATAGAAGGTCTGAAAATGGAGTGGGTAGCTGGATAGTAGGTGAAATGTGGATGGAGATTAAGATGAAAATGGAGAAATATTGGGAATGAGAGAGAAAGGCTAGAGAAGAAAAATCTGAAAGTGAAGGTGGCGGCTCTCCCAACTGAAAGAGAAGGGCTACAAAGAAAAGGAAGAGAAAACCCCAAGGGGCATGTTTGGCTTGAGGAAATTAAAGGTATGGGAAGTAAGTTCTAACAATGAAAACAAAGACAAATATAAAAAGACAAATAATAATGACAGAAAATGGACAATTTGGGAAAATAAAATCTCCATAAAATTCCTCCATTTTAATAACTAAAATGTCTCTTCAAAATTTTTATCACCATGAACTAACCTGTAAGAAAATATTACATTAGATAGATTGTGTTTTCAATTAAATAAAATGCAACATAAATCACATTAAATTTTGATCAATGAAAATTAAATTAATCATGGGACAAAGTTTAGGCTGAATTTGAAGAAAAATTATGAGTTAGAATGATAAAAATAAAGAAACAAAATACTAAAAAGAAATTTCCAAAGCTATTTAATAATTTTGCGATTAAATGGGTCAATTCTTAATCATTTCTTTAATCACAATTAAATCACAAATGACTCATAATCACATTGAGAATTATTAAATAAAATAAAATGAAAGAATTAAATTATTGGAATAATTTGGAAGATAAAAATCATCAAAATTAAAGCTTAATTTCCAAAACTTATCCTAAAATTCTCATTTATTATAAATTAAGACTAATTACCTAAATATTATCTAAATCACACAAAATTAGCCAAAATTCAATATTAAAAATGCTTAAATAAAGGGGATAAAAATAATAAAAATTCATGATTATCAGAGATGTCTTTACATAATCTTCGACCTCAATTTATAATGGCCTTCTCCTTTTATTGGGATAACTTTTCTACCTACTTTAGGCTATTAGCAATTTCTTTCGAATTATTCTATTTGCTTTGAGGACTGGTCAATCAATTCTAACTATAGAATATACCAATTTGGTCAATCAATCTACTATGACCCAAATCACATTCTGTTTTATCAACGTACTTGGTAATCCCATTACAAAACCCATCAATATAATGTCTCATTTCCATTCAAGTATCGCACGAGGTTGGAGCATTCCTACTGGTCTTTAATTCTCAATCTTTACCTTTAGCCACATATCGAGTAACATTACCTTTCATCCTAGGCTACTAACTTCTTTTAATCATGGTACATCTTTGTACCGCCTGGTTGGATCGTGTACTTACTCTGATGCGCTTCTGTTAAAACCTTTTTCTCTTAACTTAGCTACTAGAAGAACATCTACTCTGTTCCTAAACTTTACCATTCCATCATCAGACATATTAAAATCTCTTACTTCTCGCTTTCTCATTCTTTCCTTGACCTCCTTCATGAACTCACCATCTTGTTGGGCCTCTTTCATGAACTAATACTATATCAACTTTTTGCTGATTTTTCTACTAAACTTCCGACATGCATAACTCTTCACTTTGATCTTCAATTAACTTGATTCCAATTCCTACAAGTCACTCTACTTTTAATCTAACTGTAGGCATAAATCACACTTCGAAATACCTCCGTATGGAGATTTTGGATATATGAGACTGAAATGGTCATTTTTGGACCAAAACTTGGTATTAGAACCTCCAAACTCTAAACTACACCACATCAACCTACATCAATACTTCTCCCAAGTCCCAAACACCCTAAAGACTTGGTTTAGGGTGGTTACATGCTAAAAGAACCCTTCCTTCAGAATTTGACACCTTTGAACCACCAATGCCATTAATGGATTACATACCCATTTTTCCATACTCTCACCAATAATAAAAAATAAACCTAAATTCTCAATAAAGCATATATTATGATATGAAAGAAATAAAGCATATATTTATATAGGCAATTGCAACACATAAGAAAATACACCCCGGTTACCTTGAATTGCCCACACACACACACACATAGGGGAACTGTAGTGTGACATCCAGGTACTGATGAGGGTGGGGAGTGATCACTGGTGCAAGAAAAGGGGGTGTGAGATAAAAGTGATGAGACACGGACAATGAGTGGCTCCTGGTAGGCTTATAAGTAGGAAGGGCATATGAATAAATCGAATGCATACCAGAACGAGAGGGATCCAGAGGCTATATTGGTATGGAACCATACTGTTAAAGGATAGTTTAAAGGAATTGATAAGTACTACCTATATCAACAAGGTGTATTTATTTTTTTGGTAGCCTATCTCTTAAGAACTCCTCAGTTAAGCGTGCTTGATCTGGAGCAATTCTGGGATGGGTGACCTCTTGGGAAGGAGTTGTGTGAGTGAGGACAAAGTATATCAAAAAGGCTTGTGTTGGTTTGTGGGGATAGTCATCAATCTCAAAGAAACGATCTAACATTACATGTAGGTCGTTGAAGGACCAAGTACAAACACACATGAGAAAGACCAAATCTACTTATGATACCAACTGATATGGACACAATAAGAACCTGTCTCAAGCACCCAGAAAATACAAAGCAGCGGAAGAACTTGAGTCAAAAGATTCAGAAAATGATCAGTTAGAACCCTAGAGGAACTCGTTTCTAGATCCCTAACTATAACGACACCCACAAAGTTGATCACTCCTCACGGTAGGTCAAATGAGAAAAATGAGAGAGAGATAGAAAATAAGGGAAATAGAAAAGAAATAACTCTGTAAATCCTTACTAAAAAACTTATAATAATATTATTCCATCATTCTCTAAAGAAAATGTATTATATAGAGGCCTTTATATGGGTAAAATAAGAAAAACCCTAATCCTAAAACAACTGGATCTAAATAATTCTAATAGATCTAGAAAATCTAAAATATATATCTAATTATAAAAAAATCCTAATAATAAAAACGAAAATTCAAAGAAAAATAATAAAATTGATATATAATCATATAATCTCTTAAATTCAAATCTAAAAAATCTTTTAGAAGATATCTAATAGACTTTATTTCTTCTAATGTAAATCTAACTAATAACTTTGGTCGCAAGGAAATACAAATTGGAAACCAATGAAATAAAAATAAATAAATAAATAAACAAAATTATTTAAGAAAAAAAAAGATATAGAATTTCCTTGAGAGGGATCATGTGGGTAGTGCTTGAAAATCTTTGACGTGCCTCCTTGATCTCTATCATTTACACACATGAGAAAGACCAAATCTACTTATGTAGTATCCTTTCTATGAAGAGCCCAGGACCGGATGGCTTTGAGAGTGGATTCTTTAAGGATGTATGGGATATAGTGGGGAAAGACATCATAGAAGTAGTTAAAGAGTTTTTCAGATCAGGTAAAATGCTTACTCAAATTAATGCTACTACTCTCACTACACTAAAAAGGGGATTTGTTGGCATTTATTTTTTGCATTTATTAGCGTTTCAAAAACACCAACTATTTCGGTGCTGATAAAAAGGACAGACTTCAGTTAGCGTTTCTAAAATGCCAACTAAAATATATTTTAGTTGGCATTTGTGGCATAGATTAGATTATAGCTAATAATACTATGATACTTTGTGAAGCAAACAAAACAAAGAATGACCAAATTTGTATTGTAAGTATAAAGTGATATAAGAAGCTAATAATTAAAAAAAATTAAAAAATATATCATTCATGTTCCTAGAATGGGAATATAGATTATAGATTACACAACATGATATTTATGTCTCACCTGTCCTGCCAGAAAATATTGAATGTCAACACCAACTTCCTTAAGTTCTATAATTCAGCAGCAAAAAATTTGCTGAGCACCATTCACTTAAATTTCATCTTGCAACTACTCAAATATCAATTGAATTTAAAACTAAATCTATTGAAATACTTATAATGATTACTAAATAAGTCCATATATAATCATGAAAGTCTATCAGCCATAGGCCATATGCACTACTATTTTAGCTTTATAAAAGCATTAATGTAGGACATAACAATAACTAAACCAACCCTGTAACCAACAAAGCTTGATCTAACATCAGACAACCCCAGTAATCCAGCAGAGGGTCAAAAAGAAAGAAATGAATTTTCTTAAGAATAAGCAAAGATCAAGCTTATTGTAAGAAGGTATGTACCATGAGGATGATGAAAGCCACCATTGCTATATCAGTGCCTCTTCAACTAGCCATTGCTACTCAAGTTCCCCCTAATGCATAAAAACCCATTAGAGTACTGAAATGGAAAACCAGCAAGATTCAATCTACATTGCTTCAAGTGTTGGATCACAATAAAATATAAATACAAATTCAAAAACTATCTAGTGTGGGACTTCTTGATACTTGTAGAAAAATGTTCATTTGTGATCATTTTGTTCTGAAGAAAAGAAAAAATAAAAAAATATAAATAAAGTGAAACTGTTAGACAATAAGATGTTCAATTGTAATTCATTTCCCCTGTCCTCTCCATGGGTCATGTGGTCTCCTCAATAGGACACGATCCAACACCACATTTTCTTTATATTTGGAGAACATTCACATCTATATATCATATCCAAGACAAAATTGAGATCATATTATAGGGATCAGTTACCTTTCATGTGGGAATGCAAAGGAGCTTCAAGCATTTGGTCTAAAACTTAGAGCAAGAAGGGCAAACCTGCAAAACAGAAAAGTTTGATGTGATCCTTATTATAAAAAGTGTACAAAGCTAGAACTTACATAGGATTAGAGCTCGAGGCCTCATGTCCCATTCCAAACAATCAATAGTGAAGAAAGTCCGTTGGTATCCCAGTATGTAATGAATGATTAAATTTCAATCCTGAGAGATAAACTTACCACATGAAGCTCTCATGGGTAACTCATGCAAAAATTTTGTAGTTTTAGAGTGAAAGCATATAATCCTTATATTACAACTGACTTCTCTGGGGTAGCTTTATCATGGAAGTAATAGCCTCTTGAAAACAGATTTTCAAAAAAGTAAGCAATCAAAATGAAGGAATTGTATTTGAAAGGAAGAAATCTTATACCTGATTGCTCTACCCATAGTCTGATGCCTTTGTAGCTAGAGCTGGCCATGAGCATACAGCAGTCTATAATCCCCATAATTGTTATCTACTGTAGAAGATAGCGAAATACTTGAAGCGAGGATATCAGCCCATGCATTAAGTAGTTAAACTTCAAGCAAGTATATAGCCTTAAAAGAGAAACCTTAATCCTCGGCTCAAAGTCATTATACTCAAAAATTAGGCCAGTTGATATTCAAGGTACCTAATATATATATTTGGCAACAACAAGTGAAAACCATAGAGAATAGGAATATGAAATAGAGGAGTAATGTGAATGTTATCTTTTATAGCTTTTAAAAAATTAAATTGGCATTTTACTAGAAAATGATATACTCAAACCATTAACATAGTAAAACGTGCTTTCTATTGAGATTGTCACCTTGGGATATGTTAGCTAACCTTCATAGCCTTTTGGTTTCAAATATATGCCTTCAAATTGAATAGAGCACAACTGCTCCAACTTTGTACTGGCACTTTTACACACCAAAAAAAAAAAAGATAGCAAGACCCTGCAGAATTATGCATAAGTAGTTAGTGAAGAACTCGGAAAACCATCATAACAACAGATAAGAGATGTGAAAAGTTCTATTATCCACTATTTTTAGAAGACATTAAAACCTGATAGCAGAATTTCGATAATAAAAAACTCCTTGAATCAAATAAAGAACATGGATTTGAGAAGAAGATGAACCACAAAATCTCTCTCAATAGCATAAAATAAGAAAAGTCTATAAAAGGCAACAATATTTCATGGATAGGAAGATTGTTGAAAATACAAGAAAAGCACTAAGCTCAGGTTTATTGTGCAGTTTCTGAGCAATACACCACACTTTAAACAAGCTTAGATGAAGATCCTATGGAAAATAGGAACTTTATTTTAGCTGATAAAAGATTTATGCATTAGGATGTCATACTTCTTTCTTTCTTAAAATTGATTGTCTGAATCTGACTAGGCAGAAGTCACGTATGGCATTAATAGAAGCAATGTCCTAAGATAATCTAGTCATCCCAATCCTTCATCATGCCTGAAACCAAGAAGTAAAATAGAGCTTACATTTATAAGGGAAATTACTACTTCGATCAACAATCAACAATTATATACCACAGAGAATAAAAAATGTTTGCTCAATTAAATTCTAAATCTCATAGGGCCTTAAAGGAATCCTTGGCCTCAAGATTAACAATTGTTTGCTCTACCTATGTATACAAGAATAATTTGATTCTCCCAAAATCAAAACCAACGTCTGTAAAAAGATATATGATTTGTTTGTGAAACCCAAAGTCCAAAATAGGAAATGGAAAAATATGATCCATTATTTCTACCTTCCCCATATAATTTTAGCATAATTTAGTACTCATGCTTCAGGCTTCTCACCTATTCCTTTAAAAAATTTTATGTTCACAAAATTGAAGCCCAAACCAAAATACAACAATTAAATCACGTTAGCAACAAGATCTTTCCAATATATAATAGTAAGGAACTCAGTTGAATCTATTATTACTAAAAAAAAAAATCCTTCCAACATTAAGAATTGAAATCAACACGCATAGCTCTAACAAATAAATCAGTAAAAGAAAGAATGAGATGATCCTACCTGTATGAGGATGAATTGAGCGGCTTGAGCTTCTTCACTTTAGCGGCACATCCTTCTCTCCCTCTCGGCCTTTCCCTCCAACGCTCTCGACCTTGCTCATCAGATCTCTGAAGCAAGCCCTTCTTTTACTTTGAATTTCCCCTTCTAGTGTTCCAACAACTTGCTCTCACAGTCTTCGAACGTTCTCCTTTCTCTCTATGCAGCCCTTTCCTTTTTTATCTTCTCTATATTGCCTCTCTTACCTCTCCCTTTCTGTAGATGAACCTAAGGGTTTTGGGTGGTGAATCTCAGATGCGGATCCTTGTGGTGAAGAGGGATTGACAATTGATGATGAAGTAACATGAAGAAGAAGAGTGATAGAGGCATTGAGATGAAGCAATGGGACTTCAGAGATAACGGCGTGGTGGGGAAAATTTATAGTGAAGGAGATATGGCATGAGTTTGATGGCGTTCGTAGTGGGGGAAGAGGGCGAAGGTACGGTGAAGGAAGTGATAATGGAAGGAGAGGAAGTGATTTTGACATGGTGCCGCCTCAACCTAGAGAGAGAAAGAGGGACGAGAAGCAGAGTTCCGTCAACAAACATGGTGGCCAAAGGGTGAGAGATGTCTGAGAGGGAAGGATTTGTGAGGTGTGAGAAGGATGTCTAACGATTAGCTTGCTAGGGCACAAAAGAGAGGAGGGAGGGGGTTGAGGATGAAGTGTAGGCAGAGTCTCTGCTTCAAAACAAGTAGGGGGTGAGGAAATATTATATTCAAGAAAATATAAAGAGAAACATAGGCATTTAAGTATAGAAGTACCAACTAAGTAGTGAGCTTTTTTCTAGCGCTTTTATTATAAATGTCATCTTTATATGAGTGTAAACTCAGAATTTATCTACAAACGCCATCTTTATATGAGTGTTTAGTCAGCATTTATTCACAAACACCAACTTTAATATTTTAAAGTTGGTGTTTATTTTTTAAATGCCAACTTTGCTTTTTTTATTTTTTATATTCAACTTTAGTTGGCATTTTTAAAATAAACGCCAACTATTAGCCGCCAATAAAAGCTAAATCTGGCGTATTGTCTTAGCTTAGTTCCAAAGGTTGAAAATCCCTATTTGGCTAGTGAATTCAAACCTATAGCATACTGTAACACTATATACAAGTATATTTCCAAACTTTTGTGCTCTAGATTGATGTAGGTCTTCCCTGATTTAGTTAGTGAGAATCAAGGTGCTTTTGTAAAAGAAAGATTTATAATTCACAATATTATGATCAGTCAAGAACTCTTAAGAATGTATAAGAGGAAGAATGTGTCACCAAGATGTTTAATGAAGGTTGACTTGAGGAAAGCTTATGACATGGTTGAATGGGACTTCATCCAGGAGCTGTTAATTGGTATATGTTTTCCTCTGCAATTCATTAATTGGATAGCTAGCTTTATTAAAACCACCAGTTTCTCAGTGGCAATTAATGGTGAAGTTCATGGTTATTTTAGAGGTGCACGAGGACTCAAACAAGGTAATCCTATATTGCAGCTATTATTTGTGTTTATCATGGAGTACCTAACTAGAAATCTTAAGGTAAGTGCCAACCGCCCTGATTTCAAATACCATCCTTTATGTAAAAAATTTGGCCTAGTTAACCTTTGCTTTGCTAATGATCTTATGATGCATTGTAAAGCTACACCCAAATCTGTTGACATTATCATAAGGGGGTTCAGGGAATTTTTTGAATCTGCTAACCTCTTTGCTAATCCTAGTAAATCTAGTATCTTCATTAATGGGGTCAAAGAAGAAGTTAAAGAGAAGATTATGAATTTGACAAGGTTCACTTATGGGAATTTTCCTATTAAGTACTTGGGTATGCCTCTCTCACCTACTAAATGGAGCAAGGGCAATTGCCAATTTTTGATCGACAAGATAACAACGAGAATCCATAGTTAGGCCACTAGACACCTCTCTTTTACAGGTAGATGTCAACTAATAAACTCTGTCCTGTTCTCTTTACAAATCTATTGGGATAGTATTTTTATCTTCCCTAAAAGTCTCTCCAAAGGAGTTGAAGCCATTTGTAGAGCTTTTCTTTGGGAGCAGAAGACAAATGGGAAAATTATGGCTCATGTTAATTAGGATAAAGTATGCCTTCCCAAAAAAATATGGAGCCATATGTATAAAGAAGCGTAGTGTCTAGACTAAGGCAGCTATTGCTAAACAGATTTGGGACATTACTTCTAAGGCTGATAACCAATGGGTGAAATGGATTAATGGGGTATACTTCAAAGGTGAGGATATTTGAAGTTATAACTGCCCTCTAGATGTTGGATGGTATTGGAAAAAACTCAACAAGGTTAAGGATAAATTTGCTCATGGTTATAAAAATGGGCAATGAATGGGATCTCATTTAGGGACATATACTATTCGCAATGGCTATCTATGGCTTCAAGGGGAGCATAGAAGATTCAGGTTTGACAAAATTGTTCGGTCTAGATACAATGTCCCTAAACATGCTTTTATTATATGGCTGACTTTGCAAAAAAGACTCATTACTAAGTCTAGATTAAGTGACATCCACTTTCCTATAGTGGACTTGAATTGTATTATCTATGGCTATGATATTGAATCTGTTGAACATTTATTTTTTCAATGTCCTTGGACTCGTAACTTACTAGGAGAAGTATGTGAATGGTTGGGAGTCACTAAAGTACCCATACAATTTAATAGGTGGAAAGGTTGGCTTACAATGCAATTTAAGAGACAGTCGTGCTTCAAGAACATGTTGAATGCATGCAGGATTTGCAATTGTTGTGTACCATGTTTGGAGGGTTTTAATGCACACATGCAAAGAAATGAATGCTCCTCTGTCCATTATCTTGAGGACTATTAAGATAGAATTAAGAGCTAAATGTTGTAGTTGTGCAAGACATAAATAGAGAAGGGAAGAAAAGAATTTTTTGATTAAAATTGGTGTTGTTGTTGAATATGCTCTTTTATTGGCTTTGTCTTTTATTTGCTAAGGTTTAATTAAGGGAACCTTTCCTAGAATGTGGCTTTTAATTATACTTCTTGGTTGTAAATATTTTCTTTGTAAAGCCTTCTTTTGGAAAAGATGAAATTTATTGCATTATTACCAAAAAAAAAGATCAAATCAATCAGTAAACAACATTAAGACCACTTAGCTAACCAATGTAATGACCTTAATTATTAATTTCAAGAAGAATATTATTGAATGGTACAAGATCGAAGGGACTAGGACTGGAGGAAGGATTAGAATTGAGCAAGTTGAAGAAAAGGCCAAAGAACTCACTGACGCCACGGCAAGGCTTAATGGCACCACAATGAGATCTGTTAATTTTTTATTCTGGGCCAAGACAGTGGGTTCTAGTGTAACACCTTACTTTTAAATATATTTTCCCAAGTAGTATAGTATATTATTGTCCATTGACTCATATTAGAGGCTTGAATCATCAAAGGGTCCAAAATAATTAAAATAAAAAAAAACATAACATTGTTCATTTGGTACTCGAATTTTCTGGACAAACTTTGAAAAATCATAACTAAATCCAAAAAAATCCTATTGATGTGGTTCAAGTCTCTAAATGAAGCTAGAAAATGCTCTATGAGGAAAAATATGAAACTTATATTTGACACATAAATTTATATAGTTTATTGCTGAAAAATGTACTATACAATTGGTCAAAATTCTGTTTTAGGTTTTTTGGCTTAAATTAAAAAATTCATAACAATTCATAAAAATATCCATTTCATGTGCTCTTACTTTTTAAAAAGCCCTATCTATCTAGTTTTTGAAAATATATAACACATATGTTATTTCATATTTCAAATGAACAATACACAAATAACTAGCAAATCTGCATATTGGCCAGAATTTACGGTAAATTTGCAAAAGTGCATACATACATTATATACATTCTGAAAATTTGTTCAAGCCATGTTCTCTTCATCAAAAGAGACTAAAAATGGTATAATGATAGCAAGACATAACTTCACAAATTCACATATAATTTTACATATAATTATGAAAATACAAGTGGCAATGACAATAACTAAATTAATCATCAATAGCCTTCTCCTTACCCTTTACCTTCTTGGTGGTCTTGCCATCATTGGAACCTAAAATTTTGAGATACTTGAGGGAATGAGATTGGGGACAATCTCAGTAGCAAGTTATAATTCATGCATTCATGTCAATCATTTCACAAAACAATCACTTTAATCATTTAAAATCACCTTAGTAAATAAATTGCCATATAAATCATAAAAATTTCAGCAACATAATGACTTAAAAAATGGACATCTTAAAGAATAAAATCTCTCATATTGCAGGCAAAACCAATCAAAGAAAACACAATTACAATATGGCAACACAATATAATCATAGGAAAAGCAATGATAGAACATAAAGTAAGATTATAAACTTAGCTACTTTGGTGACTTCCCTTGGTTATACTCTATACTTCCAATGATTGCACAAGCTTCCTCAAGTCCCTAGACAACATTAAATAATGGCTCAAGCCACTAATTTCATGGTATAAAACATATTGCTCAAATGAAACTCTTAAAATCCTTAATGGTCCAATTTGTCTATTTTAACTTATATCATGAAGCATATACATGTTCTTGAGGTTTTTGATGGGGAATCTATTTTTAAGGTCAAATTAATTAAATTTCCACTCTAAGACATACTTTTGGTTTGGTCAAACTCAGCCATAAAGGAAGAGAAATATGCTTTCCTCCAAACTTGCTCAAATCATGACATACTTGCTTTCTTTTGCAAAATCTTATACCTAATCAAGATTTTATGGTTTTAAAACATCATTCCACCCATAAACACACCTAGGTCAAAACTGGACAGAGATTGGGAAGGAAATAATTTCACAAAAATAAGCTCATACAACCCAAGAACTATGCTAGAAATCATCAAAGTCATGAACTAACCCTTACTGATTTTCCTTAGGTTTTTTTTCTTCCTTTTCCTTCTCCTTTTTCTTCCTTCACTCTGCTGCCACTTCCCTTGCCATTTTTGTAGAGTTTCCCCTCTCATTCCTCTTGTGAATTTCATCCAAATGGGTGGGGGTATTTATAGACAAGTCTAACCATGGTTCACAGCTTGATTTGGTTACTTTTTCACCCTTGGTTAAGTTAACTAACTTGGTTAACCTTTAATTAACCATTATGACTTCAAATTTAGTCACATGGGCTGCCAAGTGGTGCCATTCTAGTGGGTTATTATCTCTAAGATACTGCATAATTTTTCTAGTCTAGTAATACCTTGTGTTAGTTACTTTATACTTGAACCGGTAAAGTTACGATTTGTAGTGTAAATCTACTTTATTGATATAGGAATAAAGTAAACTTATGTCTGATATTACTTTATTATCCTGTCTCTAAAAATTTGCTTTTGTGGTGTAATTGCTTTTTTTTTTTTGCCTTTTTAACTTTTACAGATCAAAAAGTAGCTTTATCGGTATAAAATTACTTTTTAAAATTTGGCATTGATTATTTCTTTATCCTTAATCATTAACCCTCAGTGTCATATGCCATTGGACTTGTCTTGTTGAGAGCTTCATTTTGACAGTAATTTTATATATTTACAAAATTACCCTTGATGCGGGGTAAAACTTTAATTTCAAATTCTTTCAGGTCATTAGCTGTAATTTTTTCCATGATGTTCATTCTTTTTTCCTCGCTTAAAAATTTTTATGCTTAGGGAAAAAGATGTAATTTCTATAATTTCTAAGGGTAAAAACATAATTTCTCATTTTTTCATTCGACTGGGAAAAATGACCTCTTTACCTTATTTCACGCAAAATGGTGTCTACCCCTTTTTGCAAATTTCCTATACATTTTTTTATATTTAGCTTTTTTAGGGATGTTACATCTAGTGCCGCAGCGAGCTTGACTAGCATCGCGGCACTAGTCATGAATCTTGTTTAAATCAGAAGTCAAGCCAGTCACCAGAGGAAGAGAAAAAAGAAGGAGCTCCGCTAGGTTTTCAATTTTCTGGCTTGGGGGCTTGATTTATGGGACTTTCGAGGCTTGGATCTTGTTGGTAAGTCATCCCTCACTTCTCCTCTCCATTTTTTCTCAAGATTTTTGGTAGCTTTCATGGTTGCAACTATGGTTCTAACTTGGGTTGTAGTTTAAATGCTTCTTTGATGTGCTGTTAGATGTGTATAAGCTCTGAGTTAAGGATCTTAAGTGTTTAAGTGGTATTTTCACCAAACCATAACCCTTAACTCTTGATATTATTGGAAATCCGAAGTTATGTGTGCTTGATTATGGTTCTATGAGTCATTTTGGGTATTTTAGTGCATGGGTTTGCTTGAGGAAGCTTTGTTTCAGTTGGTATATGCCTTAGGTTGACAATTATGTATGTTAAGGGTAGTGAAATTGTGTTGGTAATGGGAATTTGGTTTTGTGTAGGTTATATTATTGCTTAATTGGGATCTCTTGACATCAGAAAGTATATAGAAAGCATCAAATCTATTGATAAGTGGTTATGTTGATGTTTGATTTATAAGCTTCTTGGTATGTTGGTTGAATTGGAGGAACTGTTATGGATTCCATTATGTATTTTGGGTTGGGACAATGTGGTAAAATGGTCTTGCATCCTTTTTGTTATGTTGTAGTGGTTGCTGCTCTCTTTGACCTACTGTGGTGTCAAGTGGGTTCAATGGTTGAAATAAATGGGGTGTCTTTTCTATGTTTCCATATGAATATATATATGTCCAATCATTTTCATATCATGATGTGCTTCTATTATATATGTATATGTCATACTCTTTTATATCATGATATGCCTTTTAGCATGGGTTATTGATATTCCTTTTCATATCATGATATCTATTGACACACGGCTAGTAAGTTTTCTACCCTTACTCTATATTATGATGAAAATGGCAATTGACGATAGTGAACATGAAATGTATGAGTATGCTTTAGATTGATATGTAAATGACTATGATGCATCCCATCATTTACTATGTATGTTCATTTGGCATGCTAGTACGATAGAAATGATACATGTTGATATGTTAGCATGCATTAGGCATTGTCACATATTATACATATTGAGATATATGGTTTACATGATAATGTTCTAAATACCACGTGATATGCTAATCCAGTAATAGCACACAAAGCTTTGTGTTCAAGCGGTGCGAGTCGTATGATTCTAGTAAATAGTCATCCTATAGCCAAAAGATTCGATTGGTTGTAAATTGGGGTGTACTTTCTCTAAATAGCCTTTAATTCAGTGGTTTAAGGGAATGAGAGCTATTGTCTTTAGCTAAGTCATGACTATTGAGAGGAAAGCTGAGTGGTGATCCCGAAATCCACCGTCACAGGTGGTTGGAAGGGAGGCCACTAGTTAAAGTTACCTTGTTAGGGTAACTAGATCATTGTTCTTGTCGTGTGTGGATGTGATTTTTGTCTGTATATCATGTATATTGCTTTAGAATATTGTCATGGAAGCATGTTTATATGTATGCATGTGTATTCTCCTGGTTTCTAGAATGTATGTCTCACCTCATGGCTAACAATTCCAAGTGAAGGGTTCAGCTTTAGCACGGGAAGGACAAAGAATGGCTTAGGAAAAGAGGAATGAGAGTAATTTTGTGGGTGTTTGGGTTGATTCCCCTTGTTGCTGCTTTGTCTTTCCATAGTAAAGTGCCATTCGTATCGTCTGTGTAATTCTAAGTGCAATTATGATATACTTGTATGTATATGGGCCAGACTGATATGTGGCCCCTCTAAACTCCTTTACATTCCATGGTTGGTTGCCTTGTATGGCTTTATGATTGATTATATGATATGTTATATGATAGAAATGATTTATGTATGGTCTGTAACATTTCTAATCTTATGTCTTATCAGTTAGGTCATGTATATGTAAATTGGGTATATAGTCCATTAGTGTGAAGTTAGGCTTAAGAGGATCAAAACTCATAGGAGTGGTTTCTTTAGGGTAAGACCTCCTTGAATATAGTTCTTGGGTCTAATATGGCCTATTAGTATGGTCTTTGGTTTCTAAAGGGTGGTTGGTAGCAATAGAAGGACTTTAATTTCCTTGTTTTGGTTAAAAGTGACCAATTTGGTGTGAAGTATTTAAATTCTCCATACAGGGGTATTTTGGGTCATGGTTGATGTTTATGGTTAGAGTATGAGTAGAGTGACTTGTAGGTTTTCAAATCAGGAAACTCGAAGGTCGGAATAGTGAGTTATTCACGTCAGAAGTTCGCCAGTTGTATTAGGAAATATCTTATGCATTTATTATCATTGGCATCGTGACACAAGTTCCCAGGCCGCAACACCGTGCCATTCTGTCCTCTTCTTCCATTTGGTCCAGAATGCTCTTGTGCCACGGCCCCATATTCCTTCGCTGTAGTGCCACCTTCTGTCATGTCTCCTCCTTCCCTTTTATGCGATTTGTTTTGCTGCATAAGGTTATTGAGTCTAGGATGTTACAACCAGAATTATACAAAGCTACCAAGACCAATTTCCCTTATACCAAAGGTTCACCACTTGCCAAAAAATTTAGCAATTTTGAAAGACTTCTTGGGTTGCGAAAATCTCAATTAAGCAAGCTTGCATACTACAATGCCATAAAATACCCGAATCAAAATATAGCATAGGCTCTGGTGACCTACAACTCAATAAACCAACCATAATTGAAGCAAACATATAATTCCAACATCACATCCATACATTTGAGAACCTTAAACACCCACTCAAAGCAAAATCATAGCCCAAAAATTCAAATTCCATGATAAACCCTAAGATTATAGGTTAGGGTTTAGAAAAACAACCTCCTAATATAAAAAAATCCACTATCTATTGCTTGAAGACACCGAACAATACTTTATTAAAGCATTTACAGTCATTTTAATCGGTGGAAACATCAACTAAGATGGAATTCAACTTGTATCCATAATTTCACCCCCAAAACCAACAGAAAGAAGAGAAGGAAGGATGGGGATCCACTTACCACACAAGATTTGAGCTTCTAGAGTCTAGAAATCATGCCCTAAGGTCAGAAATTTTGAACCCTAGCATAACTCCTTCATTTCTCCTCCGATTTCTTCTTTCTCGCCAACTGGTTTGCATCCTGATTTAAACAAGTTCTGCAACTGGTGTTGCAGTGCAAGGTAAGCTCATAGTGGCATGAGTCCTTGCTGACTCAGCCCATAAGCTGCAACCCAACAGATCTCGTCATGATGCCACTTTCTCATGCTGCAACATGATTGGCCCTAACTCCTTTTTCTCCAAATCTTGATCCTTTTGGTTCTTCCCCTAGTCTTTGTCCCTCCATACATGGACAAACCCATTGAGATCCTTGTCATTAGCCCAATAATATGCCCAAAGTAATATGTTGAGGGTCATTATTGGAACCATCATGTTAAACTTAGTTAGGTGAATGTTGGAGGAGTTTTGGAGGAATATGAAACCCAAAACTTAACAAAAATCATGCAATTATAATTTGTGTCATGTGATAAGGAATTTTAATACTAAATGAGTCGTGGGAGATTTTTAGAGTCTTCATAGGCTTGTCGTGGGAGAATTTTAGAATCTCTGTAGGTTTATAGATGTTCATATGATGTGTAAATAAATGGGATTCCACTACCATGTCAGTCAATTTGTGCTCATCAAATTAAGTTCCAATTGTCCATTCATCCATGACTTTTAAAATAAAAATAATAAAATTAGATAATTAAGATAACTGTATCGCGTGTGGCTTTTAAATCTTTCACAAGTATTTAGGTTAATTGCATTGTCATGGGGAATGATAGGTTTCCCCAGGTACTGATGGGTGTTAGTCTATGATTTTTAAATGAAAAATAAAATTAAATAATTTAGATTACCATGCTATGTGAGGTTATTGAACATCTTGGTTACCTAATTCAACCACATCATCGTGGGGAATGATAGATTTCCATAGGTGCATTGATGGATGTTAATCCATGATTTTAAAATAAAAACAATAAAATTAGATGATTTAGGTAATCATATCATGTGTGATTTTTGAACTTTTGTGGGTATTTAAGTTAACCACATCACTGTGGAGAATGATAGATTTCTACAGGTGTGTTGGTTAAGTTGTGTATCATAATCTTATTAAAGGATTTTAATTATAGATAAAATAGATTTTAAACAATGAGAATAAATCATTCAATAATATAAATAAATATAATAATATCTCTTTAATTTTTAAGAAGAGACCTTTAAGTATGGAAGATTTAGAAATTTTCGTAGGTACTTAGAGAATCAACCTATATATCATATGGGATGATAATTCTCTGTAGATATATCAAGTATAAAATAATTTTCCAAACAAAAAATAAACAGATAAATTCTTCGAAAAAAAGCTAACTAAAAATAAATAAATAAATGATTTTAGTTATTAACAAAAAATTTTTTTTTAATAAATCTTTCAAAATGTAGCTAAGCATAATAATATTTTTTTCTTTTTTATTTTTGAGAAAAAACCTTTATCTGTGGGAGATTTTGAAATCTTTGTAAGTACTTAGAGAATCAACCTATCACATGGGATGATAACTCTCTCCAGATATATCAATTACAAACTAATTCTCCAAAAGTAAACAAATAAATTCTTAAAAAAAATACAAAAAATGCTTTGAGTAAAATAAAATAAAATTCAAAATATCTTTAAAAAATAAAATAAGAATAAGAAAGTTGAATTAAATTATCTTTTGTAAATTAAAACATACTAACACAAACTTCAAAATATTGTTTTGTTTACAAAATGGTAAATTATTTTCAATTAACTTTCTCTTATTACAAAAGTTAAAAAATATCAACCCAATGACACTTAATTTTATCCTTAACCAAATTGACTTTGATCAACACTACAAGATACATAGGCTTTAACTTCTTATTCTAGGTCAAGTCCATCATTATAAATAAATAATATTTTTCTCTTATTCTATTTTCTTAATTTCTCTTATTTTTCATATTTTTTTATTTCATTTTTCTTAATTTCTCTTATTTGTATATTTACTTTAACGTGTGAATAATAAAAGAGCAATCAAAATAATTTTTAAAATTATAATAATTATATAATCAGTTTAAGATAACCATTTTTTAAAACAAGTGTTGTGGAGTACCTAATACCGTTTTCACTCACAATCGTACTCCAAACTCAACTTTATTTCGCAAACTATTATTTTCCATTTTTAATTGGTTTTTCAAAAAAAAAATTTAAAATTTTGGCGCTTACTTCTATTAAGACTTTCATCGTGAAATTTTTTTTTCATGTAATCCGTATCACATTTTTGGTGTGACAAGCGGTGTAAGAATGATTGAGGGTTTATATGGGTCAAACGTAGATTTTTCTTGAGGGTTCGGTAAATGTCTGAATCATGCTTTAACTCACGGGCTAAATATGGCATTCAATTCTCAATTCTTAATCGTTATATATAATTTTATCTTATCTTGACCGTTAATTTTCTATGTTTTGCTATGTCTGTATACGTAAATCCAAACAATCTCATTCTTTTAATCTTATATCAGATTCAATTCTGCTATTGAGTAAATGGTAATATTAGCAATGATTTTAAAATTTACCTAGCCATTGAATGGATAAAGGAACCGATTGGAGATTTATTGGGTGGTTGGTAGTTCAACTGTAATTGAATTGGTCATAAATAAAATTAATTTTTAAATAATTATTTAATTTATGATATTATTAGGTCAAATTGAAACATTGTGATCAAATGGGTAACTTTTTAAACTTAATTTTTTTTTTCATAAAATTTATACTTAAGAATTAATCTATTTTTCAGAAAATACCCTCATTTCTAAAACTACGGCGTTGTAATTTTACTCTCTGCGTACAATGCAAATTCATTCAATTGCCTATATATAGAGCTAGTTGCTTTCTGTGTATTGAACAAAAAGCAAAAAAAATAAGTTGCTTTTCTTCCTCATCCCTCATAGACTTGATTTTTTTTGTTGCCGAAACCTCATAGACGATTTAAATATATATTTTGCGCATATATATAAGTGAGAACTGGTATTTTACTGAAGTATTTTTATTTATTTTGTTTTATTTTTTAGACAATCATTTTTCAACCGAACGTTATTTTTATTAATAAAAATAAAATAAGAATATATTCTTATTTATTTTATTGAACTAAAATATCCTTATTTAGTTATTTAGCCTAGATTGCATGCCTCTCTCATACATATGTAAAGAATTCGTGTGGTCCTTGTGACCCCAAAATTTCCTGATAATATCTTCGAATATGATTAATTATCTGACTATCATGAAACAAAGTTTCCCAATGAGGTTTAACTAGACCACCATTAATTGTGCGCGCGACACTTGTTTCGGGGGGACTTATTAAGTGTCGATTGTTTTATTGACTTAATTTGTTTCTGATTAAATTTATTTAAGAATTCTCATCATATATAACATACGCAAATAAATGGCCAAGTTGTTTCCACCCGGCAGAAAAGAAAGTATTTTATTAAGCAGCGATGTAAGCATGGTTGATTCTTTATTGAAGTTTTGGTTAGGCACATTACGAAATTTGATTTAATAGGTCCTACGTAGATTTTTCTTGTGGGTTAGGTAGATGTCTGAATCATGCTTTAATTCACGGGCTAAATATGGCATTCAATTCTTAACCGCTATATATATATAATTTTATTTTATCTTGATTGTTAATTTACTATGTTTTGCTGGGTCTGTATACGTAAATCCAAACAATCTCATTCTTTTTATCTTAGATTGGATTCAATTCTACTATGAAGTGCAACGAACTGCTACGTAACTTTACAGGGCGAGAAATAAGAAATCAAACAAAACATGATGATGGTTTACTAATAAATGGTAATATATATTAGCAATATTTTTAAAATTGACCTAGTCATTGAATGGATAAAGGAATCGAACCGACTGGAGATTTATTGGTTCGTTCCTAGTTCAACTGTAATCAAATTGGTCATAAATAAAATTAATTTTTTAAATAATTATGTACTATATGATATTATTAGGTTAAATTGGAACATTGTGATCAAACTGGGTAACTTTTCCAACTTAATGTTTTCTTCATAAGATTCAAACTTAAGAATTAATCTGTTTTTCAGAAAATAACTTCATTCCTAAACCTACGACGTTGTAATTTTACTCTCTGCAATGCAAATTCATTCAATTGCATATGTATAAAGCAAGTTGCTTTCTGTGTAGTAAACAAAAACCAAAAAAAGCAAGTTGTTCTTCTTCCCATCACCAACATGGACTTGATTTAAATATTTTGCGCATATATATAAATAAGTGAGAACTGGTATGGAGTTTTTTACTTTTTTAGTTAATCACCCAAAAAAAACGTGATTTCAAATGGGTCCATCATAGATTTTGATATAGATCATGTTTTATCAGCCAAAATTGTGCTTAAGGGTGTAAATATGTTGGAGTGAGGGTGGGCCATCCAAAACGTTTCCACCTCTCAAAATACATAATTAAACAGCCAACTAATACGCATTAAAACGTGGTTTGGGATGACCCAGCATTACTTCAAACACACACTAAATTTATCAAATATTGATTCAATTATTTGCACAAAAAACATAAGATATGGCAGCTAATGACTCATTCACTGTAAATATATAATATCTCACATGTCTTGATCATCCATCAGCAACCTCCATTTCTCCATTTTCACTGAAGCAAATTACATATATCGAACATGTTTCCTTCAACAGTAGCCATTCCTGCATTCCTCCTTCTGACATTCGTTTATATTCTTACTATCATCTTGCATCCAAATAATCAGAACAGAGAAACTCGGAAACGTCCTCCAGGTATTTATATTCGTTTATTTTGCTTGAAAATAAATGTTAATTATCAATATGATATCCTTTCAAATTATTTTCTTATAGGATTAATATTTCTTTCACGCTTTCCATCATTCATAATGTATCACTAGGTCCTTTACCCCTCCCCGTTATTGGAAACTTCCACTTGTTAGGCACACTGCCACATCGCAATCTTCAATCTCTGGCCAACAAATATGGACCCATCATGTCCTTGTGGCTAGGACAGGTCCCAGCCATTGTGGTCTCCTCACCTAAAGCCACTGAACTATTCCTTAAAACCCACGACCCTGTTTTTGCGAACCGCCCCAAAACTCAAGCCGCTGTTACATATTTTGCGGCTCCAAGAGTACGATATTTTCTGAGTATGGTTCATACTGGCGCAGCATGAAGAAATTGTGCTCTCAACATCTTCTAGGTGCTTCAAAAATAGAGCTGTTCAGTCCCATGAGGAGGGAGGAGTTGAGAATAATGGTGAAGTCACTCGAGAGAGCTGCGATAATGGGTGAGGTTGTGAACATAAGCGAGAAGATTCGCCAGCTTTTTGAAGATATAGTTTATAAGATGATATTGGGACGTAGTAAGGATGACGAATTTGATTTGAAGATGCTTATCTCAAAGGGTTTAAACTTGACTGGAGCATTCAATCTAGCAGATTCTGTGCCTTGGTTGGGATCAGTTGATCTTCAGGTATATCATGTTTTGAAATGAACAATTATTATTTGATTAACGTTCTAATACATGAGGTTAAAGATGTCGTCTATTCTTACCTTCTTTCATTTTTTTTTAGTTTCTGAATATATATGCTTTTTTATGATTTGAAACTAAATGATTGATTTAAGTTAAACCTCAATTTTTATTTTTTTAACTGAATACATATAGTCAATCATGAGCTATTTAAACTTCACTGTTTCAGGGATGAACACGATGCTTAAAGGAAACGAGCAAAGAACTTGACCAAGTGTTAGAGAAGATAATAAAGGAGCATGAGCAAGCTCCAAGCATAGAAAAAGAAGAGCAACGTGAAGACTTCATAGACATATTATTGTCATTGATGCATCAACCCATTGATGATGAAGAAAACCAAGAAATAAGTCGTGATCACATCAAGGCTATTGTACAAGATATGATTTCTGGGGCTTATGAAACTTCAGCTATTACCATTGAGTGGACTCTATCTGAACCTTTAAGGAATCCGAAGGTGATGAAGAATCTACAAGATGAGTTAAGAACTGTGGTTGGAATGAACAAGATGGTAGAAGAGATGGATTTATCAAAGTTGAATTACTTGAACATGGTGGTCAAGGAGACTCTTAGACTCCATCCTGCTGGGGCATTCGTCCCACGAGCAGCCACAGAAGATGCTATTGTTGATGGGTATTACATAGAGAAAAATTCACGAGTCCTAATAAATGCATGGGCAATTGGACGAAACCCTAAGATATGGTCAGATAATGCTGATCAGTTCTATCCAGAGAGATTCTTGAACAACTATAGACCTTCAAGGGCATGATTTTGAGCTCATTCCATTTGGATCGGGTCGTAGAAAATGTCCTGGGATGCAAACGGCTTTAACGATGACCAAACTTCTTGTAGCTCAACTTGTGCACTGTTTTAATTGGGAGATTCCTCATGGGATGGCGCCTTGTGATTTGGTCATGACTGAAGCACTTGGTCTCTCACTACCAAGATCGAAGCACTTGTCAGTTGTGCTAACTCATCGTCTATCTTTTAAGGCTTATAATGAATAAAATTCATGTAATTAAAGGTGTTGAGTTTGAGGCAAGATGAAGTATGTAAAATGTATAATCTTTGAAAGAATAAGTGATTCAAGAGGTGTTTGTATGCAGTAAGTATTTTTTTTTTTCACTATGAAATATCTATTTGGGTACTGGGTATGTTTCGCATGTTTAGATATCTATTTTTAATAGTATTAAGGTTCAAAGGTTTGAATATGACGAATTACAAATAGGTTAACAAAGAGATATACTATTATTTCATTCCCAAAATTAGTTGAACCACAGAGAGATATATATAAAATCACAAATTACATACCAAACAAAACAAACATTATTAAAAAAGTTAGGGAGAATTACAGTTAGAAATCATTTTTCAAAATAATAAATTTATTATAAAATAAGACCTATTACTACTCATTTTTCAAATTTTATTATTTAGTATTCCAAATTTTAACACTTTTTTTCAGTTGAAGTCCTTCTTTGAAATTACTCCCTCCGGTCTATATTATAAGACATTTTATATCAACACATTAAGAAAATCATTTTTTCATCTGAAATAAATGCAAAAAGTACTCATATTTCTTATTTTACCCTTATTAAATACTCATTCTATTATCATTATAGGGTTATAAATGAAGAGTATGAAAGCATTAATGATAGGGGTAAAATAGAAAAAAATCCAATACCCTATATTTTGGACCAAAAACTTATTAACAAAATGTTTTATAATATTGATCAGAGGAAGTAATTTACTATACTGGAATTCTCCCAAAAAGTTAAAAGATTTGCGGAATCTTGCAACCTCCGATTCCCCAGTCATTCCCCATTAAAATTGTGGCTAAAGTAATGAATCAAACGTACTAAGAAGTGGATTCATTTTAACATTTATATGTATAAACATAAGATTCATTGCGTATGGTTATTTTATGTTATACACCAACAAATACTACAAAAAATTTGACTTTCTGCGAGGACAAAAGTCATCACTGAAAGTCAAAATGTCGTCGCCTAAAGTTTTCAGCGGCAACATTTTTGTCATTGGCATAAGTCTTGTCGCTGAAAGTTTTGGCGATGACAAAAAATGTCGCCACCAAAGGTAAACATTTAGCGGCTAAATTGTCGCCACAAAAAGTTATCATTTGGCAACGACACAATTGTCGCCACTGAATGCTGTCATTTGGAGATGACATTTAGTTGCCACTGAAAGTCTATATTGAACACCTTTGCCATATCACCATCGGTCCACGCTATGTCACTGCCACATCACCTCACACCACGTCACCTCTGGGGCCCACAACGTCATCATGAGGTCGTGCCACGTGGCCCACTACCATGTCATCACTACAGCCCGCACCACGTTATCAGCCACCTCACCCCCTAACCCACCGTCATGTCATCACCGGGGCCCGCACCACTTCATCAGCCACCTCACCCCCTAACCTACCACCATGTCATCACCGGGACCCACACCACATCATCAGCCACCTCACCCCCACCCGCAACCATTTCATCATGGGGCCCGCACCACTTCATCAGCCACCTCACCCCCTAACCTGTCACCATGTCATCACTGGGGCCTGCACTATGTCATCAGCCACCTCACCCGCTAACCGCAGCCATGCCATCATGGGCCCTGCGCCATATCACTGCCACATCATTTGTCGTACCACATATTTTAATGGTTTCAAATGTGTTTCGCCACGTCACTGCCATATCATCTCACACCACATCACCTCTGGGGCCCACCATGTCATCATAGGGTACCGCACCAAGTCATTAGCCACCTCACCCCCTAACCCGCCGCCATGTCATCACTGGGGCGCGCACCACATCATCAGCCACCTCACCCCCTAACACGCCACCATGTCATCATCGGGGCCTGCACCACTTCATCAGCCACCTCACCACCACTCGCAGCCATGTCATCATGGGGCCTGCACCACGTCATTTGTGGTGCCAAACATTTTAATGGTTTCAAATGTGTCTCGCCATGTCACCTCTAGGGCCCACCATGTCATCATGAGGCCATGCCACATGGCCCGCCGCCATGTCATCACTGGGGCGCGCACCACATCATCAGCCACCTCACCCCCTAACCCGCCGCCATGTCATCACCGGGGCCTGTACCACATCATCAGCACCTCACCCCCATCCGCAGCCATGTCATCACTGGGGCTCGCACCACGTCGCTGCCACATCATTTATGGTGCCACACATTTTAATGATTTCAAATGTGTCTTACTCAGGTTCGAAGCCATGACCTCTTGCTGCCCGAGCCTTTATAGTCACCATTTTGCCAGTTGAGCTGAAATGATTATGCAATCTTTATATGAAATATTAAATATATATTATTTATCTACATACTAATATATACACATACATATTTATAAGTCAATATATGATTAAAAAATACACATATGTTTTATTTTCAATTATTAATATCATAAAATGTTTTATTTATATATATTTATATTTATATGAATATTTATATTATATGTTTTTAAAATCTTAAATAATTTTCCTGTAAATATATTTTTTTCTCTAGTAAGAAAAAAATTATTTTTCTAGCTGACTTTTAAATTTAATTTTTATTTGTAAATAAAAATAATTATATATAAAATGTTTATGATCCATATGTTTTAATATTTTATTATTTTATGTTATTTTTTGCATAGTCATGTCTTCTAATATATATCGTATATTATATTATTTAATAAATTATATTATATATATGCTTAATATATATTAGAGGTGGGAGGGGACCGGATAGAATCAAGTTTTATGTCAGCCCAGATGATTCAATGATTAATGTGATATAGTCCTACAGCCCAAATAGTTCAATTATGAATGTGTTAAACTATTATGGTATTCCCAACAAAATGTGTTTAATACTTTACAAAGCTACATATAAATATAAAAAATTAAAAAAAAACCTAAATATTATAATTTTGATTATCATAGGATTTAAAAGAAAATGTAATAAACTAAATCTGTTATAATTGGAGAATAAAAAAGATTAAAAAAAGTGAGAGAGTGAGGGAGAGGATTCAATGATACTTATTCTCTAAATATTATCATTACTTATTCTTTAGGAAAATAGATTAATAATCAATAAGCCTTATTTCGCTACTTGACATTACTTTATTAAACTTTTATATTATGTAAAAATATCAATACTACCAACACCCATAGGAGTTTGGGCTGAGAGTCTCAATCATAGCATGACTGATTATTCTCTTAGATTAACTACTGATCATGGTCTTGGTATGTTACTACTTCATCAATCATTATTAGTAATAAATAAATGAATATTAATTTATATGTTAAATATATTAGCAATTAATTACTTAACCTAAAAAAAATTCCTCCAAATATAGGATTGATCATATTAGATATTATATGTTAGCTTGTTCTTCTAATTTTCTTTTATTGGTGTCCTCCTTATTCTCTTTTATTAGTGTAATCAATCCATTTATTAATTAAAGAAATTATCCTAATAAGAATAACATATTTCATTAATTAAGATGAAGGAAGAGTAAGGATAAATATAGAATGGATTCAATGCTTCGACCATTCAAGTCCTTATTTTCAAATAAAAAAAATGCTTTCAAAATATTTAAAATATTACAAATGAAAAGAAATAGTAAAATACTTTGACTTTTACCAAAGATATTAAATAATCTTTATAATACAAAATATATGTAAACTATCTTATTTTTTATTATAAAATTGTACAAATATAACACAATTATTATTTCAATATGTTATTTAATAATTTTTAAAATAAAAATAATAAAAATTCAAAAAAATTAGCTTTAGTGACGACAGAAAGAGTCGTCGCTGAAAGTGTGACTTTCGGGGATGATACCAAAATGTTGTCACTAAAAGTCATACTTTCAGCGACCACAGAAAGAGTTGTTGCTGATAGTATGACTTTCAGCAACGACTTTTTTTGTGTCGTGACCGAAAGTCACACTTTCAGCGACGACTCTTTCTATCGTCACTAAAAGTATGACTTTTAGCAACGACTTTTTTGTGTCATCCCCAAAAATCACACTTTCAGTGACAATTCTTTCTATCGAGTCATCGCTAAAAGTATGACTTTTAGCAATGACTTTTTTGTGTCATCGCCAAAAGTCACACTTTCAACGATGACTCTTTCTGTTACCGCCGAAAGCCACACTTTTAGCCACGACTCTTTTTATGTCATCATCGAAAATCACACTTTCAGTGATGACTCTTTCTTTCGCAGCCGAAAGTCACACTTTTAACCACTACTCTTTCTGTCATCATTGAAAGAGCACTTTTAGCAATGACTTTTTCTTGTGTTCACTAAAAGTCTATTTTTTTGTAGTGAAAATTAAACATTAGATTGGTCCCATATTGTATTTATATCGAGGCTTTTTATCATTATCCTATAAGAAAAAAATTATTTATCAAGATGTAATAAGATCATAAGTATTTAACACAATATGCACATCGGTGGTAACAAATGCGACTTCTCTTCTCAAAAAACCAAGAGCCACTTACACATTCTTCTTTATTTTATTTTTTGTTTTATTTCTTTTAAACTTAAACCACACTCCCAGTCCCAGCTCCCATGCACATCCCCTATTACATCATCCCCTTCCCTCTTTCCGTCATTTTCCCTCCCCCTCTTACACGTACTCACACACACTTAAATTTCTTTAAATAAGAAAATTTAATTTTTAATAAATTTATATATTTAGACAAATATTTAAAAGATATTAATATCAATAAAATTATATATTATATTTAAAGCACATTAAGTATATAAGCTGAAGTACCTAAGTTTTTTATGTTATAAATTTCATCTCCTTACTATCTATCCATAGTTGAATATTTCACCAATTCTAGTTCCCTATTTTTCATGGAAAGATTATAAATCAAATGTAGGACTTGCCAAACACACAAATCCTAAACTCATCAAATAATATATATAAAAAATAAATATGTTAATTTATTTAAAGAATATAAATATAAAATTTTGTAAACATGTGAGAGATGAAAACTTTATAAATAAAATAATATAAACATTTTTAAACACAAAAAAGATTAAAATAGAAGTCAGTAATAATTAATCTGATAAAGTGATAATTATACTTAAGATATTTTTAAGGCCTTTAAAATAAACTGTCAAAAATATTTTAATTTAAGATGTTAAAAATTACAACATTAAAAATAAAAATAACTTACTTCTTTGAAAAAAAAATTATAGAATATTAAAAAATTACAACCTTCTTTTTTTTTTTTTACCACTATAGCCTTCGTTTTGTTAAAATTACAATCTTAAAATGAATAAGTTTTGTTTATTTAGACAATGTTGACAAGATGAAAAATATATACAAGTTGATGATGTAATTAAAGTGTAAGAATTAAATATTTAATCTTTTATAATTCAAATATTTTAACAAACTAAAATAAGTATTCACAATTAAAAAAATAAAAATTACTTATTTAAGGTTATAAATATTTATTTTAATTATTACAAATATTTTATTATTATTTTTTACGTTTACTAATATATAATAATATTAAAGATGTGGATTTTATTTATTTATATATAAACATAAAACATAAAAAAATATAGATATACAAATGTACATATAATTATATTATATTTATTATTTATATTGTAATTATATTAAAAACATATTAAGTATGTACATCTTTTTCATATATATATATATATTTATAATTACTATTGTAACACCTTACACCAGAACACCTCATAACTTAACCAAACACTTAAAAAACCAACGAAACACAGCTCAAACATCTCAATTATAACTTCGAAAATATCAGAGCAACGGAAAAATATCCAAAATATACCAGAATTAGGCTGGGGCCGCGACCGCTATAGTACCGCTACGGCCTCTATAACAACCTACTCCCAATCACCTTCAGACTTGACCAAAACCTTCACAATACCAATCAAACGCAACCCAAACATCTCAAAACAACTTCTTAATACTTCAGAACAGCGGAAATGAACCAAACAACACCAAAAACTAGGCTGGGGCCGCAGTCGTTACAGTACCGCCACGGCTCTAGACCTCTCCTATCTCACCACGCTACTGGACTTCATTGCGCCGCGGTCTGCTACCTGGCGCCATAGTGCCCCCTACTGGTTTTCTATACCAGCAAACATTAACCACCAGGGCAAACTTCCGATGCGCATGACTTTATGCTCCGACCTCCGATTAACTTGATTCCAACTCTTACAAGTCAATCTAATCCCAATTTATCCATAGACACCAACTTCACCTCAATCCAACTCCGTATAGAGATTCTAGACCCCTGACACCGTTTTGGCTACTTATTGACCAAAACTCACCACTAACCACCTCTGTTCACCACCAAGCTATACCGCAAGCATACGGGCTGAGGTAATAGTAAAGTAATGAGTGAGTATCGTTTCCACAGGGACTTAGATTAAAAGTGATCAAACGTTAGATATTGCATTTTCAATTAATTCGAGTAAAGTAATTAAAAGGTTCACTATTTGATTAACTTCTAGTTTGAAAGACAAGCGTATAAAATCAGCAACAATGACAACTAGGACTTGAAGAATTCAAAGAGACCTAGGATTATTCATCCCTCTTGTATTTCATAAATACTCAATTAAACTCTTGTTACAATTGTTCTTAATGCAAGATTATGTTAGTCAGGATAATAATTTAGCTATATGTCCTCTCTCGAATCTCCACATAGCTATTTAGTTTAATTAATTATGCAATCCCTTAACTAGTTAATTAAACTCTCGAATTCAATTCAAATCCTAAGTGACTATATGAGGTTAGTGAGTATATCTCTATCCCAATAACACAATTCTTCACTCAACAAAGCAAGATTCAAGTTCTCACATGACTTAACTCAAGTTCTCTTTATAAGCTAGCTCTCTCAAACATAACTTAAATAAACTAGACAATCTTATTGATGGCCAAACAATAAAAAGCATTAAGAATAGAGCTAAATCAACATAAAGATGACATTAATCACAAATATAACAGAGAAATGAGTATTTAATCCATACAAGGGTTCAGAATAATCCTAGAAATGGAGCACTAGCCACTCATGTTCAACAAAATCATAACAAAATATATCTCAATTAGCATCATTATTGAACACAAGTAAGAAAAGGAAAATGGAGATGTAAGAAAACCAAAGAGGGAAGCTAAAATCTCTTCAATACTTCAAACCCTAGCTTAAATCTCCTTCAAGAAGCCAAACCCTAGCACACCCAAGCTTCCAAAGTTGAGTTCTGGACATCCTCCTCGTGCCCTAGCTCGGTCTCTCGAATATTTCCCCAAAAACTCTTCAAATACTTCGTTCAACTGAAGCTTCTTGTTTTGTTGACAAAGGGTTGGCGTCGCGGCTCCAGGATCCAGGCCACGGCTTCGTGTCATCACCGTGCTGTTTAGATCACTGGTTGTCATGGGGCTGCGGCCTCATATTACAAAGCTGCGGCGTGGGCATCGCAATCTGGTCCTCATTGTCTCCCATGAGGATGTAGCTTAGTTCCATAAAGCCGCGGAGTAGAATTCTTCAGAAGCCTTCTCCTTTCTTTTCCTGGTCTCCCAACTCTACTAAGGGGGCTTGGTTGCTCCACTGCTTTCCTCATAAGATCTGCAACAAAAATGAGGATTTAAAATCTTTCATGGGAATCAAATAATGCATAATAGGGTAAAAACATACTACTATGCATTATTAGGATTAACTTATACATTTTCCTATCTTGAGTGTAAAATATGTATAAATATGAATACTTAACTCAAGGAAAATACGTTGAAAAGATGTAATTTGGTATGATTAACAACCTCTAATTGCTACCAAAGATAAATGGTCACTTAAAGACCATTCATACAGGTCCAAAACCCCCAAATCAACTTATCCAAAGAGTTTTCACCTCAAAGGAACCACTCCTCTAAGGTTTGATCCCCTTGAACCCCAACTTGACAAAAAAGGCTGCAGGCCCTATAACACACCAACAAGGCTCAAATACACTCTAGGCTCACAAACACCACCATACTGTCTCCCAACATCCAAAACCATGTAACCACCATAATACAACATACACATCACATACAACACAATTCCACATGCATAACCATACGTACATCCATCCATAACAATCCTTATCCATGTCGTACATTCATTACAGAACCTTCTATCCTACTTGGCACAAGATACATATCCAAAACACATATATACTTCATAGACCTAGCATTCCCACATTCGATGCTACTCCCTCGACTTCTCAGGACTAGTGCTAGAACGGTCACCTGAAAGGTTAGTTCATGGGAGAGGGGCGTGAGATAATGTCTCAGTAACTGGGGACAATCACACACACACACACACACATATCTTATACAACTCATGAATGCAATGTGAAATGAATGGAATGCATGTCTCCCTCGCATACAGCTAGAACCACGGGCTATCGTCGTAACAGGACATTTCATATAGGTTATTCCCTTTCAACAGTTGGTGAAGACTGATTCTAGGACATCACCAAGCTCACCTTACACTAATGCAACCCGGCCAAAGGTTACACTAGTACTCAGACCGTGGCTCTCCTTCCCTTTGACCACCTAAAATTGGTGGTGATTTAGGGAAGGTGCAGTTCACTGCAGCCTAACTCCCCTGACCATAGGGGAGGATTTAGCGACAGAGATCTCATCCTCATCCTTCCTAATCATATCTCATATCATCATATTTCATATTATCATATATCTTATCGTATCGTCATCACCACTCAATCAACCATATATCACAATCTCACAATACCATGTGGTGATGTTCATATCATCATATAATCATCATCATCAGATGTCACAATGTCATGTTTGTATCATGTCATGTCATGTCAATATCATCATCTCTAATCATCATCATAATCATTATAGTGATCATAATCATCATCTAGCTGTGTGCATACTACTATATATAGAAAACAGTACACACAAACACAAATATATTGTGGTATGGAAGAAACATGTATATATATATAAATATACATAATATCATACAATACAACAATATAATACAAACAAACACCCGGTTACCTTAATTGTCTTTATCACACACACATGGTTTCCACAAGTTTCTTGAGTTGTCCAACACGCTTGAACCCTTCTCAGACTACCAAATAACCTTCACAATATCAATTCCTCAATTAACTACATATACCAATAAACCAAACATCACAATTCAACTACTTTAACCTAACCCAATGTTTCAACACCCCTTTTATGCATCATTAAGCTCCTAGGAACCATTCAAACACCAAAAAATCCCATACACTTTAGATTCCCAAGAGCCTTAACAAAAAATAACCTAGGGTTAAGCTCAAATCAAACATACACCTTTCAAAACTCACATCCAAGCAATAAAAACACTAAAACACACTTCGTTAACCCCATATCATCTATTTCAATTGGTGGATTCCGTCCCAAACCGGAAATCTCAACATACAACTGAAAAACCCCAAATTTAAACCAAAGAAAATAGGGAGGGAGGAATAGAAATCACTTACCAACTTGAATCTAAGCTCTTGGACACCAGAAAACACTGCCAATGGCTGAAATCTTCAAACCCTAGTAGAACTCCCTCATTTCTCCTCCATTTCTCCTTCTTCCGTCCGATTGAAATGATTTGAATTTAAACAAAAATCTAGATTCTTACCGCGGCTCCAAGTAAGTTCGCCGCAACGTCGATGCTTCCAACCGGAAACTTCATTCTGGAGCTCTCCTTGCCGCGGAGGCCTTACTTCTTGCCATGACGTGGAGCACTTTCTGCCTCCACTTGAACCTTCCTCTATCCTATTTTCCTCCGATTCTGCACATAATGCCAAAACAAAGTCATGAGGGATGTTATAGCCTCGGACCCCTTTATTTCACTAGCGTCGCGGTGCCCCATTGCTGATGCCATATCAGCAAAATTCATCTCCTAAGGTGAAATTTTGACGCATATAATTTTATGCTCCGACCCCCAATTGACCTAATTCCAACTCATACAAGTCAATTTTGTCCCAATCTATTCACGGACATCAATTTCACTTCATTCCATCTCCGTATGAAGATTTTAGACACTTGACACCGTTTTGGTCACTTTTTGACTAAAACTCATAACTCACATTTCTCACCAAAGGAAATTTGACCATTCGGGACCATTCACACAAGTCCAAATCCACTTAATCAACTTGTCCAAAGAGGTTTCACCTCAAAGGAACCACTCCTTTGAGATTTGACCCCCTTAAACCCCAATTCCTCACAATGGGCTACATGCCCAAAAACACACCAACAAGGCCTAAATCCATTTTGGGCTCACACACATGATCAAATCACCCCACAGATACACACACCGACCATACATAACCCAAATCAACATCAACCTCATATATAACCATCACATTTATCTACCATACAAAGGTAACACTAATGTTCAGATCGTGGTTCTCCTTCCCCTTTCCCACCACGAATTGGTAGCAATTTAGGGAAGGTGTAGTCCACTATGCGCCTTTTCCTCCTGGCTATAGGAGGCAATTTAGCCGCAAGGATCCCATCCATATCCTCCCTAATCATATATCATCATAATCATATCATATATCATTATCACCACCTGATCGCCATATACCTCACAATGCTATGTGGTGATGCTATGCATCATACCATATCACATCATCATCACATATGTAATCATTATTATAATTATCATCTAGTTGTGTGCATACCATGATATATAGAAAATCGTACACACAAACACATCTATATCGTGGTATGAAAGAAGCATGCATATATATACAAATATACATAATATCATACAATAAATACAATACAAGCACTTGGTTACCTCAGGTTGTCAATTCCACAAGCTTTCTTGAACGCCAATCCCACGACTAGTCTTCTACAATTAACTAACCATCTTAACAATATCATAATACCTCAATTAACATATAATCCAAATACCCAAATTCCATAATTCAACCAATTAGGCCTAACCCAAGATTCCAACCCCACATTCATGCAGCATTAAGCTCCTAGAAACCATTCAAACATCATTCAATCCCATACATTTCAGATTCCCAAGAGCCATAACTGAAAACAACCTAGGGTTAAGCTTAAATCATGTATACACCCTTCAAAACTCCTACCCAAGCAACAAGAACACTAAATCACACTCCATTAACCCATTTCATCCATTTTAATAGGTGAATTTCGGTCCAAACCAAAAATCCCAACTTATACATGAAAATGCCAAGTTTAAACCAAAGAAAATGAAGATAAAAGAGTAGAAATCACTTACCAACCAAGATCCAAGCTCTTGGATGTCGGAAAACACTCCCAATGGCCGAAAAACTCAAACCCTAGCACCGCTCCCTCAGTTCTCCTCCTTTTCTTTTCCGTCTGTTCATCCGGAATGATTCAATTTTAAACAAAAATCTTGAATCTCACCACGGCTCCAGATAAGCTCACCGCGGCGCCACTAGTTTCAGCCAGAAAATGCCACTGGAACTCGCTCTCGCAGTGGTGTGGAGCTCTTTTTCCTCCACGTTGAACCTTCCCCTATTATATTTTCTCTGGTTCTACACACAATGCTAATATAAATGTCATGAGGGTTGTTACACACCCAGTTACCATAGGTTGTCAATTTCCACACACACGATTCCATGAGCTTCTAGAGTTATCCAGCACACTTGAACCCCTTTCGGTCAACCAAACAACCTTCACATTACCACAAAATCCTCAATTAACATAATATATCAAATATCCAAATTCCATAATTCAACCATATAGGCTTAACCCAAGGTTCCAACCTCATTTTCATACATCATTAAGCTCCTAGGGACCATTTAAATACTACTCAACCACATACATCTCGGATTTCATATTTCCACACACGATACCAACCTAGGTTAAGCTCAAATCATATATACTCCCTTCAAAACTCATACCCAAGGATCACAACCACTAAATCATACTCCATTAACCCCATTTCTTCCATTTTAATTGGTAGATCTCTGCCAAAACCAAAAACCCCAACATATACCAAAAAAATCCAACTCAAAACCAAAGAAAAATGGAGAGGGAGGAGTAAAGATCACTTACCAATGGGAATCCAAGCTCCAATGGGTCAGAAAACACCTCCCAATGCTGAATCTTTCAAGCCCTGATGTAGCTTCTTCTTTCTCCTCTGTTTATCTCTCGCCTTCTCCTTCTCGATCCGACTAAAATGTTTCTGATTTAAACTAACATGGGGCATGGCGCCGCAGTAGGGGGTAAGTTTGCTGCAGCGCGAGTGCCTTTAATCAAGAAAATATTTTAGAATCTGTAGCTCGATCACCGCAATGGCCCTGCTCCTTGCTGCGGCGTGGAGCTCATATTTCCTCCACTTGATTCTTTCCTCCGTCCTGGCCCTTCGGTTCTACACACAATGCCAACGATACTTGGTTAATTAAGGATAATGTAATAAGGATTGTTACATTCTCTCCTCCTTACAAAAATTTCGTCCTCAAAATTTCAACTCTTACCTCAAGAAAAAATTTATGGAAACCTCCTTCACAAGGATTCTTCTGTCTCCCACGTGACATCATTGGTAATCAAGCCACTCCACAGTACCTTTACTAATTTAATAGTCTTATTTCTCAACTGCTTCTCCTTTACATCAAGAATTTGTAATGACGTGACCTCAAAAGTCAAATCCTATCGTACTTGAACTTCCTCATCATCAATTATGTGAGACGGATCCGAATGATACTTCTTGAGTTGAGACATGTGGAAAACATCGTGCAATCCAGCAAGATTAAGTGGTAGAGTCACTCGATACGCTACTAGCCCAATTCACTAGAAAATTTGGTATGGACCTATATATCGCAAAGTGAGCTTCTTCACTCTAATTGATCTCCTAACACCTGTAGTAGGAGTGACCTTCAAAAATACATAATCTCCAGCATTAAATTCCAATGGTCTCCTTCTCCTATCACATAACTCTTCTGCCAACTCTAAGCTCATTTTTCCTCCACTTGATTCTTTCCTCCGTCCTATGTCAAACCTTAACCTTAGAAACCATTTACTATTCATCCTTAGTGGTTTTAATTCCAATTAGATGCATTTGGAATTAAATTTGGGCCAAATTAAAAAAATTCCAAAAAAATTACCAAAAGTCACTATTCATTTAGTAACTACAATAATTTGGTTGAACTTTGAAAAATTATAATTAATTCTAGAAAAATCGTTTAAGAGTGATTCAAATTGCTAAATTCATCTCTTAAAGTACTCTATAAGGGAAAAAATATTAATTTGGAACTGCATTGGGCAAATCACTATAGTAAATTTCATGAATTTACTTGCAATTTTTACTCTAATTTTTTCCAAACTTCATTCCATAAAATTCTATGTTGCCATTCTTTTAATAGTAGTCATATAACATATGTAGAATTGATCTAAAGTAGACTTTTATTCATTGTATAAGAGTCACACGTAATTTATATAATTATAATATAAAATGTCATTGAACTTTGATATTACATAAACATCAAAATATATTTCCTATTTCTAAACATTTCTCATGAATCCTCCTTTATCTCCTTGCCTTCACATGATTTGGACCTAATTATGGTTAGATATTTGGTGGGGTGAGATTTAAGAAAATCCCAATAATATCATAATCTCATTCTTAGCATAACATTTAAAAATAATTGCAAGAAACATGATTTCATTTTGGCATGGTAACATTTAAGATCAAAAGGCATCTTTTAACATGTTCATCATGCTCTTCACATATTCATGCTTGTTCATGCAAAATTTATAGCATGTTCATCATTCTTTCACCATTTTGATCCAACATCATCATCATATTCATAACATAAACATGTTTTCTACCTACCAATTATAGAAATACAAGATCTAAACAATCATTTAGAAATAACATGCAAGAAATGGAAAAGATGTTACCTTAAACTTGCAAACCTTCCTCTCCTCTTCTCCTCCTTCTCTTTATAACTCACTCTCTCACTAGTATATGATGAAATTTTCAAATTTGGTGTGAAGAATGGAGGGGAGGAAGAGCTTATTTATAGACAACAAGAAGCAACTCCATCCATTGGTTTTAATTTTCATCCAAGTGCTAAAAATTGCACTACATCACCACTTTTCTCCTCCATACACCTAATTTCTTCTCCTAATTGGTATCTAATTAATTTTTCCTCTCTTGTCATCAATTTGGATGCCATTTTCTTCTCCAATTAAAGCAAATATTGTATCATTATGCTTACATAAACTTACTTCATCCAAGCTTCCAATTTTGATACCTAATCTTTTACATATTATCATGCATGGTGGCTTATTCTTCTCCACTCCTTTTTCTTCTTATTTGCATGCCATTTTGAGGTCAAAATCAATCCAAGATGATGCCTTTAATTATTTGTGTTTAAATCATTTAATTCTTGGCTCAATTTCAACATATACCAGGTTTTAAGGCTCCAATTATGTAAATTTTGTTTGATAAAATTTTTCTTGCATAAATATATTTAAAATATGAATTTCAAACTCATTATAACTTTAATTAATCATTTCTAAGCCCATATAATTTATTTTAGAAAAATATTTTACCTTATTGGGTTATAACTTAAAACACCGATAAAATTAGTCCTGGTTAATTTTTCTTGTAACCTCTCTGCATAAATAATTATTATAAATCTTCTAAAATTATTTTGGACTTATTCTTGACTATTTCATAGTCTACTGAGTTTCCTATAGTTTAATCAGTCTGGAAATCAGGTAAATTGGGCTTATTGGGCCCTTTATCCTTTCTTGACTTTTAATCAGTCTGGAAATCAAGTAAATTGGGCTTATTGGGCCCTTTATCCTTTCTTGACGTGGTTTGAACTATTCTTATCAATAATACTTCTGAGCCTCCAAAAATCATCCTTGGCCTATTAGGGTTTTCTACACCTTTATTTGGCCTCCATGAATAGTACTCTTGGCCCTTTAAGAAACCAATGTAGTCTTACTGGGCCCGGATTCCAATTTTGGCCCAATATCCATTAGAGCGATTCTTTGGCTATTTAAACCTTATAGAAAAATCCAGTATCTCTTTTTATGCCATAATATATTTGAGTTTCCTGATCCATACTTATTTTCTAATTTTTATTAATTTACAAATTATGAAACTTCGGATCAATTTTCTACTCAATATATCTATTTTCTAGTTTTACTTATTAGAGTATTATTTCTTACGATAATTTCCCGAATCATCTTCTATAATCAGTCTTAGCAAATACTGAACAAATAATTTGTTTGAGAAAATGACACTTATGTCCCTCTTTTTGTCTTTTTGTCTTTTTGCTAATAATTAATATTTACAATTATGCCATCCAACTTTCTTTGTCATTTGGTCCCTTGGTCCCTGATCATCCTTTGCAATTTAGTCCTGGTTTGATTTACATAATATATTTAAGCTCTTTTAATTCTAATTATCTAGTAATTCTCTAAACCAGAATACAAACAAAATCACAAAAATTTAGATGTTACATCCTGACCCTCCAGTTCCGCACACAATGTCAATGACACTTGGTTAGTTAGGGATAATATAATGAGGGTTGTTATATTGATAGGGTAAATCGGGTCAAACATCAACTTGGCCCAACGTTAGACCAAAAAGCCCTCACTTTTTGGTGGAAAAAAAAACTAGCTCAACATAACCCAAGATGATCTAGTAAATGACCAAACCTAGCCGCCCAACACCATTTCAAGGTTGGCTTAGTTACAAAACAAGTTTCTAACCAATAATATATCCAAAAAAAAAAAGTTTCCAACCAAAAATAAAATTAATTCTTCATTCATCAAGAGTATAATTATTTCTTCTAAAATATATTTCATTCAAAATAATGTTGAAAGTAACATTCTTCAAAATTATCAATACTCAACAATTATACATTATTTTTACATAATATTAAGTTAAGTGATTATTAATTTAAAATAGTAAATAAAATTAAAAAATTAAAATCATAAAAGTCTTCATAATAATTATAAAATTAACTATTATATAAGATATATATACCATGAAAAATAATCCTGTAAAATCAATTAAAGTTCAGAAAAAATTTATAAAATGTGATATTCGGTTGAAAAGGTGAATCTTAATACAGCATTAACGGCCTTCACGTTATTCATTCACTTATTAAAAGGAATAGAGCCTTTCACATTTTTTGGTTTTTGTTTTGTCCGCTTTTTCTGAAATTCGGTTGAAAAAGTTGGTCTTATTTTTTCACTGACACTTATATAAAATTTTTATGAAACTAAAAACTTGACAAAATAAGTTGTTTGACAGTGAAAATGGAAGAAAAATGTGACAAAACCAATTTTAAGGCATAAAAGAATCTTATTTCTTTCAATTATTTTCATATATAACATTCACGCACTCCGCCGACTTATTTTGATGAACTGAAGCAGTCACATTTTTCGTTTAACTTTTTTTGTCTTTCTTCGTAAATTTTGGGAGAAAAAGCGAATATTAATATTACATACATATACATATACATATACATATATATATATTATTTGCTTTCCCTATCTTAATTATTCTGTATAATGCACATTCAAGTTCAATTCCTCCCAAACATAAGCTTCGATCTTACTCTCTTTCAAATCATCACTCTCTTCTCTTTCTCCTCTCTTCATCCTAGTACAAAAAATCATTTTTACATCTTCAATCTAGATCGATTTTGTAAGGAACCAATCTAAAAAAATGGCTGATGGCATTTTTATAATTAAATTTGTTTAATTTGAACTTTCTAGATCAGTTATTTAAAATAATCGATCAAAAGAATTGATATCCGTCATTCGTTTCAAAAACAGAGAATGAGAAACAAAAAAAGCATCTCAGTTTCAGTGCCCTCCCCTTGTAAATCATTCCTCCCTCACTTTTTCTCCTTCCTTCGTCACTCATCGACGCTCCTTTGCTTTCTCCGTCATGGCGTCCGATGAGCCCACTTGTTCCTTTCCCTCTGACCTTGCAATTTTTCTTTCCATCGTTGTTTGCCACTCACCATCAACTAACCTATTGATTTAGGGTTCAACTAATTCTTGTCTCCTTCTAGATGGATCTGGTCACTTTTCACCTTCCTCTATTAGTTTTCTGTCCTTTATTCGTTTTCTTCCTTTCTCCTTCTCACCGCCGGTGAAACCCATTGGCCAATGTCATCTCTCTCCATCACTTTAACGACTTCGTCTCGCAAAAAGGCATGATGTTCATGGTGTGCATTTTGGTCGAGCTACGCAGAGGATTTGAATGCAATAGTTAGCGAAGCTGATGGCAGAATCAGAGCAAAAAGAATGAGGGTTTTCCTCAATCGTATCTTCTTTTTGAGTAATTTATGCTTTAAACTATCGTTAATATTGTAGATTGTAGGGTTTAATTTGTTCTATGTCTTTCTAGCTAAACTAGAAGAGACTAAGCCTAAATTAAGGGAGGCAGAGGATAATTGGGTTAAAGCATTGGAAGGTACATCTTTATGCTTACTTCTCAACTTGATTTGGTGGATTTTAATTTGAATTTCTCAGAGGTAAATTGTATAATTTCGTAGTCTTAAATATCTGAACATGTTAGCTTTTAGTGATTAAGTGGTAACTTATTACTTTTTGCAACTCTTTATTTAATCTCACTTTCACATAGTGAAGGCTCGTAAAGAGGCCAAGCATATGGCATTAGTGGATACTATTGCTTCTTCAAAAACTAGAGTTGAAAATCTTGAGTAGTGTTCAGGACAGATGAACCAAGAACTGAATCATTTATTTAATCGCATTCTCCTGGTAATGATCTATTTGTGAATTTACGAACTACATCTACTTCATAACAATCTTCTAGATGTTAGTAGACTTCCAGCTGGCTTAGTCTTTACTATCTCTTCACATATGTTTTTATATGCACTCTTGTACCTGTTTGATGCTCATCTTTATTATTGTGGTACTATGGAAGAGGAAAGGTGAATAGCATTGTCTCTATTAATTCTCTGGCATTTAAATAAAAGATGATTATATATATTTTTTATTATTTGATGAAGCCTTCATATAAAATTTTTGGCAAACATATAAAGTTATTAATAACATTGTGACTATAGTGTCACATGGACAATTGGAAAACCGTATTAGCTCTTGGTAAATGGGATACCAAGTTTAATAAGTCATTGTGACATTAAGGTACCTGCAATCTTACATGAGCTATGAAATCACAACTATGAAAATTTTGTTTGAAACCAACATTGTTGTTAAATGGCTAATTTGGCATATATTCAGTCACTTACCCACGGGGCAATGGAACACTTTGTTATATTCTAAACTCTTGGCATGTACTCATTAGCTGTGAAGTTCGCCTTAGAATATTAATGTTAACAACCCAAAAGAGGAGTGCTTTTTTATCATCTGTCATGCCTATATTTCACTTTAGGAGAGCTTAATCATTTGGTTAGTCAATTGTTCTGTCTCTCAACTATTTTAATTATATTGTCCTTTTCTTTTCTTGAATGAATAAGCTATTTATCAAGAAAAACAGAAAACTTTTGCTTCATATAAAAAGGAAATCCCTTAACCTAAAGAATGAAAGATTTTTCTGTGTTAATGCATAATAGTTGTGTATCTTTTTAACAACTACTTTTTTATTTGCTTACTGGCCAGGTTTCTTGAATCTGCTGTTGCATACAAAAATAAGATTGGTATCTTCATTTATTGCCTAGGATTACTCACGATAACCTCCTGTTGACCTCATCGGTATTCTCCTCCTCTTGTAGTTTTCTCTTTGCATTACTTGTATTCTTAAGGATGTTTTGGAATTTAGCATGTATGGTTACCCAATATCATGAGGCCATCTTTGCACAATATTAGTTAGCAAGAGATTTCTGTGTTAGGATCAAATCAAGGTAGCAACAATTTAACTCTCAAGGGGGTGTCATAAGGATATGGAATCTGTCCTTTTTCAGTATCTGTACTTCTTTAAGTATTATAATATGTAGTTCTGTTCTTGGCTTATTAATGGTTTGTATCTTGTTCGGTATGGTACTATGACATAGAATTATAGATACCCCACATTTGCTCTTGTTTCAAGCTAGTGCTTGCCTTTTCTATTCAGAAAAAGACTTGAAAGTGATTTTTATGCATACAACTGTCAAAAGTATGTATCATGCTTACTTATTGCATCTTTTTAACTCTTCATCCCAAAAAAGGCTCCAATCTGCACAACCCTACTTCTCATATCATTCTATAACCTACCATCCTCTTCTTCCTATATTTTCAGCTTCACTCATTCTTATTCTATATGCTGAAAGCTATATGCTTGAAGATGTTGGTCAGAACTGTAAGGGACTTGACAGTGAAGAGTGTTTGGCTGGAAAAACTATGGTTGCTCATAGGGGTTATAACTATACCCAAGATACTAATGGACTAAGATTTTCCACTTTTTCGTCTCTTATTTGTCTTTTTTGCTTTTGTCTTGTTTTTCTAGGTTTTTATGTATATTCTTTCTTAGGTTTTGTCATTATGTAATGAATAGAGAAAGAATATTATCTCATTTATAATGCAGACAAGTTATATATGTAATATCAAGTTTGTTTTGTTTCTTGCAGGATATGTTCATCTTAATCTAGGATCAATATCATTCAACAAATTATTGCAATACTGTGATATGGGGTATGGAATTCGATTGTTTAAAGTGAGATTGGACTTAGACATGAGATGATGTTTGTTCTAAAATTAACAGTATGTTGATGGGATAGCATAATTGCAGTTACTGGTATTATTTGCCAAAGCTGTGTTTGGTTTATGATAAGGGTGTTGATGTAGTGTTTTCAAATAATCTGCTATGGCTTGAACACATAATTTTAGCTATAACTTCCTTTCCATTTCATTTGTCATACCTGTAGTATCTTCTATGTGGCGCATATTGCATATCTACTAGCCTTTGAATTTACTCCTTTCAGTTTTATATTATGCTAAATGCTTTTTAATGTATATTCAAGTTCTAGTTATTAGTGGTGGAGATAGAGGGGTTGTGAGGGAATTAAGTATCCTGCCATAGTTCTATGGAGCATCTTAATATTTGATTATCTCATATTAATAAAGTATACTTTCTAGATCGGTTATGAGTTGAAACCGATCTAGAAAGTCTTCCTTGGCACATTATATCTAGTTTTTTTATGATTTTCTAGACCAGGTGTTTAAACAACCGATCTAGAAAAATCTTTTCTAGATCGGTTAGATAACCGGTTTAGAAAGGTGAACTTTCTACATCAGTCACTTCTATATCTACACCTAAACCGATCTAGAAAGTCCATTTTACTCGATCTAAAAAGTGCCTAGTGTAGTAGCTCTTTCTCTCTTCAAGATCATATGCATATATTCAAACATTCTCCTTTGAAGCTTTTCAATGTTCTTCCAATGTTTTTGTTATATCCCATAGTTCATTTCCTTACATATGTTTCAATTTCCAGTAAAATCATTAATGGATTTTTATTTAATAGCATATCTTAAAGTTAGACTATAGATGGCATCACTACAGCAATCTCATAGATTCAACAAGCATCTGTTTGACACATCATTGAAGTTAAAATTTCAAGGATCTCATCAATTATATATTTTACTCACAATCTAAGCATTAAAAGTGTCTCTCCCTGAAGTTCTACATTTTAGAGAATAGAAAGCTAATATACGTATACATAAATATAGAAAAAATGATTTGATTGCTTATAATTCTATATGGTAGTGAATGTTGGGCTTTGAACGGACAACAAAAGTATAAGAAGGGAGTAGCAGAGAAGAGAATGTTGAGATGGATGTGTGGTCATACAAAATTGGATAAGATACGAAATGACTGTATACAAAGCAAAGTTGGAGTAATACCTATCGAGGAGAAAATGGTGGAAAATCTTTTAAGGTGGTTTGAGCATGTATAAAGAAGAGGGCAAGAGGAGCCAGTGAGGAAAGTTGATCAAATGGCTTAGAGCCCTATCAAAAGGTGTAGAGGAAGACCAAAAAGGATACTAAGGGAAGATATAAGGAATAACCTTTTCAGAAATGATTTATCTGAGGAGATGGTATTTAATAGAGCCCATTGGTTTCTTATAATCCATATAGTTGACCCTACTTAGTAGAATAAGACTAATATTGTTGTTGTTGTAATAATTTTTCATCAATTTTACACAGATAGCAGAAGCAACCAAAGCTGATCATCGCCTTGAGCCAAGTAATTCTAGGTGTGTTCTTGTTTCCAACTTAATCACTTTGACATACATATATATATATATGAACAATAAGTAGTATATATTTATTCACTAAAAAAGGACAAGTTCTAGTCGTGCTTTTAAAAAGGCGCCCTAAAACGTCATTTTAGGGTGCATTTTGAAAAGCTCCACCAAAAGCATCATGAATGAAGGAACTTTTTAGAAAACACCACTGACTTTTTCTTGAAGTGCCCTTAGAACCACCACTAATAGTGATGCTTTTAAGGAAGCACAAACAAAAGTTCCAGTAGTATCCATACGTCAAAAAGATTTTTTGCTTAAGATTTATCAATGCCAGTGTCTTTGGCCAAATGTGCTGCTAATGCCAACACTTGCTACCCTCCATTGCATATGTAAATATTATGGATATGTTCTCTATGCATTTCCTACTGTCCATAGCATACTTGCATTGTATTATAAATAGCTTGCTTTTCGGACACATGAATATAAGGTTCATCAGAAGAAAATCATAAAGCTTCTAAGATGGAAAATCTTAGTCTCTAAATTTGTGAACATATATCGTTCAAGAAATGAAGTTCTTGAACAGATTCCTAGATAGATGATTTCTATAAGTAGAAAAACTACAGCTCTTGCTAGATGATCATTGTAATGTTTTGACAAGAAAATTTTCATGTGTGTATCTTTTCACATGTCATATGCATAAAGAAATGAAAGAACTGAAAGCTTAGCACAAAGCAAAATCCTTTTGTTTTGGTGATGAATTGAGACCTAGTCTCTCAGTATCTATCCAGAGACCAGAAGATGCTGATGTTTCCCAAAATGTTATTTTCTTTCTTTTACACTAACCCATGTGGGTCATTTGGATTGTATATTTAATAGTTTCATATGATAATTGGCAGGATCAGAGGAAACAACTAGGAAGATAAAGAATCCTGTGAGGGGGGAGATGTTACATCTTACATTTTAAAATTTTTCTTATGAACCAATAAAAACTTTAAAATTGAACAAAATTGTTCTTGCTATCTTAATGGCAATACAAATGTACAGATTCGTACAGTTTATTGGATAAACATTACTGTTAATTTTCGTATCCCTATTTCTATATGAAAACCAAACCTCAACTTTGAAAATTTATTTCTCTTAACATACAAATCCATTTGGTGAATACTTAGTATCTTTGGAAAGCTTTGTATGTCTACTTTCTAACCATATTTTGTTATACATTTATTCTAACTATATTGGCCAAAGCATCAACATATGTCATTAGGGGTCAGAAATAATGTCTACTAGAGCAGTTTAAATAAAACTTGAATAACTACAATTATATAAATCCAAATATAGTTAAACTAGTGTCATTTTGTTCCTGAGACATAGATTTATCCATACATATAGACACCAGAATTTTTAGAGATATATTTGATTTTATACAATAGTTTGAATCAAATAGTATAAAACAGAATATTAACAATTTTCAGCAAGGTTCCATCATCATTATTCTTAATGCTCCACATACTTTTCTTTGCCGTGATTTGGCCCTATCACTGGTTCACTATGGGGTGAGATTGGAAAAACTCAGTAATCAACTTGCACATGCTATCATGTTATCACAAAAACATTTGAAATCATATAAAACATAACATACTTTCATTAAATCATCAAAACTTCCATGTTCTTTAAGAAAATTTCAAAAATATAACGGCCTAATAAATTAGCATCCCGGGGCTTAGCGCTTAACATAAAATAGCCACCAATTATAAAAAAAAATTCATAACAGCAACAGGGCATCATCTGCAAATCATCATAACATATAAAACATTTATAAGCAAAAATATTAAATAGGGTAAGAGATTACCTTGAAACTTTACTAACTTTTCTTTGAACCTTACTTTCACTTAACTTTACATCACTTCTTTAACTTGATTGAAACCTAGAGCATCATTAAACCTTAAGCTAAATGAAAGAAGAAAGACACTAAAAGAGATTAGGAGAAGAAACTTATCTCTTTGAGACCTCCTCTAGCCTCTCTTTCCTTCCTCTCTTCCTTCTCCTTCCTTCTCTCTTTCTCTCTCTACATACCCTTCCTCCTCCTCTCTCTAACACCCTCTTGGTGTTACACAAATGAGCAAATGGCAAGTGGGGAAGGAGCCTATTTATAGGAAAAGTAGGTGAGTGTGAACCCTTGGATTGCTTCTTGATCTAAGGGTTCAAGTTTTTCCTTAAATATTTTATGATACTTTACCATTTTGTCCCAAAATATTTTTGGCTTTGTGAGAGAAATGAGCAAGGGCATTTTTGTCCAAAGATTTTTGGCCAAATAGTCAAAAAATGGATATGTACTTTTATTACTTTATCAGATCCATTCATATCTGATTTGTATACTTTTCCTTGAGTTTTTCTTTATATCCTATATCTTTATTTTTTTACTTTATCTATGTGACCCAATTATTTTTCTCTCTTTACTTTTTCATGTGTGGACCATCAGTCTTGTTTGCTTTTTATTATTCATCTCCCACAATATTTACTATTCCCGTGGGACCCGTATTTTATCGAACTTGTACTTTTTCTTCTCCAGACCCACATATCTAGTATCACTTATACTTTTAGCATGTACCGGAGTATTATACTATTATTATCTCTCTCTTCTATTGTAAAATGACCATTTTGCCCTTAACTAATGGCAAAATGATCATTTTGCCCTTTTAAGCCTCTTTTTAATATTTTTATAATATTTTGGGTCTTAAATTTATTTAATTAAATATTCAGGTTTCCCCAATCAACATAAATTAATCTAGAACATTTTAATATCATTTATAATATCATTTGGTCATAATATATATATATATATACATATATATATATATGAAAAATGAGATGTTAGAGAAAGTTGTATGCTTCAGTCTCCCAGAAGATTGCGTGATGTTCAAAGTATCAAAGACGTTGACAAAGTGCAAGAACGACTAGGGAAATGCATCGAGAGGATCCAATGTGGACAACGCATGCTACTCGAAGATGAATGATACGGTAAATTACGTACACGTCATTATTTTATTTACACCCTAAACCTTGAAAGCATCTCTCTTAATTTGAGCTCCACATCCTAAATATAAACTCATTATGATATGAGGTAAAGGATCCACAGGGTACCAATCCTATGATGGCAGTACCATCATGTTCCGATCAAACATTGTATTCCAAGTCGCTGGCACTCAAATTAAATGTGGCCATGAATTACTGGGTTATACCATTTCTAAGCTTGCGAGAGACGAGAGTAAGAAGAACAGAGGAGAAGAAGATGGAAGCAAACGAGAAATTTTTATTCTGAAAATTTGATAAAGCTTACGCAATTTACGATTGAGCAATACATGAAGCTAATGATCTAACTAAATCCACGTGTCTCTACTTACATCCACGTACGTGTCTACTACTAACCTAAGCTAACTCACAACTAATACTTATGAACATGTTATTTTGCTGATTCTTTACATTATATATTTTTATGAAAATTTTATAGGTAGTATTTATAACTTCGATCAGGTATTCCTTAAAAAATGCAAATACGAAAGGGTCGTTCTCTTAAATTTGTTCCTAATTACCATCCATCAGTTTGGAATACGTCCAGTTTTCCTTTTACATGGAATGCTTCTAATCACAAAAACAAGTCATACATTTCCTCGACGTTCACTCAACAACTCTCGATGGACATGCATGAACTGTTCTAGAGATAATAACTTATCAAACTTGAAGAGAGACACAGATTCAAATTATAATCAATAATTTATAGACAAACCTTAATCAGTTAGACCTCGTTGCATTATAACTTAATACACCCAGTTGACTAGATCAATCGGTTTGGTATTTGTGGCCTGCTAATATAATGTTATATTAGGAAAGATAGAAAACAAAAGAATGAAAGATGAGAAAAGTTCCAATTTCCAAGTACGAAGTGGTTAAAGAATAATTCCACTCAATGAATAAAATACTAATTGCTGCTCAAAACTTACCAGGTCTTAACCAGCTGCTTCAAGTACAAGTAATAAGAAAAGTTGACCCGATCAATTACTCCTTCTTATAAATACACTTATTCTAGCTCCAGCAACAATCTCATCTCTCATATACGAAAAATATATTCACAACATAGAATTAAAAAAGAGTTGGTAGAAGGTAGCATAAGATCGACAAAAAACATGAAAGCAGTTTACTCAGCCCTCATCGCCATCTTGGCTCTGGCATCTTCTGGTGCATTCGCTTTTGATCCTAGCCCTCTTCAAGACTTCTGCGTTGCTATCAACGACACCAAGAGCGGTGGTATTTACCCTCTTATACTTTTTCTCTCTCGAATGTAAAATCCCATTCTGATTATATATGCATGCACTTTCATATCTTTTAATTTTTTCTTATTTTTTTACAGTGTTTGTCAATGGAAAATTCTGCAAGGACCCCAAACTTGCCAATGCCAATGATTTCTTTTTCCCTGGGCTTAAGCAAGGAGACACATCTGGTGCACTTGGCTCAAGTGTTACTCTAGTTGATGTTACTAAAATTATGGGGCTCAACACATTGGGCATATCCTTAGCACGTTTGGACTTTGCTCCTAAAGGCTTAAACCCTCCCCACACTCACCCTCGAGCCACTGAGATTCTCGTAGTCTTGGAAGGTACTCTTCAAGTTGGTTTTGTTACATCCAACCCCGATAATCGTCTCTTCACCAAAGTACTCAACAAGGGAGATGTGTTTGTGTTCCCAATTGGTCTCATTCACTTCCAGCTTAATGTGGGCAAGACAAATGCTGTTGCCATTTCTGGTCTTAGCAGCCAAAATCCCGGACTTATCACCATTGCAAGGAATGTATTTGGATCAAATCCCCCAATCTCTCCAGAAGTTCTTACTAAGGCATTTCAAGTGGATAAGAGCATAATCAACCTTCTTGAGAAACAATTCTGAATGTTCACCGAGCAATTATCGAACTAGTTATTGAAGTCTAGAATATCATGCACTGGAATTTGTATTGGTTAATTTGTTACTAGAATATATAGGCTAACGCATTATGATTGTCAAGAATAAAGGAACCCATGATTCTATGTGTACCTTATTATTCATGTATAATTTATTTTGTTGTCTTTCAATAAATAAATAATACTTTGGTTTTTTATATTCATGTTATTTTATTTTTAGATATGTTCAAAAAAAATTTTAATAATTAAGTTTGATGAGCTGAACTTGTTCAAGAGGCCAATGAATAGTCAATATCCTGCTGTACAACAAAAACTATATATAAAAAAAAAGAATTTGAATATCTAATTTCAATGTTTTAATCTTTTATGTTAGATTTTGAAGAGAGTAGAGCCCCTTGAGCTCATATAAATTTTTCGTTCATGTCATTTTGTATTATTACGTTGAAAGCATCTCATCACTCCGGTTTTGTTTGAAATGAAAAAAAAATAGGAGAAGAGAAATAATATGAGGAAAAATAAAGGAAACCTAGATATGAGGGTATTTAAGTTCATTTTTATTTTCTCCACTAATTTTTCTTCTCCTCTTATTTTTTCCTCATTCAAACGGAGAGTCAAGCTACATGATGGAGATAATAGGAAGTTATGCTCGTATGTATGCATATACGAATCAATGATTTAATATACTTCTAATTTTTTATTTCTCTTGAAAAAATGACATCATTAAGTTGTGTTTGATATACTATATTTGCAAAGATAGCAGGAAGAACAAAAAGCTTAAACATTATCTAAAATAAATTTTGAAATATAATTGACCACAAGCCAAAAGTTGGGTTAGAGTTTAATTTATATATACTTGATGGAAAATGCTTACATGACATTAAGTTAATTTACCTACAATAATTTTAACTATCTCATCATGTTAACAAAACAAAAAACCTCAATATGATCCGTTGCCTAACCAAACCGAGCTGGCCAATACCATGCCAAGATTGGCCCAATAATAAGAAGTTTCTGAACAATAAAAAAATAATTCTTTATTGATCGGAAGTATAATTAATTTTAAAGAAAAGTATAATTAATTTCATCTAAAATATATTCCCATTAAAATACTGTTTAAAAGTGACATTCTTTAAAATTATTAATATTCAACAATTATACACTTATTTTTTACATAAAATTAAGCTAAGTAATCAATTTAAAATTTTAAATAAAATTAAAAAATTGAAATCATAAAAAATTTTCATAATAATTATAAAATTAACTTATTATATAAGATATATAAAAAAAGTAAGCTTATAAAATCAATCGAAGTTCATAAATTTTTTTTTTTAAAAAAAAGAGAATTAATCATGGGGACCATCGAAGGAATTTATTTAAGCAAAAAACACATTTCCTACAACCATGGAGGGAAGGGAGGACATGGGGAATCATGGTCCCCCCAAGTTCTCAATTTTTATTTAATATGATGTATTTTTCTGTATCAAATTTTTATATTATTTAAAGATTATGTATGTTTAGTTCTCCCAAAATTTATACTTTCACTACACCAAAAATAAGAATACTTGGCGTTTATTTTTACCCTTACTCAGCATTTAAAAAATGCCATGTATTTGAGCTTCGATAAAAGGAAGGACAACTTTTTCAGCGTTTTTGAAAACTCCAACTAAAACTAGTTTAAGTTGACATTTCTCAAGCAAACGCTAACTTTTCTAGTTTTTTGTTCTTTAAAAATTGCAATTATTGTGCTGTTCCCAGGCGTCACAATTCCAATTTACCAAAATTAAAATCTGCCAGATTTCATATATTTTACTTGGATCTTACTAGAGCTATGAAGATAAAGAAAAGAATGAATACAATTTCCAAATAGGGACAATCTATCAATATTAAGTAACAAACTGTAAAATGGAGTCTTATCAGATAAACCAACATTAGTGTACAATGAAGATTCAATTGCTTTAGGTTCTATGAATTTTTTTCAAAAAGAAAGAAAAAAAAAGGCACAATCAGACCAAAAGAAAAAGCCACCAGAAAATAACAAACCAGAATCTTTGTCACAACTTCGAAGCCTTCTCTCAATCTCATCGGCTCCTTCCTCTGCTTTCTTTAGTCCCCTCGCAGTGAACAGAAAGATCGGCCGGCAAGAACCAACCCAGATCTGGTACGAAGTGAAGACAATTCGACTCTACTTCTTCCACCTCTCTTCATCCACCACTCAAATATCGATCCCCTCTCTTAGCAGGTCCCTCACAATGGAGCACTCAAAGAACGTGGGGCCTACATGTGTTGCGGTGGCAATTTGAGGAGCACTTGAAAGGGAAGTACAATCATCTCGCAACCAAAACGTTCTTACGCTTCTCACCATCTTCGTCTGTGTCTTGAAGTGCAACAATTGTTGGAGGAGAAGAGAGAGACGTGAGGGAGGAAGAAGCAACCGATAATAATTGGTGAGAAAAGAGAAAGGCGTGATGGAGGAAGAAGAGGCTGAAAATCTGAATAAAGAGGAATGAGTGCGTACGCATACGAATAGAAAATCAAAGTAAGAGGGAGAGAGATAAGTAACAAAAAGATAATATAATCTGATTCATTGATAATTTCCTAATCAAAAGTTCAGAATATCAATCCATGACTTCGATGTTTTTTAAAATAAATATCCTAAAATTTCAGTCCAGATTTTAGATTGTGTTTGTTGGATAAACGCCAACTAAAGTCAGACTCTAAAGTTTATAATATTTTATTACTTTAGATGGCGTTTGTCCAACAACGCCAATTAATCTTTTAGTTTAGGTTTTTATTGGTATTTTTAAAAATAAATACTAATTATTGTACGCCAATAAAACTTAAATCTAACATCGTGTTTATTATGAACATAGGTAAAAAAAAATTAAAAAGTCAATGTTTTCCCTCTTTTGGAGTATATGATATATTAGACATTTTTTAAAGTAGGATTTGTAGCCACTTTTACTTGACTAAATACTAATTTCACTCTCTCATTTAATTTTTTCTTGTTTTTCAAATTTTCCTAAATCTTAATTGTACATTTACTTTCAGTTATATACATCATAAGTTGTTTCATATTTTAGGTGTTAAACTTTTGTTCGATTAACATATATGGTTTTTAATCTCAACCCCTCATAGCCAAATCTTAGCTTCGTCCCTAATTTCCTACCCATTTTATGTTATTTCCTACCATTTCTGCTTTATTTTCTTGTGTGAAGGCATTCCACCTAAATAACTTTCTTCCGTATTCCTTCTAATTAATTCGCTTTTGGATGTTCGGTTGAAAAGTTGAATCTTATTACATTAACGGCCTTCACATTATTCATTCGCTTGTCACAAAGAATAGAGGCATTCACTTTTCTTGTTTTTGTTTTGTCCACATTTTTTTTAAATATTCAGTTGAAAAAGTTGATCTTATATTTCACTGACACTTGACATACATAAAATCTTTATGAAACTAAAGGCTCGACAAAATAAGTTGTTAATTGATAGCGAAAACGGAAGAAAAATGTGACAGAACCAATTTGAAGGCATAAAAGGAATCTTATATTTTTCGATTATTTTCATAACATTAATTCATGCACTCCAACGATTTGTTTCCAGCAACTGAAGCATTCACATTTTTCGTTTAACTTTAATTTTTGTCCGTTCTTCATAAAATTCGTAAGATCGAAAAAGTGGATATCAATATATATATAAAAAGATTATATATTTATTTGCACTCCTTATCCTAATCAATCTATATATAATGCACATTCAATTTCCAATGTCTCACAAGCATATTCTTCTCTTACCATATTCTTCTCACTGATAAGCAAAGCAGATGTAGCCATGCAACCATATATCCTTATGGGGATCTGATTCTGCAAGATAGGGAAGTCCAGATGAATCATGTTTACCGGGACAGCACTATATGTGCAGATTGGATTACAAAACAAGCCAGTACTTATGGGCCTGTTTGATAGTGTTTCCTGTTTTCTGTTCTCAAAAACAGTTTTGTAAAACTGTTTTCAAGAAACTGTTTTGAAAATAAGAAAACAAAAAAATCTGTTTGAATAATTATTCTCAAAATCATAACTAGTGAGTAATAGATGAGTTATTCAAAATTTATAACTTTACCATTAATGAGGTGGATGTTTCTTATCTTTCCTTGTGTTTTCCAGAACAAAAACTACAAAACACCTAAAAGGTGTTCTGAGTTTTCTGTACAAAACTGTTTTCTGTTTTCCAAAACAGTTTTTAAAAAACAGGTTTACCAAACAAGTTTTCTGAGTTTTCTGTTTCTGAAAACAAGAAAACTGTTTTGCAAAACTCCACCAAACAGGCCCTATGTTTTTGTTGTTAATCATTTTCACGTGCCCCCTCCTGCTTGTATATTCAGTTATTGTATTTGGATACTCAAAACGCTTTTGCCATGAGTAATCAGTAATGGGCCCTTGATAGGCTCCATTTAATATATATATATATATATATGCATATTTGAAAGCATATTTCTCCTTTAATTTGAAGCTTTTCAGTATTCTTCCAATTTTTCATTGTATCCTTTAGTTCGTTCCTGTGTGTGTTAATTTCCTTACATATGTTCAATTTCCAGCAAAGTCATTCATGGATTTTCCTTTAATGGCTACCTAGCTTATCTCTTCAAATTTGACTATATAGCATCACTATCGCAATCTCATAAGTTGAACAAGCAGTGTACGTGCTCCGTCATCATTGAAGTTAAAATTTCAAGGATGTCATCAATTATTTTACTCACATTCTGAACATTAAAGGTACGTGTCTCTCTCTAAAGCTCTACATTTGAGAGAACAGGAAGCCGGAACGTATAACTTGAATCAATATAGAAAAATGATTTGGTATACTTATAATTATTTTTCTTTTTTCCAAAAGCTGATGCACATGCTTATAGTACTCCTATGTGTTTTGATATATTTACACAGATAGCAAGAGCAACCAAAGCGAATACCAGCAATAAGCCAAGCAATCGTAGATTCCTACCTATTTCCAGCTTAATTAATTTGACATACGAACAATAATTAATCCATCCCCTTCTCTTAGCAAGTTCATTGAACTCATCACAGGAATGGCCAGTCACTGAAATGTTGAAAAATTCACTCAGTTTATATATAATACTTTCTCAGATCTTAATATAAGACACTTTTAATCGAATTATATAAATTAAAAATAAGAGTTAAATTTAGTTAACTACCTCAATTTTTCCAAAAATTTCAACATTTTTTCAAAACTACTCTTATTTAATATCTTTCTATCTCGCTTTGGGATTCATTAAATAAGAGTATTTTTTATAAATGCATAATAAATACTTTCTCAAATATTGTAAAAAGTCCTATATTTAGAATTAAGATAAAAAACCCTATATTTAAACCGGAAGTATAGCCCCCCACCCGCTAGCATACACACACACACATATATATATATATATTGAGTAACAAGTACAACAGTTTTATTTAAACATGCATGCTTGGTTTGACAAGTGCAGGTTATCCTTGCGTGGATCAAGTGCCTGAACCAAAAGGCACATGACGTCCTCAGTCATTTAGGATAGGAATCCTCCTCAACTATGCTGGCTTTAGAGATCATGTAAGTAATAAAATTAAATGATAAAAAATTTAAAATTTTTTAACAAATTTAATAACCAAACTTCTTTTCATAAAATATATTAAGTGATTAAAGATATTTTATATTTATGACCAAAAGAAAGTAGTTAGAATTTTTTAAATTTTAAAAATATTCACACAAAAAATTTTAATATTATTTTCATTAAATTATAACCTTTCAAAATTAACCAAATGAGATATATTTTGAATAACCAAAAACTTCTAAAATACCTTATAAATAAGAAAAGAAGTGAGTACTTAAAAAATTAGTGTTTCCAAACTAATTATATCCAATAACTTGTTCAAATACGTTTACCTGACCCAACTAATTTTCTCTAGAATCTTCATGTTCCATCTTCATGCACTATCAAGATCAACGCACGGCTTCAACAAAAGTAGAACTATCATATGATAGTTTTTATCTATAATTTTAAATTTAAAATAAATCCTGCCACGATAGCACTATGATAGGAGAGGGTCTCGCAGGAGAACCCCCTTGTCCGACCATTAAACATGGGATATATGCTTTTCAATTGGTTCCTTCTTTCACTCTCTAACTTTATTGTATTTACTTAAAAAAAACTACATTTATTGTATTAAATATGTATTTAATATATATCATACACGTACTGTATTTCACAATAAGTGTAATATAGTATACTATAACATTGGTATTACTAGTAATTTTTTAGGAATTGAAAATTTGAAACATTCATGTTTTCAGTTTAACTTTTTTGTCCAATTATTCACAAAATTTGACAGAATAAACTCTAATTAATCCCAGTTAGACTACATCCCTATCCCTAACTGGGAAGATTAGCTACGCATAAACATAGTTCTTAAATTTAAAATACGAGTAATCTCCCAAAACATCTAAACAAAATCTAAAGAAAGAAAAGTAGAAGAATAATGGATTGATTCAACTTCACTACGCCTTCAGTACTCTCAGATTTGTCTTCAGAATCCTCTCCTTAGCTCCAGAGAATTTGAGATAAATCTTCTAGGGCTCCCAATAGTGATAGTAATCGTCCTCCCTCTTTTCTTCTAAACCCATATATATATATATATATCTATATCTCGCACGATGCCGTAGTACTATTCAAACAGCTGCCACATGTTTTCACCCGGCGCCGTATGATATCATTTTTCTCCAGCCGGCACCGGGTGAATAACTTGATAATCCTTCTTCGTGATTCACCCGACGCCGGGTGAATTAATTCTGTGGTTGACTCGGCGCCGGGTGAGGAACACAAATAGGAACCGGATGACTTTTTTTTTCTTGGTGCCTTCATGTCTTCTTTTTCACTTTAAAATCCTCATTTATCTTCATATTTTCCTGAAATGCAAATATATCTTAATTTAAATAGAATCATGCAAATTTAATATCAAATATGGGTATTTTATAGGTATAAAATAGACATATCAAATCCCCCCACACTTGAACTTTTGCTTGTCCTCAAGCAAACACTAAGCATAAGATAAAATTTATATTCACCTATTTCCAAATTTTAAGAACAATCTACTACCTATCCAGTCAAAGAGTACAATGTATAAATGAAATACTAAGCTCAATATCCAGCCAATGAGTTCTTACTCATATTCACTAACCCACTGGTGTGTGTGCCGACCAACCTATAATTAGTTTCAATAACTAGCTAAACAAGTGGATTGAAAATTATAATACTTATTTAGGAACTTGCAACATCCCAATTTAAAATCATATGAGTATCAATTTAAGAACAGGAGATCCTCAGGTTTCATTTCATGCTCCAAGGCATTTTCTAATATTATTTTTCCCCGCACATTTTGTGCTTCAATTTTATCTGGGGCTCATCGCTTTTCTTTGGCCGTCATGCGCCCTTTTGACGCGAAGGTCTCGCATTTGTGATGCGTACCCCCGGTTACTCAGGCTAACATCACTGTGGCACAAAGATGCCTTTGGCTCACTCATAGCTCACTTTGCACCTTTTGACACGAAGGTCTCGCATTTGTGATGCATACCCCCAGTTACTCAGCACAGGTCGAACCAGTGGAGTGGATAATTTTTAATTTTTTTTTCAGCTTCCTGAGTCATGCCTCACAAATGATACTACTAATAAATTCTAATTGAAACTAAGCAAGTTCAAAAATAAATATATAATTTACTATCTTACTTATTTGACTACTTATTTTCACCTCTCATAAGTTGGCTATTGTGCTCAATTTTGGGTTTCATGATTCCTTTCTTATCATAATTGGCTGTCTATCTCACTTAGTTAATAATGAAGCTTAAACTCATGACTTTCAAGATAGCAAATGTACTTAAATAGTAGGAAATAGATGATTGTAAATTCAAAATTAGAAATAAATGTAAAGAATAAATTAGAAAAAAAAAGAAAAAAAATCTCTTAGTCACCTAAATTTTTTTCTAATTTATGCTCCCCTCATACTTAGCACGAACACTGTCCTCAGTGTTAAAAAAAATTGATAGACAAGATAAGTGAAAAGAAAACTAATACTTCCATGTCGTATGCTGGTGGTGGTTCAAATTTCTCTAAGTGTTCTGCAACTGCATCTCAGGTACTATTCTGATTATACAAAAACTCAGAGGGAAGGGGTGAAGTAGAGCAAAAGACAATCAAAAGAAAAAAAAATCTACTTTAAAAAAATGAAAAAGAAAGCGAAAGATTCTATGACAAAGAAAAACTAAAGGATCGAAATCATGATGGTGGAGACTATCTAGCCTGGATCAGCTGATGTAGCAAAGCCTCAGTACGCTGCCGATGCTCCTCATCCCTCCTATCACGTTCAGCTTGTTCCTGTCTCATTTCCTCAATTGTTTTCTCCATACGGGTGATCTTCTTAAAAAGGCGCTTCAGCAAGCTGCGCTTAGGTCGTGGTTGCTGAACCGGAATAGCTGGTTGTGATGGTTCAGGTTCCTCCGCTAGTTGTTCTTGAGCAGCCTCCGCCTCAGCCATATCTTGTGCTTCGGGCACTGGTGGTGGTGGTCCTTCACCTCTTCTTCTCCAAATCCCATCCACTTTTATATATCCCAGGGAGCCAAGGGTCTTCTCAGATAAGACATCGTTATCAGTTGGCGTTCGGGCTACCTCCCCACTCACATCAACTCCCGCAGTCTCCATCAAAACATTAATCAGAACAGGAAATAAGAAGGCCGTCTTTTTGCGTTTGGCCAGGACGACTTCCCTGATAGAGCGGATGATGATATGGGCCAGTGGTATCCCTGGGATATTACCCATACCGTGTGTCATCTTGTGGAGGAAGTACAAGTCAGTAAATCGTACTTCATTCAGACTGCTTGTGCGCGGTATGATATTGAAGCTCATGAGATATACAAGTAATCTGTGAGGAATGGCCAAAGACTTTTCAAGAAGGGCTTGCCTTTGAGTACCCCTGGTGGATGCCCACTGGATTTGAAGATCGTTCATGGCTTGGAGAATATTCCAAGTGGGATCCGAAGAAATCCAATCTCCAGTAGAGTTGAAAATAGGACCCTGTTGAGGAAGTCCTAAGAGCTGAGATAACCGCTTGGGTGTGATGATTACTGGAGTTCCCTTGACTGATGAAACAATGTTCTGTTCAGTTTTCGAGTCCTTCTGTTCAATGTTGGCATAGAATTGTTTAACCAAGTCAGGATAGTGAGGTCCATATAATATGAGAATACCGCTCCATCCAAGTCGTTGATAGAATTGGCTCAGATGAAATTGATCTTCAATTGCTGGATGGATAGTCTTTTCATAAATGAAGGGGTTGTCCTTTCTTGCATTGTACCAAGCTTCATTGTTGGCGCTTGTAAATCTAGGTGAGTGAGGTGGATGTGGAGCTGATGGGTGAGATGAACTGGCGCTTGCCATATATGTGCCTGAAAAGCAAAGAGAAGGCTCTCTTACGTGCAAATCTCATCAAGAAAGTAATCAGGAATTAGGCTCATGCATTATCTAGCGGTGGTGTAACTGCATAACTAATGGTAGAATAAAATTTATAATCAACAGTTACCCAGTATATCCAATAATATAATAGACATAACAGGTGGTCCCCACCAACATGCATGAAAATATGCAAATCAGTACCATCTACGAGGGTCCACACTAGAGTTGAAAGCAGTCAAATTAGTAACATGCAAATGTCAGTTATCTGTACTCAAGTTTAAGAGGACCCTGAGGACACGCAAATCAAAAGACACATGATAGAACTGTTCACCTCAGCAAGGAATAAGGACTAGGAGTGTAAACATGCACAAATAGAATGCAGCCACCATACGAAAGGTACATCAGAAACAACATATCCATTATTACGTCTCAAGCATGAGAGGTTTCTAATGCAGTGCAGCATGTAAATAAAGAAAAACCACAGAGGCATATCATTGCGATTCTCAAAATGTTCGGGGACACTATTTCAGCCATTTGCTATTTCTAATCAATCAGCCCATAAAATTATTCAATATAAAGCACAAATCAAATGGGTTTGAAGTTGCTTAAATAATATCCCGTGTCAGCAATGGTGGCAGCAATGGAAGAAACAAAGGGTAATAAACATACCTTGAGGCAAGAATCAAACTTTGAGTAAATAAACCACTAAACCCCAGACCACAGAACGATGAAAAACTGAGAACCCACGCGTTGAAGCTAAGGATTTGTTATATCCACAGTTCAGAAAGCGTAAAGACGAAAATCAATCGGTGGATCTTGAAGAGGATGGGATTTAAACGGTGGAAATGATGAGAGATGGGTGAGAAATGACGAAAAAGTGGCCAAAAGCTTGACTTTGGGTGGTGTAGAGGAACTGCCGGCTAGAAGGGAAGAGAAACGGCCGAAAAAATGCGAGGAAGAAGATGCCTCCTCTGTTTAAACGTGACCACCCGGCGCCGGGTGGGTCCAATTTAATGGACCCGGCGCCGGGTGTACAAATGTGTTTTTTTTTCTAATTTATTTTATCCGGCGCCGGTTGGATCCAATTTAATGGACCCGGTGCCAGGTTAATTCCTTCTTCGTGCCTCTTTTTTTTTTTTAAATAAAAACTAACACTTTCCCCCACACTTAAAATGAAGCATAAAAAATGAAAAAAATAAAGGGGGTTAGAAACTTCCCTGAATTGTTGCTGAACCTGGTATTGGCTTGAAGACGAGTTCCACACCAGTGATTTAGAACCTAAAATTCAATACGAAAAAGATAAAACAATTAAAAATAAAGATATGAAGAGAGATTGGGTTGCCTCCCAATAAGCGCTAAATTTAATGTCTATAGCTAGACGAAGCCGTGGCAAGGATGTCAAACTTCATTTAGAGACACTGATTGTGGTGCATCAACTGATTCCCCTTCATAATAGATCTTAAGCCTTTGACCATTAACCACAAAACGATTTCCATCAGGTCCTTGAACTTCCACAGCTCCATAAAAACGCACATCAGTAACTTCAAATGGTCCCGACCATCTGGATTTCAATTTTCCTGGAAAAAATTTAAGCCGTGAATTGAATAACAATACTTTCTGTCCAACCTTAAATTCTCTCTTTAGAATTCTTTTGTCATGCCAAGCCTTGGTTCGCTCCTTATAAATGCGAGCATTCTCAAAAGAATCCCTTCTAATTTCATCCAACTCAGTCAATTGGAGTAACCTTCGCTCACCTACAGCTTTCAAGTCATAATTAAGAGTACGTATAGCCCAATATGCACGGTGCTCTAGCTCGACAGGGAGATGGCAAGACTTTCCATAGACCAATCTATAGGGAGACATTCCTAGAGGTGTTTTAAATGCAGTCCTATATGCCCATAATGCATCATTTAATTTTTGTGACCAATCTTTTCGAGATGCATTAACAGTCTTCTGTAGAATGCCTTTGAGTTCCCTATTGGAGACTTCAACCTGCCCACTAGTTTGAGGATGGTAAGTGGTGCTAGTTTTAAGATGACACCCATATTTCTTTAAGAGTGATTTAAATTGATAATTCTGAAAATGCACCCCATTATCACAAATAAAGGCTCGAGGGACACCAAATCTAGCAAACAACTGTTTCACAAACTTAACCACACTAGCGGCAGTGTTATTAGATAGTGCAACTGCTTCTACCCACTTGGTGACATAATCAACACCAACTAAAATGTACAAGTTACCGTTAGAAGGAGGAAAGGGACCCATAAAGTCAAGTCCCCAAACATCAAAGGGCTCAACTTCCAGAATTCCAGTCTGTGGCATCTCATGACGCTTACTAATGGAACCTGTCCTCTGGCACCTGTCACATTTTGTCACAAAGGTTCGTGCATCCTTAAAAAGAGTAGGCCAATAAAATCCACTTTACAACACCTTTGCAGCTGTCTTGTCAGGACCATGATGCCCACCATATGGAGAGGAATGACAATGTTCTAAGATAGGAGTCATCTCCACCTCTGGTACACATCTTCTTATAATACCATAAGCGTATCGCCTGAAAAGTAATGGATCATCCCAAAGATAGTGTTTGACCTCTGCTAAAAATCTCTTCCTCTGATGAAAATCGAGATCCTCTGGAATAATGTCTGCAACTAGAAAATTAGCAATATCAGCAAACCAAGGCAAAAATAACGGATCTAGTGCCCACAATTTTTCATCAGGAAATTCCTCCTTAATAGGAATATCAGATTTAGGCACATGCTTTAATCTAGACAAGTGGTCAGCAACCAAGTTTTCAGAGCCCTTTTTATCTTTAATTTCCCAGTCAAACTCTTGCAAAAGTAAAATCCATCTGATCAGACGAGACTTGGCTTCCTTTTTCTGCATCAAGTATCTAATAGCTGCATGGTCAGTGTAAATAATGACCTTTGAAAGAGCAAGATATGATATGAACTTATCTAAAGCACACACCACAGCCAAAAATTCTTTTTCAGTGGTAGCATAATTGAGCTGTGTATCATCTAAGACCCTACTTGCATAATAAATTACATGCAACTTCTTGTCTTTTCTTTGTCCTAATACTGCTCCAATAGCATAATCACTAGCATCACACATCAACTCAAAAGGAATGCTATAGTTAGGGGACACAACAATAGGAGCAGAAATTAAAGCCTTTTCAAATAATTGAAAGCAGTCAAACAACTATCATCAAAGATAAAGGGCACATCTTGGACAAGTAGGTTAGTTAAAGGCTTAGCAATTTTAGCAAAATCTTTAATAAATCGCCTATAAAAACCTACATGTCCAAGGAAACTCCTAACAGCTTTTACTGTTGTAGGCGGAGGTAAGTTTTCTATAACCTCTACTTTAGCATGATCTACCTCGATCCCTTTTGCAAAAATTTTGTGCCCTAAAACTATACCTTCAGTCACCATGAAGTGACATTTTTCCCAATTGAGCACTAGATTTTTCTCCTTACACCTCTGCAAAACTCTTGCGAGATTAGACAAACATATATCATAAGAGTGGCCAAACACAGAAAAATCATCCATGAAAACTTCAATTATATCCTCAACCATGTCAGAAAAGATAGCCATCATGCACCGTTGAAAGGTAGCAGGTGCATTGCAAAGACCAAAAGGCATCCTCCTATAGGCAAAAGTGCCATAGGGACAAGTAAATGTGGTCTTTTCTTGATCTTCAGGGGCAATGGGGATCTGAAAATATCCTGAATAACCATCAAGGAAACAATAATAGTCATGCACAGCCAGTCTCTCGAGCATATTATCAACAAATGGCAAAGGAAAGTGGTCTTTGAGCGTCGCCTCATTTAATTTCCTATAGTCAATACAAACACGCCAGCCAGTAACTGTTCTTGTAGGAATGAGTTCATTCTTCTCATTTGGGACCACTGTTATTCCACCATTCTTTGGAACAACCTGCACAGGACTCACCCAAGAACTATCAGAAATTGGATAAATTATACCTGCATCAATGAGCTTGAGAACCTCAGCGCGTACAACTTCTTTCATATTAGGATTCAATCTCCTTTGATGCTGAACTTTTGGTGTAAAATTTTCCTCCATTAAAATCCTGTGCACACAAAGTGAAGGGCTAATACCCTTTATGTCAGAGATGCTCCAGCCAATAGCAGTTCTATGCTCCCTTAGAATTCTCAATAATTTTTCTTCCTGCTCAGAATTTAAATTAGCAGAGACAATGATAGGAAAGCTACTGGAGTTGCCCAAAAATGCATATTTCAAATGAGATGGAAGTTGTTTTAACTCAACTTGAGGAGGTGATTATTCAGAAGGCGGTGGGAGTGACTTCCCTTGTCCTAATGCCTCAAATTTTCTAAATTGTGATGTATATATAGGACCTGAACCTTCTAATTTCTTCACAGAATCAATAAAATTAACCTCTTCCACCTATTCATTAAAGTTTAATGCAATGCATGCTTCTAAAGGATCTTTATATAAATGTTTGACAGCATGTTCTTCAACTAGTTTATCAAGTATATCAACTCTAAAGCAAGATGCTCCAGTTTCATGAAATTTCATAGCCCTTGAAAATTGAAATTCTTCCCGCTCATCACTTACTCTCAAAATTAATTTTCCAACGGGTACATCAATCAAGACCCCAGCAGTTAACAAGAATGGCCTTCGAAGAATTAAAGATACATCTAAATCATCATCAGTATCTAATACTACGAAATCAGCAGGAATAATAAGATTACCGACTTTTACGAGCACATCCTCCATGATTCCCATTGGATATCGTACTGATCTGTCGGCCAGTTGTAGAGTCATACCTGTGGGTTTCAGTTCTGTAACCTCGAGCTTCTTACACAAAGAGTAAGGTAATAAATTTATACCTGCTCCAAGATCACATAAATAATGTTTAACAAGTTGAAAGCCTATAACACAAGGAATAGAAAAACTCCCTGGATCCTTTAGCTTTTGGGGCAACTTCTTTTGCAGGATAGCACTGCTTTCTTCATTCAAAGGGACTAGAGCACAATCTTCCAAACTTTGCTTGTTAGATACTAGCTCCTTGAGGAATTTGACATAAGATGGCATATTAGCTAGTACTTCAGCAAAGGTGATGTTGATGCGAAGCTTTTTGAACATGTCCAGGAACTTCTTGAATTTGACATCATGCATCTTCTTTTGAAGGCGTTGTGGAAAAGGAATAAGAGGAACGTATGGTTTAATTTCAGGAGGTGTAGGATGATCCTGAGCAACATCTGTAACACCTCGTACTTACACTCATTTCCCATGTATTTACTATATTTAAGACCATTATTACTTGATTAGAGACTTGATTACATAAAACAAACTTAAACCAATTTATTTCATTTCGGGTAACATTCCCTTGGTTAACTTCTTTTTACCCAGTGAACTTTGAAAATTCATAACTAAATCAAGAAAAATCATATTGACATGGTTCAAGTCTCTAAATATAGCTTAAAAGATTCTATACATGGGAAAAATGTTGAACAGGGAAGTTACTTGGCCAATTTATACAGTAAGTTCGTATTATGTGTACTGTAGCAATGGTCATTTTTGAAAATTTCTGATTCTAACCATAACTTTGAAAAATCACCATAAATCATATACAACTCCAAATTGAGTGATCTTTATGTCTATGGAAATCTACACATGTCTAGTTTTCATACATATAAAACACTAATACATTGAACATATCGAGGTATGTACAGTACTTCGAATTGTCAACCATGTTCAGAAACGTCTCTTGCATTCTCCTAACTTTCCAAAATACACACTCATATATACATAAATGGTCATGACTTGCCTTTATCTTACATGATACTCCATAAGAACTTAGAGGAAAATATTAACATGGAAGCATAGCATGATCATATCCCATAAGGTTTTACATAACCTCTCATATAATAGTATCAACCTAAGTGTCATTAGCTTGAATATTACTTTGCTTCTCCTTGCCTTTCCTTTCTTGGGTAATCTTGCCATAACTTGAACCTAAAATTGGTTAGACATTTGGAGAGGGGTGAGATTCAAAGAATCTCAGTAGTAACTACCATCATGCACACATATCATCATATATATTGCAAGTATTCATCTCAAAACACATTAAGCCTGCAATCAAATCATTTTGGCATAACCATTTTATAAAAATTTGGGCAGCACTTCCCCTTGTATTTAGACATATCCAGGGTCACATTACCCTTCAAACAATCCAACCAACAATGCCAAATCATCACAAGACAACATTCCAAACATTAAACACATCATTCAAACCAAGCAACATCAATGATAATACATAAGCATAGATAGGTGAGTTAACTACCTTTGGGCTTTCCACTAATCTCCAAACTTTGCAAACCTTTTCCTTGATCTTATAACACTCCTTTGGATCCTATAGCATCATAAAATAATGTCATTAACCACTAATTATCCAATTTCATTCACAAAGTGCTCACTTGAACTAAAATTTGCACTTGGTTATCCATCATGCATTCCTTGTACAACATACTTGTTCTAACCTATTTTGGACCCAAGAAATCTATTTTTGAGGTCAAAAACTTGAAATTCCCTTCCTATAATGAACCCTAATTGGGCAGAAAATTATCATAAATTATAGAAAAATAACTAACCGATTAATTTGTGATCCAATGACATATTCTTGCACCTTATGGCCTATACAACTCTTTTCATGGCTTAGTTTTTTCATACCTTCATTTTCTCTCTCTACTCTCTCTCTAGGTAGCAACTTTCAGCAAGAAAATAGAGGGAAAATAACCATTAAAATCCCTCAAAATTGCTAGGAGACACAAGAAAAGGGTTGTAAGATAATACCTTGAAGTTTTGGGACAAATCTTGTAATATTCTCTTTTCCCCTTTGCTCTCTTTCTCTCACGCGTTCCTGGCTTCTTCTCCACTGAACCAGCGTCCTTTTCTCGTGGGGGAAGATGAAATGATGGTTTAAGATGATAATTATATAATATAATAACTTAATTTACTTTTATTTCTATTTTCATTTACTTTTCTTTTAAAAAGCTTTTCCAACCATTACTTTTGGTCCAAAACCATTATCTAGACCCAAAATATATTTTAACAAAGTTCAATCATTGTCCTTGGATCAATACTGCCTTTTCCTGCAGTCTAAACTGACTTTTATCGGGTAAAATATTAATATTAAATCCTAATCACCCAATAAATATGATTTTGACCTTAATAAATTCCATACTATATTTCATTGGGTCTAACTCATTGAGAGCTTCATTTTGACTATAATTTTTCATATTTACAAAAATGTCCTTGACTTGGGACTAATTTATAATTTTTAAAACTTTCGGGTCATTAGGTGTAATTTACCCCAAAATTCATAAATTCTCCTTCAACATCATCCTGCGTCCACCGACTTGAAATTTTTTTTTTTCCTTTTCCTTTTTCCTTTTTTTTTTCTTTTTCTTTTTTTTTTCCTTTCAACTGAGATAATTAACTTCTTTGTCCTATTTCATGCCAAAAAATGTACATCCATTTTTACAAATTCATTATAGATTTCAAAATATTGAGCCTCGATTATCCATAAAAATTTTAGGATGTTACAACATCTTTAGAATTAAGTTCCTCATTGTCCTTCTCATGTGCGCCTTTTTCAAACTCTCATCTTTTTCCTTTGAATTTTGTTCTTCTCTCACAGCTTCTTTTAACTCCTTTCCACTTCTCAACGCGATTGCCATAGCTTCTTCTTTCGAGTTCACCTCTGTGTTACTAGGAAACTGCCCTGGATTCCTTTCAGCCACTAATTTAGCCAGGTTATTCATCTGAACTTCCATATTTCGAATTGCAGCTTGAGTGGCATTGTTTGTAGTGACTTGGCTAGCCATGAATTGATCAAAATTCTTGTTTACCACTGCTTGACTAACCATGAACTGATCCAGATTTTTGTTAGTGGATGCTTGACCAGCTAGGATCTGAGAGAACATATCCTCTAACTGCGGAGTCTTCCCTGTAGATGACATAGGAAACTGAGGAGGTGCCTGAGTCTTATGTTGCTGAAACCCTGGTGGTGCTGATGGAGTTTTCCAAGAGAAATTCGGATGATTTCGCCACCCAGGATTATATGTGTTTGAGTATGGATCATTTTTCCTTTGCAGTAGTTGTGGACGTTCTGCATTGGAACCCATATATTTGACTTCTGCATTCCCTTCAATCATATGCACACATGTGTCCTCAGTATGGCCTGAACCCCCGCATGCAGAACATAACTCTTTAGGAAGATTGGAATTATTGCTCTGTTGTTGGAAAAGAAACTCTATGTGTTGATTTAGCTTTTCTAGTTGTGCAGACACATCAGAGCGAGAGTTAACTTCATTAACTGGTACTCTCCTGCCTCGCACTCCTTTTTGTCTGGTCTGAGTTGCCACTTGATCATAGATACTCATCATCTCTTCAGCAGTTAAATTACCATCCCTTGCAGCAATATCCACTAGAGACTGGGAGGTAGGGTTCAGAGCATTATAGAACAATTTAGCAAGCATCATATCTTGAAATCCATGGTGGGGACACTCATATAAGTAATCCTTGAATCGATCCCACGCTTCATAGAAAGGCTCACCATCTAGTTGTGCAAAGAGATATATCTTATCCCTCAGATCTACAGTCCTCTGAGGAGAGTAAAACTTGGCAATGAATGCATCGTAGATCTCCCTCCATGATGTCAAAGAATTTTCTGGCAGATTAAGAATCCATCTTCGAGCACTATCCTTCATGCAGAAGTTGAAGCATCGCATTTTAAGCTCCTCTGAAGTCAGACCATTAGGAGGAAGTTGATCAATCCGATTGTAAAAGTCTTTCAGGAAACCCAAGGCATCTTCACCCATTCGACCATGAAAGTTTGGCAAAGAGTTTAAGTGAGTGGTCTTAAACTCATAGTTCTTTGCGTTGTCAGATAGCCTGATACAAGATGGACTGTCATACACTGCAGGCTTGTCTGCATCCCTCCAAAATAGACGATTTGGATTTTGAACAATTGGATTTCTATGCGGGATTATTTGATCATCTTCAAGCAGGTTATTGATGTTATCAAGATTATCATGATTCGCATGATCGTTTTGAGCCATCTTTCTTCTTCTACCTCGATTTGCCCTGCAAGCACGTTCAATTTCAAAATTAATAGGAGTTCAATCAGAAGTACTATTGAGACTTTTGGATCTTAATAACATGGAAGAGAAAAGTAAATTCAAGAAAATCAATGAGAGAAAAAGAAAGACTAAAATTAATAATTTAGCAGATCGTTAGCCTCCCCGGCAACGGCGCCAAAAACTTGATTGGTAAATCCCGCAAGTGTACAGGGTCGATCGCAGTAATAAAAATATCTCCGGAGTATTCCAGAGGTCGAACCCAAGGGAGGTTGTGATTTACTCAATTAGATAATTTTAGTCAAAACAAACAATTTATGAAAGTTAATCAAATATTAAACTAAGAGAAATTAACAATAAAAGCAACTAATTTGGTTTGATTCAATCACTGAGAGTGTTAGGGAATTGGGTTTCATCTTCCTGGGACAACTAAAGTTACTCTTAACTTGACTCCTTATAATTATAGTGACAGTTATTTCTAAATTATTCTAATTACCTTTCAGTCAATTAGTCTGTATTTAATTATGTTTTAATTCACTCTCGTGCAACTAAAATTCCTAATTAAATCTTGAAGCTATAACTAAAATCACCATAAACACCTAATTCTATCCCTAGAATTATTGTTTATGTCTATCTCTCTATGTTTAGGTTTGCTCTTCACTTTTCAGTCTATCAAGCTTACCCACAGAATGAATTTCATGGTGGCCAATCACAAAACCCACAATAAAGCACAAAAGAAATAGATATAATCAAACATACATATATTGGAAAAATTCAATCATAAATAAGAGTCATAATCCAGAATAAACTCTAATTAATCCCAGTTAGACTACATCCCTATCCCTAACTGGGAAGATTAGCTATGCATAAATATAGTTCTTAAATTCAAAATAAGAGTAATCTCCCAAATCATCTGAACAAAATCTAAAGAAAGAAAAGTAGAAGAATAATGGATTGATTCAGCTTCACTACGCCTTCAGTACTCTCAGATTTGTCTTCAGAATCCTCTCCTTAGCTCCAGAGAATTTGAGATAAATCTTCTAAGGCTCCCAATAGTGATAGTAATCGTCTTCCCTGTTTTCTTCTAAACCCATATATATATATATATATATCTCGCACGATGCCGTAGTACTATTCAAACAGCTGCCACATATTTTCACCCGGCGCCGTATGATATCATTTTTCTCCAACCGGCGCCGGGTGAATTACTTGATAATCCTTCTTCGTGATTCACCCGGCGCCGGGTGAATTAATTCTGTGGTTGACCCGGCGCCGGGTCAACTCGCGTTCTTGGACAGTTCACGCCTCCTCACCCGGCCGCGGGTGAGGAACACAAATAGGAACCAGATGACTTTTTTTTTCTTGGTGCCTTCATGTCTTCTTTTTCACTTTAAAATCCTCATTTATCTTCATATTTTCCTGAAATGCAAATATATCTTAATTTAAATAGAATTATGCAAATTTAATATCAAAACTTGACATTTTTCAAGCAAAATAATATCAAATATAGGTATTTTATAGGTATAAAATAGACATATCACACATATTCAAATTGATTCAATAATAATTTAATAAAATGAAATATCATCTTTTCTTATATCATAAGCTTATCAATAATTAAATTTTTGCCAAAATATTGTAAAGATTCATTACTTCTTAAATATGAATATATTTTACAACTTGAAGGAAAAAATATTTTGATCTTGTTTTTAAATTTAATTTGTATGATGTTTATAATTAAAATGACATTTCAATGCTATAATTTTTTTTAGATAATTAATACTGATATTGATTAAGTTATCCCGGCCTTATAAGATAATATATTGGAAGAAAAATTAACAAGAAGGACTTCCAGGTGGCATAGACTCATCAGTAGCAGCACATGGATTTATTTATGTTTTGGATTGTGTTCACCCTGTCACAGTTCATGTATTACTTATTACAATGGCATCAGGAAAAAGTGCCCACGTTGGTACTCATGTCTTTTATCAATAAAATTAAACGAGTATAAAAAGTGGTTTTAGCTTTGGGTTGTACTATTTTTAAGCTTACGAGTTACGAGAGATGTGAGAGAGGAGAAGATGGAAGCAAACGAGAATTTTTTATTATGAAAATATGATAAAGCTTACGCGCTATACAGTTGAGCAATACATGAAGCTAATGATTTAACCAAATCCACGTGTCTCTACCTACATCCACGCACGTGTCTACTATATTGACCTAAGCGAACTCATAACTAATGCTTATAAACATGTTATTTTGCTGATTCTTTACATTATACACCCTCTATTAGGCTATATATAGTATATTATTTTAAGAAATTTATATTTTAAAATATAGTGTATTGCTCGAATTACATTATATTTTTTTTATTATCTTTTCAGTATTACCCCTAATAAGTAAGCTTATATATTATATGGTTACCAATGTATTTAATGAAAATTTTTTAATAGTTTGGTCAAACTATAAATAAATGAAGCAGAATTTCCCCTAAAAGCTTCACTCATTACAATTACCAATGATTCATAGGAACTCGGAAAAAAGAATAACTGAGAGAATGACTGCAATCTATTAATGTAGGAAGTATTATTAAATAAGGATAATTTGGGAAATAATGAAAAAAAAATTTCTGATACTAATCATTGTCTTGATACGTATGTGGTTGTTAAAAGTATACTATAAACTGGAACGAAAGGAGTATATTTTTATGAAAATTTTATGGGTAGTATTTATAGCTTCGATTAGTATTCCTTAAAAAATGCAAATATGATAGGGTCTTAATTTCTCTTAAATTTGTTGCTAATTACCACCCACCAGTTTGGAATACGTCCAGTTTTCCTTTTACATAGAATGTTTCTAATTACAAAATTAAGACATACATTTCCTCGACGTTCACTCAACAACTCTCGATGGACATCCATGAACTGTTCTAAAGATAATAACTTATCAAACTTGAAGAGAGACACAGATTCAAATTATAATCAATAATTTATACACAAACCTTAATCAGTAATTAGACCTCATTTTATTATACAACTTAATACACCCAGTTGACCAGATCATACGGTTTGGTATTTGTGGCCTGATAAGATATATAATGTTATATTGAGGAAAGATAGAAAGCAAAAGAATGAAAGATGAGAAAAGTTCCAATTTCCAAGTACGAAGTGGTTACAGAATAATTCCACTCAATGAATAAAATACTAATTGCTGCACAAAACTTACCAGGTCTTGACCAGCTGCTTCAAGTACAAGTAACAAGAAAAGTTGACCCGATCAATTACTCCTTCTTATAAATAAACCTTATTTTCCATGCAACAATCTCATCTCTCGTATACGAAAAATATATTCACGACATAGAACTGAAGAAGAGTTGGTAGAAGGTAGCATAAGATCGACAGAAAACATGAAAGCAGCTTACGTAGCCCTCATCGTCATCTTGGCTCTGGCATCTTCTGGTGCCTTCGCTTTTGATCCTAGCCCTCTTCAAGACTTCTGCGTTGCTATCAACGACACCAAGAGCGGTGGTATTTACCCTCTTATACTTTGTCTCTTTTGAATGTCAAATCCCATTCTGATTATATATGCAGGCATTTTCATATCTTTTAATATTTTCTTGATTTTTTTACAGTGTTTGTCAATGGAAAATTCTGCAAGGACCCCAAACTTGCCAATGCCAATGATTTCTTTTTCCCTGGGCTTAAGCAAGGAGACACTTCTGGTGCACTTGGCTCAAGTGTTACTCTAGTTGATGTTACTAAAATTATGGGGCTCAACACATTGGGCATATCCTTAGCACGTTTGGACTTTGCTCCTAAAGGTTTAAACCCTCCCCACACTCACCCTCGAGCCACTGAAATTCTCGTAGTCTTGGAAGGTACTCTTCAAGTTGGTTTTGTTACATCCAACGCAGATAATCGTCTCTTCACCAAAGTACTCAACAAGGGAGATGTGTTTGTGTTCCCAATTGGTCTCATTCACTTCCAGCTTAATGTGGGCAAGACAAATGCTGTTGCCATTTCTGGTCTTAGCAGCCAAAATCCTGGACTTATCCCAATTGCAAGGAATGTATTTGGATCAAATCCTCCTATCTCTCCAGAAGTTCTTACTAAGGCATTTCAAGTGGATAAGAGTATGATCAACCTTCTTGAGAAACAATTCTAAATGGTCACTGACAGTTATTGATGTTTGGAATATATATCATGCATGTACTGGAATTTTTATTGGTTTGTTACTAGGATAAGCTAACGCATTATGATTGTCATAAGAATAAAGGTACCCATGTGATTCTATGTGTACCTTATTATTCATGTATAATTTATTTTGTAGTCCTGGGATAAATAATACTTTGGTTTTTTATATTCATGTTACTTAATTCATTTTTCGATATATTCTAATAAGTAAACTGGATGAATTGAACTGATGAAAGGTGACCAATCAGTACTCGATATTCAGCCGTATGGCAAAAACTACAATAAAAATAGTATACGTACCATGAATGATATATGTTAAAGCATGATTTAATTATTCTGCACTCAATAAAGAAGTTCCTAATTTTTGTCAGCAACAGCGAATTCATGTAAAGTTTGATGCAGGCAAGTAAATTAAAGACAAAAACAGCAATACATTAGTTCAATCTCGCACTTGTGTGTTTAAAATCTTGCCTCTTTCTCATTAGCAAGACATGCTAGATCGATAGTTCGCATGCACTACATTTTTCTGCCACATAAACTTCATTGTTTCTATACCATTGGGGTTGTGCCAAGTGTATGGTAGAAGAAAACGTGCGAAGTGGTTCGTTAACAAGAGACAGACAAAAAGGTTTTGCTTTCTTTTTTCTTTTTTTCGCCCATAAAAGATAAATAGCTTAAATGTTCGGAGGTGAAACTTGGGAATTAATACACACATGGTACTGGTAATATTACTATATATCAGGAGATTATTCATTCAATGGGATCTATGAAAGGGAAGAAGGGATATATGGCTATCAAGATTGATTTTGAGAAGGCTTTTGAAAGACTGAGGTGGGATTTCATGAATCATGATGATGTGTTTAACTAAAATGCCCCTGTGAATATTCGCAGTAATGCACGTCATCACCGAAAATGCAAATTATGTGGAATGGAAGTGAAACAGAACATTTTTGTCTAACGACAGGGGAATCCAATAATATCTATCCTTGAATCTAATTGTCATGTGTACGTTTTGATATATTTACACAGATAGATAGCGGGAGCAACCCAGGTTTACAGCTGTGAGCCAAGCAATGGCAGGTGTGTGTTCCTGTTTCCAACTTACTTTGACAATTAATCCATCTTGTAAAGGTTTTGGCCTTCTCACAGGAAGTTTCATCCTTACTAGAGATGTTGAAAAATTCAATTGGGGTTTACAAAGCAAAAGTCCAAATATGCTTGATGCTTGATGCTTCCTCTGGCCTGATGTATCTCTTCCTGTTCTCTTTCCATATCAGGACATATGAGTCGCTGAAATATGGTGGACGCAGGGTTTGTGGATGAGAATATTGTGTACCAAGTGCTATCTATTCTTTTTGGCATAACAAAAGCCATTGGTAGCTTGATAAGTATTTTCAAGTTTAGAATGAAGTTAATGTCCACAAATGTGCAGTACAAAAGAAAAGTTGTTAGAAGATGCTATTGTAAGAATGAACGAGAACACTTGTATGTTGTGTCCTGTAGTTCAACTTCTAAAGATTCACAGGTTGAAGAACGAGCTTCTCAATGGGGAATGCATCGCATTGATGCTACTAAAGTATTTGAGTTGGCCAAGTGTTAATTATACCAAATTACATTCTTTCAGTGCATTTTTCTTGAGTTACACATATAAATTTATACATACTAGATACTCAAGATAGGAAAATATATAATTTAATCCTTGTAATGCGTGGTAGTATGTTTTTGCCATATTATACATTATTTTGCTCCCATAGAAGATAATGAATTCTAATCTTTGTTGCAGACCTCACGGGGAGAATAGTAGAGCAATCAAGCCTCTTTTCTAGAGTGGGGAGACCAGGAAAAGAAGGAGATATTGTAACTTGAGAATGATATGAGAAGAAGGAAGTAAAAAGGAGAGCAGGCTTCAGAAGCTTCCCACGCCGCTGCTTGAGCATATGAGGCCGTGACCTCAAATAGACAGTAAGTGATGAAACCACGGCCTGAGAAGACGAGGCCATGGCTTGGCACACTAAGGCCACAACTCAACATCACACAGTAACTCATGGAGCCGCGGCTTGGATAGTTTAGCTGCGATGTCAGTCCCTTATCAGCAAAACACAAAGCTTCACTTTAACTTTAACAGAGTATTTGAAGAATTTGAAAGGAATATTCGAGCATTGGGAGCTAGGGCACGAGGAGGAACATCCAGAGAGCAGTTTTGAAGCTTGGGTCTACTAGGGTTTGACCTTTTGGTGGAGATTGAAGCTAGAGCTTGAAGCATTGAAGAGATTTGGGCTTCTTTCTTTGTTTTTCTTTGATCTCCTTCTTCCTTTCCTTACTTGTGTTCAATGATTGTATTGAATAGGATATATTTCCTCGTAGTTTTGTTAAACATAAGTGACTAGTTGTTCCATTTCTATGATTATTTTGAACCCTTGTATGGATTGAATACTCATTTCTCCTTTATATATGTAATTAATGCTATATTTATATTGATTCAGCTCTCTTCTTAATGCTCCTTATTGTTTGGCCACCAATAAGATTGTCTTGTACATTTACATGATACTTGAGGAAGTTAGCTTAAGTAGATAACTTAAGTTAGGTCATGTGAGAATTTGAATCTTGCCTCGTTGAGTGAAGAGTTGTGTTAGTGGGATAGAGATATACTCACTAACCTCACATAGTCACTTTAGAATTTGAATTGAAATTGGGGAGTTTAAATAACTAGTTAAGAGATTAATTAATTAATTAAATTATACAACTATATATTTGAAGACTCGAGAGAGCACATATAGCTAAATCGGTATCCTGACTAATATCATGTAACATTAAGAGCAAATGTAAAAAGAGTTTAATTGGATATTTATAAAATACAAGGGGGATAAATAATCCTAGATCTCTTTAAATTCCTCAAGTCCTTAGTTATCTTTGTTGTTATTTTTATATACTTTTCTATCATTGTATTATTTAATTAAATAGTGAACCATTTAGTTATCTTGCTCGAATTAATTGAAAATGCGATGTCCAATGTTTGACCATTTTGGATCTAAGTTTCTGTGGAAACGATACTTTATTCATCACTTTACTATTACCTCGACCCGTACGCTTGCGATGTAACCCGGTGGTGAACACCAAATATGATTGTTTGTGGGATGAGATTGTCTATAATCATCCGAGAGTTAAGGGGATCGTTGAGAGCTTTTTGGATCATAGAGTGAGGGCTACACAGAGGGAGTCTCTAATAAATTGACACGGCATTTTTTCAAGAAAATGTCATCTCGTGAGGCTACTTCAATGGATATACAACAAACAATCTTTTTATTTATATATCACAATAAGTAAGATTAGTTTAAATATATATAGGAGGTTAGGGCTAAACTCAATAAGTTTTATGTTGATAACAGAATACTCTCTCCAATTTATATTATAAGATATTGGGATTATTTTCAAGCATATTAAAAAACTTTTATTATCTTCTTAAGCTTTTGGAAAAAAAATAGCCAGAATTTCAAATTTCATCCCTAATAATTTAACTTCATATATTAAATATAGTATAAATATAGTATAAGTTATAATATTAGAAATATAATAAATGGGGGGCAAAAATGATAAACTACTACATTTTATTTTATATTATTTATAATATGGATCCAACATTATTTTTAATAATTTATAAACAGTATTACTTTTATAATAAATTTATTTGAATACATATGTTTTTTTTTATAGGCAATACATATGTTTTGTATTAGAAACAGCATGATGGATTCACAGGCACTAGCAGTCCAGCACAAAGCCACAAATTCCATTATCATGTACTTTGTAAAACAAAAAAGAACAATGAAAAGGTAATAAAAAGGTAGCAATTTGATTTTTTTTTTCTTTTGAGTGAGGATGTCTTTTAAGAGTAAGCCCTTGTCAAATGGATTATGCTTGAGATTTTCATTTCTTATCCGCTTCTATGACACGTGGCTCATAGGACAACCCGTGTGGCTGAGTTTTTTGTCGGATTCCCCAACGTCATTTGATTTGCTTACTTGGCAATTCGAATCCAATGTGAAGTTTGAGGATGGTTCAGTGTGCGCAATTTTTCTCCATCTCACAGGGATTTACTTTGACCGGTGTCAGTCATATGGATTTGAAGGGAGAGGCTAGGTTCTCCTCTTCTGGTTTTCACACGCATTATCGCTTAATATTCTGGTGATAGAGAGATGGAAGCCGATCAATCGCCTCCGAACATCAAAGGGGTTGTCATAATTTCTCCTCCTCCACCAGATAAGCCCTCTCTGGGCAAAACCATCACTGCTTTTACTATCTCTGATTCTTCTCCATCTCCCGATTCTGTGATAACCCATGATGAACAGTCTCATGACGATAACCTCCAGAGTAATCCGCCAATTCGATCATACCCACCAAATCATCGGCTTCGATTTTCGTTCAGACGAGTCTTGCGTGGTGGTCCGATGAAGCTCTTTTCATTGTTCGCTATCATCATCTTCGCTCTTTTTCTGTACGGTTCTGTTTTTTCACAAACCCTTCGGGAATTACGCAATTCTGAGAGGGAAGATCGACCCGGTTCATTCTTCTTCCCGTTGTTTCCCAAACACGGTCTCCACGGTCGGCAGGATGTTAAGCTTAAATTGGATAAGCTTGTTGATGTGGAAAAAGAGAACTTAGTCACCCAAGGAACCCCGGATATCAGCAAATTAGTTGATTCTAGAGTCGTGGCAGCTGAATCGTCCTCCGTTTTCCCAATCCGGGGCAACGTTTATCCTGATGGGTATGTTGAAAGACGGAAACCATCGCTGAATTGTTTGTTTCATATACTAGTTAAACCTTACTTTGTCTAGTAGGGGAAATCAATTCTTCGCGGTATGCTTTTACGAGAATTTTGCGTTAGACATTTGGCCTAGAGAGTGTAATACAATGTTTGTAACCAACAACGGCTTCAACTTCAAAATTGTTTACCTCAAAATGGAGGCGTTCCCAAGTAAAGGATCCAGGTGTTGAGCTAGTGTGTCAAATAGTCTTTTTCTGATGAACTACAAATTAGTGATTTGCAGTCATTGCTAATCCCATATTGCATTACTGTCCCAGCTGCTGTATAATATTTGTCTGTATATGATGCCTTAGAGACATGTTCCCCCAATGCAGGTTGTACTTCACATGCTTGTTGGAAATCCTGCCAGGCGTTATTTTCTTGACATGGACACTGGGAGTGACTTAACGTGGATTCAATGTGATGCTCCATGCAGAAGCTGTGCGAAGGTAATGTCTGATTATTACTGCCTTGTGTGTCAGTGGATTTTTCAAAATCATGCAGCATTTGGCCCATGGAAAAGGTGAGGGAAAGTTTAAAAGTTGTGTTTGATAAGTGACAAAGTGACTTTGTTAGAAAGAAAGTTTTCCATATTTATGGGAAAGCACTTTCTCATTCCCATTCCCATTTTGTACCAAATGGGCCCAAAATGTATTCATGTTTCATCAATGTCTGGCAAATTTAGAGGCATGTGGAGGTGGATTATATGCTTGGCTAGAGTTAGTATTTTAGCAACTCACTTGATCTCTATCTAGTTATTAATAACGATACGTCAAGTTACTAACTGGACTGTGCACATATTCCATTTAACTGTTTTTTACCCAACTCCTCCCTCCAAATGAAGAATAAAAAATAACAGTAAGCAATAATCAATATTAGCCATTCCTGCATTCCTCCTTCTGACATTCGTTTATATTCTTTCTATCATCTTGTGCCCAAATAATCAGAACAGGGAAACTTAGAAACATCCTCCAAGTATTTATATTCATTTATTTTGTTGGAAATAAATGTTAATGATCAATATCTTATCCTTTCGCATTATTTCTTAGGATTAGTATTTCTTTTTCACTTTCTATCATTCATAATGTATCACTAGGTCCTTTAGCCCTCCCTGTAATTGGAAACTTCCACTTGATAGGCTCACTCCCACATCATAACCTTCAATCTTTGGCCAACAAATATGGACCCATCATGTCCTTGTGGCTCAGATAGTTTTGCTTGCCGCCCCCAAAACTCAAGCCGTTGATCACATATTTAACGGCTTAAAGAGTTTGGTATTTTCTGAGTATGGTTCATACTGGCACAACATGAGGAAATTGTGCTCCCAACATCTTCTAAGTGCTTCAAAAGTAGAGTTGTTCAGTCCCATAATGTAATGACCCTAAACATTATCTCAAAGAAAGACTTTGTTGATTGGTGCAAGACTGGAGGGATCATAATCGAAAGAATGGATTAGAATTTAGAAAAAAAGAGAATAAAGGAACAGAGCAATGACGCCGCAGCGAGGAGCAGTGACGCCCCAGTGAACAAGCTTAAATTGGGCTTCTGGGCCGTGACGGTAATGTCTCGCGCTGTGGCGCTAGCCATGAATCTGGTTTAAATTAGAACATTTTTGGCTTGTTGAAATAGAAAGAAACAGAGGGAGAATGAAGTGCTTCGCTAAAGTTTGGCTCTTGGGAGGTGAAAGACGTGATTTTGAGGCCTAGGAAGCTTGATTTTTGCTGGTAAGTGATAGAGATCAAGAAGGCATTCCAAAGATCCTTAGGCACTACTTACATGATCACTTGCAAAGAGTTTTTAGATCTGTTCTATGTAGATAATTTTATTTATTTATTTATTTATTTTTATTTTGTTAATTTCCAATTTGCATTTCCTTGGGGGAAAAGTCATTAGTTAGATTTACATTAGAAGAAATAAAATCTATTAGATATCTTTTAAGAGATTTCCTAAATTTAAATTAAAGATATTATCTAATAGTGTTAAGATTAGAACATCAATTTTATTATTTTTCTTTAAATTTTTGTTTTTATTTTTAGAATTTTTTATAATTAGATATATCTATTAGATTTCCTAGATCTATTAGGATTATTTGAGCCTCAAATATTCTTAGTTGTTTTAGAATTAGGTTTTTCATATTTTGCCTATGTAAATGCCTCTATGAAATGCATTTTCTTTGGTGAATAGTAGAATAATATTATTATGAGTTTTTCACAGGAAAAATTTACTGAGTTATTTCTTTTCTCTCTCTTATTTTCTATCTCTCTCGCCTTTTCTTTCTCATCTGACCTACCGTGAGGAGTGATTAACCTTGTGGGTGTCATTATAGTTAGGGATCTAGAGACGAGTTCCTTTAGAGTTCTAACTGATCATATTTTGAATCTTTTGAGTCAAGTTTGTTTGCTACTTTATATTTTCTGGGTTTCTTAAGGCAGGTCTCTAAGGGGTCCATATCAGTAAGTCATCCCTCTCCTCTCCTCTTCATTTTTCTTCAAGTTTGTTCAGTGATTTTCATGGATATGGTTAGTGTTCTAACTTTGAATGTTTTTTTACAAATTAATCTGTGTTTAAATGCTTTATTGATGTATTATTGGATATGTTTAAGCTCTAGGTTAAGAATTTTAATGTGTAAGTGGTATATTTTCCAAACCCTAACCCTCAACCATTAATATAATTAGGAATCCAAATCTATGGGAGCATAATCATGGTTTTATGGATTGTTTTGAGTGTTTTGATATATGAGTTTGCATTGGAAAGCTATGTTTCAGCTGGGTTGTGCTTTGGGTTGATATTTAAGTATACTAAGTGTTGAGAAATTGTGTTGGTAATGGGAATTCGATGTTGCGTAGGTTGTCTACTTGCCCAATTAGGATCTCTTGACTCTAGGTAGTGTTTGGAAAGTTTGAAAGTGGTCGGTAAGTGATTATATTATGTTTGAAGAATGGGCTCCTTGGTATATTGATTAGAATATTATGAGTTTGAATGTGTATCCTGGTTTGGGACAATGTGGTGACATGATTCTTGCATCCTTGGTATGTTGTAGTGATTATTGTCTTCCTTGGCCTACCGTGGTGTTGAGTAGGTTCAGATGGTTGAAGTAACTAATATGTCTTTTCCTATGTAATCTCAATTGATTATCTATATATGTATAATCTTTTTCATATCATGATATGCACATGCTATATCTGTATATGTTTTTCTCTTTCATATCATGATATGTCTCTTAGCTCGGATATGCTCATCCCTTTTTCATATCATGATATGTACGATTACACGGCTAGTAAGTTTTTGACCTTATCTTGAATTATGATGAAAATGGCTATTGGTATTAATGAATATGAAATAGTACGAGTATGATGGATGTTAGCATGTTAATGATTATTATGCACCACATGACTTATCATATATGGTCTTATGGCATGCTAGCATGATAAACGATAACTTGTGTTGATATGTTAGCATGCATTGGGTATTGTCACATGATATACATTGTTGGGATATATGGTTTGGGTGATGATGCTTTATATACCATATGGTATGCTAATCCGCTAAACAGTACATGAAGCCTTGTATTCAAGCGGTGCAGCTTATGTTATTCCAATCATTAAAGATTCGTCCTATAGCCAAGAGACTCAGGTTACTGTGAATTAGGGTGCACCTTCTCTAAATAGCCACTAATTCGGGCGGTTCAGGGAAATGAGAGCCATGGTCGAACCTTTGGGGTAGTGGCCTTTGACCAGGTCATGACCATTGGAAGGAGAGCTAGGTGGTGACTTCGAAATCGGCCGTTGTGAGCCATTTGAAGGGGGCCATTGGTTAAGGTTACTTTATTATGGTAGCTAGCCCATGGTTCTAGTCGTATATTAATGGGATCTATGTCTACATATCATGCATACTACATTCATATTGAGTTTGCATCTGAAAATTGTTGTGGAACCATGTTTTTATGCTTATATGCTTGTATATAAAACCATTGGTTACTGGGACGTATGTCTCATCCCGGGACTAATAATCCTAAGTGAAATATCCAACTCTAGCAAGGAAACGACCAAAGAGGGTTTGGGAAAAGAAGACTGAGAGTACTTGTGGGTGTTGGGATCATCCACCGTTTTGTTGTTATTTTGTTGTGTTGTTAGGAAAGTGCTATTTGTATTGTTGTATAATACTACATGTATTATGGTGTATCTCTGTGTTCTGAGGTAAAAGTGATGTGTAGCCCCTCTTATACTTTCTTATGTTTCATGAATGGTCTTTTGTGTGTTCTTGGGTCTATAGTTATGCTAGTAGTACTATAATTGATAATTATGTCCTTTGCATGATGGTGATGTCCCAAGCATGATGGTCCTGTTGCTTTGGGCTGTGGATATGTGGCTCCAAATCTCTGTTGATGTGATTGGTCAGGTTATGAGTACAGTTAATTTTATAGGTCTTAGTTGTGTAAATTAGGTACATAACCCATAAGCTCGGTTTGGGGTTCAAGGGGGATAAAACTCAAAGGAGTGGTTTCTTCGGGATGAAACCTCTTTGCACATGATCCTTGTATTTTGTGTGACTTGTTGGTATAGTCATTGGTTGCCAATTGCCCATTGGTAGAGATTGGAGGAGTTTGGTTCTTGGATTTGGTCAAAAGTGAACAATTTGGTTTTGGGTGTCTAAAATTTCCATACGGAGGAGTTTTGAGGTGTGATCGGTGTCTATGGTTAGAGTAGGAATAAAGTAACCTATAGGTTTTAAAATAAGGTCAATTAGAGATCAGTGCACGAACTTATGCATAATGGAAGTTGGCCCATTGCATCAACAAACTGCTAATGCATTCTGCTGTCATTGTCACCGTGGCACCATAACCGTGGCCACGGCATCATGCATCACTGTCCCATTTTCTTTTTTGTCCAGAGTGCCTCCATGCAGCGGCACCATTGTTCTGCCTTGCCTACTCTTTCCTAATTCTTTGCATGTTTGTTTATGCATAGGGGTTTTTGAGTATAAGGTGTTACACATTAGGAGGGAGGAGTTGAGAATAATAGTGAAGTCACTTGAGAGAGCTGTGACAACGGGTGAGGTTGTGAACATAAGCGAGAAGATTCACCAACTTTTAGAAGATATGGTTCATAAGATGATAGTGGGATGGAGTAAGGATGGCGAATTTGATTTGAAGATGCTTATCTCAAAGGGTTTAAACTTGATTGGAGCATTCAATCTAGCAGATTCTATGCCTTGGTTGGGATCATTTGATCTTCAAGTATATGATGTTTTGAAATGAACAGTTATGATTTGATTCACGTTTTAATACATGACGTTAAAGATGTCGTCTTTTTTTTTTTAAACCTTGTTTCATTTTTTAGATTATTTCTGAATATGCTCTTTTATGATTTGAAAATAATTGATTAAGTTAAATCTTGATTTTTTTTTTAACTAAATTCATATAGTCAATCATGAAGCCATTTAAACTTCATTGTTTCAGGGATTAACACGACGCTTCAAGGAAACAAGCAAAGAACTGGACCAAGTGTTAGAGAAGATAATAAAGGAGCATAAGCAAGCTCCAAGCATACAAAAAGAAGAGAAACGTGAAGACTTTATAGACATATTGATGCATCAACCCATGGATGATGAAGAAAACCAAGAAATTAGTCAACATCACATCAAGGCTGTTGTGCATGATATGATTGCTGGGGCTTATGAAACTTCTGCTATTACCATCGAGTGGACTCTATCGGAACTTTTAAGGAATCCGAAGGTGATGAAGAATCTACAAGATGAGTTAAGAGCTGTGGTTGGAATGAATAGAATGTTGGAAGAGATGGATTATCAAAGTTGAATTACTTGAACATGGTGGTCAAGGAGACTGTTAGACTCCATCCTGCTGGGGCATTCGTCCCCCGAGTAGCCACAAAAGATGCTATTGTCAATGGGTATTACATAGAGAAAAATTCACAAGTCCTAATAAATTCATGGGCAATGGGACAAAACCCTAAGATATTGATAATGCTGATGTGTTCTATCTAGAGAGATTCTTGAACAATAATATAGACCTTCAAGGGCATGATTTTCAGCTCATACCATTTGGGTCGCGTCGTAGAAAATGTCCCGGAATGCAATTGGGTTTAACTATGACCAAACTTGTTATAGCTCAACTTGTGCACTGTTTTAATCGGGAGCTTCCTCATGGGATGGCACCTTGTGATTTGGACATGACTGAAGCTTTGGCCTCTCACTGCCAAGATCTAAGCACTTGTCAGCTGTGCTAACTCGTCGTCTATCTTTTAAGGCTTATAATGAATAAAACTCATGTAATTAAAGGTCCTGTGGCCAAGGCAAGACGAAGTATGTAAAATGTATAAACTATTAAAGAATAAGTGATCTAAGAGGTGAATTCTGTATGTAATATATAACTATTTTTTTACTATGAAGTATCTGTGTGGGTATGTCTCACATGTTAAGGTATCTATTTTTTTTTTTTAATAGTATATGATGATATGAAGAACTTAAAATAGGTCAAGATATACAATTAATTTGTCCTTAAATGTTAAATAAAAAATACTTTATTCAATTTATAAAAAGTGTCATTTTAGGATTTTTACACAAATCAAGAAAACCATTAAATAACTTAGGATACTATAAAATTTAATAATATTTTATTAAAATACCCTTGACTTAAATTTGTTTGATATAGATCAAGAGAGAATTAATGTCAAATGGAGTATTGATGAATGGTAAAATAGTACTCCCTTTGTTTCCATTTATATGACATATTCTAAAAGCATTTTACTTGTTCAAAATATAAGTCACTTTACAATATTCAAGAAATGTTAAATTGTTATTTTCCAATTTTGCTCTAAATATTTATAATAGAGAGAGAAGGATTAAAAGAGATATAATTAAGATGGGTAACAATTTAATGAGAGTAATACTGAGAAGTTATGATAATTTTTTAAAATTTCAAGAAGTGTAACTAGTTTTAACTATTTTTCTTAATCTATTTAAAATAGTTAAAAATGACTTATAAATAAAAACAGAGAGAGTAATAAGTATAATTAATATTTCATCCATATTCTAAAATAACAAATATTTTAAAAAGTCTTAAAAACCCTAAAACTACATTTTTTTCTAAGAATCAGAGGAAGTGTGTATATGTATATGTGTGTGTGTGAAACTTGAAATGTTGGTTGGTTTTTCTTTACGCCTGTTTTGAAAATGAATACCCAATCATAAAAGGAAAATTTCACAATTTAAGTGTCACATTCACATGGTCAATTAAGGGTTCCAAAAAGTTACTCTAAAGAACTACTATATATATGAAATGTATATTTTCAAGAAGCATACCTTGTATGGCAACAGGAATTAGAGGATGAAGGGAATAAGTGAAGAATATTATGTAATATCTAAATAACAAGACATGGGATCTATAAAAAAAGGAAAATTGTTATAATTATAAATAAATTTTAAAAAGTAAGATAAGTAAAGTATATATTTATATTGTTATAAAATTTATGATGAATATATATTTAATTAGGTATATAATTATATTAAGTCATTTAAAATTTAATTTAAACCTATCTTTTTCCTCTCTTTTAGTAATCTCAATAAAGAAAGGGAAAATACCCAAAAAAAAAAGTTAGCATTATATATATTAGTGTATATGTTTACCGCAAAATTTTCTCTTGTATTATTTTCTTTCTTTCGTGACACTGTAGCATGTTTCATGGCGTATATGTGATTTGATATGGCTTAATTTCGATTTTTTTCATTCACAAAATTACTTTAGCAGAGATATAATTAAAATAACAAATTACAAACGAAAACAAAACAAACATTCAAAAAAGTTAAAGATCTGCAGAATCTTGCAGCCTTCAATTACCCTAGTGATTCTCCGTTAAAATCGTGGCCAAATTAATGAGCCAAACGTGCAAAGAAGTGGATTCATTTTAACATTTTATATGTATAAACGTAAGAATCACTGCATACTTTATTAGTTATTTTCTATTATGCGCCGACAAAATGACACATCGGATTGGTGCCATATATATGTATTTATCTATCGTGAATTAGGTAGAATGTCTTAATCATGTTGAACTCGTAAGTCAAATATGGCACTCTTTTTTTCACATCAGAAGGCTAGCAAGAGCCTGAAAAAGAACAAGAAACAAAACTGGACAAGTTGATCTGGACTAGTAATCTGCTCCGGTATCCATTCGAGAAGGTTGATCTGACTTGCACACAAGTGTGCAGTATTTGCTAGGTAGTCGGCAGAAGAGAGAGTCTCTCTGCATGAATAATGTAATTCAACTGTCCAATCATGAAGTAGCATTGATCTAATTTCCTCGATCTCAGCATTCAGCGGATGTACAGAACATCTATTCCTACAAATGAGACTAAGTGCTTCAAGGGAATCTGTATACATCATGATTTTTCGGTATCCCTTCTGTCTACAAACCTGGAGTCCCATAAGGATGGCATAGGGTTCTGTTGCTGTGTTCGGCATGTGTCCTAAGTTACGATAGAATCCAATGTCCTCTATGGCTCTATGATCTTTTACAATGCCTCCACAGGCGGCATGTTGTTGTAGGTCAACTGAGCCATCAACATCAAGTCGAACGTACTCTGGTGGTGGATGTTTCCATGCTTGTATCCTGTAGGTTTGCATATTGAATATTTTACGTTTGAAAATTCCATTTGCAACCTCTTCCATGAGCCAATACATACAAGTGTGTAAAAAAGATTGAGGATTAAATCTGACTTCTTCAAACAAACATTTGCATCTACTTGTCCACATCAGCCAACACACGATACTAAAGACTTTACACCATGGCCACGATCTGAATTTAGCCACACCTGGTTCATTTTGGGCCTTCCAATTCCACCAAACCTGCAAGTCACCGTGAAAGAAACACTGCAAATAACAGGGGTTAATAATTAAAGACCAGACCTCTCTAGCATTTTTGCAATCTCTCAAGATATGTGAAGTGTTTTCCTCTCTCTCACATTCAAAAGGACACTCAGCATTTGTAGTAAGCCCTCTTTTTGCTCTGAGATGATTTGAGGTATTCTCTCGAGGATTGTTTGCCACCAAAACATCTTAATCTTGTCCAGGATTGGTCTTTTCCATAAATCTTTCCAAATGGAATGAGCTGGGTGGTTATGTTGCTGTTGCACAAATTTGTAAGCTGACTTGATGTTGAAATTGCCATCTGCAGAATATCTCCAGCAAGCCATATCTCTACTTTGATTTATCACAATATATAAATGACACATCCTCGTACAGAGAGTACATTAAGGAGATTCCCTAGGAAATTTGCCATTTTCACGTACTCAAGCAAACTAGCAAGGGGCAAGCTATGTATTAAACATGTTTCCTTCGACAATATATAGCCATTCCTGCATTCTTCCTTTTGACCGTCATTTACACATTCTTTCTACCTTCTTGTGTGTCCAAATTATCATAAATGCTCGAAAACCTCCACCAGGTGGGTGGGTGTGTGTGTGTCAGTTTGTTTTAATATCTTATAAGCATTTTTTCTTTGAAATTATACATATATGATTATTATTTAAGACGCGGAGATCCTTTAATGAAAGAATGTCACGACTCACATTCATGATGTCATCATTGATCCACAATATTATTCTTTGAGATTAGGTTGTCTCCTGCTACTACTTTCTTAGCCAGGGGTGTTGTTATTATAACCGTTGTGTTGATTACATTTAATTTAAATTATTTAAATTTATATATCTTTGATTTTATTTAATTATTATTTCTTAAAGTTTATAGTTGAAAGACTAGTTTTGTTTTGTATTATTGTTTAAATAAAAGTTCTAAAAATTTATAATATATATAATTTAATTCACTTTTTTGTTTAGATCTACTGCTCTACACTAATACCACTGTGATCCCCATTACAAATGCAGGCTTTCCATATTGTATAAAATGCACCATTTCGCTTAATTCTGTTTATTGAGTCATCGGATCAACTGAACAACATATATCGCGCACACACAATTAACTCCCATGGAGAATTTCTTTGTTTTCCTTTGACATCTTTTTTGAGTAATACTTTCAAAACAATAATATGTGGTGTTGGTGATGGTGGAAGAGGTTAGGTTTTGTTTAAGTATGATGTCTTGAGTTTGAGATCATGTAAATACAAAAGACATCTTTGGAAAAGCTATCCACATTTAGAGCTCAAACCAATTTATTCAAATTAGTTAAAATTCAATATAGTGCCAAATACTAAATGGTTTGCTACGAGAATGCCAACCCTTGTTTCAATAATGCGACTTAATATATTACATTTTTATTTTTTAATAATTATAGGTTTTGTTTAAGTATGATGTCTTGAGTTTGAGATCATGTAAATACAAAAGACATCTTTGGAAAAGCTATCCACATCTAGAGCTCAAACCAATTTATTCAAATTAGTTAAAATTCAATATAGTGCCAAATACTAAATGGTTTGCTACGAGAATGCCAACCCTTGTTTCAATAATGGGACTTAATATATTACATTTTTATTTTTTAATAATTATTTAAGTTCTCTCATTATGAAATATAAAGGATTCCAACACAGATTTGGATCTTCTCCAACCAAAATACATGTAGTCATCTCTCCAACCAAGCTCCTAACTGTTAGTCTAATCCAACGGCTTTAAAAATGTAACACCCCTCATGTTATTTTTCTTGTCATCATGTTCAGGACCAAAGGAAACAGGACGGAGGAAGGCTCAAGTGGCATGGAGTCTAGAAGAGTTCCACACCACGACGAGAAGCAGGGCCGCGGCGGCGAGAATCTTTCCAGTAGCGTGGTTTCAACTGAATACGGTGGATTTTTGTTTAAATTTGGATCATTTCGGACGATTGAAAAGAAACAAACGGAGGAGAAACCGAGGAGCTGTGCTAGGGTTCAATATTTCCAGTTTTTGGGAGTGATTTTAGGACCTCAAGACCTTGGATTCAAGTTGGTAAGTGTTCTCTACTCCTCCCTCTCCATTTTCTTCAGTTAGAATTTGGGATTTTTTGTGTTAAGGTTGGATTTCCGGTTTGGGGCGAAATTCACCGATTGAAATGGATGATTTGAGGTTAATGGTGTGTGTTTTGGTATTCTTGTTGTTTGGATGTGAGTTTTGAAGGATGTATGTATGATTTAAACTTAACCATAGGTTGTTTTCAGTTAGAGCTCTTGGGAATCCGAAGTGTATAAGGTTGTGTTGTGTTTGAATGATCCCTAAGAGCTTATTGATGCATGAAAGGGCTGTAGAAACCTTGGGTTAGCCTAAAGTGGTTGAATTGTGATGTTTGAATAATGATATATTGTGTTAATGGAAGAATTGTGTTATTATGAAGGTTGTTTGGTTAACCGAGAGGGGTTCACACGTGTTGGACAATTTGAGGAGTTCGTGGAACTTACGTGTGTGGTATAGACAACCTGAAGTAACCAGATGTATGTTTGTATGGTATGACAGTACGTATATTTGTGTATATATGCATATTCCTTTTCATACCACGATATTGATTGTGTATGTGTATGGTTTTTCTACATATCGTGGTATGCGCGGCTAGTTGATGTGTGATGATAGTATATGTAATGTATGTATGATGTGTAGCATCCCCATACCATTGCATGCTAGCATGTCCATATGATACTTGCGATGATAATGATGTATATGTGTGTGTAAAGGCATGTTGGTATAACATTGGCATCATCACCATATGATTGCATAATGAGAGATTGATGATAAGGTGATAATGATATGATGTGATATGAGATGATGATATGATAAGGATCCCTGTTGCTAAATCCTCTCCATGGGAGAGTCATGCGGCAGAGGATAATATGATATGATGAAATATCCCTGTCACTAAATCCTCTCCTCGGGAGAGCAAGGTGGCAGTGGATTTGGGGATGCACCTTCCCTAAATCACCATTGATTCGTGATGGTCCAGGGGAAGGAGAGCCACGGTCCGAGCTCTAGTGTAACAATTGGCCTGGTTACATTAGGGTAAGATGAGCTTGGTGATGTCCCAGAATCAGTCTTCACCGACTGTTGGAAGGAAATCATCTATTGAAATGTCTTGTGATGACGACAGCCCGTGGTTCTAGCCATGTATGAAGGAGAACATGCATACCATTCATTAGCATTGCATTGCATTGCACGACTGTGTGGGTCAGTATATATATATTGTGTGTGGTTGTCCCGATTACTGAGACATTGTCTCACACCCCTCTCCCATGACTAACCTTTCAGATGACGGTTCTGGCACTAGTCTAGAGAAGACACGGGAGTAGCTACGTACGTGTGAATAGTCTATGTAGTGTTTGTATATTGGATAATTTATCATGTGCCAAGTAGGATAGAAGGTTTTGTAATGAATGTATGATGTGGTTGTGGATTGTATGGATGGATGTGTATATAGTTATGTATGTGGAAATGAAGTTATTTGTGGTACATATGTTGTGTATGTGCTATGTGTGTTGAAGGTTGGTATTGGGCCTAATTGGTATGTATAAGGGCCTGTAACTTGTTTTGTCAAGTTGGGGTTCAAGGGGGTCAAATCTCATATGAGTAGTTCATTTGGGGTGAAACCTCCTTAGACAAGTTGGTTCGAGGGTTTTGGACCTATATGATTGGTCTTTGAGTGACCAGTTGCCTTTGGTGGCAATTGGAGGTGGTTTGTAGTGAGTTTTGGTTAATAAGTGGCCAAAATGGTGTCAGGAGTCCAAAATCTCCATACAAAGTTGGATTAAAGTGAAAGGCGTGTCTCTGGATAGATTGAGACTAGATTGACTTATAGAAGTTGGAATCAAGTCAATCGGAGGTCGGAGCATAAAGTTATGCGCGTCGTAAGTTCGCCCCAAAGCATGGAAGTTGCTGATATTCCATATCAGCATGGGGCGCTGCAGCGCCAATGTTCAGGCCGTGGCACCAGTGGAGGCCAAGGCAAGGAAAAACAGGGGAGGTCTGAAGCTGCGGCAGTACTATAGCGGCCGCGGCCCCAGCCCATTTTCTAGCGTTTTGGATTCGTTTCTGCTGTTCCAAAGTGTGAAAAGTTGTTTTGAGTTGTTGAGGTTGTGTTTGGTTGAATTTTGAAGTTTTTGGTCGAGTCTAGAAATGTCAGGAGGTAGGGTGTTACAAAAAACACTCATATCTTACTTACACTTTCCCTTTTTCTCTTTCTAAAATTTCCCGTTGCCTCTCTCTCCGCATTTTAACGCAATTAGGAATTTGGAACCATTAGATTAAGGTCGTTTGTTTCAGCTTTTCTTATGCGAAAATCACTTTTTTATTATAAAAAAGTACTTTTAAAATTTTTTAAGGTGTTTATTTAAAATCTTAAAAATAATCAAAATATGGAGAGAGAAAAAGCAATTTTCTGCTTATTTTGAGAAACTACTTTAAGTGACTTTTGAGAAAAGTAGTTGCGATAGATAAGAGAAAGAAAGATATAAGAGACAATGCAATAAAGTAATTTTAAAAATTGTAAAAATAATATTTGATCCTATAGAAATATTATAATATGAATCCATATTTTTTTATTAACTAAATAATTTAAAAAGTACTTTACTTTTTCTAACTAATCACAAAATGATTTCTATTTTTTCAAAAACCTCTAAACAATTAATTACCTTTTTAAATAATCTAAAAATCACCTTTTTAACAAGTTTTAACAAAGAGGCGCTAAATGAACTATGCAAATGCGTCAAGAGAGAGGTATGCACAAAGACCGTCGGGAGAGGATCTTGATCCTTCAAACACCAAGAGCATCGCATATTTACAAATCAAGTTGCTTTCTTTCCCTACGCCACGTGAACCCGTTTTTCACATTTTGTAAAAAGGGTGAGAGCCAATTTAGGGCTTGTTTAGTTTACATTTTTCTAAATTAAAATATACTTTTTAACCATCATTTTCTCCTTTTTCATTCAAACAATTTTTCAGTAAACTTCTCTATTTTTATTCAAACTTCATTTTTGTAAATTGTGATTATTCTAAAAGTACTTTTATAAAAAAGCAAACCAAATGGGCACTTAAATGTTACTATTTTTTTAAATAAAGCACCTGACCAAATGAGATTTGAGGTAGGTCCATATTTATCTCATGGGTTAGGTCATGTAGACTAATAATGCGTTCAATTATTGTCTTAAAAATAAAGGGGATTCACTTTTCAGTCACTAAATCATTACTATATATATTTTATTTTATCTCAATCCATGTTATCACCATCAACCTCCTCCAATAATTTCTCCACTCTCAGTCTCTCACTGGAGCATACCATCATCAAAAACATGTTCCTTTAATAGCCATTCCTGCACTTCTCCTTTTGACCTCATTTACATTCTTTCCATCTTCATGCGTTCAAATAATCAAAGCAATGATGCTCGAAAACGTCCTCCAGGTATTTTACTCTGTTGACTGTTTTTTTAAAAAATGTCAATGATCAATTTTCACATTCAAATCTAAGGAGAAGATATCTTTTCTCATCATGTAAGAATCTTCTAGAGTATTTTATTTCAAAGAGTAAAGGTCACGGGTCTTGTTAATTATCAATTTCCTTCTTACTCTAGATAATCCAAACTCTATTTTCTCTATATTGATATTTCTTTTTCACTTCCCATGATTCATAATGCGTCACTAGGTCCTCTGGCTCCCCCCCTTATCGGAAACCTCCACTTGTTAGGGGCACTACCACATCGCAGGCTTCAATCTCTGGCCAACAAATATGGACCCATCATGTCCTTGTGGCTCAGACAGGTCCCAGCCATTGTGGTCTCCTCTCCTGAAGCTGCCGAACTATTCCTCAAGACCCATGACCAGACCTTCGCTAGCCGCCCAAAGAACCAAGCCACTGATCACCTTTTGTATGGCAGCCAGGGCATGGCATTTTCTGAGTATAGTTCATACTGGCGAAACATGAAGAAACTGTGCCCCTCCATCTCTTTAGTGCTTCAAAAGTAGAATTGTTTGGTCCTTTAAGGAAGGAGGAGGTGCGAACTATGGTGAGGTCACTTGAGAGAGCTGCAACAATGGGTGAGGTTGTGAACCTCAGTGAGAAGGTGCATGGACTTTTAGAAGATATAGTTTATAAGATGATTTTCGGACGTACTAAGGATGACCAATTTGATTTGAAGGGACCCATCAAACAGGGTTTTGAATTGGGAGGAGCTTTTAATCTTGCAGATTATGTGCCATGGCTAGGATCATTTGATCTTCAGGTATGTTGTATGAAATGAATCACGCAGTTTTTTTTTTTTTAATAACTGTGACATGAAAAGATTGTTATGTCTTGTTAATATATTTCATCTTCAGGTATGATGTATAAAATGAAAATGAATCACTTTAGCAAAAGACTAACAAGTTATTTAAATCTTTTGTCTATCAGGGATTAACACGTCGCATAAAGGAAACAACTAAATCACTGGACCAAGTGTTGGAGAAGATAATAAAGGAGCTTGAGCATGATTCTAATAATGTTCAGAAAGATGGGAAGCATGAGGACTTTATAGACATGTTACTCTCATTAATGGCGCACCAAGCCATGGATGGTGAACAAGAGTATCAGATTGGTCGAGATAACATCAAGGCTATTGCGGTAGAGATTGTATTTGCTTCATATGAAACTACCGCTGTGACAATTGAATGGGCTTTATCTGAACTCTTAAGAAATCCAAGGGTCATGAAGAATGTTCAGGATGAGATTCAAAAAGTGGTTGGAATGGATAGAATGGTGGAAGAGACTGATTTATTGAAGTTTAACTACTTGGATATGGTGGTCAAGGAAACTCTGAGACTTTATCCTGTTGGACCACTTGTCCCTCGAGAATCCATAGAAGATGTCACGGTTAATGGATACTACATACAGAAGAAGTCTCGAATCCTTGTAAATGCTTGGGCAATTGGGCGAGATCCTATGGTATGGTCTGATAACGCTCACATATTTTATCCAGAGAGATTTTTGAACGGTGATGTCGACCTTCAAGGACATCATTTTCAACTTATACCATTTGGCTCTGGCCGAAGAAAATGTCCCGGAATGCAAATGGGTCTAACCACAGCTAAACTTGCTGTAGCTCAAGTAGTACACTGCTTCAATTGGGATCTTCCATATGGGATGTCACCTTGTGACTTGGACAGGACCGAGACATATGGCTTCTCAATACCAAGATCTACGCCATTGTTAGCTGCGCCAACTCATCGAATAAAATTTATGTCAGTTGAATGATTGGTCGTCACACAAAACAATCTTTCTCATTTAGATAATGTAAACATTGGACGAATAAATAATACAGTGGAAGTGATTTGAATTTGGTCCTGTGTTTTAGTTTTGAATGTTTATTCTTGATCAGTTTAAACGCCAGTCAGTTTCCGTGCGTTTGAGTTAGAAAATTTCGGTTGATCTTTTGGTGTTAGGCTGTGATCTGAACTTATTATATGAGACAATTTCTGGTGAGATTTTTGTTGCCATGATTACATGCCTGAATCAAGAAATTTGTTGTTAATGATGCTATGGGAAGCATGGTTTGATTTAATTTGTTTGAGGTGTTCATCCTCTCACTAGTAGCAGCGCTCATGTTGTGATTCCCAGTAAAATCATTTATTAATTTTTACTTTGCAACTTATATCTTTAAAGTAAACCAATTTATGTACATGATGCAAAATGGATCACAGTGGTGATCTTTACTTTATGTTGAAGCAAATGATCAAAAACATAGTACTAAATATATGGATCGCTATATGTTGTGGTTTCATAAATTTCACAAGCGTCACTTTACCTTCACTGAGATTCAAACTTCAAAGATCTCACCGATTGCTTTACTCACATTCCAAACATTACAAGCACCTCACCTCAGATTGGTGCTCGACATTAATTAGTTTTAGGGTGTAGAGGATCCTCATGAGAAGAATGGATCATGTGGCGGCGGCATTGATCGCATTTCCTTCGAATAGTGCATCATGTTTCCCTCAACCATTGCCTGTGGCGCCACCGTGGATCTGTAGAAGCCATGAGGTGGGTTCAAGTTGGAAGCATTGGGAAGGAAGACGTGATCAAATTATGAGAAAATATTGCCCAGAACCAACTACATGCTTTTAGAAGAAGACGTGTGTATTACCAAAGACAAATGTATCGTTTTTTGGAAAAAGAAACAGATTCTATTTCTAGAAAAGCCAGGTTAGTTGGCTTCTTGTATAAGTCAAGTTTGTTGGTGTTTTGAAAAAAATAAAGTTGTTAAGTCCTTGAAAAAACGGTAAATAATAATAAACTAAGTTATTAGCTTCATCGAGAAGTCAAGTGAATTGGTTTCTTGGAAAAGTAAGTCCATGAAAACTTCTCTAAAAAGCCAAACATATTCTCAATGCATAATATTAAAAAGATTTAAGTTAATATTGGATAGACATTCTAGAAATTATAAATATATGAATGAACTATTAATTAGAGTGTAACAAAAATTAATCTTCAAAGAAACATTATAATATTTAAAAGAAAATTCTAAGAAGTCTTAAGTAAAAGCATATAATCCTTTAATTTTACATTAGGTTGCAATTTTATTTTTTAACTTTATTACATTTCACTTTGATCCTTTTAGTTAAAAAATATGGCAAAAAACTTCCTTTTATCAAGCACTAAATGATATTTATTTCAGCTATTGGATTTTGTAGTTTTCATTTTTTAGTAAAATTGGATTTTGTAGTTTAAAAAAAACTCAAATACAGTATTATCCAAAAAAGGTCCCAAGCCCATAAATAATGGAAGTTAATTGTAACACCTTACTCTCAAACACCTTTTAATTTAACCAAAAACTTTAAAAAAACAATCAAACACATCCCAAACATCTCACAATTACTTTCCAAACATCAAAGTAGCGGAAGAAAAGCCAAGAGACACCCCTTACTGGTTTAAACCAGCAAATTTCAACAACTCGAAGCAAACTTCAAACGCGCATAACTTTATGCTCCAACCTCCGATTGACTTGATTCCAACTACTACAAGTCAATCTTATCTCAATCTAATCATAGACACTAATTTCACTTTAATCCATCTCCATATGAAGATTTTGGATACTCAACACCATTTTGACCACTTTTTGACTAAAATCCACAATTTACCACTCTCATTTTCCACCAAAAGCAACCTGACCATTTGGGACTATTCACACAGGTCATAATCCACTTAACCAACTTGTCCAAAAGGTTTTGTCTCTCCTCTGAGATTGGACCCCCTTGAACCCCAATTCCTCGAAATTGGCTACATGCCCGAGAACACACCAACAAGGCCCAACTCCACTTTTAGGCTCACATACACAATCATACTGACACTTCAACATCTCAAACTACACATGCATTGTAACACCTTGCTCCCAAACACCTCCTGACTTGACCAAAAACTTCAAAACAAACCAATCATAGCCCAAACATCTCACAATTTCTCTCCAAACTTCAGAATAACGAAAGAAAAGCCAAAGGACACCAGAAATTGGGTTGCGGCTGCGGCCGCTACAGTACCGCCGCGACTCCAACCCTCCTCTACTTGTCTCACACCCACTGACTTACTGGCACTGTGGCCTGACTTCCTAGCACCACGGCGCCCCATTGCTGATGCACCATCAACAAAATTCATCCTCCGAGGTGAACTTCCGACGCACATAGCTTTATACTTCAACCTTCAATTGACCTAATTCCAACTTTTACAAGTCAATCTTGTCCAAATCAATCCATAGACACCAATTTCACCTAAATCCATCTCCGTATAAAGATTTTGGACACCTGACACTGTTTTGGCCACTTTTTGATCAAAACTCGCAACTTACAATTCTCAGGCAACCTGACCATTTGGGACCATTCACACAGATCCTAAACAACTTAACCAATTTGTCCAAAAAGATTTCACCTCAAAGGAACCACTCCTATGAGATTTGACCCCCTTGAACCCCAAATTGACAAATTGGGCTACTTGCCCCAAAACACACCGACAAGGCCCAATTCCACATGTGGGCTCACAAACACCAACATACAGACTCGACAACATCACAATCCATACATACATCACAAACTGTCATGCTCATCACATTCATTCACCATACATAACAATCCTTAACAATGTCATACATCCATTACAAACATCCTATCCTACTTAGCACAACATACATAGACAACACAAATACTACACAACCTTGGCATTCCCAGGTCCGATATACCACTCCCTTGTCTTCTCTGGACTAGTGCCAGAACTTTCACCTGAAATGTTAGTTCATGGGAAAGAGGTATAAGACAAAGTCTCAGTAACCGGGGACAACCACACAGTATATATATCTCATACAATCTCATGAATGCAATGTGAAATGGAATACATGTCTCCCTCCACACAGCTAGAACCACGGGCTATCGTCATAACAGGACATTTCATATAGGTAATTCGTTTCCAACAATAGGTGAAGACTGATTCTGGGACATCAACAAGCTCACCTCCCATTAGTGCACCCGGCTAAAGGTAATACTAATGTTCGGATCGTAGTTCTCCTTCCCCTGTACCACCTCGAATTGGTAAGGATTTAGGAAAAGTGCAGTGCATTGCCACCTGGCTCCCCTGATCATAGGGGAGGATTTAGTGACAGGGATCCAATCCTTATCCTCCATAATCATATAGCATATCATTATCACCACCTAATCCATCATATATCACAATCTCACAATGTCATGTGATGATGTTCTTGTCATATCATCGTATAATCATCATCATCATGTATCATAATGTCATGCGTGTATCATGTAATGTCATATCATCATCATCATCTCTAATCATCATCATAATCATCATACCCTATATGTCTAACCGTGTGCATACCACGATATAAAGATAAATCACACACACACATATATCCATATCGTTGTATGAACGGAAACATGTATATATACACATATATACCAATATAATATATATATATATATACAATAAGAACACCCAATTACCTCATGTTGTTAATACCGCACACGCGGATTCCACGAACTTCTCGAGTAGTCCAGCACACTCGAACCCCTTTTGGTCCACCAAACAACCTTCACATTATCATAATACCTCAATTAACATACAATCCAAATATCCAAATTCCACAATTCAACCATCTAGGCCTAACCCAAGGTTTCAACCTCACTTTCATGCATTATTGAACTCTTAGGGATCATTCAAACACCAATCAATCCCATACATTTCTTATTCCCAAAAGCCTCAACCGAATATAACCTAGGGTTAAGCTCAAATCATGCATAATCCCTTCAAAACTCACATCCAAGCAACAAGAACACCAAATCACACTCCATTAACCCTATTTTATCCATTTTAATAGGTGGGATTCAGCCAAAACCAAAGATCCCAACATATAACTGAGAAAACCTAACTCAAAACTGAAGAAAATGGAGAGGGAAGAGTAGAGATCATTTACCAACCAAGATCCAAGCTTCAAGAGGCTAGAAACTACTCCCAATGGCTGAAAATTGCAAACCCTAGCAGAGCTCCTCACTAATTCTCCGTCACTCCCTCCGTTTCTTTCTTTTCTCTCTACCTGAAATGATTCAGATTTAAACAAAAATCTTGATTCCCACCACGGCCCCAGGCAAGCCCGCCACGGCGCCACTGCTTTCAGCCAGAAAACATCATTATGGAGCTCTTCTTGCCACCACGGCCCTGCTCCTAGCCATAGCGTGGAACTCTTTTAGCCTCCACTTGAACCTTTCCTCCATTCTGTTTCCTCCGGTGATGCACACAATACCAAAGACACTTGGTTAGCTTAGGACCATGTTAGGGATAATGTAATAACGGTTGTTACATGCATCACAATACATCATATACCTCACATACAACACAACTCCACATCCATATAATACCAACATCAACATTACAAACATCAGGATCCTCATATCTATTACAAGCTATCCTACTTAGCACAACAATACATAGACAGCACACACACATGCGGTACATAGACTTGTTATTCTTAATACCGGAGTGGCTATGCCTCCCTCGTCTTCTTCGGACTAGTGCCAGAACTTTAACCTGAAAGGTTAATTCATGGTAAAGGGGTGTGAGACAATGTCTCAGTAACCAGGGACAACCGCACACACATATATATACATAACTCATACAATCTCATGAATGCAATATGAAATGGAATGCATGTCTCCCTCGCACACAGCTAGAACCATGAGCTATCATCATAACAGGACATTTTGTATAAGTAATTCCCTTCCAACAGTCGGTGAAGACTAATTCCGGGACATCATGAAGCTCACCTTACATTAATCCAACCTGACCAAAGGTTACACTAGTGCTCGGACCATGGCTCTCCTTCCCCTAGACCACCTCGAATTGGTGGTGATTTAGGAAATGTGCAGTCCACGGCCGCTTAGCTCCCCTGGCCATAGAGGAGGATTTAGCGATAGGGATCTCACCCTTATCCTCCCTTATCATATATCATATCATTGTATCATCATATATTATATCATTATCACCACATAATCCACCATATATCTGACAATGTCATGTGGTGATGCTCATGTCATATCATCATCTAATCATCATTATTATGTATCTCAATGTTATGCATGCATCATGTCATATCACATTATCATCATCATCATAATCATCATACCCTATGTGTCTAGCCATATGCATACCATGATATAAAGATAAATCATACACACACACATATCCATATAGTGATATGAACAGAAACATGCATACACACACACACACACACACATATATATATATATAACAACATACAACACAACCAATACAAACACCCTAAAAGACCTTTCTCCCAAACACCACCAGAGTTTACCAAAAACTTAAATAACCAACCAATCACAGCCCAAAAGATCATGACACAACTTTCCAAAACCTCATAGCAGCGAAAAAACATCAAAGAACACCAGAAACTGGATTGGAGCAGCAGCCGCTACAATATTGCCGCAGCTTTAACTCTTCCCAGAAACTCTCACGCCTACTGCCTCTATGGCGCCGCACTACTGAAACAACATCAGTAAAACTTATCCTCCAGGGCAAACTTTCGATGCGCATAACTTTATGCTCCAACCTCCGATTGACCTGATTTCAACTCCTATAAGCCAATCTAATCCTAATCTATCCATAGACACCAATTTCACCTCAATCCATCTCCAAATGGAGATTCTGGACACCTGACACCATTTTGCCACTTTTTAACCAAAACTCACAACTCTCATTTGCCACCAAAAGCAACCTGACCATTCCGAACCATTCACACAGGTCCTAAACCACTTAACTAACTTGTCCAAAGAGGTTTCACCTCAAAGGAATCACTCCTCTGAGATTTGACCCCCTTGAACCCCAATTGACAAAACGGGCTATAAGCCCTGAAACACACTGACAAGGCATAATTCCACCTTTAAGCTCACATATACCACAACTCAACATACACAACACATACAACACAATCCCATATCCATAACATACCAACAACATCAACTCCATTACAACAACAATATCAATGTCACCACTTAGTTACAAACCATCTATCCTATTTGGCACAAAGTACATATCCAAATAAACATACACTACAGAGACCTAGTATTCCCATATCCGATGTTACTCCCTTGTCTTCTTAGGACTAGTGCCAGAACCTTCACCTGAAAGGGTTAGTTCATGGGAAAGGGGTGTGAGACAATGTCTCAGTAACCAGGGACAACCACACACATATGTATACATAACTCATACAATCTCATGAATACAATATGAAATGAAATGGAATGCATGTCTCCCTCCACACAGCTAGAACCACAAACTATCGTCATAACAGGATATTTCGTATAGGTAATTCCCTTCCAACAGTCGGTGAAGACTGATTTCAGGATATCACCAAGCTCATCTCCCACTAGTGCACCCGGCCAAAGGTAACACTAATGTTCGAATCGTGGTTCTCCTTCCCCTTTCTCACCACTAATTGGCAGCGATTTAGGGAAGGTGCAGCCCACTACGTGTCTTTCCCTCCTGGCCATAGGAGGCAATTTAGCCGCAGGGATCTTATCCTTATTCTCCCTAATCATATATCATCATAATCATATCATATATCATCATCACCACCCGATTGTCATATACCTCACAATGCTATGTGGTGATGCTATGCATCATGTCATATCACATCATCATCATATATGTAATCATCATCATCATAATCATCATTTAGCTGTGTGCATACCATGATATATAGAAAACTGTACACACAAACACATCTATATCGTGGTATGAAACAAACATGTATATACATACAAATATACATAATATCATACAATACATACAATACAATACAAACACCTGGTTACCTCAGGTTGCCAATTCCACAAGCTTTCTTGAATGCCAATCCCACGACTAGTCTTCCTCAATTAACTAACCACTTAACAACATCATAATACCTCAATTAACATATAATCCAAATACCCAAATTCCATAATTAAACCAATTAGGCCTAACCCAAGGTTCCAACCCTATATTCATGCAGTATTAAGCTCCTAGAAACCATTCAAACATCAATCAATCCCATACATTTCGGATTCCCAAGAGCCCTAACTGAAAACAACCTTGGGTTAAGATTAAATCATGCATACACCCTTCAAAACTCCTACCCAAGCAACAAGAACACCAAATCACACTCCATTAACCCTATTTCATCCATTTTAATAGGTAGATTTCGGTCCAAACTGAAAATCCCAACCTATACCTGAAAAATCCTAAGTTTAAACCAAAGAAAATGGAGATGGAGGAGTACAAATCACTTACCAACCAAGATCTAAGCTCTTGGATGCCGAAAAACACTCCTAATGGCCAAAAAACTTGAACCCTAGCACTGCTCCCTCGGTTCTCCTAGGTTTCTTTTCCGTCTGTTCATCAGAAATGATTCAGTTTTAAATAAAAATCTCAAATCTCACCGCGGCTCCAGATAAGCTTGCCGCGATGCCGCCAGTTTCAGCCAAAAAATACCATTGGAACTTGCTCTCACCACGGCGTGGAGCTCTTTTTCCTCCACGTTGAATCTTCCTCCGTCATGTTTCCTCTGGTTCTACACACAATGCAAAAATAAATGTCATGAGGGTTGTTACACACCCGGTTACCATAGGTTGTCAATTTCTGCACACGTGATTCCATGAGCTTCTAGAGTTGTCCAGCACACTCAAACCCCTTTTGGTCAAACAAACAACCTTCACATTACCACGAAATCCTCAATTAACATAATATACCAAATATCCAAATTCCATAATTCAACCATATAGGCCTAACCCAAGGTTCCAACCCCACTTTCATGCATCATTAAGCTTCTAGGGACTATTCAAACACTACTCAACCACATATATCTCGGATTTCATACTTTCACACATGATACCAACCTAGGTTAAGCTTAAATCATACATACTCCCTTCAAAACTCATAGCCAAGGATCACAACCACTAAATCACACTCCATTAATCCCATTTCATCCATTTTAAATGGTAGATCTCGACCAAAACTGAAAACCCCAACATATACCCAAAAAATCCAACTCAAAACCAAAGAAAAATGGAGATGAGGGAGTAGAGATCACTTACCAATGGGAATCCAAGCTCCAAAGGGTCAGAAAACGCCTCCCAAGGCTGAATCTTTCAAGCCCTAATGTAGCTTCTTCTTTCTCCTCCGTTTCTCTCTCACTCTCTCCTTCTCGATCCGACTAAAATGTTTCTGATTTAAACGAACCTGGGGCATGACACCGCAGTGGAGGGTAAGTTTGATGCGGCTTGAGTGCCTTTGACAGAGAAAATATTTTAGAATCTATAGCTTGATCGCCGTAGTGGCCCTGCTCCTTGCTGTGGCGTAGAGCTCATTTTTCCTCCACTTGATTCTTTCCTCCGTCCTGGCCCTCCGGTTCTGCACATAATGCCAATGACACTTGGTTAGCTAGAGACAATGTAATAAGGGTTGTTACATTCTCCCCTCCCTACAAAATTTCGTCCTCGAAATTTCAACTCTTACCTCAAGCAAAAATTTCTGGATACCTCATTCGCAAGGATTCTTCTATCTCCCACGTGACATCATTGGTTGTCAAGCAGCTCCACAGCACCTTCACTAATTTAATAGTCTTATTTCTCAACTGATTCTCCTTTACATTAAGAATTTGTAACGACGTGACCTCAAAAGTCAAATCCTATCGTACTTGAACTTCCTCATCATCAATTATGTGAGACGGATCCGAATGATACCTCTTGAGTTGAGACACGTGGAAAACATTATGCAATCCAGCAAGATTAAGTGGTAGCGCCACTCGATACGCTACTAGCCCAATTCGCTCCAGAATAAGGTATGGACCCATATATCGCGAAGCAAGCTTCTTCGCTCTAATTGATCTCCCAACACCTGTAGTAAGAGTGACCTTCAAAAATACATAATTTCCAGCATCAAACTCCAATGGTCTCCTTCTTCTATCGCATAACTCTTCTGCCGACTCTGAACTCATTTTTCCTCCACTTGATTCTTTCCTCCGTCCTGTGTCAAACCTTAACCTTAGGAACTATTTACTATTCATCCTTAGTGGTTTGGGTTCCAATTAGATGCATTTCAAAGTAAATTTGGGCCAAATTCAAAAAGTTCCAAAAAAATTGCCAAAAGTCACTATTCATTTAGTAACTAAAATAATTTAGTTGAACTTTGAAAAATCTTAATTAATTCTAGAAAAATCATTTAAGGGTGATTCAAATTGCTAAATTCATCTCTTAAAATACTCTATAAGGAAAAAATATTAATTTGGAACTGCATTGGGCAAATCACTACAGTAAATTTCATGAATTTACTTGCAATTTTAACCTAATTTTTTTCCAAATTTCATTCCACAAAATTCCATATTGTCATTCTTTTAATAGTAGTCATATAACACATGTAGAATTGATCTAAAACAGACTTTTATTCATTGTATAAGAGTCACAAGTAATTTACATAATTTTAATATAAAATGTCATTGAACTTTGATATTACATAAACATCAAAATATCTTTCCTATTTCTAAACATTTCTTCATGAATCCTCCTATATCTCCTTGTCTTTCACATGATTTGGACCTAATTATGGTTAGATATTTGGTGGGGTGAGATTTAAAAAAATCCCAATAACATCATAATCTCATTCTTACATAATATTTAAAAATAATTGCAAGAAACATGATTTCATTTTGGCATGGTAACATTTAAGATTAAAAGATATCTTTCAGCATGTTCATCATGCTCTTCATATATTCATGCTTATTCATGCAAAATTTATAGCATGTTCATCATTCTTTCACCATTTTGATCCAACATCATCATCATATTCATAACATAAACATTTTTTCTACCTACCAATTATAGAAATATAAGATCTAAACAACCATTTAGAAATAACATGCAAGAAAGGGAAAAGATGTTACCTTAAACTTACAAACATTCCTCTCCTCTTCTCCTCCTTCTCTCTATAACTCACTCTCTCACTAATATAAGATGAAATTTTCAAATTTGGTGTGAAGAATGGAGGGGAGGAAGAGCTTATTTATAGACAACAAGAAGCAACTCCATCCATTGGTTTTAATTTTGATCCAAGGGCTAAAAATTGCATTACATCACCTCTTTTCTCCTCTATACACCTAATTTCTTCTCCTAACTGGTATCTAATTAATTTTTCCTCTTTTACCATCAATTTGTATGCCATTTTCTTCTCCAATTAAGAAAAATATTGCATCATTATGCTTACATAAACTTACTTCATCCAAGCTTCCAATTTTGACACCTAATCTTTTACATAGTATCATGCATGGTGGCTTATTCTTCTCCACTCCTTTTTCTTCTTATTTGCATGCCATTTTGAGGCCAAAATCAAACCAAGATGATGCCTTTAATTATTTGGGTTTAAATCATTTAATTCTTGGCCCAATTTCAACATATACCGGGTTTTCGGGCTCCAATTATGTAAATTTTGTCCGGTAAAATTTGTCATGCATAAATATATTTAAAATATGAATTTCAAACTCATTATAACCTTAATTAATCATTTCTAAGACCATATAATTTATTTTAGAAGAATATTTTACCTTATTGGGCTCTAACCGAAAACACCAATAAAATTAGTTCTCGTTAATTTTTCTTGTAACCTCACTGCATAGATAATTATTATAAACCTTCTAAAATTATTTTGTACTTATTCTTGAATATTTCATAGTATACTGAGTTTTCTATAATTTAATCATTCTGAAAATCGGGAGAATTGGGCTTATTGGGTCCTTTATCTTTTCTTGACGTGATTTGAACTATTCTTGTCAATAATACTTCTGAGCCTCCAAAAATCATCCCTGGCCTATTAGGGTTTTCTACACCTTTATTGGGCCTCCATGAATAGTACTTTTGGCCCATTAAGAAATCGGTGCAGTCTTACTAGGCCCGGACTCCGATTTTGGCCCAATATCCATTAGACCGATTCTATGGCTATTTAAACCCTAGAGAAAAATCAAGTATCACTTTTTATGCGATAATATATCTAAGTTTCCTGATCCATACTTATTTTCTAATTCTTATTAATTTACAGATTATGGAACTTCAGATCAATTTTCTGCCTAATATGTCAATTTTCTGGTTTTGCATATGAGTACAATTTCTTACGATAATTTTCCTGAATCATCTCCTATAATTAATCTTAGCAAATACTGAACAAATAATTTTTTGAGGAAATGACATCTATGTCCCTCTTTTTGTCTTTTTGCTAATAATTAATATTTACAATTATGCCATCCAACTTTCTTTGTAATTTGATCCCTGATCATCCTTTGCAAGTTAGTCCCTGATTTGATTTACATAAGATATTTAAGCTCTTTTAATTCTAATTATGTAGTAATTCTCTAACCAGAATTTAAACAAAATCATAAAAATTTGGATGTTACATCCTGACCCTCCAGTTTTACACACAATGTCAATGACACTTGATTAGTTAGGGATAATATAATAAGGGTTGTTACATTGATAGGGTAAATCAGGTCAAACATCAACTTGGCCCAACGTTAGCCCAAAAAGCCGTCACCTTTTGGTGGAAAAAAAAACTAGCTCAACCCAACCCAAGATGATCAAGTAAATGACCAAACCTAGTTGCCCAACACCATTTCAAGGTTGGCTTAATTACAAAACAAGTTTCTAACCAATAATGTATCCAAAAAAAAAAGTTTCCAACCAAAAATAAAATTAATTCTTTATTCATCAAAAGTATAATTATTTCATCTAAAATATATTTCATTCAAAATAATGTTGAAAAGTAACATTCTTCAAAATTATCAATACTCAACAATAATACATTATTTTTATATAATATTAAATTAAGTAATTATTTATTTAAAATAGTAAATAAAATTAAAATCATAAAATTCCTCATAATAATTATAAAATTAACTATTATATAAGATATATATACCAAGAAAAATAATCTTGTAAAATCAATTAAAGTTCAGAAAAAATTTATAAAATGTGATATTCGGTTCAAAAAGTGAATCTTAACAGCATTAACGGCCTTCACGTTCTTCATTCACTTATTAAAAGGAATAGAGGCTTTCACATTTTTTGTTTTTTGTTTTTTTTTTGTCCACTTTTTCTGAAATTCGGTTGAAAAAGTTGATCTTATTTTTTCACTGTCACTTATATAAATTTTTCTGAAAATGGACGAAAAATGTGACAAAACCAATTTTAAGGCATAAAAGAATCTTATTTCTTTCTATTATTTTCATATACATTAGTACAAAAATGTAATTCTACATCACATTTTTTCCGTCGGTTGTATGGAGAACCGACATTGAAAAATGACCGGTGGTATTTTTGTAATTAAAATTGTTTCTGTTAAATCATTTACGTCGGTTATAATAGAAACCGAAGTAGAAATATAATTTCTTTTGTCAATTGAAAAAGAAACCACAGTAGAAAATGAAAAATAATTAATTATAACTTATATAAATTAATTATATAATTTATTATCTATTTTTTGCGTCGGTTACTTTTAGAATCGAAGTTAAAATAATTAAAAAAAAGTTCAACTTCAATTTTTTGAACCCTTCTCGTCTCGTCATTTTCACGCACTCCATCTCTAATCTTGGACAAAATCCCTAGCCTCTCCATTCTTCTTGCTCGTAGATCTTCCTTAGTCTTCCCTTAGAGTCACCGATCTGTAGCCTCTTCTCCCCCCTTGAGTGCAACTCTACCTCTATCATCTCTAACCTCCATTGTCACCGGCTCCAACATCAGTCACAGGGTCACAATATTTAGGCTCCAACATCGGTCGCTGGGTCACGAGCTCCATCCCAAGTTCATCTCTTTCTTGTCTTTGCTAAACCTCTGGTGAGTTTGTTTGCCTTTCTTTTGGACTTGCTTTTCTCTTTCCTTTCATGCCCACTGACACGGCATTAGAACAAGAAATATTTCTGTAGCATGATGAAGTTTCATACTGAGTTCAACCCTTAGGAGATTAGAATAGGAAATCCGCTTTGATTCCCTTTTGATTTTTACATATTGTACTTTTGAGTCTTGATTCCTTTTTTCATTTAGGTTTTTGAAGCATGTGCTGTCAGTTATATGTCCTTTTTTAATCTGAAGCATGTGGTTTCAGTTGTGTAGGAAATATTCATGTAAATGTTATTGAAAAACTTCTTGCCGAAGTCTTTCAAAGTGCTGGTCCTCTCACTGGATGCAAGCTCATAAGAAAAGAAAAGGTTTGTTTCGATGTGCAACTCAATTTTTCATGTTGGTTACCATTAAACTTTGTTGCTTATGATCAACTAGGATCTTTTAACTAGCAATAACTAGCAATATTTTAATAACTAACAGATTTGTGTTAATTGCCTCATATTTCTTTAATATAGGAGCTAGTTAAGAATGAGGGTAGGATTTTTTTTTTTTTTGCAAAATGTCTTTCACTCAGTTTCATTCACAAGAAGTTTTCATAGAATTTTTTTAGATTTCGTGGAGTTCTAACATTACATACATATCAGTGTAGAAAAATATTGGTGAAGCTGTCCTTCAATGACAAAGAATTATAGTTTTGACGGTCTCTCATTGTTGGAATCTTTTCATGTTGTGATAAATGGTACTATAATAACTTCTAGTTTCGAAAGTTGTGATCACTTGTCTATCATGATGTTTACCAACCTTGGTAGTGTCAAATGGACCTCTCTAACCTAGAATTGTGTCAGCTGAGAACTTAGCATGTGTGAGAGAGAAAGTGCAGAATTTGAGAAGGTCATAGATTTCCTTAGAATTTGCATTTGTTATATGTCAATTGGCTATCATGATTCCTGAAGTAGGGATCAATATAAAATCCCCCTCGCTCTTGGTGTTGCCTCTACATATAATTTATATATTTTTTATCCTTTTGTGTTCCTAGTTTTTATTTGTTATCTGTGCCCTCTATTTTTTGATTTCTACTGAGTTGTTTGATTGTTTTTCTATTCTGACATCATCATTGCAGTCTTCATATGGTTTTGTGGATTACCATGACAAAGCATCTATAGCCTCTGCAATAATGACATTGCATGGATGCCAACTACAAGAATTATATTTTGTGCTTTGTTGTTTGGGTTTTTTGGGCATATATGAATGAGGAGGCTCTCTATGTGGCTGTTTAATTTTCACTCATTATCAATATAGATATTACTGTGATAGTTTTTCCAAATATTGTTTCATTCATTCATTCATAAGAAACTTATAATGAGGTTTTTCCTTTTATTATTAATTCATGGTGACTTGGCATTTATATTTTTTTGTTCTCTACTTGCAGATATGGTCAGGCACGTAAGGTGAATTGGGCCTATGTTAATACCCGTAGGGAGGATACTTCAGGTTTCTTTTAGGCATGCCCTATTTTTTGTTATTGTTATTATTATTATTATTATTATTATTTTTTCATTTGTTTCTTAGGGGATTTATTCTGAATTGTATATTCCTTTAATTTAATTTGCTTAAAATATCAGGACACTTCAATATATTTGTTGGTTATTTGAGTCCAAAGGTTACTGATGCAACTTTATTTGCATGCTTCTCAGCCTATCCTAGTTGTTTGTGAGTTCCTCATTGCTTTTCTGTTTTTCTTTATAATTTATCACTTGTGGAAAAAAGCAATTTTTACGTCACAATGTTTATGTCAGTTATGTAAATAAAGTTGATTACTGAATGCTGCTATTTACTAGAGTTTGATACTAATTTGCCCTTATTTGTAAATGTCTACAGGAATTCGATAAAAATAGCCAAGAGAAGAAAAAGAATCACATCAAGGCACTCTTTGTTGCTACAACTAATTGTGAACCTCAATATCAAATTTGTCTACTTCAGGTTGCAATACCGGCATTTCTATTAAAATAATTTGGTGGGCTTTCTTCTCAGTATTATTAATATTATTATCATTGTCATTATTTGTAGTCAAAGTTGTAGATTGGGTTAGCAAAGCAAACTCTCTTAGATGCATTCGGCCAAGCTGCAGTACACACTAAAGGACATTCAATAGCACCACCAGAAATTCAGTCTGCTCTATAAGAGGGGTAACTTAATGCCCATGAGTTTGGGAAATATGATTCATGGAGTAAATGATTCTAATCTCACCCTTTTGAGAGTATGGTGATTGGTGAATGCAATGCCATGACTTGTTTCTAAACCTTTGGAGTATAAGCTAGCTATTTCGGCAGAGAGCGGGGGAGAATGATTTGTGAGTCTAACTAAAATAGGTATTTAGTGTAGATGCTAGTACTTCTTGGAAAAGGCACTGGCCACTATCTTGTGCTACTTCTTAGTGTAGATATCTCAAGCGGTTACTAAAAATTAAGTTTTTTTTCTTTTTTCTTGCTCTATGAGATAATTTATTTTTTTATTAGGTGAATGAATCGAAAGGCAAGATTATATCAGTACCTTGATAGTAGGCAATCCTGAAAGTGGGCCATTCCCAAAGAAACATACACCTCCTGTATCTTTTGCTGCAATAATTAAAACACATGAAGTTCAGTTAATTAGCATTAATTTGAAGAATTACAAAACTATAATGAAAAAATAAAAATAAAATATACAAGATAATTGGTCTTATCTTCATGATTGATTAATTGTTGATGCTACATAGAATAAAGATTCTTTCGTCTTTGTGTTTGTGCTTTAGGAAGATAATTGATCAATTGTTTCCTGAATTTGGCCATGAGCCAAGAAACCTAAGGCTTGGACTATGCACTGATGGAATAAACCCTTATGGCAATCTTAGCAGTCAACATAGCTCATGGCCTATTTTGCTGGTGATTTATAATCTACCTCCTCAACTTTGTATGAAACGCAAGTACATCATGTTATCTATGATGATTTCATGTCCAAAACAACCTGGAAACAACATAGATGTTTACTTGGCACCTTTGATTGAGGACTTGAAGTTGTTATGGGAGGAAGGCGTGGATGTGTTTGATGCATATAAGAAGGAAACTTTTAAGCTACGAGCCATGATTTTTTGCACAATAAATGACTTCCCTGCATATGGAAACTTGTCTGGATATAGTGTTAAAGGGCATAATGCATGCCCCATCTGTGAAGAAGGTACGTCCCACTATCAACTTGAATTTGGAAAGAAAACCACCTAGCTTGGTCATAGAAGATTTCTAAGACAGAACCACCCTTATCGTAGATTGAAAAAAGCTTTCAATGGCTTACAAGAATATGAAAATGCTCCAAAGCCATTAACTGCCGAGCAAGTTTATCAATGAGTGAGAGACATCAATGTGATATTCGGTAAGTGCCAGAAATTAGCAACTGATAAGAATTTATGGAAGAAGATGTCTATCTTCTTTGATCTTCCATATTGGCAACATCTTGAGGTAAGACACTGTCTTGATGTGATGCATGTGGAGAAAAATGTGTGTGATAGTCTTATCGGAATGCTTCTCAACATACAAGGCAAGACCAAGGATACTACGAAAGCAAGAAAAGATTTAGTTGCAATGGGAATACGAGCAGAATTAGCTCCACTCCAAGTAGGGAAGAGAACTTATCTACCCCCAGCTTGTCATACTTTGTCCAAACAAGAAAGAAGAAGTTTATGTGAGTGTTTACATGGCATTAAGGTGCCACAAGGATATTCTTCAAATGTCAAAAGGCTTGTGTCATTGAAAGATTTAAAATTAGTAGGCTTGAAGTCCCATGATTGCCATGTGTTGATGCAACAACTATTACCAGTGGCTATCAGAGATATAATGCCTAAAAATGTGAGACTAACTATAACTAGACTGTGTTTCTTCTTCAATGCTATATGTAGCAAAGTCATTGACCCTCTAAAATTGGATGAATTGGAAAATGATATTGCTATTATCTTGTGCCAACTTGAAATGTACTTTCCACCATCATTTTTTGACATCATGGTACATTTAATTGTACATCTGGTGAGAGAGATAAGGCTGTGTGGCCCTGTTTATTTACGATGGATGTACCCATTTGAGCGATACATGAAAATCTTAAAAGGGTATGTGAAGAACCCACATCGTCCTGAAGCCTCTATTGTTCAAAGATATGTTGCTGAAGAAGTTGTTGAGTTTTGTAATGAATATTTGTCAGAAGTAGAAGCCATTGGACTTCCTAAGTCTCGCCACAAGGGAATAAGAGTTGTAGGGAAGGGTACACGGGGTGTAAAAGTCAAGCCCATGACACGTGAAGAGGTACTACAAGCACATTTGTACATTCTAAATAATACTGATGAAGTTTTTCCCTACTTAGCTGAGCATAAAAACATTGTAAGGGAGAAGAACCCTCGGAAAAGTGATAAATGGTTGCTAAATGAGCACCATAGGACTTTTAGGTCATGGTTCAATGAACAAGTAAAGAAGGATGTTATTGCTTCTGATACAATAAGGTGGTTAGCTGATGGGCCTCGTTTTGAGGTCATATGTTGGAGTGGATATGAGATTAATGGATACTCCTTCTATACAAAAGTCCAAGATGATAAAAGCACTATGCAAAATAGTGGGGTCATAGTAGTAGATGAATCAATGCATTTTTCAAGCTCGAAAGATAAAAATCCCATATTGGTAAGCATATCTTATTTTGGTGTTATTCAAGAGATATGGGAGGTTGACTACGTTAAGTTTAGAGTACCTGTTTTAAAATGTAGGTGGGTTAATAGTAACAATGGGGTTCGGACAGATGAGTTAGGATTTACTTTGGTGGATCTTAATAGGGAGGGTTATAAAGAGGAGCCTTTTATCATGGCAGTCCAAGCGAAACAAGTGTTTTATGTCACTGACCCAGTTGATAAAAAGTGGTCTGTGGTTCTTCAAGGGAAAAGGCTAACTAATAGTAATGAGATTGATGAATCCAATTTTGATATTTATGAGACTCCTCCTTTTTCATCAAGGCTACCTCAATGGAATGAAGATGATGAAGTAGATGATATGCATGCCACAAGAAATGATCATGAAGAAGGGATATGGGAGAATATCCAAACATAAGAAAGTTTGAAATACTAGAGGTAAAGGTAGAGTTTTGGTTTCTTTTGGTTTATTTACAATGTGATTTCTTTTGGTTTATTTACAATGTGCTTTCATTTCTTTTGGTTTATTTACAATGTGCTTATTTTCATTTCTTAGTTTAATTATCACATTTTATCTACAATTTACTAACCTTAATTATTGTGTTCACTTAACAACGGCATGGAGAATCCCTCAACTAGTAAGTGTAAAAGAGGTAGACGTGGCGGCACACGATTGAAAGAGTTGGCCTTAGCTCATGGTGGTGGCCATAGAAAGAAGGTTAACTTTGATGAATTAGGGAATCCTACTGGGCCTGTATCTAAGCAGTTTAAGAGTTTTGTTGGCACTATGACACGCTCAAAAATTAGCATCTTAATCGAAAAATGGGATCATGTAGATGATATTGAGAAGGATCAACTTTCACAAGCTATCTTGGTAAATAATTATATAATTATCTATTGTTTTACATATTTTTTATCTATTTTATTGCTAACTTCCTTGCATGCATCCTTGTAGCTAACTTATGACATTCCTCAAACTCAAGTTGTGAAGACAAAGATACTACAATATGCAAGGGGGCGATGGAAAGACTTCAAGAGTAAACTGACAAGTATTTATGTTTTTGGTAAGATGAGAGACCAAAATCCTTGTGAGAAGTATGAGTATCTTGATCAAGAAACATGGGAGAAATTTGTAATAGTCAACATGATCCAGCATTTATGGTGAGCAAACATTTGAATGTGATATCAAATACATTTTGTTCTTAATTACTTTTCTAGACCTAACCTTCCCATTTATTGCTAACAGAAAAAAAGAGAAGAACATCAAGAGATCCAAAAGAATAATGTTTATCCCCATACCTTGTCTCGTGGAGGGTATGAATTGCTTGAAGAACAGATTATGGAGGAGAAGTTGAAAGCAAGAAGAGATGCTACAGGGAATGATGAATCAGTAGTTATCTCTCCTCCATCTCCTCCCTCTCATCATGAAAAGTGGAAGAGAGCACGGCTGAACAAGGAAGGACAATTCCTCACCGAGGAGGCTAGAGTAGTAGCTGAGAAGATTGTAAGTAATTTAATATAAATGAAAATTATTGTACTTTAGTTACATAATTGTTAATTATGTTAGTTCTTTTTGCATTACAGGATACTCTAGAACAAGAGGTAACCCAAGGGAGCTTTACTCCTGTTAGAAGAAAGGATATATTGGCCACTACACTAGGGAAGGAAGAGCACCCTGGACGTGTAAGGGGTGTGGGAGGGGGAATAGGCATAAGACAATACTTTGGACCATGTTCAAGCCGTAGCTCAGGATTGGTTTCTATGCACCAGGTGGAAAAAATGATGGAAGATGTCAGAGAGCAAACCCATGTTGCAGTAGTAGCTGACATGGAACAACGAATGGAAGCACGAATGGAGGCTATGCAAGAGAAAATGATGTCCATGTTCAGGAGTTCAATGGCGATGCAATCCCGAACAGAACAGCCTCCCATAGATATCCCTTCTCCTGTGCCTCCTAGCACGAAAGGCAGTTGTGTGCCTCAACCTATGGAGGAACTTGAAATACCAAATACAGGAGCAGCATGTGAGATTTATTTGGAGGATCCTTACACTCATATATTTGCATATGGCAAAGTCTTCAATTTAGGAGGAACCATCCATCACCAGGAGAAACAAAAGGACCATGTAAGGGTGGTGGTTGAGGATGTTGTTGACCATGATGTCTTGGTGCCATTCCCAACTGAGGAGGTTACCACAGTTCAGGAAGCCCCAAAAAATTTTATTTTGTGGCCGAAAAGACTAGTCCGCTTGGTTATGGATCAGGTACAAAAAAACCATATTATTCTCACTTATTTTCTAAATGAGATAGTATGAAGGTCTAATTATTCATTATTTAATTAATTAGGAACTCCACAAGACCAAGGATTCTATGGATTCAAATCCCTAACCCCAACCCCATGCAGTTCAACCCTATGTTGCTCCGGAGCTTGACGCATTCACACGACTAACTGTGGCAGCTAGGAAGATTAATACGATCCAGTTACGTATGGGTCTAGAGATTGTGGGGAAGGAGTATGACTTCTGCATCAAAAAGTGAGATGTCATAGAGTTCATAGCCTTCGAGCAATTGGGCATATCCATGATGCAATTGTTTATCATGCAAGTTTACTTTTACTTCAAGACCTACACTTTTGAATAATCAAACAAAGTTGTTAACATAATCTAAAGAAAAAGTGAATGAATTTAAATTTTATAATTCTTTTTTCTAATATTGTAGGTATCTCCATGACCTATGTACTAGCTCTAGAAGGAATGACAGCTATGGATTCTTATGCCCAATGTACACCCAGAGTACAGGGAACAAGGCAAATGAAAGAATGAGTTACATTGCAGATAGGCTCAGGGATGAAAACAAGCAATGTTGGATGGTACCATACTGTGAGGGGTAATATTTGGTTTGCAATCCATTCCTTGTAATTATTTAATATGGAATATGTAATTGATATTACATTATCATTAATTGATATATTGTAGGACCTATTAGAAGCTAGGTGTTATTTGCCCACAAAAAACCACCATTTTATGGTTTTCTTCCATGGAGCAGCAAGTGAGCCTTGATGTGAAGAACATATTTGAAACGTAAGTTTTCAATAAAACTTTGTTTCACACGTTTTTAAACTATGAATTAGCTTCATTCTTAGCAAGATGACTATGGAATATAAAATTATATTGGTTGATATATGATGCTCTCCATAATACTTACTACTACTTGCTGTCAATTCCTGTTTAAGTTTATAATCATCAATTTTCTGTCGCTTTTGAGAAATGAGAGTCACATGAACAGGTTAGATATCTTGCTATGTGCACTAAGTTTGCAAACTTATTGTGTTTCAAGGTTATATTCTAATCCTAGTCTTAATTTTTGTTCTCTCTTGTGCTTGGTACATCTATGACTATGTTCTCTATGTTGAAAATGTCAGTTTATACATGAAAACAACATTACTTATCCATAAAAATGACATTATGATTATAGCTCCCAAATAGGTCGTATAATCATGATTTTCCTTGTCCAAGAATGAGGTTTGGTTGCTATATGTGTATGTGATGTTTTGAGCTTGGAAGGAGTCATATGAGTATGATGTAAAGGCATCATTTCAATAATGTTTCCCAATTCCCATGACAGTGCACCACATTGGTAGCTAATCCACTCAGAATTTTGGATGTGAACCATTCTTTTTTATAGTTCTGGTCAAAACTCAGACATGCTTTCAAATAGAACAGTTTCTAACATCATTTAGGCAGTTTTCTATGTAATTTTAAAATTCCCTTTCACCCCCGGATGACAATTGTTATGCTTTTTTAAAGTCCTACCCAGTCTTATGAGTGTCTTTGATAATTAAGATGTGTCAGGCCTGAAACTTTGGGTTAGGAAGACATTTACTTGTTCTTCAGAGATTAATAATCAATCTTCATAGCAAGTAGCTAGCCTACAGATAATGAGACATATTCCCATAAGTCATACTATTAGTTTGTTACTAATATAAATTCTGACTGCATGGGTTTCACTTGAGGGATTTTTGTAGCATTGGCCTTGCATTTTGGTGTGTCTAGAGCAAAGGCACCTCACTATTTCAAGAGTGTTTTTTTATGTTTCTCTTTTCTTCTTGCCCTCTGTGTGTGTTTGTTTTTTTTTTAAATTATTTTTTGGTTGTGTATATAATTTTAATGAATCCTTTATTTCTTGTATTCTTTTCAACCCTTAGTTTTACTAGAATAAATGTGAAATGTCTCAAAAATACTTCAACCTTGATTAATTAAAATACTAATTTATGCGATGGCTTCCCACCAAACTAAATGAATGATGACTGAATGTTAGAGTGTTCTTTGCTGTTTGCTTAGCCTAATTGTGAAGTGGCCGAGGCAATTTATATCTCAAGAAAAAATATGTTTTCTTTCTAAATGTATCAGAGTTGGGTTAGAAATGATATCATGTCTATTTAGCATTATTTTGATCAATCCATTTCCATTAAACCTTTCTCTTGTTGTATAATTATCTCATAAGAGAATAAGCATAGTATACATAATAATAATTATCATTATTATTTACTTCTGGAATTATTATATATAATTATTATTATTATTAAAGTATGCACTTCTTTCATTTGATATGATGCTTTCTGGAATGTCTGTTTAGGATGATTATGGCTTTTTTTTCTATTTCTAATGTGTGATATTGTATATTTTGGTGTATTTGAGGCTAGATCTCTGAAGTCATACCAAATGATGGGTGGAAAGCACTCACATAAGCAAAAGAAGTGCAAGTGGGAATATCCACAAGTAAGTAGTTTGAACTCAAGCTTTTTCCAGAACAATCATTCCATCTTATTTTATTATTTTTCATTCATTTGTAGTGCCATCGTCATCAAGGAGACAATGAGTCTGGTTATTATGTGATGAGATATATGTATGACATCATCAAGACAAATATTATTGAGTCATTTCATCAGGTAATAATATCTTACTCAACTTAGTTTTGTGATGCTAGTTGAGATTTCTATTGATTGATCTATGGCTTATGTTTTAATGGTTTTACTTTGAACTTGTAGCATTAAGACGATATTGAGAGCTATTCTGATTTAGATATGGAACACATTCGCAACATTTGGGCAGAATATTTTCTACAAAAAGTGGCATTAGGATAAGGTAATAGTTTATGTTTGCTATTGTATAGTTTTCATGCAAATTCTTATTGAATTATAAACTTTAGTGGTAATGACTTAGCATCTCATGCAGATGGGGAGGGAGCTGATGGGACACAACTTGATCGTAAATTAAGGAAGGAGTTGATGAATAATTTTGTTGTTGTGAAGCTTTAAGTCTTCTTGTTATTTTCATTTCGTTTTTGAATTGGGCTTGTATTACCTTGTTTAGGACCTTCGGTTTCTTGTTTTAAACTAGTTGGTGTATATTTGATTTAGTGATTTTAGTATTGGATTTCTTGTTTTCATTATTGGAATTAATTTCATAACATATTAGAAATGCATCACTTGTCATAGGAAACAAATTTTTTCACATGTGAAATTGACAATTGCCACTAATGTTTATAATTTTTTAAAAAAATATTTAATTTTGCTTTGTAAGAATTTTTTTTTAAAAAAAAGTTTCATTTCTACGTCGGTTTATCAATGAACCGACGTAGAATAACACATTTCTACGTCGGTTAAAAAAATACTCGACGTAAAAAAGTCAATTTTACGTCGGTTAGACTGGATAACCGAAGTGAAATAAAGACGTGGAAATTATTTATTTCATCCAATATCTGTTTTCACGTCGGTTGGGTTTATGGAACTGACGTAGAAAACATATTTCTACGTCGGTTTATGAACCGACGTAGAAATTACCTGTTTCTACATCCACCTGATCCACGTCACCTCAAGAACTGACGTAATTGATGTAAAATAACCGACGTA